>BSBN01001201.1:6250000-7500000 GCA_027924645.1 Cunninghamia lanceolata
CCAATCAAAATTAGTTAACAGTCAATCAAAAGAGCTGACTCATCAATCAAATCAATTAATAGGTTAGTCAATCTAGTTAACTAATCAATCAATTTAGTTGACTAGTCAATCAATTCACTTAACTACTCAATCAATTCACTAAACTACTTAATCAATTCAATCAACTCTTTAATCAGATATGTTAACTCCCTTGATGCATGAGAGGGCTTGGACACTTGTCCTTCTCTCATTCGCGCACATTCTCTCAACCATCCTCAACCATTGATCTTTTTGATGACCCTCAACCATTGATCTGATATCTCACATGTCTATAAAAGAAGCTTCTTTCTCCATTTCTGGGCATCTCTCGTTTAAGTAAACTTATGCTATCATTTTCATTCTTTGGGAGATCAATATTTACATTACAATTATAGAGCAATCCACATAATTCAAGAGCAAGGAGCAATCAATTGAGTTTGGGTGCAACTTCAATTCGCTCAATCAATGTAGGCAATTTGTTTGTGCAAAAGGAAGGTAAATTGTACTTGATTTGATTTATCCCTTATTTATGTTTGCATGCAAGTTTTCCCTATCACATTTTGGGACGCTCGGTGGGATGTCACTTTCAAATGGGACAGTAAGTGCCAAGATGCATTTGAACAGCTAAAAGCTTATCTTGCTTCACCACCTGTGTTGATGCCTCCAGTAATAGGGAAACCTCTATTGCTTTACATCTCCACTACATCAGCAGCCTTGGGGGCACTTCTTGCACAAAATGATGACTCGGGTAAGAAACAAGCAATTTACTACATCAGCCACACTCTAGTAGGATATGAACTCAACTATACCCCTATGGAAAGACTCTGTTTAGCAGTAGTGTTCGCTTCCCAAAAGTTGTGGCACTATATGTTAAACCAACATACAAAGCTTATATCCAAGGTCGATCCTTTGAAATACTTACTTTCTAAAGCAACTCTTATAGGGCACCTCGTGAAATGGGCAATGATCCTAACTGAGTTTGACATTGAATATGTGGATCAAAAGGATATCAAAGGGCAGGTAATCACAAACCAACTAGTTGAGGCACCATTAACAGATATGCACCCCATGCTATCAGAGTTTCTAGATGAAGGGATCTTTAACCTTTCTACACCAGTCAAGTGGAAAATATACTTTGACGGATCATACACTCAACATGGTTCTAGCGTAGGGATTCTCTTCATCACCCCACAAGGTGATTGTATCCCTAAATCATATCGGCTTGCTTTCCCATGTACCAACAACATAGCCGAGTATGAAGCATTGTTAACAGGTCTATGAATGGCTATCCAGTGGAACATCAAATAGCTTCAATTCTATAGAGATTCTCAACTTGTTATTGACCAAGTCACAAATGAATATCAAACAAAGGATGACAAGTTGATGCCCTACAAGAAAATGGTCAACAACTATAAACAACATTTTTGCAATCTTTCCTTTGATTAGATCCCAAGAGTTAACAATAAGGCTGCTGATGTAATGGTGACTATTGGGTCTCTTCTAGACATGTTGACCAACATACAGAATTGTGAGTTCTTGGTAGAACAGTTGCTAATACCATCGGTTGATATTCCACAAACTGAAATTATCTGAGCTTGTTGGTCCTAACTTGACATGGTATCAGGATATATACAACTACCTTCATAACAACACCCTCCAATCTGATCTAACATCAACACAAAAGAAAACCTTCATCCGCTGAGCCTCTTGTTTGTTCCCAAATCTGAACACATCAAACTCTAAAGATTTGCCACTTCTTATGCTCAAGTTCAATTGAAGACTTGGCCAATATAGTGGGAGATTGTCTTTTATCTCCCCTTCACTTCAGGTTCTGCCGCACCTAGCAGGGTATTCCTTTATTATGAATCAATAAATGTAGCTTTGACTAACTGTTGATGATGATGTTAGTCATAAACAAACATAGAATAAAAGTTACACAACAACCTTTACTCATCTTGAAAGATACAATGAATTCAAAGAATTCATGATCCCAAGTCTCCATTGATTAGTTCATAATCTACTGACGTTACTCAGTGGTTGATGTGTGTTGTTGTTAATCATTCAGGGGCCTTACGTTCTTCAATAATTTCTGTAAAGTTCATCAATATTTCTCCAAATATCCTGTTCTTTATATCTACCCTACATAAATCTCCAAATTATTTTACCTCTGCACTATGAATTCACTCAAATAATGTGCCTACAGGTTAATATTTGCATGAATTTTACCATTATTTGCAATTCTTTGCATGATATTTTCAACACTACATGCATTTAGCTCAAATATGCTAATGATATTCAGTTATCTACGAGATGTCAGCATATTTCATGTTATTTGCTTCTGATTATCTGTTATTTGCAATTATGATGGGGAATTACTCTGAAATTCAAAGAAAATTAAAAGAATACTTCAAATTTGGTGAATCTTAGCTATTGAACCACATACATACCAGATATAGTCATGAGGAGAAGAAATCAAACCATATTTTCACCAGGATGTTCCACAACTAGATACAGATGATGCTAACTTCGAAGGAAAAGGAATGAAGACAACACATATAGACTGATAAGCACTCCAAGGGACGCAGCAAATCAAAGCATGTATCAAGAATTCAAACACTGATTACTCAGGATTTATGATGATTTGTAATCATACAGTCTTCTCTTTCATTAAGTATGCAATGATATGTATGCTTACAATAACTTTGAAATAGGCCCTGATATTTCAGCAGTCAAATTTCAATAAAGCTTCTGAATAATCCAATTATCACATCCCTACACCTTTTATAGAATAAGGTGAGGAAATGGTTACAGATGACCTACGGTCAGAATTTGTCTATTAAAATCAACAGTCCAGATGAATAGCACGTGTCTGCCAGTTGGCAACTACACAGCTGGCACAGAATATTCTAGCATCTTTGACCTAGTCCATCCTCCAACTAGCAAACAGTATATTTGACAATATCCTCCTCATCTCTGGTTCAAGTTGCCTCCGTGTCAGCAACTTCGTAGTTTTCAGCCATACTCCAAAACAGCTTCAACATCCTGTAATAAAAAGACAAGAATCAAGCATCAGCTTCATTTAATAACTAGCAGGAAAATAAACATTTATATTTTATCAGGCTGTGAAAGTGCAAACCTATACATATCAAGTTATGAATATTGAGTATCTGTGAAAATTCACATAATTAAATGTCCATAGGTGGTCAAGAGGGTCCGGGTGACTATCGTTGACTAGAAAACATGCTATCAAGCCCTAAAATGGCTCAATATCTGATCAGGTCCAGGGTCATTTGAGTGATTTTTTGATAAAAATATTGAAAATATGATTTTCGGTATTTTCTACATCTTAGTAAATTGCATTTTTGGAGGCCCTTCATCGGTTACTTGGCGTTAAGCCTTAATAACCGAGGAACTCAAACTAGATAACTAGTTTATCTTTCCAATGAGTCCAAAAAGTTTAAATTCTGACACAGTAGCTAGGAGTTATGACCCTGCCAAGGAGAAGATCACAAATTTCCTAATTTTTTGAATTTCTTTGAATTTTTTGCAAATGGTTTCACCTTGCAGTAGCTCTTTTTGTATTCCAAGGGTGATGTGACCCTTCATATGATATGCAAGCCTTACATTTTCAGTTATTGCATGCATAAGATCATGCATATGCAATACATGTGCTTTTGTTCACTAAATTCCATTGAATGAAACTATCGGGTCCGGGTATGCACATTAGTTAATATGAGGGATATTAACTAATATGACTCTCTTCATAGATCGGGATATGATGATGATGTCATCATCATGAACGGGCTTCGTTAAAATGTGAAAGGCTGACGTCATGGTCATACTGAAGGAAATCAGGTGATGTTAAGAAATATGACCTTGATATTGAGGAATATCACCCTCTGAATAGGATGACGTCACGGTCATGTCAAGTTTTTTATATATCGGGTCAGAATGACGTCACTGTCATGTTAGGAAAGATCAGTCATATTAGAAAAGATGATGGATGTTAGAAATTAGATGACCTTCGGAGTTCAAGCCTATTAATGGTGTCACCGTCATATTAGGTCCTTTGTGAAATGGGATAAGCTGATGTCATCATCATGTTAACGAAGATGAGCCATATTAACGAATGTGACCCCCTTTCAAAAGATCAGGATGACGTCACCGTCATGTTATTTAAAAGGGTGATCGTTGGAAAAAATACCTCGGCGAGGTAAAAAGGATGACGATGTCACCATTAGGGTGATTTTCTTTGTTCATTGGGATTGGATGACGTCATCAGCATATTGGCTCTGGGGTGATATTCTACGGCAGGGTGATATTTGAAATATCGGGTGATATTCACAAGATCGGGTGATATTTGAAATATGACCCCCGTAAAATATATGAAGTTGTCTGATGAGCAAATACAGTTATCACGTAAGATTGACATCCAGAGATTCAGACCAAATGATTATCGGGTGATAAAATTGGCATCAGGGTGATCTAACGTAAGGTGACTAATGTTAAGGAACATGACCCCCCTAGGAATATCAGGTTTGACCAGGACTTTGACTCACTGTAACTTTCGTTCCCTAACGAATATCAGGGTGATCCGAAAGGCAAACCTACATGAAATTTTGTACTCTTTCCAATCATGAGGTTATTGATATAAAATATTAACTTTGATGAAATAACCTCATCATGATGACTTACCCAGCTCCCTTATGCAGGGCCATCTGCATGACTTACTTTTACCAGACCGCTGAAGAGCAAAAAAAACAACGCAAGCCAAAGCAGCAAAAAGTTGGGTCCCTGTTTTGTCAAGTCAAAATGGGGCGTGTTGTGTAACCACACAACACTAACTTGGGCAGAATGCTCTCATGTATGCACCAAGATTTATAAGATGAACCCTAGATTGGCAATATTCTTGGACTATCTCACTGGTTAAATCAGAGAACATGCAGGACCTAAACCTAAAATGAAACATAAAACAAAATGACTCAAATGATTTATCTTTAGATTCCTTGATTTCCTAGGACCTTTGGGCAAGCAAATCTTGGACTGGTGCTTTATCAGGGCAATAGAGTCAAACCCATCGCTACAAATGTTCCCTCATAACAACAAAACTTCATACCTAGAGGACCTAGAATAAAATATTACTGCCTTATAGTAACATGTCCAAGAAAAAGTATCATCTATGACCATACTTCACTAATCCTTTGATATTACACACTTTCCCCCATATCTGATCTAAAGCAAGTTTAATCTACTTCTTGAATAGATGCAGAAAATTAGACATGCAACATAGCAAGTGTACATTGAAGAACTTAGAAACCCTTGATAACTTTGTTCAAAAGAAAAATGATAATACCCAAGGAGATAGTCATAGACAATACACACAGAAAGTGTTTCTCATATAGATCAATCTAGAAAGAACATTATCATTCAGAAATTTATACATTTGCAAAATAGAAAATACCTTTGCACCTAGACACAAGAACCAAGTTTGCAACAAAACTTACTCCCCAAAGTGTGGATAGCTTCTATCCAAAGCCCAGAAGAATCCTCTTACAAAGTGGAACATCATGCTCTCTTATAGACACAAGAGCATGTTGCCCTAAAAATTAATTACATCCTAGCAGTTAGGTGAGTTTTTTATCACAAGTTGCTACCAATGAGCTTGGGGAAATTAAAAATTCATGAAAATGAGGAGAAGACAAAATAAAATAAAATATGGAGCTAAATGTTTTAATTTATTCTTCCCCCTTTTGACTTTGCCCACATTTTGGTTGCCATTGGACATCTCTACTTTTCGCATCATCGTACAGCCTATCTGAAAGCTCCCTCATTCCTGTGCATGACTATGAAATGAGGCCTATGTAGCTTCTCTTCAAGCCTCTTTGATCAAACTCAGCCCTTTAAGAACACGGAGAGTGAATTTTAGTAGCTCATCAAACCATATCTGCCCAATTCATTCATAGCTCAGTCATTTTTGACAGTGCAAGGGCATTTTGATGGTTGCACGCACCTGAAATTCATCACAAATACACTTAAAATCTCTTCCTAGACAATAGGATAGGTTAGGGGATGAATTTAAAGCATAGAACAGCAAATTTGAGCTTAAATGGACCCCCAAAAAATGCTTGGAAGCCCAAAAACATGATCAACAACCCACTCTGTTACAATACATGCCTAAATCTGCCCAAAATGCCAAAGAGGAACTGCCATGAAGATCAAGAGGTGTCAAATCTTTGATACATAACAGAAAGCAAGTCAAAATCTGCCCTAGAATGGTGATTTCGCACCATCGCATGGCAGAGGAATGGAGAGAGAAGCAGCCATGCGATGGTGTGCTAAGGTAGTCTTTGCTTTTATTTTTTGCCTTAACATTATAACATAATGTTATAATATTCCTTTCATAACATCTGCCTTTTAAATCATTAAAATAAACCAATAAATATTTTTTTAAATTGCACTTTAAACCTTGGCAAATGACAATTTTTTAATTTCCTCTCCTACGCAAACGGTGCATTTCCACTGTGGACAGACGGAATATGAGAGGGTCCTAAAAATTTGTACAGGGCCATTATTAATTATTTAGAGCAAACCCATTTCCTAAAAATTTGCATCGCCGAATGATTTTATGTACCTGCTTTGTAAACTGGACCGCCGAATGCCTTCGCTACAACTGAAATGCATTAAAATAATGCATCATATAGTCTCCAAATTTGATGAAACTAGAATTGGAGAAGTTTCTAACCAAAACATGAAATGGGTCACCCTTAGAATTGTGAGATTTGAAACTTTTTGGAACACCAAATCTAGCCCGATCGCAATCAGAAAAGAATTAAACACCCCATCAAAACTCACCCTGGAAGCACAAAACTGAGCATGCGTGTTACCATATGTGCCAAAAAACTTCCTACCATATGGATTGCAAGATTATCTATGAGTTGCAAGATTTTAATCGGTGAAGGCAGGCTCTGGGGTAGATTGAGCAGCATGTCAACCTAGCCTCTGTCGACACATCAGGAAGAGATAGGCACTTCAATTTTGCAAACTTTGAAGGTGCCAAGAGTGGCTCTTGCTTGGGGATGCATGCCTCTTGCAGGCATGGCGAGATTCCAGTTATCTCCAGGATGAAGACCATGTGCCAAATCCATTGAGTTGTTGAGTAACCACTCCATCTTGCATTAAAATCATATCTATTAATTTTCATTGGGTGGCCCCGGGCCACCAAAAATAAAAAACTAGTATTTCCCTCTGTCACCTACCCTATTTTCATCTGATTGCTTCTGATTCAAACTGAAGGCATTAATATCAACCACATCCTAATTGATATTGTATTGCAAATACATCACCATACTACTAATTATGCTACATTCAACCACACACCAATCAATCTGCTCTTTGCAACCTTGGAGTGGTTGAAAAACCTCTTCAAACAGTAGGTATGTAAAACATGGGTCAAATACATCATTTCTGTGTTAACAGTGTCTTCTATCCCCAAAATCAATCTTATGCATGGAAACAGATATCTTTGATTCAATCTTATTAAGAAAAATGTCCTTCTTATCCACACAAATTTTATCCTCTGATTGCTTCTTATCTGGATATAATCCTTCAATACCCTTTTCATATTTAGAATCTTCAAGATGAACATCATCACTATGATTGAGTTGTAATAAAACATCAGCACTAACATTCATTCCATAAATTGATTCCTCATATTGGATGTTTATGCATTCCTTTACCTTTTCAGTAACAATGCTGCTACAAGACACACTTCCATATATGTCTTGATTACAAACATTTTTATCACTGCAAGACATGCTATTACTCTTCTCAACCATCAGCAAGTCAATCTTTTCATTATTACTTGTGCTACTAAATACTTCTTCATTCTTTATTATATGATTTTCATTTCGTTGCACAACATCATCAGTATGATTCATATGGAAACATACACTATTCTCATGCACAAGATCAATTGCTAAGTTCAAACATTCATCCTCAATGTTGTCCATTAGTACCTCATATTGATTTTCTTCAACCTCTTCACACTCATCATCATTTGTAAAAAGAGGGTTATTCCTTTACCAATAAGGAATATGACTTACAATGTCCAATGTATCTGAAGGCTCATCATAAAGGAGATTCATTCTTATTACAAAGATCTTTGCTTCCTCTATATGACAGTCCAACTCTTCTTCAGCATTACCAAATCTAGAATCAAGAGAAGAACACACCTCATCCATGAACTGATCATAGACTTCACCTTCATCATCCAATTTCCTTACATACAAAACTTCCACCACATCAATGCACTCTAAAACTGCATGATTTGTATCACTTTCCATCCCATTAATGCTTCCTGATGAAATTGATATTAAATCATGGTCTATATGATCACAATGGTGCACAACTGAATCATTTAAGCATGAACATTCCTTGTTAAGGACTGGCATATCATTGTCATTTTCACACATTGTGAATTCTTCCAACTCAATTTCATTCAAAATGTCACTTGATAACCAAAATAATAATCATTCCCATCCACCTCATAGGTTGGGCAATTTTGGACATGTTCTACCTTGGCAGGGTCATCATTAACTACATCTTCCATATTGTCAAAGCCATGATCAAAACCACTCAACTCTTGCATATCACATGATGGAGACATCCCTTCACAATCATTTGATTTCTTTTCACATTGTTGATAAGAAACTTGGGACTCAATTTGACATGTGTCATATGCTGGTACATGATTATGGACAACAAATTGGAACTCGCTTAAGATATTGTTTTTAAAAACACACATGCTTTTTGGCTGCTCATATGCATTTTCTAGAGGTCTATGAGGTATAATCTTAGCTTTAAACATATTTACTTCATTCAAGTGCATTGTGTCATTTGTTGCCTTAGATATTGCACTAGGATAGACATAATCAGCACCTTGGAAAGATTCATAAACTAGGGCAACAGATTGATAAAAACCTTGACAACTATTTATAATCTTTGATTTACATTGCTGGCCTGTATAAAACACCTTGCAATAACCAACACTCGCATCCATATATCCTATTGGCATTCCATATTTCTTATTATTCTCAATATCTAGAGCAAATTTGTAGGTCTAGTGCAATGTGGCAGGTTCCTTATCTCTCAACAAATAGCTCATTTCCTCATCAAATGCAGCTAGGTATACAAACAAGCATAATGCATCATTTGGTTTTATATTTTCTAGAATTCTCTTTAAAGCCTTTACAAATCTAATATTGAAAGTATGGACCAATTCCTCTTTCTCAATGTGGATATTTAAGAAAACAATGAGCATGGAAGACACACAAACCCTCTCACCAAACTGCTCATTAAAAACTGATTGAAATTCTTTCCAAGATCTGATTGAATGTGGTAACAAATTCAAGAACCACTCTCTTGCTTCATCCTTCAAGGATTGGGCAAACAGTCTCATGATTACATCTTTAGGGCCAACTTCGTAATCATACATTAGATCAATGAACAGCTACAAGTGTTTTTCTGTTGATTCACTCTTTATACCACTACATTTTGGTAGCTTATCTCTGACCTCAGGTGGAATAACATTTGGGTAACCATTGATCCCACTAAAATTGATGGCTCTATATCTTTCAGTGTTGAAACCTCTTTTATTACATGGCTGGGACTGATCATTATACATTGTTACATTTGACACCATACCGGGATAAATGGACTGATAATACTTATTCATATGCTTTCACAAGCATCACACTTCAACCATGCATTCACTTATTTACAACCCTAACTCAAGCATTTCCTGATATTTAACCTTGTTATCATTATGATTATTATATCTTTTCTATGAATTGTTTCAACAATTATGCATACTACACCATAATATATGAGCTAGAATTTACAACATTCGAGTATGCAAATTTATTTCAACCATTTCCCTTTTAACCAATGCTAATTTCACTTAACAAGGAATCCATTTAAAACTCATACAACATGATTTTCACATAAGCTCTTTTTTGAAAACCAGAATAGAAATACCTAGAACAACTGTAGCAGTTGCTAAACCTTCTTCTTGACTAAGAAATATGCAGATCTGGAACTTCTTTATATCATTTATCAAGTTCTTCGTACACAAAGTTGCCACCTCCTTTGTAGAGGAATGAGTCTTAAGAAGCTGAAAACTCCTTAAAGGTTATTGTATTTCTGGGTTCTTTCTGACAATAAAGTCACACATAACCACTTTAAATCTGCTGCAACAAAACTTTTCCAGGTCTGACAACCTTTTAAAATCTGAACCAAACGCTCAGATTCATCAAATTCTAGACTCTTCTCATGGATATGGCACTGGTCCCCAACAGAGTCGCCAGTTTTGTTTGTTCCCAAATTTTAACACATGAAACTCTAAAGATTTGCCACTTCTTATGCTCAAGTTCAATGGAAGACTTGGCCAATAGAGTGGGAGATTGTCTCTTATCTCCCCTTCATTTCAGGTTCTGCCACACCTAGGAGGGTATTCCCTTATTCTGAATCAATAGATGTAGCTTTGATTAACTCAAGCATAAAACAAAACAAAACATAAAACAAAATGATTCAAATGATTTATCTTTAGATTTGTTGATTTCTTGGGCCCTTTGGGCAAGCAAATCCTGGACTGGTGCTTTATTAGGGAAACAGAGTTAGACCCATCACTGCAAATGTTCCCTCATGACAACAAAACTTCATATCCAGAGGACCTAGAATAAAATATTACTGCCTTACAGTAACATGTCCAAGAAAAAGAATCATCTATGACCATACTTCACTAATCCTTTGATATTACACACTTTCCCCCATATATGATCTAAAGCAAGTTTAATCTACTCGAATAGATGCAGAAAATCAAACATGCAACATAGCAAGTGTACATTGAAGAACTTAGAAACCCTTAATAACTTTGTTCAAAAGAAAAATGATAATACACAAGGAGATAGTCATAGACAATACACACTAAAATTGTTTCTCATAAAGCTCAATCTGGAAAGAACATTATCATTTAGAAATTTATACATTTGTAAAACAGAAAATATCTCTACACCTAGACACAAGAACCAAGTCTGCAACAAAACTTACTCCCCAAAGTGTGGATAGCTTCTATCCAAATCCTAAAAGAATCCCCTTACAAAGTGGAACAGCATGCTCTCTTATAGACACAAGAGCATGTTGCCCTAAAAATTAATTACATCCTAGCAGTTAGGTGAGCTTTTCATCACAAGTTGTTGCCAATGAGCCTGGGGAAATTAAAAATTCATGAAAATGAGGAGAAGACAAAATAAAATAAAATATGGAGCTAAATGTTTTAATTTATTCTTCCCCCTTTTGACTTTGCCCACACTTTGGTTGCCGCTAGACATCTCTACTTTTCGCGTCATCGCACGGCCTATATGAAGGCTCCCTCATTCCTGTGCATGGCTGCGAAATGAGGCATGTGTAGCTTCTCTTCAATCCTCTTTGATCAAACTCAGCCCTTTAAGAACACGGAGAGAAAATTTTGGCAGCTCCTCAAACCATATCTACCCAATTCATTCATAGTTGGGTCATTTTTGATAGTGCAGGGGCGTTTTGAAGGCTGCAAGCACCCAAAATTCATCACAAATACACTTAAAAGCTCTGCCTAGGCAATATGATAGGTTAGGGGATGAATTTAAAGCATAGAACAACAAATTTGAGCTCAAATGGACCCCTGAAAAATTCCTGGAAGCCCAAAAACATGGTCAACAACCCACTCTGTTACAATACATTCCTGAATCTACCCAAAATGCCTCAGAGAAACTACCATGAAGATCAAGAGGTGTCAAGTTTTTGATGCAGAATAGAAAGCAGGTCAAAATCTACCCTAGAATGGTGATTTCGCACCATCGCATGGAATAGGAATGGAGAGAGAAGCAGTCGTGCGATGGTGCGATAAGGCAATCTTTGCTTTTATTTTTTGCCTTAACATTATAACATAATGTTATAATATTCCTTTCATAACATCTACCTTTTAAGGGGTAGTTGAATGGTAATAGTTAGGTGAACTCACTAGTTTTTAATATTTTCATTATCCCACGAATGCGACAAAAATAATGTGACAAAATTATAGGGTCTTCAAACGAAGACCTTTGCCTTCGCAAGAAAGTTTGTTTTTTGAGGCACTTAGGGCACAGCGGCCTTCCTTTTTTCCTGACTATGAGCGTAGAAGGTTTCGAGAGGATGTTTGCCATGTTCGACAACGACGACCTCTGGGGCGTCCTGACCCTCCTCACTTCCAAAACCCTAGGTATGCTGAAAGGCTTAATGGCTATCAATTTCATTTTACTTCAACGCATCCAGGTTCTGGAGTCCATCAGGTGTGGAGGGAAAAATCAGTTACATCTGCCCAGACTCGTGTTGACGATGTTCCTGCTCAGGAGGAAAGGGCTTCCATAGACATTGTAAACATTGATATCCCGGAGGATATGGTCAATCCCTCTGTGCAAGATCTTACTTCTCGAGCCCTTATTGGTAAAGTTTGGAACCCTACATTTAATTTTGATGAATTTCTTGCATGGGTTAGGGTTACATGGAAAGGGGTTTCGGATGTCTTCTTTTTGAACAAAGATTTATGTGTTTTTACAGTGGTTTTTTATAATGGGGGTTTCTGAGATGAAACCCTTAGTCAAAAATTGTGGTTTTATTGTGGCAAAGGGATTTGTCTCCAAAAATGGGAACCAAATTTTGATCCGGTTAAAGCTAATATGAACTTTGTTCCTTTTTGGATCTCTTTGCCAAATTTACCTCTGGAATATCAGGATTTTTCCATAATTGAATTTTGCGCTAAGAAACTGGGTTTCTTCATTAAGCATGATTTGTCCTCTTTTGAAAAGCCAGATCTGCCAATTAGGTTTTCAATAGTCCTCAATACTTCGTTCCCCTTTCCCAAATTTGTTGAGTTCCACTCTAAATTTGGAAATTGGAAACAGGTAATTATTTTTGAAAACCCTATGGCGATTGATAAAGAGGAAGTATTGCATTCAACTAAATCTTGTGACGACTCTGAAGAAGCATTTTATGATAAGGACAATTTAGATTCTGTTAATATAGGGGAAGCATCTCTTAATCATTTTGTCAATGCTACCGTTTCTGAAGAAGCTCTTCGGACTGCTACAGGGTTAGAGGATGACTGTTCTTTTGAATTTGTAAGTGGTAAACCTGAAGATATTGAAACTCCTGCTTTTCGTAGTGATAACATTAAGAAATGTCTGCTCAATTCCTTTAATTCTGAGGCAAATTGTTCAAGGGATGTAGTAAATGAACTACCTGCTTTAGAATCGGATGGGTTTCCTTTTACTGAAGAGGAAGCACAAGCTTTTGTTGAAAATACTATTCGTAATGTTGCTTCTGATCTTATTGATGAATTGGCGGATGAGGTAATAGCAGAACAGCCAAGTTCTATTATTGGTAATTCACTTCATTTCAATACCCCTGTCCCTGGTGTCGATCCTGAGAGTTGCTTTAGTCAGGGGAAGGAAGAACAATCTGCTGTTTTAAGAGACAATAGTGAGGTATATGATTTTTCTTCCAAACTTTCCATTTCTCAATCGTTGAGTCAAGATTCACCTACTAAACAAAGTTCTCTCTCTCCCTCTAAGAGAGGACGTAAACCAAAATCTTTTAAAACACAAGAAGAAATAAAAGCGGGCCTGCAGACCACTTTGGAAACATGTCTGAGATCGGGGAGAGTAAGGAACTCTCCCCACGAGCAATGAAGCTCCTCTCTTGGAATGTTAGGGGCATTAATGCCCCTAACAAAAGACGCTTGATAAAGCATCAGTTAGATTCCTCAGGTGTAGATATTGTCATGCTCCAAGAGTCAAAATTATCAATTTATCAAGCTGATAGAATTTTCCCAAGTTGGTTGAAATGGAAGTATATTCATTCTCCCTCTCAAGGAGCCTCCGGTGGGCTGGTTGTTCTCTGGGATAGTACAGTGTGTGCAGTAGATTTAATTTGCTCTGTTCCAAATTTTCTTTTGGTTAGGATTACTTCTTCCTCTGTTAATTTTTGGTTATTTAATATTTATGGTCCTACTGCAACTAGAGAAAAAAAACATTGTTGGGATACTCTCACAGCACTTCTAGAGCAATTGTCTGGAGAGAAAGTTATTTTAGGGGGGGATTTTAATGCTTTATCTTGTCTGTCAGAAAAGACAGGTGGAATCTCCCCACCCCAGAGGGTAATTGAGGACTTCAAGGGGTTCATAGCCGATAATGCATTACTAGATAGCCCGCTACTCAATGGGAGTTTCACTTGGTCAAATAGGAGGAAAGGCTTTTTAAATATAACAGAAAGATTGGATAGGTTTCTTTTTTCTCCTGAATGGTGTCTTGAGGCAAATATTTCTGGTACTTCTATTCTCCCTTTTACAGCTTCAAATCATTTTCCTATTTCTGTTCAACTTGGTGTCACTTTCGGGAAACAAAAAAATATAAGGCCCTCATTCAAATTCCAAGCTATGTGGTTTCGAGATAAACATTTCTTATCCTTATTAGAATCCTGGTGGAAGAATGCTCCTTTTGTCAATGGTTCACGTATGTATTGGGTTAATGAACGTTTAAAATTTATAAGGAAAAAAATTATGAATTGGAATAAATCCTCTTTTGGTAACATTTTTTCCCAAAAAGCAGCCCTACAACTTCAATTACAACAGTTAAATGAAACAATTATCTCTAATGGCATGGATAATGTATCTTTTCAAAATATAAAAAGGTTACAAGCACAATTAGAGGAAATTTTATCTCGAGAAGAAATCTTTTGGAAACAGAAATCTAGGGAAGTATGGCTAAAGGAAGGGGATCGAAATACTAAGTTTTTTCATGTCTCGACCATGCTAAGAAGGCATCGAAATTCTATTTTCTCCATCAAAGATTCTATGGGTAACATTTTACACGATGATTCTCTTATCCAAAAAGAAGGAATCAACTATTTTCAGAAACTACTCTCTAAAGATCTAATTCAGATCCCTAGTACAACTGTTTCTGACGTCTTGGATCATATTCCTACTCTCATTTCCCCTGCAGATAATTTGGAATTGATGAAAAAGTTTACCATGGAAGAAGTTAAGGCAGTAGTCTTCTCCTTAGAACCAGATAAATCACCTGGCCCCGATGGTTTTACTCCTCTTTTTTTTCAAAAATGCTGGGACTTTGTGGGCAAGGATATTTGGCTGGCTGTAGAAGAAGGTCGGAGAAATAGAACTATTCTGAGAGAGATTAACTCAACATTAATTGCTTTGATTCCTAAAATCAATTATCCTTCCTCCTTTGCTGATTTCAGACCCATTTCATTATGTAATACCTTTTATAAGATCATTTCCAAAGCAATAACGTTAAGACTAGCTTCACTAATTCCAAAAATTGTCTCTGATGAACAAGGCGGTTTTGTCCCAGGCAAGGAAACTTCAGAAGGTGCTTTGATTGCTCATGAGGTAATCCATTCAATTCATCAACACAAACTTCCTGCAATGATGATTAAATTGGATATGCTAAAAGCTTATGATAAAGTATCTTGGGATTTTTTATTCAAAGCACTCCTCAAATTTGGTTTCTCTTCTAAATGGTGTAAATGGATCCAATCTTGTATTACTGGTGTCAGTTTTTCAGTGTTGATTAATGGCATGCAATCTGAATTTTTTAAATCTTCTCAAGGCATACGACAGGGAGATCCTCTTTCCCCTTTTCTTTTTATTTTAATGGCTGAAGGTTTGAGTAGACTAATTCTGAGTCAGAATACTTTGGGTCATTGGAGAGGGATTAATATTCCTAGAATTCCTTTTTCTATCACGCATGCTTTGTTTGCAGATGATACTTTGTTGTTTGGGCAACCTATGATGGAAGAAGCTAGAGTTCTGAAGGAAGTCATCTCTAATATTGTTTAGTATCTGGTCAAAAAGTGAACAATAGTAAATCTAAAATTTTCTTTTTCTTCTCTTCTGATTTGGTGCAAAGTAGGATAGCTAAGCATCTTGGTTTTCAAATTGACACTTTACCCTCAAGGTATCTAGGAACCCCTCTTTTCTCGGGTTCGATTAAAAACATGTTCTGGGATAAGCTTCTATCAAGTATAAAAACTAAAATATCTTCCTGGAAAGGCAAATGGCTTACTTTGGCAGGTAAACTTTTGATGATTAAAACAGTTTTATCAGTGATTCCAGTTTACTTGTTTTCAGTTTTAAAAGTCCCAACAACTGTACTTACTTTTATTGTGAATATGTTATGGAAATTCCTTTGGAATGGCACTAATTTACAGGGGAGAAAGATTCCACTCCTTTCTTGGGATAAAATATGTACTCCAAAACAATTTGGTGGAGTTGGCATCCATGATATTGCAGCTCAAAATAAAGCTCTCGGAGCTAAACTTGTTTGGAATTTGTATGAAAAATCAACTTCTAAATGGGGGAGACTAATGTATGCTAAGTATCTAGATTCTTTTAATCCTGAAAGATTATTTACTCTTCAAAATCCAAAGGCAGGTTCTCACATGTGGAATTTTTTGATACATTGTCTAGAAGTTATTTCTTCTTATTTATCTTGGGTTATTCACGATGGAAGTTCTGCTCTTTTCTGGGATGATTCTTAGAATAATCATCCCCCTTTAATTAACACAGAAGGTCTTCACGAGATTAAATCTTTGTTATGTCAGGTGTGGGGACCAAAAGTTAAAGATTATTATGAAGTTGATCCTAACTCAGCCTTTAATTCAGTAAAATGGAAAAATTTTGATGAGTTCATGATTCCAGAAGAGCAAAAGACTCTTCTTAGGAATATTTTGAAGGATCGCAGACTATTTATCTCAGGTGAAAAGGATAAGTTAGTCTGGGCTCCTTCGAAATCAGGTCGTTATACAGTTAAACAAGGTTATCTAAGTATCACTAGTAAGGATTCTAATACACTTCTCTCTTGGCCTTATAAGCTTTGCTGGAGTGATTCATGTCTGCCCAAAGCAGGAGCTTTTTCATGGTTAGCATTGCATTCTCGAATCCTTACTAGCGATAGATTAGTTAAGCTTGGGGTTGCAAATCCCTTCTTATGTCCTTTCTGTCAGGAAGTGGAGGAATCTGTTGATCATCTTTTATTGAATTGTGGTTTCTCTTCACAGGTTTGGTCTTGGCTTATTTCTAGACTGAACTGGTCGAGTCCTCTTCCTTGTTCTTTACTACAAGTCTTTCAAAGTTGGCCTATCCTATTCTTGAAGTCTACTTTTTCTGCTTTGTGGATTGTTTCGCCAAGCATTGTCATTTGGTCTCTTTGGTTAGAAAGAAATAGTAGAATATTTAAAAGGGTAACTAATCCACTTCATATTGTGTTGGGCAAAGTTGAAACATCTATTTCAGAAGTAACTTTAGCATCCTTGTTATCAAAGAAGGCGGGTTCTCTTATTTTTACAAGCTGGGATAATATGATTTTGCAAAATTGGAAGCTGTTAAAAGTGCCTGATACTTCTTGCTTTAAGTCTGAAGCTTTGATTGATCGTTCTGTTATCAAATGGATCCCTCCCACTGCACCCTTTGTCAAGCTAAATTTTGACGGTGCGAGTAGAGGTAATCTAGGAAACTCCAGTGCTGGTTGTGTTCTTCGAAATCAGCATGGAACAATTCTTAGAGCTTTGTCAATTAAACTTGGTACATTAACAAATAATGAGGCTAAGGCTTTGGCTCTAATTGCAGGCTTGAATTTAGCATTAAAATATGATTTTACTAACATCATTGTAGAAGGGGATTCATTGAATATTGTTTCAGCCTTCTCCAAGAACTCTTCTCCAAGTTGGAAAATAGAATATATTCTTAAGTCGGGCAGAGATTTATTAAATAGGTTACATTCATTTCAGATTAAGCATACTTATCGAGAAGGTAATCTTTTAGCTGATTTTCTAGCTAATATTGCTTTTAATTTTGATGAAAGTGTTATCGAATGGACTTCCGATTCTCTTCTTCAGATCCCCGGTATAAGCTATATTTTGGCCAAGGATTCAATTGATTAAGTCATGATATTTTGGTTCATTTTTTAGATTTTACATTTAATCACTAGCATTATTTTATGGTTTGCATGATGCTTAGCTGACGTTGTTTTAAGTTTTGTGAATTGTTTTCGAACGAACGGATTGTACCCTGTTGATTACTCCTTGAGGCGGCTGGCAGAACTCGCACATGGAAATTGGCATTTCATCATTCCTATCATTTATGAGACATGCGCAGCATCTTTTGCATTTACTTGGTTTCTTTTTTGTTCTCTGCTGCCGTAGTTGTTTTGTTCCATGTTCTCTAACCTTCTCGGTAAAAGGTTCTGCTCTTTGCCTTGTTAGCTGTGATAGTATCTTGTCTTCTGTTCTATAGCAAAATTTTTTGCAGATTTCTATGGGTTCCATTCGCCGAAATACTAGAATCTCTTGGCCAATCCGGAATTGGGAACGTCCCCTTCTAGGTTGTTTTACTTCTAATGCACTACAAGAAGTCTTCTAGGTTCATGAGGCATCAGTGGGTAATGCTATTCTCTAGGTTTGTAATTTACCAGCTCTTTCTACTCCAGTTGCTATTTATCCCTCTCAGGTTGCTTCCCACTTTTTGTCCAATGCAATGGATCTTTTGCAGTATGGTGACAGGGTAAGGGATTTGGGGTTAAATTTTATACAAAATGTGCATTTTTCCATTGATGTTTTTAATTCTGCTTTAGTTGATTACGATGTGCATGAAGGGTCTGCTCCTGTTGGAGGGTTATTTGACTGCAAATGTTTATTTTGACTTCCTGGTTTACACTGCCTGTATAATGCTTTTTCGCATGGTCTTCGCAACAACTGTATTATCTCCTTCCGGAATTCCATTCACTGTCATAGGCAGGAATTGGGCCCTCAATTGGCAAACACGGCTTTGGAAGTGTTTAATGTGCTGCTATTTTTGTTAAATTATGTGCCTCCTCCTCCGCCACCTCCTCCTCAATTTGCAGAGGCTGATGAACACGTTGAAGATCAAGATGTGCAAGTTATTGAGATAGCAGATTAATGGGGATCTCGTTCAAGTTTTTTTGCCATCAGTGGTTACCTCTTTTTTTGGATTTTGTATCTGCCAGATGTTTTGTAATTCCTTTTTAAAAATTGTATATTCTCTGGCATGATCCCAATTTTTGGATCGAACTATGTTTTTGAGTCGATTATGTATAATCTTGTTAAACTTAGGCTATAACCGGAGGTTTTCTTTGCCAATTCTTTCCTGCCGGTATGCCGTTACTAAATCTGGCATTTTGTAACTCTTTTTATTAATAAAATTTTAGTGGTTTAACCACTTTTTTGGAAAAAAAAAAAACATCTACCTTTTAAATCATTAAAATATACTAATAAATATTTTTTAAATTGCATTTTAAACCTTGGCAAATGGCAATTTTTTAATTTCCTCCCCCAGGCAAACGGTGCATTTCCATTGCGGGCAGACGGGATATCAAAGGGTTGTGAAAATTTTCACAGGGCCATTATTAATTATTTAGAGCAAACCCATTTCCTTAAAATTTGCATCGCCAAATGATTTTATGGACCTGCTTTGTAAATTGGCCCGTCGGATGCCTTTGTTGCAACTGAAATGCATTAAAATAATGCATCATATGGTCTCCAATTTTGATGAAACTGGAATTGGAGAATTTTTGGACCAAAACAAGAAATGGGTCACCCTCAGAATTGTGAAACTTTTCAGAACACCAAATCTAGCCTGGTCGCAGTTAGAAAAGAATTAAATACCCTATCAAAACTCACCATGAAAGCACGAAACTGAGCAGGCATGTTACCATATGTGCCAAAAAACTTCCTACCATATGGATTGCAAGATGATCTCTGAGTTGCAAGATTTTAATCGGTGAAGGCAGGCTCTGGGGTAGATTGAGCAGCATGTCCACCTAGCTTCTGACGACACATCGGGAAGAGATAGGCACTTCAAATTTACAAAATTTGAAGGTGCCAACAATGGTTCTTTCTTGGGGATGCATGCCTCTTGCAGGCATGGTGAGATTCCAGTTATCTCCAAGATGAAGACCATGTGCCAAATCCATTGGGCTGCTGAGTAACTACTCCATCTTGCATTAAAATCATATCTATTAATTTTCATTGGGTGGCCCCAGGCCACCAAAAATGAAAAACTAGTATTTCCCTCTGTCACATACCCTGTTTTCATCTGATTGCTTCTGATTCAAACTGAAGGCATTAATATCAACCACGTCCTAACTGATATTGTATTCCAAATACACCACCATACTACTAATTATGCTACATTCAACCACACACCAATCAATCTGCTCTTTGCAACCTTGGAGTGGTTGAAAAACCTCTTCAAATAGTAGGTATGGAAAACATGGGTCAAATACATCATTTATGTGTTTACAATGTCTTATGTCCCCAAAATCAGTTCTATGCATGGAAACATATATCTTTGATTCAATCTTATTAAGAAAAATGTGCTTCTTATCCACACAAATTTTATCCTCTGATACCTCCTTATCTGGATATAATCTTTCAATACCCTTTTCATATTCAAAATCTTCAAGATGAACATCATCACTATGATTGAGTTGCAATAAAACATCAGCACTAGCATTCATTCCATAAATTGATTCCTCATATTGGATGTTTATGCATTCCTTTACCTTTTCAATAACAATGCTGCTACAAGACACACTTCCATATATGTCCTGATTACAAACATTTTTATCACTGCAAGACATGCTATTACTCTTCTCAACCATTGGCAAGTCAACTTTTTCATTATTACCGGTGCTACTAAATACTTCTTCATTCTTTATTATATGATTTTCATTTCTTTGCACAACATCATCAATATGATTCATATGGAAACATACACTATTTTCATGCACAAGATCAATTGCTAAGTTCAAACATTCATCCTCAATGTTGTGCATTAGTACCTCATATACATTTTCTTCAAGCTCCTCACACTCATCATCATTTGCAAAAAGAGGGTTAGTCCTGTACCAATAAGGAATATGGCTTACAATGTCCAATGTATTTGAAGGCTCATCATAAAAGATATTCACTCTTATTACAAAGGTCTTTGCTTCCTCTATATGGCAATCCAACTCTTCTTCAGCATTACCAAATCTAGAATCAAGAGAAGAACACACCTCATCCATGAACTAATCATAGACTTCACCTTCATCATCCAATTACCATACATACAAAACTTCTGCCACATCAATGTACTCTGAAACTGCATGATCTGTATCACTTTCCAGCTCACTGATGCTTCCTAATGAAATTGATATTGAATCTCGATCTATATGATCACAACTTTGCACAACTAAATCATTTAAGTATGAACATTCCTTGTTAAGGACTCACATATCAATGTCATTTTCACACATTGTGAATTCTTCCAACTCAACTTCATTAAAAATGTTACTTGAAAAACCAAAATAATAATCATTCCCATCCACCTCATAGGTTGGCCAATTTTGGACATGTCCTGCCTTGGTAAGGTCACCATTAACTACATCTTCCATATTGTCAAAGCCATGATCAAAACCACTCAACTCTTGCATATCACATGATGGAGACATCCCTTCACAATCATTTGATAGCTTTTCACATTGTTGATAAGAAACTTGGGACTCAATCTGACATGTGTCATATGTTGATACATGATTATGGATAGCAAACCAGAACTCACTTAAGATATTGTTTTCAAAAACACACATGCTTCTTGGATACTCATATGCATTTTCGAGAGGTCTATGAGGTATAATCTTAGCTTTAAACATATTTACTTCATTCAAGTGGATTGTGTCATTTGTTGCCTCAGATATTGCACTAGGATAGACATAATCAACACCTTGGAAAGATGCATAAACTGGGGCAGTAGACTAATAACAACCTTGACAACTATTTATAATTTCTTATTTACATTGCTGGTCTGTATAAAATACCTTGCAATAACCAACACTCGCAGCCATATATCCTATTGGCATTCCATATTTCTTATTATTCTCAATATCCAGAGCAAATTTGTAGGCCTAGTACAATATGGCAGGTTCCTTATCTCTCAGCAAATAGCTTATTTCCTCATCAAATGCGGCTAGGTATACAAACAAGCATAATGCATCATTTGGTCTTATACTTTCTAGAAGTTTCTTTAAAGCCTTTACAAATCTATGATTGAAAGTAGGGACCAATTCCTCTTTCTCAATGTGGATATTTAAGAAATCAATGAGCATGGAAGACACGCAAACCCTCTCACCAAACTGCTCATTAAAAGATGATTGAAATTCTTGCCAAGATCTGATTGAATGTGGTAACAAATTCAAGAACCACTCTCTTGCTTCATCCTTCAAGGATTGGTCAAACAATCTCATGATTACATCTTCATGGTTAACTTCATAATCATCCATTAGATCAATGAACCACTACAAGTGTTTTTCTGTTGATTCACTCTTTGTACCACTGAATTTTGGTAGCTTCTCTTTGACCTTAGGTGGAATAACATTTGGGTAACCATTGATCCCACTAAAATTGATGGCTCTATATCTTTTAGTGTTGAAACCTCTTTTATTACATGGCTGGGGCTAATTATTATACATTGTTACATTTGACACCATATTGGGATGAATGGACTGATAATACATATTCATATGCTTTCACAAGCATCACACTTCAACCATGCATTCACTCATTTACAACCCTAACTCAAGCATTTCTTGATATTTAACCTTGTTATCATAATGCTTAATACATCTTTTCTATGAATCATTTAAACAGTTATGCACACTACACCATAATATATGAGCTGGAATTTACAACATAAAAGTATACAAATTTATTTCCACCGTTTCCCTTTTAACCAATGCTAATTTCACTTAACAAGGAATCCATTTAAAACTCATACACCATGATTTTCACATAATCTCTTTTTTGAAAACCAGAATAGAAATACCTAGAACAACTGCAGCAGCTGCTAACCCTTCTTCTTGATTGAGAAATATGCAGATCTGAAACTTCTTTGTATCCTTTATAAAGGTTCTTCATACACAAAGTCACCACCTCCTTTGTAGAGGAATGAGTCTTAAGAAGCTGAAAACTCCTTAAAGGTTATTTTATTTATGGGTTCTTTCTGACAACAAAGTCGCACATAACAACTTTAAATCTGCTGCAACAAAATTTTTCAAGTCTGACAACATTTTAAAATCTGAACCAAATGCTCAGATTCATCAAATTCTAGACTCTTCTCATAGATATGGCATTGGTCCCCAGCAGAGTCACCAATTCTATTTGTTCCCAAATCTGAACACATGAAACTCTAAAGATTTGCCACTTCTTATGCTCAAGTTCAATGGAAGACTTGGCCAATAGAGTGGGAGATTGTCTTCTATCTCCCCTTCACTTCAGGTTCTACCGCACCTAGGACACCTAGGAGGGTATTCCCTTATTCTGAATCAATAGATGTAGCTTTGATTAACTCAGGCAGAATGTTCTCATGTATGCACCAAGATTTGTAAGATGAACCCTAGACTGGCAATATTCTTGGACTATCTCACTAGTTAAATTAGAGAACATGCAAGACCTAAACCTAAAACAAAACATAAAACAAAATGATTCAAATGATTTATCTTTAGATTCGTTGATTTCGTAGGCCCTTTGGGCAAGCAAATCCTGGACTGGTGCTTTATCAGGGCAATAGAGTCAGACCCATCACTACAAATGTTCCCTCATGACAACAAAACTTCATATCCAGAGGACCTAGAATAAAATATTACTACCTTACAGTAACATGTCCAAGAAAAAGTATCGTCTATGACCATACTTCACTAATCCTTTGATATTACACACTTTCCCCCATATCTCATCTAAAACAAGTTTAATCTACTCCTTGAATAGATGTAGAAAATTAGACATGCAATATAGCAAGTGTACATTGAAGAACTTAGAAACCCTTGATAACTTTGTTCAAAATAAAAATGATAATACCCAAGGAGACAGTCATAGACAATACACATAGAAAATATTTCTCATATAGCTCAATCTGGAAAGAACATTATCATTCAAAAATTTATACATTTATAAAACAGAAAATACCTCTGCACCTAGACACAAGAACTAAGTCTACAACATAACTTACTCCCCAAAGTGGACAACTTCTATCCAAAGCCCATAAGAATCCCCTTACAAAGTGGAACAACATGCACTCTTATAGACACAAGTGCATGTTGCCCTAAAAATTAATTACATCCTTGCAGTTAGGTGAGTTTTTCATCACAAGTTGCTGCCAATGAGTCTGGGGAAATTAAAACTTCACAAAAATGAGGAGAAGACAAAATAAAATAAAATATGGAGCTAAATGTTTTAATTTATTCTTCCCCTTTTTGAGTTTGCCCACATTTTGGTTGTCGTTGGACATCTCTGCTTTTCGCATCATCGCACAACTTGTCTGAAGGCTCCCTCGTTCCTGTGCACGATGGTGAAATCAGGCCTATGTAGCTTCTCTTCAAGCCTCTTTGATCAAACCTAGCCCTTTAAGAACATGGAGAGCAAATTTCAGCAACTCCTCAAACAATATATGCCCAAATCATTCATAGTTGGGTCGTTTTTGACAATGCAGGGGCGTTTTGATGGCTGTAGGCACTCAAAATTCATCACAAATACACTTAAAAGCTCTACCCAAGCAATAGGATAGGTTAGGGGATGAATTTAAAGCATAGAACAACAATTTTGAGCTCAAATGGACCCCCAAAAAATACCTGGAAGCCCAAAAACGTGATCAGCAACCCACTCTGTTACAATACATGCCTGAATCTGCCCAAAACGACTCAAAGGAACCGCCATGAAGATCAAGAGGTGTCAAATCTTTGATGCAAAATAGAAAGCAGGTCAAAATCAGCCCCAAAATGGTGATTTCACACCATCTCATGGCAGAGGAATGGAGAGAGAAACAGTCGTGCGATGGTGTGATAAAATAGTCTTTGCTTTTATTTTTTGCCTTAACATTATAACATAATGTTATAATAGTCCTTTCATAACATCTGCCTTTTAAATCATTAAAATATACCGATAAATATTTTTTTAAATTGCATTTTAAACCTTGGCAAATGGCAATTTTTTAATTTCCTCTCCCAAGCAAACAATGCATTTCCACTGCGGGCAGACGGGATATCGAAGAGTCGTGAAAATTTGTACAGGGCCATTATTAATTATTTAGAGCAAACCCATTTTCTCAAAATTTGCATCGCCGAATGATTTTATGGACCTCCTTTGTAAACTGGCCCGCTAGATGCCTTCGTAACAACTGAAATGGATTAAAATAATGCATCATATGATCTCCAATTTTGATGAAACTGGAGCTAGAGAAGTTTCTGACCAAAATGAGAAATGGGTCACCCTCAAAATTATGAGATTTGAAACTTTTTGGAACACCAAATCTAGCCCAGTCGCAGTAAAAAAGAATTAAATACCCCATCAAAACTCACCCTGGAAGCACGAACTGAGTAGGCATGTTACCATATGTTCCAAAAAACTTCCTACCATATGGGTTTGCAAGATGATCTCTGAGTTGTCAGATTTTAATCGGCGAAAGCGGGCTCTGGGGTAGATTGAGCAGCATGTCGACCTAGCCTCTGTTGACACATCAAAAAGAGATAGGCACTTCAAATTTGCAAGATTTGAAGGTGTCAACACCTCCCATTTCACCATCCTAAGAGATACACTATACCAACGAAGTCTCGATGGTATCCTCCTCAGATGTTTAAACTTGGAAGAAACCAAAACCGTCTTAAGAGATATACACGAGGGTATCTGTGGAGCACATTCCACCGGTCCCAACCTAGCAAAGAAGTTGCTTAGAACAGGATATTTTTGGCCCATAATGGAACAACATTCCAACCATTTCACCAAGAAATATATTCAATGTTAACAACATGGAGATTTGATTCATGCGCCTGCTCATCAACTGCAACTAGTGACCACTCCGTGGCCATTTTCACAATGGGGTCTCGACCTTGTAGGAAAGATACATCCCTCCTCTTCAAACGACCATAAGTTTATAATTACCACCACTGAGTATTTTACAAAGTGGGTGGAAGCTATTCCCATGACCTACATAACTGTCAAGCAAATTGCTAAATTTATCCTGAACTATATCATTTGTCGATATGGTATCCCCATGGCTATAGTGACTGATAATGGTAAACCTTTCAAAAACTAAGATGCTCATGCCTTATGCACACAATATCATATCCAACATCAGTTTTCTATGCCATACTATCAACGGCCAGGCTAAGGCTTCAAACAAAACAATCCTCAAAATACTCAAAAAGATAGTCAATGAAGCCAGTTGTGATTGGCATCTCTAGCTTAATCCTGCCCTCTGGGCCTATAGAACAAGCATCTGAACCCCAACTGGATCCACACCCTATGCTTTGGTATATAAAACTAAAGTTGTTTTGCCTATAGAGGTCGAGATCCCATCACTATGTGTCTCCCTGTAGCATCTAATGGATAGCGAAGAGTACAGAGTATCCAGGCTACATGAATTAGAGCAACTAGATGAAAGATGCCTTGCAACATTAAATCATCTTCAGGTCTACTAGAACTGACTATGCCATAGCTACAATAAGAAAATAAAAGAAAGGCGGTTCCAAGTAGGTGATCTAGTCCTGAAGAAAAATCAGAGAAACTTGCAAGATAGAGAAAAGAAAGGTAAATTTGAACCTAACTGGTTGGGCCCTTTCATCATCGTAGCAACAATATGGATCAAGGACATACTCCCTAGCAACACCTGAAGGAAATCCTCTTGATGAACCCATCAACAGTGTTCAGCTCAAGAAATTTTATGCCTAATCTTGGAGAACATGCTAGCAGAAAATAACAAAAAAAAAATTAAAAATCAGAAAAATAACAAAAAAAGTTTGTCCTCTGGTGAAAACCTGGTAAATAGGTGCCTTGGATAAATACCATAGTGAAAACCTAACAAACAGGTGCTATGCATAGGAGTCTGCACTACCATCTATTTGGTCTCTTTCATCCATGTATCACATTTTTGTAATAAAACCCATCCATCCATAATAATACTTGTTGACCTTCACATTCCCAATTGTCCATCTATCATGGCTTAGGAATTGGTTAGTGTCAAGCATTCTATCTATGTCTCATCCAAAGTCAATCTCATCCATAGTTAGTTTCATCCACAGTCAGTCCTATCCATAGTCAGTTTCACTAATAGTCAGTCCATCATTGGTCAAACATCTTTCTCCATAATAAAACCCTTTACCAGAATGGGGGCAAGTTTCCTTAACCTAAGGCTAGGAATGGATGCCCTTTTACATCAAGGTCCATCGTCACACTTTCCCTCATCATTCGAAAACCATCATCATTTATTGATAATATCCATCAACATCCTTATTATTTGTCCTCACTTCATCACACATCATCAATCGACACATTCATCACACTACCCAGAACTACATATCATCATCATCATCGTAATGTGCCTTGATCCTGTGGACACAGGGTATGTAGGTAGTTTGGAATACGAAGGAAGTATCTAGTACTCAGGCACATACGATTCACCCCATCCTCCATCTCAACTCATAATAAATTCATCTTTGTCACTTCATCCATTTACTGCAATCCATCCTATCCATCCATATAGACATGACTAACTCAAGCAAAAACAAACTATCAAATCTAAAACAAAAAGACTACTCCTAAAATAACAATATGTCACTGCATATCATTTGCCTATATTTAGGTATATCCATACATCTAGGATCCAAATCCTTTAACAGATACATCTTTCCTATGATAAGGCCTCAAATCTTTCTGGAATATCCTCTTTGACAAGAAAACATGTTGGTCTATCTGTGCTATCTATTGGTTATTTTTGCTTTTTGATTTATCTTGTGTCCCTTTTAAAATGCACATTCAAAACTACCTTGATTTATCTATAATCTTGGTATGTGGCGATATTGTATAAACTGGGGCATAGTCATTGCTTTCGTATGTTGTGTTTGAGGTATGAGTTTATTCTCCTATTAGGTCTAATATCTATCTTGTGTGTGATGGGAATAGCATCTTGCATATCAATTTATCTTTTATATCTGAGACTCTGCAAAGACCTTCTTTGTATTAAGACTATTCTATGCTAAGACTATTTTCCATTCACTTATCCGACAAGGTTCTATTATACCTAGTAGTAATAAACTCAAACCGTTTGTTTGCGGAGTCAATTGTCTTATGCATTGGATGCATGGTCACCCTAGTTCTTATACCTTGGTGCATAATATCCTTATGCTATATCAAAATAAAGGATTGCTCTATTATACACATTAGCATAACTTCTCCCATTCAATTATCTATTCTATCCTCATCATTTGATTATCATTTTTCCATCATCTATCCTTTTATCTTCTCCATTTTTCTCTATGTTGTTCTCCATCTTCTATCTCCTTATTTTCTTCATATCCATTCATTTTGAGAGTACACCCGTATTCTTCCAATTCATCTATCCTCTCGAGGGGCATCTTTCAACCTATTAATTGATCTACTAGGTACTTCTTCTACCCGACTTGGGCATCATCATTTATAATCCAATCATATTGTTCTTATAAACCCATATCTTCTTCTATCCAACCTAGCACTATGTTTTAAACTTCTTTGAAATGATGTTACTTCGCAACACGATCTCAAAGAGGGGCAAAATGTAGACACCTAAAATAGACCTGTTCCTAGATCAAGCTTTCATCTACCATACTTCACTTTAATTAAATAATTCTTAATTATTTGATTAAGTTCACCTATTAATATCCATGAATTTATCCTCCACGTTAATTAAATAACCCTGATTATTTAATTGAATCAATTCATCCTCCATATTAATTAAATAATTCTGATTATTTAATTAAGTCAATTTTATCCTCCACATTAATTAAATAATCTAAGTTATTTAATTAAATCATTATTTTTTCAATTTAAATAAATAAAATCAATATTATTTATTTAAATATTCAAATTTCACTCCACTTTAAATAAATTCAAAAAAAATTATTTAAATAATCTATTTCCTCCAAATTGAATTAAATTAATATTTAATTCAATTATCCCATGTGCACATGAAATTAAATAATTATTTATTTAATTTCCTATTTATCCTTACCCACCATAAATGCCTCCAATCAAAATCAGTTAACAGTCAATCAAAAGAGTTGACTCGTCAATTAAACCAGTTAATAGGTTAGTCAATCTAGTTAACTAAACAATCAATTTAGTTGACTAGTCAATCAATTCACTTAACTACTCAATCAATTTAGTCAACTCCTTAATCAGATCTGTTAACTCCCTTGATGCATGAGAGGGCTTAGACACTTGTCATTCTCTCATTCGCATACATTCTCTCAACCATCCTCAACCATTGATCTTTCTGATCATCCTCAACTGTTGATCTGATATCTCACATGTCTATAAAAGAAGCATCTTTCTCCATTTCTGGGCATCTCTCATTTAAGTAAACTTATGTTGTCATTTTCATTCCTTGGGAGATCAATATTTACATTACAATTATAGAGAAATCCATATAAATCAAGAGAAAGGAGCAATCAATTGACTTTGGGTGCAACTTCAATTCGCTCAATCAGTGTAGACAATTTGTTTGTGCAAAAGGAAGGTAAATTGTACTTGATTTGATTTATATCTCGTTTATGTTTGCATGCAAGCTTTACCTATCACAGGACATAAGACCTCAAATTGTTACAAGTTAAAGAATACCATACAAGATCTTATTGAACGAGGTGACATAGTCTTGGAGAATCCACAAGGATCCTCCAATACCGGTCATGTCATTTTTTCAAATCCTTTACAAGCCCACAGATTAGGAAAAGCCTTTAGATCGGGAACCAAGACAAATGATCAACCAAACTACAACCATGTTGCTTATGAGTACACCGTCAATAACATTCGAGCATATGATAATAATGTGTCAAAGTCTTGAATGTGTTGTTACCACTTTCAGACCTAAGTTGACCTTACGAAGCTCTCCATTCGACCTACAGCCAAAGTCTCAATATAATCTTTTGGACCATCTAAAGAAGACCCCTATGCAAATATCCATGTTTGAGTTGTTCTTCATATCTCTAGAACATAAGGCTATCTTAGATAAAGCTTTGTTGGAATCATTCATCCCTACAGATCTCAATTTTAACCAATTCCAGGCCATGGTAGGACACTTGGCTACTACCAATCATGTTACATTCACTGAGCATGACTTGCCCTCACATAGACCTAACCATATTGATCCCTTGCACCTCAAAGTTTTCATCAATAAGCATAATATCTGACAAGTCTTGGTAGATGGTGGAGCTGGATTGAACGTATGTCCTTTGAAATTAGTCATGATATTGGGATATTCTGAGGCCTGTGTGGACCCATCCAAGAGAATTGTCATCAAGGCCTATGATGATGCAGAATGTTCCTCTAAGGGTGTGATCTCAATTCTTGTGAGATTTGGGCCTACTACTCTAAATACTATGTTCCACATCTTGGATTTGGACCTCCCCTATAGTATCATCCTCGGTCGCCCATGGATTCATGCCATGAAGGTTGTGCCATCCACCTACCACCAATGCATCATGTTTCCCTATAATAACACATAAATCACCATAGCTGGTGATCCTGATGCTTTCCAATATTTTAGCCACTTAAGAGAAACGCCTCAACATCAAGTGTCCGTTAACAAGGGAATCTCACCTACCTTCTCATCTCATTATATTAATCCTTTCACACTATCAAAATAAACCATTACCTTCATTCCACCTCTCAACCCTAAGGTTCAGCTCCATGGCAAAGGATGTGGAGAGTTTAAAATGGAGAGCTAATAATGCATTGGCAAGTTGTCAATATCACTGAAGTCTCATGGAAAACTGAGCCCAATCAAACCCAAGGATACCAATTGTGTCGCCCCACCACCTTCACTAAGTGGGGCAAATTAAGCAAAGAAGATATAGATGAGGATGTCTCCACATGGCTTTACAAGGATGAAGAAGAAGTCAAACATGTGCAATTACCAGTAGAATAGTATGGGAAAGGATATGATGGACACAGTGGACTCAGTCCAAACAAAAATGGAATGACATAACCATACAACCAAGCATGCTACCTCAAAACAAAGGGTTAGGGTACACATCACTAAGAGGGAACTCTCCTAGTACTAAGTTTCTATTCGGTAAGGACGCAAGTGCTTCTAAAGACATTGAGACATCAAGGGACCATCCTGAGCCTGGCCCCATTCAAACCAAACTATCTGATGGATCTACCTGGATTAGCATCTTTTGGGACCCTAATGATACCTCTGTATGCACCATAACTTACCTTTCCTTGAGCTACATGAGCACCAATGATGACTTGCCTTTAGTCCACCCCCAACTAATAGATTGGGACCAACAAGCACCACCTAGCTTGGATTTATTCAAAAACAATGAAGCTATTGCTAAGTTTATGGGACTCCAAGAAGGCATATTAAGTAGGGATCATAAGGTTGGGTACATCATGGATCTTGATGACACAACCTACTTTAGAGAGTTTGTTGGAAATAGTCCGGACAATTGAGAGGGGGGGTGAATCAGTTGTCCCTAAATCTTTACTCTTTTTCTGAACTTTCAAATCTTCTTTCTTAATTTACAACCAAATAAATGATGTAAACAATTTAAGCATAAATCAACATATGAGCAAAAAAACATGAACACACAACACCAAAAATTTGACGTGGAAAACCTGGTTAAGGGAAAAACCACGGTGGGGGTTAACCCACAACAATGCTTACCCTGTTAAAAGTACTTAATAAAATAAAAGGCACATGCCTTCGGGCTCACTGCTCAAGAAGAGGCTCACTGCCTATGAGAAATTATGATTTACACAAAGATAATGAACTGAGAAATAGCATCTATATTCATGCCTAAATCAGTCCCTTTGAATGCTCACAAAACTTCTGCTCCAATCTTCTAATAGTTATTTACTGACTCTCCACTTTATACTCCCTTCGCTCCTCTTCTTCTCTGCTCTGCTTTTGATCATTTCTTCATATTTAATTCATTTCGTGCAAGGATGATTTTTCACAACTCTTCAACAAGTATTTATACACTTCATCAACCTTGGAATGATCAACAATGTTGGCTAAACTTAACGCAGATCTTTACACTATCGGCCAAGCATAACTGGAATATGAAACTTTCTCCACTAACATACCTCACTTCATGAAATGCTCTTTGGATCATCCGCAATACGTCAGAAACATCCAGTCGGCCAAGACTGGAAAGAATAACAACCTCAAAGAAGAAATCTTCTATCAACAAGCTCAAACTTCAATGTGGACCTCCAACATAGTAGCCACATGATCCAGAGACCTCCACAAGCACATTGAAATCACAAGTAACATCCACTCTAAACCAAATTATCAAAATCATCTGTATCTTCCTCTGGAACCTCAAGAACACTACCTGTCATGACTGTCAAACTAGAAAGATAGCTTGCGGACCTCCAAACCACAAATCACTGGAGTTGATGCCACACACTAACTTCCCAAACATGCCTTTAGATCCGCAGACCATAATACTGCAAAAACCGGTTCTACTCAAATGGCCATAACTTCTTCAAATCTTCATGTGGACTTCTCAAATCTTAACTGGAGCAACCTTTGACAATCCTCTACGCAGCCATATGGTCTGCATGCATTGATTGTCATTAATTTTCTCAATATCCTCAACAGTCCGGTCTTCTACACAGATAGCAAAATAGGATACAGTTGACACCAATGGCAACAAGGATATGTTGACATCAATGACAACACCACTTAGGCACATATTTGCAACAATCTTCCCCTTTGTCATTGATGGCAACATATGATGTGAAAAACTAAATTTAACCATCAAGACAAGAAATTCTCCCCCTTTCTCTTCTCACTTCTGCAACTACTTTCTTTACTGCTCCCCCTTACATAAGCAACTAGTTTTTCACATGACTTCTCTCCCCCTTTGACATCAATGGAAAAGAGCACATATTTGCTATCTTTTCTCCCTTTTTGCTTCAGACTGATCCCAAAATTTGCATACTGACTACTCCCCCTTTGAGTAGTACCTCCTTAACATCAATCTGGATCATAAGATATGAATGTGAATTCCACTAGACTGATGCACCTTAGTGCATCTTAGTTCTGATCAGGAGGAGTAATAACCCCTAACTTCTCTCTGAGATACTCAAAAGTATCCTTGGGGAGAGGCTTAGTGAAGATATCTGCGATCTGATCTTTGGAAGGCACGAACTCTAACTTGACTTCATTCTCATTTACTTTCTCTCTTAAGAAATTAAACTTGATAGATATATGCTTTGTCTTTTAATGCAATACCAGATTCTTTGAAATGCTTATAGCATTTGAATTATCACAGAAAATTGTGATTGGCTCCTCAAACACAATTCTGATGTCCTTCAACATTTGCTTCATCCACAAAACCTGAGTACAATTATTTGTTGCTGCTATATACTCTGCCTCTGCAGTAGACAGAGATATTGCCTCTTGCTTTTTGCTTATCCAAGAGACCAATCTTTTCCCCAAGAAGAATTCACCACCACTAGTACTTTTTCTATCATCCACATCTCTTGCCCAATCAGCATCTGTATATGCATGAAGAGTGAAGTCATTGTTCTTTGGGTACCACAGTCCATCATCAATTGTCCCCTTGAGATATCTAAAAAAAAATTTGACTTCCATAACATGGGATTCTTTTGGATCATCTTGAAATTTGGCAACAAGTCCAATTGCATTCATGATGTCAGGTCTGGTCTGAGTTAGATAGAGCAATCCTCCAATCATTGATCTATACCTTTTTTGATTTGCCTTGGGAGAGTCATCATCTTTTCTTATCTTACATCCAGTTACTATAGGTGTACCTACTGGCTTTGAATCTTCCATTCCAAACTTCTTCAATAATTCTTTCACATACTTGGACTGAGATATGAAGATACCTTTATCTGACAGAACAATTTGCAGACCTAGAAAGAAATTCATCTCACCAAACATTGACATTTCAAACTCACTTTTCATCTGATCAACAAATGCTTTGCACATGCATTCATTTCCACCAAAAATAATATCATCAACAAAGACCTCAACAATTAGAATGTCCTCATGATTTATCTTGAAGTATAGATTACTATCAGCAGTACCTTTGCTAAATCCTAGCTTAAGCAAATGTTTATCCAATCTGGCATACCAGGCTCTTGGAGCTTGCTTGAGTCCATACAAGGATTTTCTTAGTCTACAAACCATATCTCACTGATCAGACAACTGAAATCCTTCCGGTTGTTCAATGTAGACTTCTTCCTCCAAATCTCCATTTAGAAATGTTGATTTGACATCCATATGATAAACCTTAAAATCTTTGAAAGTAGCAAAAGCAAGAAATAATTTGACTGCCTCTATCCTTGCCACATGAGCAAAAGTTTCTTCAAAATCAATTCCTTCCACTTGAGAATAACCTTTACATACCAACCTTGCTTTATTTCTTACAACCGCACCATCTTCATTCAGTTTATTCCAGAAGACCCATTTGGTTCCAATCACAATTTTGTCCTCAGGTCTAGGAACAAGATCCCTAGTGTGATTCTTTTCAATTTGCATCAATTCTTCTTCCATTGCCTTAACCTAGTTTTCATCATTGTAAGCTTCACTTATTGATTTAGGTTCAATCTTTGAAATCAAACAAATCTCCTCTTGATCTTCAAAAATTCTTCTCCTAGTTCGAACACCTTTACTCTTATCTCCTATGATCTGATCTTCAGGATGATTTAACCTTACATACCTCAGAGTTTTGGAAATTGTTTGAATTTCTATTTCTTAAACTTGTTCCTCATCATCTGTATTAACCTCTTGAGTTACTAGAGTTACCAGAGCAATCTGAGTCTGAGCTTGAACTTGAACTTGCCTTCCTTGACTTTGACTTGCATCTTGATCATCTGAATCATATCCGGAGTACCTGGAATGTCCTTTTCTTTCATCAACTTTAACATTAGCACTTTCAACAATCTTTTTCAATCTCGTGTTGAAGCATTGGTAAGACTTACTTTGAGTTGAGTATCCTAGAAATATTCCTTCATAACTTCTTGCCTCAAACTTGCCTAAATCCTCATCTCTTTTGATATAGCATTTGCTACCAAAGACTCTGAAATATCTTACAGTGGGAGGATGATCAAACCATAGTTCATAAGGAGTCTTACAAGAATTTCCTTTGATCTGTACCCAGTTAAGAGTGTAGATAGCAGTACTCATGGCTTCTCTCCAATAAACTTGAGGAACATTTGTTTCCATCATCATGGTTCTAGCAGTTTCTTGAATGGTCTAGTTCTTTCTTTCCACAACTCCATTTTGCTGAGTCCTAGGAACAGATAACTATCTTTTTATTCCATGCTTTTCACAAAAAGCATCAAACTCACCAAAAGTGAATTCTCCACCTCTGTCGGATCTCAGACACTTTAATTTCTCACTAATCTCATTTTCAACCATCATCTTGAACACCTTAAAATTATCAAGAGCTTCTAATTTTTCTTTTAAGAAAGTTACCCACATTATCCGGGAGTAATCATCAATCAGCAACATGAAATATCTATCTCCTTGCACACTCCTAATTCTAGCAGGACCACAGAGAATAGTATATATCAATTCCAATCTCCCATTTAAACCTTGTTCTTTACTCTTGAATGAGATTTTGTTCTATTTACCCAATTGACATTCTTTACATATGCTATCAGCTTTCACAAGTCTTGGAAGATCTCTTACAGCTTGAGTGGAACTTATTTTGACAATGTTATCAAAATTCACATGACACATCCTCCTATGCCATAGCCAACTTTGATCTGTCTGAGCAATCAAACAAATTTTCCCAGAACTACTTAAGTGAAAGATGTTAGCTCTAGTTTGAGTACCAGATGCAATTTCAATTCTGGAGCTTTCCAAGATTCTGTATTTTCCATCCTTGAATCGAACATCATAACCCTTGTCAACCAACTGTCCAACACTGAGAAGATTATGTTTCAGTCCTTCCACATACAGAACATCATTGGTGTTGCTCTTTCCATCAAAAGAGGTGGATCCTCTGCCACGGATTCTACTAGCTGAGTTGTCTCCAAATTTCACAAGTCCTCCTTCATAATTTTCAAAATTCACAAACTTGCTCTTGTCACCTGTCATATGATGAGAACATCCACTATCAATCACCCATTCATCTTTTTCAATAACCTAAGCAGCCAAGGTGCTTTCCACATTTGCACAGCTAGCAAATTTAGTAGACACTAGATCTTCTTCTTTGATAGCAATAAACACCCAATCATTTTCAAAGGAGCCTCCATGATCAGATTCATCATCTGTGACCCCTTCTTCTCCATTTTCTTGGACATAGTAATATTTCTTTTGACCTTTGTACCTGTTAGGGTTTGGTTTTGAAAACCTCTTCAGACATCTTGAGGCAAAATGACCAATCTTATTACAAGCAAAACATTTTAGTGGTAATTTTCCTTCATACTTACCGGATCCTCTTGGCATTCTTCGGCAATAAGAGATTCAAGATCTATAGTTTCTATTTCAACATCTTCAAGATCCTTTCTTGTCTTCACAAATCTATTTGATCTTGCAGAAGAGCTTTCACCCGGATCATATCTTTGTTTTCCATATACACTAGCTTTGAATGCAGATTTAGACTTAGGAAGAGAATCATCAAATTCACTCAATTCAAAAGATGAAATTTTTCCAACCAAGTGATCTCTTGTAACATCAGTGACAATCCTGATATCCTCTATAGCAGCAATCTTATGTTTATATGAATCAAGCAAGGATCTAAGCACTTTTGCCACAATCTCTGATTCTTCCAAAGTTCTGCCAGCACACCTGATCCCACACATAAGTTCATTTATCTTTTCAATGTAGATTGTGATGTTTTCATCTTCACTCATTCTCAGATTTTCAAAATTTCCTCTTAGACTTTATAGTTTGGCACATTTGACAAATTAATCTCCTTCATATAGATTCTCCAACTTCTCCCAGATTTCATGGGCAGTTTTTAGACCAAAGACATTAGTCATTTCTGAATCAATCAGGGCACTCAACAAGGCTTCTTTAGCTCGAAGGTTATTTTCAGCATCTTTGACTTGATCAAGAGTTGAAGGACCTTTCTCTAGAGGTTCATACTTATTATTGGTTATTGACCAATAAGCATCACCCATGCATTGTAAATGGCATTCCATGCAGTTCTTCCAAACAGAGTAATTGGTTCCATCAAATCTTAGACTATCCTTCTTGTAGGTCGACATCCTGGATCTCATCGAGTGGTTAAGCTTCTTCTAGAGGAACCTTGCTCTGATACCAATTGTTAGAAATAGTCCAGACAACTGAGAGGGGGGGTGAATCAGTTGTCCCTAAATCTTTACTCTTTCTCTGAACTTTCAAATCTTCTTTCTTAATTTACAACCAGATAAATGATGTAAACAATTTAAGCATAAATCAACATATGAGCAGAAACAACATGAACACACAACACGAGAATTTTGACATGGAAAACCTGGTTAAGGGAAAAACCACGGTGGGGGTCAACCCACAAAAATGTGTACCCTTTTAAAAGTACTTAATAAAATAGAAGGCACATGCATTCAGGCTCACTACCCAGAGCTCACTGCTCAAGAAGAGGCTCACTGCCTATGACAAATTATGATTTACACAGAGATAATGAACTGAGAAATAGCATCTACATTCATGCCTAAATTAGTCCCTTTGAATGCTCACAAAACTTCTGCTCCAATCTTCAAATACTTCTTTACTGACTCTCCACTTTATACTCCCTTCGCTCCTCTTCTTCTCTGCTCTACTTTTGATCCTTTCTTCGGATTTAATTCATTTCATGCAAGGATGTTTTTCCACAACTCTTCAACAAGTATTTATACACTTCATCAACCTTGGAATGGTCAACAAGGTCGGCTAAACTTAACGTGGATCTTTACATTTTTAGCTAAGCATAACTGGAATATGAAACTTTCTCCACTAACATACCTTGCTTCATAAAATGCTCTTTGGATCATCCACAATACGTCATAAACATCTGGTCGGCCAAGACTGGAAAGAAAAACAACCTCAAAGAAGAAATCTTCTATCAACAAGCTCAAACTTCAATGTGAACTTCCAACATAGTAGCCACACAATCCAGAGACCTCTACAAGCACATTGAATTCACCAGTAACATCCACTCTTAACCAAATTACCAGAATCATCTGTATCTTCCTCTGGAACCTCAAGAACACTACCTATCATGACTGTCAAACTAGAAAGATAGCTTGCGGACCTCCAAACCACAAACCACTGGAGTTGATGCCACACATTGACTTCCCAAACATGCCTTCAGATCTGCAGACCATAATATTTCACTGCGGAGCAATCCGGACCAACTTACTATCACACTGTCTCTTCTGAATACTGCAAATACTGGTTCTACTTAGATGGCCATAACTTCTTCAAATCTTCATGCGGACTTCTCAAATCTTAACTGGAGAAACCTTTGACAATCCTCTACGCAGCCATATGGTTCACATGCATTCATTATCATTAATTTTCTCAATATCCTCAATAGTCCGGTCTTCTACATAGACAACAAAATAGGATGCAGTTGACACCAATGGCAACAAGGATATGTTGACATCAATGACAACACCACTTAGGCACATATTTGCAACGGAGTCTACTCCTCCCTTCAATAGCAAAAGTGAAAATGAAAATAATACAAATAAGTCTTTAGGTGAAAACCGAAAGGCACCTTTTGACCATGAAAAAGTAAAAATAAAGGATGTATTTGAGGGTGAAAACCTCTTTGAGGTGCCCAAGGATAGAGGGTTGGAAGTGCTCCCCATAACTCAAGAGAGATCACCACTACTAGTGGAGAAATTAGTAGAAACAAACATTGGTATCGATGATAATCCCAAGATCGTCCACTTTGTTGTACCATTAACAGAACAAGAGAAACCAGAATTTGCATCTTTCTTCTCAGTAAGGAAAGTTAACTTTGCTTGGTCATACACTAACATGCCTAGGCTTGATCCTAGGCTTGATCCTTAATTGGTCCTACATCATCGACCACTACTTCCAAATGCCAAGCCAATAAAGAAAAAGTTAAGTAAGATGCATCCACAAATAACAATCTTGGTCAAAGCAGAATTGAAGAAACTACTAGATGTTGGTTTCATTCAGCCAATAGATTATCCGGAACGGGTCTCTAATCTGATACCAATAACTAAACCTAATGGTCAAATCAAAATTTTTGAAGATTTCTAAGATTTGAACAAGACTTGTCCCAAAGACGATTTTCCATTTCCAAACATTGATATTATAGTCGATCTCATAGTAGGATATGAGATGCTTTTGCTCATGGATGGTTTTTTAGGTTACAATCAAATTAGAATAGCCCCCAAAGGTCAGCACAAAACAACTTTCACTTGTCCATGGGGTACTTACTACTAGAATGTCATGTCCTTCGGCCTTAAAAATGCTGGAGCAACATACCAAAGGGTAATGACAACAATCTTTCATGACTACATGCATACATTTATGGAAGACTATGTGGATGACCTACTAACCAAATTAGTTACACGTGACAGTCATTTGGACATATTGGACAAGGTTTTCATATGAATTGAAGAGTACAAGGTTAGGTTAAATCTAAAGAAATGCATTTTTGGAGTCACATTAAGCAAATTACTAGGTTACATCGTCTCTCGTCAGGGAATTAAGGTTGATCCTGCCAAGGTAAAAGCTATCATGGACATGCCACCACCAATGAATCTCAAACAAATATGCATCTTACAGGGAAAACTACAGTCAATTTGTAGATTCATTGCACAATTGCCAATAAATGTCATCCGTTTCAACATTTGCTCTATAAGGGAGTACCATTCATATGGACCAACTGATGTCAAGAGGCTTTCCAACAAATCAAGGATTATCTATTGTCTCCCCCAATTCTTATGCCACCAATTGTTGGAAAACCTCTTATATTATACATCTCAACTACCTCTTCAACATTAGGGGCACTCCTAGCACAAAATAATGAAGAAGGGAAAGAACAAGCTATTTACTACATGAACAAAACATTGGTAGGGTATGAGCTTAAATACAGTCCCATCGAATGTGCATGTCTTACGGTGGTTTTTACCACTCAAAATATTTGACATTACATGTTGAATCATCAAACAAAGCTCATCACAAATTTGACCCCTTGAAATATTTACTCAATAAGGCAGCTTTGACAGCATGATTGGCAAAATGGGTCATGATCCTAAGCGAGTTCAATATAGAATATGTTGACTAGAAGGCCATAAAAGGACAAGTAATAGTAGACCAACTTGCAGAGGCACCCACAACAGATGATCTTCCTTTGACTAGAGACTTTCCAGATGAATCAATCTTTACAGTAGAAGTTTTAAAAACACGGACACTATACTTCGACAGTTCTTGCACAAATCATGGTTCAGGGGTCAGAGTCCTTTTCATCACACCACAGGGAGATGTTGTTCCCAAGTCATTCAAGATATCATTCTCGTGTACAAATAATATAGCTGAGTATGAGGCACTACTTACTAGACTATGAATTGCAATCAACTAGAAAATCAAGAATTTGCAAGTCTTTGGCAATTCACAACTGGTAATCAAATAATTCAATGATGAATATGACATGAAAGATGAAAATCTCATCACTACAAGAAAATGGTGGACAATTTTAAGCTCTACTTTGATACTTTTGTCTTCAACCAAATTCCTAGGATTCAAAATAAAGTGGTCTATGCAATGACCACTATAGGATCTCTCTTGGACATTCCAAATAATGCACCTCAATTGAATTATTGGTGGAACAACTGTTGATCCTTGCTTTTGACATTCCCGAATTAGAGTTGGTGTGTGAGATTGTTGGTCCTGAGTCTCCCTAGTACAATGACATTTATAAATACATGCATGACCAAACCATTCCCTCTGACCTATCCTCTCACAAACACAAATCCTTCATTCTCCAAGTCACCAAATATGTCATCATCTGTGATACCCTTTATAGTCATGGCTTTGATAACACCCTCCTAAGATGTATCGATGCTAAAGAAGTGCAAACTTCCTTACATAAAGTATAGGAGGGTATATGTGGAGCTCACTCTAGTGGTCCTACTCTAGCTAAGAAGATCATAAGCACTAGATAATACTAGCCCACAATGGAGTGAGATGCATATCACGTTGTCAAGAAATGTCGAAATTGTCAAATACATGGAGATCTTGTGCATGCATCTGCCTAGGACCTTCAACCACTCACATCACCATGGCCCTTCTCTCAATGGGGACTTGACTTTGTGGGAAAAATCCATCCCACCTCTGTTAATGGTCATAAATTCATCATCACAGCTACCGAGTACTTCACAAAATGGATTGAGGTCATTCCCATGACATACATCACTGGCAAACAGATCGCTAAGTTCGTTCTCAATATATTTTGGTATGGTGTTCCTTAGTCTATTGTCACAGACAATGGTCGTCCTTTCAAGAACTAGGATGTTCGTGACCTTTGTGAAAGGTTCCACATTCAACATCATTTCGCCACTCCATATTATCCCCAAGGCAGTGGTCAAGCTGAGGCATCGAATAAGACCATCATCAAAATCCTCATAAAGACTATTAATGATGTTGGCCATGACTGGCATATTCAACTCAACCCTGCCTTGTGGGCTTATTAAACCCACATGAGCCACTCCATACTCCCTTATTTACGGTTCTGAAGCCATCTTGCCCATCGAGGTTGAGTTACCCTCTCTGCGAGTACCAATGCAACAATTTGTTGATGATGAAGAATACTAAGTATCCAGATTACATGAGTTGGAGTTTCTAGATGAAAGAAGACAAAATGCATTGGTTCATTTACAATCTTATCAGAATCATCTTCGTCGCAACTACAATAAGAAAATCAAGGTCCAACAATTCAACATTGGAGATTTGGTTCTAAAAGAGAATCCTAAGAATTATTTAAATTGAGAAAAGATAGGAAAATTTGAGCCAAATTGGTTAGGTCCTTATGTTATCATGGTTGCATATGGATTTGGAGCATATCAACTTGTCACTCATGAAGGTGAACCATTACCAGACCTAATCAATAACATGCACCTTCGCAGATACTATACCTAAATCAAAAAATCCAAAATTCAAAATAATAATAATAATAATAGTAAAGAGAAATAATTCGTCCAATAGTGAAAACCACTTCGGCAGTGCTTTGGATAAGTACCATGGTGAAAACCTAGCAAATATGTGCCATGTGTAGTCAATCTTGGCTCAATTATCTACCATCATTCTATTTGGTCTTTCACTTTACTTTTCACAATAAGTCCTACATAAGGCACATCATTATCCATGTCATAATCCACATCATAACCTACAATAAGACCATGTCATCCTCATGGCCTGAGAATAGTTGACATTCAGCATCCTATGCCATTCACCCTAAGGTATTGCTTTCATCCCATCCTATACCTGACTGGGGGCAACTCCTAATCCCAAACTCGATATTGGAGGATACCTATCAAAACATGTCAAAAATCCAAAAAAATCAAAACACGACAAAAATCCAAAAAAATTCAAAACATATCAAAATCCAAAAAAATCAAAACATACGAAAATCCAAAAAAAAATTCAAAACATGTCAAAAATCCAAAAAAATTAAAACATGTCAAAATCCAAAAAAAAAGAATGAAAACATGTCAAAAATCCAAAAAAATCAAAACATGTCAAAATCAAAAAAATAAAAAATACCAAAATCCCAAAAAATCAAAACATGTCAAAATCTAAAAAAATTAAAACATGTCAAAAAACCACAAAATAAAATCAAATAACCAACCAAAAAATCCAATCAATAACCAGTGTCAATACACCTTGTCGAACTATGTTGCCTCTACGACTTTAAATAGGCAAGGCCATCTTTGATGAGCCCCCGAGGTTTCCCTCCCTTAGGTCTTAGGTTACACAAAGTCCAAGTGGTCGAACTACGTTGGCTTTGTGATTTACATAGGCAAGGCCATCTTTGATGAGCCCTCGAGACATTAGGTCAGTCCCTTAGGGATCGTTGACTCAAGTCTTCATTGTTCATACCTCATAATAAGTCATCCCTTGCTAAGGTTGACACTTTGATTAGACACAAATAACTTATCTTCTACTAAGCTTAAACACTCATGTAATAACAAGACAAACTATTCAATTAGTCACTCAATCCTAACAAGATCAATTGCCTAGTCATGACCTTTCATCACTATTGATTACCCATACCATCTATCACTTGTCTTATATAGAATTGGACATTACCGAAACCAAGCTCTATGTCTTATATGACATACTCCATTTCTTGAAAATAGGCACTATCACTTCATACACAATCAAACATACCAATTGTCTTATACAGATTGTTGCACTTGTGAAACCAGACCAGACGTCTTATACAAGGTGTCTCATTTCTGAAACCAAACTCAATCATCTCATTTTCCTTGTATAGATGGTCGCATCATCGAAACTAGACTTAACATCTTATACGACATTCTTCCTTTCCTAAATCTAGTCATTGTTCATCTAATCATATCAAACAAACAAACACTCATCACTTGGAAAAAAGATCCAAATGGTTGTTGACTATGTTGGTCTAGTCTATCTTATCTTTTACTAGATTGATCTTTGGTCTTGTTCTTATGCTTATCAAGGAAGTCCACAAGTGATGAAGATGAGAGATGATGGATCATGACCTTTTTCTTTGATTTTTGTTTGTGGTTTGTCTTGGCAAATGACTGGGGCAACTAGGTTCCTTGTGTGTGATTGGGATTCCATTTGAAACATCCTATGCAAGTGAAGGAACATTTAATGCTTCCTCATACTAGGATTAATATGCTTCATGGTTATTTGCTCACATATTATTGGCAAGGTTCCATGGTTACTAGTCTGAGTTAGGCATTCCTTGTCTGTTATGTGCCTATTTCACAAGGGGTCACATTGTATGCCTTGGCCTATGTCATGCCATGGTGTTTGTCGTCCTTTGACATAATAAGTTCTATGATGATAATCATGTAATGCAAGTAAAAGCTCAAAATCTATCAAAGAAAAATTTTGTTACATTCAACCAATCAGTCTTCATCTCTCACTATGACCATCTCTCTCACACCTCTATTTCCTTTGTCCATCCCTACAGTCATCATGATGGTGTACTATGACACACCAAAAATGAATGCATTAGATACCTCATCCTGCATGCATACATATGTTAGAACAACATATAGATATCATCATAAACATGTTAGCACAATATATAGCCATCATCATGATAGGTCATCCATATTGCATAAGAAAATACAAAAACGTAAATAATATTGCATCACATATAGAACCATCATTGGCATACATATAGAATCTGCATACATGTAGAATCCGCATAAACATTACATAAGCATGTCATAAATATGTAGTACCACCTCAAAATATACATCCATAACATCATAACCTATAAACCATACATCACATATCCATAATGGATATCAAATAGAAAGCATGGCATAATCATAAAACCCACATAAAGTATAATCCATAGAGCATAACATGAATCCATAATGCATAAAACCATAACATAATCCATCACATCATCATATCACATGCATATAGAAGGGTAACACATCATCTAGTCATCACAAAATAGTGTATCTCATATATATCTCAAAAAAGTGTCCTAGTATAATATCAAAATGGCTATCAAAAATGGAGCTCACAGACTCAGTCAAAAATAGATCTCGCAGGCTCAATAAAAATTGTATATCATGTCTACAAAAAATAGGCCTAGCCTGTGTTGTCTCCACCTCTAGATGGTACATGTCCTAAAGGAGGTCCTTGATGCTTTGATCCTACCCTAGACCCAGATGGCCTAACATAGGGTGATTCCCGCCTTGGCTGGGACACTCCACCACTACTATGTGTTCATCTTGAGTGAGTAGGGCTCTAGCTTTGACTCCAAAAGTTGGGTGCCCTCTAGTCTACAGAAACCACACTCTCATATAGGCCCCTGCTGACCTACCCGATATAATGCGTGAGCCAACTCTGCCATCAGCCCGCTAATAGTACCCATAAAATCAATGCACCTTTGCTCTACCCTCTGCGCTCTGATAATAGCCATATCACGCTCTACAGTGAGCTATGTGATCTACCCCTAGGCACCTTATAGCTGTCCCTGTACACCCTACAACTATTCCTATATGCCCTACAACTAAGCTTGTAATGCCTAGAGCTATGCCCGGATATCATCCCTTATGTCCTCAGCCTCCTCCTCCCCCAAAATCCCCTCCCCAATTGAGACATCCTGCAAAGCCTCTTCCCACACCCTCTCGTTAGCATCCATCTCCTCATCTCCTCCCTCTCCTCCAACATCCTCCACAAAAACATCCTCCTCTACCTCCCCCACTCTCACCTCACCCATCACCACCTCCACCTATCCAACAGCTACCTCTCCCTCCTCACGAATAGGAGAGTCTAGGCCCCCTTCCTCGGCCATCCCTACCTCTACCTCTATCTCCTCTCCCTCTATCTCCCCTGCCTCCACAGCCACCATCATCACCACCATCAATGCCATCATCACCGTCCCCACCACCCCTGCCTCCATCTCTCCCTCAGCCTCTACCCAGCAGTCTCCCCCAAGGACCTCTACCTAGCCTCTCCACTTGTGCTGGCTCATCAAGATGCAGAAAGGGGGTAGGCCTATGTTGGGCCCACCATGTGTCATACTCGGGCATGGTGCCCACATCTGCTACATGGCTGCAACTCCCCACTGTATAGGCCAAAGAGTTGCTATCTCCTGCTCTATGATTTGGATGCTAATCATCAACCCCCAATCCTGAGTCTCCTGTGTGGACCACACAAACTCTGCTATACCAATAGGCTCTCCCTGTCTCTCCCCAAATTGTCTCAGCACCCGCTCTAGAAGGTGCCACTCAATGATATGTTGAGTCTACACTGTGCGCCCAATCAGATATCTAGTATGCTGACACTATGGAAAGTGGTCTCCATCATCCCCCCACGGTGGGCAATCTCTTTATGGCCTCCATATAAACATATCCATGTGATCAATACCGTGTCGCTAGAAGCCCACACCACCGATCCATGCCTGAACAACTACTCCTCCATATATATAAACATATGGCAAATCCTCAATCACCTCCTTGACCATAGAAGGCCTAAATATGGGAATGTGTTCCATGCCCACACCATCAATAGAGTAATCTTGTATCTCAATGATTGCCCATCTCAATATGCTACATCATGAAGCTGAAAGTATAACATAGATAAAAGACATGGACCCCAAGCACACATACTCACATGATCCATCATCCTTCTAACATTGTACTCCATCCGATAGGGAAGCCATAACCACGTCAATTTGGAACTACAATGCCGCCAATGCAAGTGCACAATACCTTAATCAGTCAGTCATATCTATCAGCTAGCGTATTCCATCAGATCTCATAATCCTCAATGCTGAGATCAATGAGACTATCAATCTCAAATAGTCGCCTGATAGAAGCCAATCCCCCCTCTAGGTCATAGATAACATAATGTCCATGAATCAGTAGTCGTAGAATGTGCCAGACATCCTCTAAGGTCACCATGGCCTCTCTAGTAGGCAAGTGGAAGGAACTCATCTCAGAATGCCATCTCTCGGCTAGTGCTATCAGAAGCCCCCTGTTAGCCCGCACTATGGGCATAAAGGCTACATGATATAATCCCAAGGTGTGTAAGGTGTCTCACTCCTCCCAGCTCAGATGATCCCACAACTTGTAATAGGATGACCAACTCTCCTATGTGTAACTCAGAGGAAATCTAACCTGCATTCACAAAAAACATCATGTCATGCCAGCTAAAACCCCTAAACTGACCTATCAATTACCAATTTGGTCAAAACCCTAGCTAAACCTTTTTGACAGTCAGTTACATCGCATTGTCAGGCAAATGCATTGCATTTTGGCAATTGCATCATAGAATCTATCAATTGCATCACATTTCTGCAGATGCATCACAACATTCCACACATGCGTTGCATTTGCCAACCACATTGCTCTGACAGGCGACTGCATCACCCTTTGCAATTGTGCATTGGCTAAAGCAATTGCATTGTGAAACCCTTTAGATGCATCACAAAAATTTAATTACATTGTAGGATTTCAATTATGGTGTAGGAATTCACACTTGCGTCGCTCGCAATAGCAATTGTGATGCAGAAATTTGCACCACATTGGTTGCTCTTGTTTGAGCCCTAAAATCTACCAAAAAATGACAAAATTGAAAACTAGGGTTTGGGTACTCACTACTAGTCTTGTACCTGCTAGCCGTCTATATGTCCTGACATGGTATCCTCTGTGATGGTGAGCTGGAATTAGCAACATCTCGACAACTGCTCTACAAAACACTGAAAACTCAAATCTCTAAGAGGTCTAGAAATTTCTAAAGGCTATATGCACAAATGACTTATTTTGGCCCTCTAGAGGTTGTTTATAGACCTTTTTGACCTAAGTGGGTCCCTTTTCTCCAAATTTGGCCATGTCAGCTCCTATTTTCATGCGTAAGCTACCCTATGGGCCTAATTTTTCACTACCAGTGTAGTTTTAGACTCAAATTTCCCAAAAATTTTGGATTTTTTTGAAAATTTGTAAAATCTCTCGAGGCAGCATCAGGCTATCCCACCTTGTCTGGGGCACGCTAGGGCAACTCTAGAGCAATTTTTTTTTTAAGTATTCTTTGACACAATGTCTGAATTGACATTGTATCAAAGAGGGGCAAAATGTAGACACTTAAAAATGTCATGAGCCTACGAGCGTCATTTTTACATCAATTTGTCCCTAATACCTTATTCCTCTATTAATTAAATAATTTTAATTGTTTAGTTAATTCATTTTCTAATCTATAATTAAATAAATTTCATTTATTTAATTATTTATCTATTTCCCTCTATTTTCATCTATAATTAAATAATTATTTTTAATTATTTAATTATTCATTAGCTTATGTCTCCTTCACCCAACTAATTTAAATAAATAAAATATTTATTTAAATTTAGCTCCAACCTTTAATTAAATATAACATATTTATTTAATTAAAGTTTCCCACTCATTTCCCATTTCAAATTAATTAAATAAATTGCAAAATTTATTTAATTAAGACCTTCCCACCTCATCATTTATTCAAATAAAATAATCACTCTTGTCTTCTTGTGGAGGGAAAACCCTACTCAATCTCAACCATTCACATCACTCAAAGTCAACAACTCAATCCTCACCCTTCATTTCCACTCAAGCCTTCTGTAAAAGAAGCCCTCTAGCCTCATTTCAGCTATAACCACAATAGGAGTCTTCAAGATTTTGTTGTAGTCACTATCATTGAGCTATCATTCTCTCTTGCATGCATGCAAATCTGAGAACATTTGAAGGCAAAATGGAGAAGAGCAATGGAGGAGAGCCAAGCTTAGCATAGGGGTTTTGATGTTCTTGTTGTTTCATTTGATTTCTATGCTTATTTTGTACTCCATTGTTGGATTAGGGCCTATTAGATTGCATTTGATGGTTTGTGGTTGTTGTTTGATGATGCAGCTCTGTTAGTCAATTTTCCTTGATATATAGGCAGCATCAAAAGAAAAGAAACCCGATGATGTCAGTCCAAAGGAGTGGGATAGATTGGACAAAAAGGCATGGGGCACAATCTAGTTTTGTCTTGCAAACACTATTCTATTAAATGTATGAGGAAAAGACTACATATTCCTTATGGAAATAGTTGGGTGAGATTTATCAATCCAAGAGTCTAGTAAAAAAATTATTTAAAAAGAAAATTGTTTTCTCTAAAGATGAAGGAAGGTGAATCTATTATAGAGCATTTAATTTTTTTAATTTAATTTTGAGTCAATTAGCCTCTATTGATGTTAAGATTGAGGAAGAAGACAACTGTATTATGTGTATTTGTTCTTTACTTGAGTCTTGGGGGGGGTTTCAATATTGCTATCACTGGTAACCTCAAAGATCCAAAGATGGATGCTATTTTTGTAACTTTGTTGGCACATGAAATGAGGAAGAAGGCTATGGATAGCTTGGTGGATGCTCTTATGTCAGGTGAAGTTCTAAAGAAAGAGGACTAAAAGGAGATCAAAAGGGGCCTAAGGAATCCAAAGGAAGGTCTAAAACTCCTAGAAAGAAGAACAAAATTAAGTGTTGGAACTGTGGTAAAATGGGGCATGTGAAGAAGGAATGCAGAAACAAAAAGAAATAATGGGAATCCTTCATAGAAAAGTCCTTTAATGCAAGTGATGAGGTTTTACTTTCTTCTTGTAATGTTGTATCTAATGAACATTGGTTGGTTGACTTAGGATGCTCTTATCATATGACTACTCATAAGGAGTGGTTCTCCACATACGAAGAATATGACAGAGGTAATGTCTACCTTGGCGACAACACTACATATCCAATAGTTGGACAGGGAAAGATATTGTTGTGTTTCAGTGATGGGAGGATTGAAACTCTCCCTAATGTTTTACATATTCCTAGACTGGCTAGAAATATTATTTATATTTTAAAGTTGAATAATTTAGGAATGCATGTAACATTTAAAAAGCATGGTTGTAGATTGGTGAGAGAAAGCTTGGTGGTAGCAAGAGGAACAAGGGTGGGAACTCTGTTTAGGCTTGATGCCACTACTATTTGAAAATCCACCTATTGGTTCTTCAACCTATTGTCAACACTTCTCTAAGGAAATTGCAAATTACTTATACTCAAGATAGCTAGGGGTTGGCCAACGAATAGGAGAAGATGGAATTGTGTATCTCCTACATTTTAGTATCTACAAAGCCAAAGTAGGTATTCCTTTTGACACACTGGTTTGAAATGTATGTAATACTTAATCATATTGTGCAGTTGTTGTAAAGGGTCATACAAATATAACAATGATTTATTAATGTGAAGGAAAATACTATCATGTTCCTTACAGTATCAATGTTTTGGTATGACCTGAATAATTTGTGACTATAAATTATTTCTTATCAAATTTTCTATGTTTGAATTTAGATGGATTGGAGGGTTTCTTATAGATTGGTACCATCCTATGGGGTCTCAGAGTCCATGCCCAATTTGTGTCTTGTAAATATCTATGCTCCTAAAAGTTCCTTTGTATATTATTGCCTTGCAATAGTGAAAACAACTAATGTAATTCCATCAATTTGAAATCCTACTTAGTGATCCATTACTATTCTCAAATTCCTCACAATTAACAATGAAATACTTCTATTACTCCTTGAATAAATGCTAACACTAGTAATTATTAGAAACAACCAAAGTGTGCTAAGAAACTAATTCTTAATTCTTCTATTTCAAAGAAAAATGAGACAAGTGCATGGAGACGATAACAAATTGAAGAACCATCTTTCATATTATTTATTTAGGAATAAATATTACAAGGATATTAATTGACAGAGAATGGACACTATGTATTTCCAATTTGCTACGCATTACAATGGAGTTTTTTCCTTGAATTCCCCCCTTTTACAATGCAAATTTTACATCCTTTTATAGAAAAGACTACAGAAGAAGGCCTATGAATGAGTGACACTTGTCACTTTACAATAGCTTCACAAACAACCTTTTACATTTCATAAGAAACTAACACTTGGATTCACCTAGGAGAGGTTCACACTCCCACAGGCTATCTTAATGAGTAGCTAGAAGACGACAAACTCCTAACCACTCCTCCTGAGGTGGATCAGGTGATCCACTTCTCTACCTGATGGGGATAACTATAACTCTTACTACCACTAGTAGGGTGGATGAAGATCCCTTCATTGGATGAATATGTTAAATAGACCTAGAAGAAGAAGTAGGGAGTGAATGGGGAGATGCCACTATCCATGTTTCACCAAGTAGATGCATCAGAATCTATCTCTCTACCCGAGAGACCCAAGGTCAAAGCTGAGGCAATACCCTCCATCTTTCTTCCCCTCTCTACAGATCGCAGGGGAAATTTATTCTCCTAAGAGCAATACCCTCCAATGGATGCATGCTTGTCCTCTCTTTCAAGTGTGAGAGAGAACACTCTTAGCTAGGCAGCAACAACTAGAAGCTAGTTGTTATCTTGTTAAATCTTCCCATGCCTTATGAAGAGTTCAAAGCAATGGGGTTCTCATCCTTCATCTTGAACAACTAATCTGCCCAATCATTCTAGTTGCTTCCTAAACTGAATAAAACTTCATCTTGACTCAAAAATTTCCAAAAATGGCTTACAAACACAATTAATTACAAAATACAGACTTCCTCTTCCCTTTATAACCACAACTGATGATGATTAACTCCTTATATATATGTCAAATTTGGCTTAATGTAAATCAAATTCACCATCCATCCAACTAGACTATCTTGTCAACCTACAAAACTTTAGGAGCTATATATGACACATCTCAATGTGTCTTCCAGATGCGAAAATGTCACCTCTCATAAATCTCTAAGAATATTTGAGCATCCAGCTCGTGAAGTCATCATTAGATGGCTATGAGTATTCTAGGATCTTAGCTAACTTGTTCAAATTTATGTAAAATATTTTGTTGCTTGTGAGGAGGAGAACCACTGTTATTTCCAACTGATGATAATTGTCTTGCTTGTTTCCAACTTTTATTTCTCTTGTTCTGTTGGTTCTGTCTATCGTAACGACAAGGACTATCTTGTATTGTTTCAACCTTTTCTATTGTCATAATCTCTTGCTTCTGCTTTTCCATTTGTCTTTTTGGTATATGTTGATTTTCTCCCGATCCCTGAAGGGATAACAGAGGAGGAACTTTAGAGTAGATACCTCTTCCTCGTGGAGGAGGTGATACTTGAGTATTTTCCTTATCTACTTCAATTACATAGCAATTATCTCATCATAATCTAAATAATCCTCTTCTACCTGTAGTGTATTTTGTTCCATCAAATTGTTATCCATATGCTTAGGGCAAGGATTAGTGAAAATATGTAAATTCTGATTCAGTGGAGCAACCGACTTATTCCCATTATCATTCACATTGAATACCTGTATAACATTTAAGTCGATGAGGTCTTATATTTCATGTTTAAGATGCACACATCATTCAGTATCATATCCTTGTGTCCGATGATAGTGACAAAAGGCATTAGCATCAAAATAAGGTCCTTGCATTATGTTAGGATCCACTGGTTGAATCGAGGGAAGCTTCAAGAGATTATTACTCAGAGCTTGATTCATAATGATACGGTGCCTTCTTCATATTAGTGATAGCAGACACTTGAGAAAAGTTATTCGGTCCATTAACCTTGATGAAACTCTTATTATTCCTCTTAAAGTTGTTTTGTGATGATCCACCCTCAGATTGACCAACTTGAGCCAATGAGTTTTGATTTTCATACTGACTAGACGAAAGTTGGTAGTCATGAAGGGCAGTGCATAGGTGTTGAAAAGAGTTATACTTCATCAAGAGGATCTTATCATGGATGTTAGGCTACAAATTTGTTATAAATATCTTCTGAACATCGTCGTCTTTCATCTGATATTGAATTTGTGCATAAAGTCCTTGATACCGGCTAATAAACTCAGTCAACTTCTCTTTTGGACCTTGCTTGCAATGAACCAAATCAATCAGGGAGACTTGGTGTCTGATGTTTGCTTGAAAATGTTGTAGAAATTGATCAATTAACTGCGAAAAAGAATGTATTGAATTTAGAGGCAAAGAGCAAAACCATTCCAAAGTAGTATCTTTGAGAGATCATGGGAAAAACTTCGCAGCTAACAAATCCTCTTCAAAGTAAAAATCACTGCACACAGCCGTGAACGCTACCACATGAGTATTAGGATCGCCTTTTCCACCATATTTTTCAAAGCACGAAGTTTCAAACTTCTCAGGCATAGGAGTTCTCAAGATTGCATAGGATAAGGGATTACGAGCATGGTAAGTTGGTATATTAGGTTGTGTAGCATTTGACAAGCTTGTCACTTTTTGTTGTAAAGAGGTCATGCCTTGCAAAAGTTGGTTTAGGATGGCATCATTAGGAGATGTAATTTGTGGTGAGAAATTGGAACCAAAGTGTGGAGGAGATTGAGAATGGGTAGTGACAAGTAGAGATTGTGAGTAATTAGGTGGTGGTTGGACATAGTGATAGGTGGAAAATGGTTGAGAATAAGCAGATTGAATGGGTGATTGAGAATGATATGAAGACATCTTAGGGGCAAGGTTTTGATAGTTGAATCGGACAGCTCTGTAATTTTATGAATTAATGTCATTAGATACTCCAATACCAGTGGTGATGTTACTCCAAGCATTTACATTGGTTGTCAAAATAGTTGATGTGAATGTCGAGATTCCCGTGGTTGGTATAGGTACCGATACTTGTGTATGAGATGGTGACAAAGTGTTATTTATCACTTTTGCAAATTCAGTCACTGGCATAATATTGGTTTGTACAATATGTGCTAAACCAAGGATTGCATTAACACCATCTTGTCCTTCTTTGAACAGTTCTCTTATGTTACGAATTGCAGGAATTGCTTCTTCAGCTATCCTCTCATTTTGCATAAATGCTTGGAAATCGGCTAACTCCTTATCAAGTTTGTCTATTTGTTCATTTGATATGTGTCCTACCACCTCAATGGTGTCATCAACATCATTAAAAATTTGTTCTTCCATTGTATTCATGATAGGTATAGTATCTTGCAACGTTTGTGTCTCTCCTTTTGTAAAGATTGTATTCAGTGGATTTTCAGAGGTAGAAATGCCAATTTCTTCAAAAGTACTAGATCACATGTGTCTTATGCTTCTTCTTAAAGGAATATTTCTATTATGGAAGTGAGTTATAATACTCATGCAGCAATATGCACAACTAATAGAATAAACCTTAGTAACTTAGGTATGTTGAAAGGCAAAAATGCTTGATTTTTCAACTTTTCATAGTGCAAACAAGTGAAAGAAGAGGTGTTATAGAGATTTTCAAGAGGGAAAGAAAATTATATGCCTAAAAAATACCACTAATGCAATAATACCTTTCACAACACACTTTTGATGCAACTCTAGAGAGTCGATAAGCCAAAACTTAGTGAAAATAGGCCAAAATATGAGATTTTTCACCAAATCTCAATGCAAAAGAGTAGAAAAGTGGGTGTTGTATGGAAAATGAAGATAGAAAGAAACCTATAACAGTAATAACAGCCACTTTATACCAAAAAATCTATTACAACATGCCTATAGTGCCACTCTAGATCAAGCCCTAGTGCAAATCTAGCCAAAATATGCAATTTTTCACAAATTTTCAATGCAAAGGCCTAAAAGAAAGGGTGTTGTAAGGGAATTGAGAAGGGAAAGAAGATAATAATACTAATAACAGACAATTAGTGCAATAAAATCCCTTACAACACACCTGGAGTGCAAATCTAACAAGACGATAAGGCCAAATCTAGTGAAAAATGCAAGTTTTCAAACCCTAGACATGAAATTTCATAAGGGGCCATTATGATGCAACACTACATTTATAAATCAGACCTAATGAGTGTTTTAACAAGGTAGTAAAATCTGAAACAAGATTTTGACTAAAACCCTAGCTAATGCAAAACTAGGTTTTCATGAAAAATGTAAAATTTCAAGCAATTTCCAACAAATCAAGCATGCAAATGCAATGCAAATGAATTGTAAATGATGAATTTATGTATTTTGGATCAGATATAATGAAAATAATAGAAATTAATTTAAATTAGATGCCAGTGAGTTCAAATTTTACAAAAATGCAAGCATAATATGCCAATTTTTTCAATTTTTTTGTAATTTTTCAAATGCAATATTGAAGATAATGAATTGACTGATAATGAATTTCAGATCTGATGTAAAAATAAAATAATTAATTAAATTCAATTGAGTAAATGCAAACCATGTCAAAAATCAAACTCTAGAATGCAATTTGTTTTTCAATTTTTCGAAATATATCAATTTTTTTGTAGATTTTCGAATGCAATAAAATGAATGAATGCAAATCTATCAAACAACACTCAACAAGGTGTCAAAAAGTTCAAAACACGGGTTCACCAAAATATTTTATATGAAAAGGGGGATGATGGGATTGATGTTTTAGTTTGAATCCTCCTTTCCATAAAACATTCCAACGGCTTTCAACCGAGTGCTTCTCCTATCGAGAGGAGAGTCAACTATCAGATTTGAGTTGCCACTTGGTTTTCTGCTAGGAAATTTAGATGTGATCACACAAGATTGCTAATTAATGCTTTAATTCTCTTGAAACCCTAATTTAAGAAAAATAGTAATCAAATCTGCAAATTATGACAAATGCTTCAGGAATTAGACAAAGGGTAGAGAACCTTAACTCGCTATTTTTTGTAGTTCAAAAAATGGAAATGTCGAGGACAATGGTGATGGTGCCCTAGTCCAAGGTATAGGTTTTTCTATGGATTCCTAATCTCCTTCTGGCACTGATCTCTACTGTGTCTTCCATTTCCTATTATTCGACAGTGGAGGACAATGTTGAGAGTGCCCTAGTCCAAAAAGGAAGATTCTTCCAGATGTCAGAAGCTCTGCAAACCCTAATGCTCACTGTCCAGTCTGTTTCTGAGTCTTTGGATGCAGAGGATAATGGTGATGGTGCCCTTGTCCTAAAATCCCGCACAATGACCGCTTCTTTTTAGATCCTGGATCTTCAATGTCTATCTTTCTTCCCTGCAACTCCACTTTCCCTAGATTTCATACCTATAACCTGCAATCACAAGGAGTGTGAGAGGGGGTTATGGTGTTTAGAGGCTTGCCTCAGTCAAGCCTCGAAGAGATGTTCAAGTCTTCCAAACACCATTGTTAGAGAGAGAGTGTGTGTCCTTGTGGGACAGAGGTGAAATCCAAATGATAATGAATGATAAAGCACAATAAATGCCACCTTGATGATGAAGCTCTCATGGAAGAAATAAGCTTTTCAATGCCATGAGGAGAAGATGTAATCCAACCTATAAAAACAAACACACAATAACAATTCTATGCTCTACAACACAATGAAGATCACAAGTATGCCAATAGCTCATGAAAACATAAACATCCTCTAGTTTGCAAATGCTAACCTAAACATGCTTATATATGCAACTACTAAGATTCCCGACAAGAATTTCAAATTTTAAACTTATGATGTCGGCCTGGAAACCAAATAATGGTCACAAACCTGACATTTGAATTTAGGGCAGACCCAAAATAGGGTTGGACTAGGGTGCTAGCGCCCAAGTCCACCCCCTTGTCTTTGCTTAGGGATCATCAAATTGGCACCCCTAGGTCCTATTTGTCACAAGACCCAAGGGATTTCTCATCAGGGGTCTGAATTATCATGCAAGATGCTTTAAATGCAATCTAAAGACCAGGAGCTAAACCTTAATAGGAAAAAGCCCCCAAGGGTGCATTTTTCTGACATAATAAGCCTATGTCAGTTTAGCTTGTAAATATGTGACTTTGGTCTGTGTTGCCTGATATATCTGAAGAGACACAGTAGATTGCATATCCTTATTCAAGATGTCAATCTCATTGTCTTTGGACTTTATCTCAATAGAAAGGCGATCAATTGTGTCCTTGGTTTTTGCCAAATCTACTTCTACCTTTTGCAGCTTCCTTGTTACCTTCAGATAATCAATTGTGACTACTACAGAAGTCTCATTCATTAACTCAACTTTGTCCTGAGGCCTAAAATGTGTCATGTCCATAGCCACTGCATTCATAGTATAATCCTCTGGCCTCATCTGCTCAAGTGGCTTGACTATATTAGGAGTCATGTGAGTGATGGTTAGGGACTGTTGGATGGGATCAAAAAGGGATTTCATATGGGGAGTAGCAGGGCCTTTATTTTTTTTCATTATTTTCTTTTCCCTCCTGGCTTCCCTTGCTTTTCTAGCAGTGTCTTCTTGAGTTTGAAAAGTAAGTGGGGAAGCAATGAGTCCTCCAGCAAAAGGGTGACCTTGTGGTAGTCCATAGTGAATGGTTGTGATCTGTTGGCTGGGGTCGATTTGAGGCATAGCCCTCCTGGGCATAGATAGGGAAAACAAAGGCAATGTAATGGCCTGAGATGGGGTTAAGGCCAGTGAACTAGTAGTAGGTGCAAAAGACTGTAAGGCACAGTGGAGGTGGCAGGAGGCATGGAAGAGTAGGATAATTGGGTTGCCACCCCCATTAAAGAAGAAGAAGATGAAGAAGGAGAAAAAGGAGGGGGAAAACTTACCTGGAACGCCACTATTGTTGTGAGAACTTGTTGTTGTGGGGCCTCTAAAACATCCTCCTTAGTTTCCTATTGTAGTACTAGCTTGCACTTCCTCTTCAAGGGCCTTCCTGCCATGTCTTTAAGGTCCTCTTCCTCTATTGCCTCTTGCATAGACACAAGTGTTTGTTCTGAAATGGCCGCTCCAAGACCCCAAGATGTCGAAGCTATATGGGTCTCATGAGATGGAAGTTGTGCAGCCTTCTATTGCTCAATAATATTGAGAGGTTGCAACCAAGGAGCTCTTGGGGCTTGTTAAGTTGCTTCCTCTATTTCTTCTATTTCCTCTGTTTCCTTTGAGTGGCCCAAAAGATTGCTTGTATCTGGGCTTGATACGGGAGTCATGTGGTAGTCATCCCATAGCCTCTCTCATTCTTCATCAGTTTCCACTTGACCAAAGGTTCTAGTAATCTCTGAAATCTCTTGCCTATATTTCCAGTAGGTTGCTATCTTTTTAACCGACCAATCTTTGTTCTGCAGAGTCAGCCTCAAACCATGAGTCATAAGCTTCTTGGGATCATATTCCTGCTGGACAGTGTAGAAAGTTTCCCATGGCTTGGGACCCTCGCTTGGTAAATCTATGAGCTCTACATAAACCTTTGGGGTATATTTCTTTGGTCACCTTTTCTGCTCCCAGAAAGGATGACTCTCATGAATAAAGACTGTGGAAACTTTAATAGTCACAATCCAGGACGCCAAGAAACTGTCTGGATCATAATTCCATTTATCTTGAACCATCACGCCAGCTTTTTCAACAGAAGATATTCAGTCTCCCTTTGCCTTATTGTGATGTTTCCTTTGGTCCAAGGGACATAATAAAACTTCTTCTTCTTCTTCTTGCTGCCAAAATTATTGTCAATAATTGATAACTGGCGACCAACTTCCAAGGCTGTGACTAGGAGTTAAGACTTTTGGGAGAAAAACTGGCTCACCAGCAAAACCATGAAGTCTAATGATTGTAAAATGGGCCCCATGGAAATAGTCACATGGAATCTTGGAGTTTACTGAGAAGCCCCTTAAATGATTTGTCATTTTGTTCACAATAGCTTCAGACTCTAATTGCTCAAAAATAGGAGCCACAAAACACTCAGCAAACTCATAAGGGTCTGAGGTTTCTGAAAGGACATGGGTCCATGCAGACACAGGAATGGTTTTTCTGCTATCTACTTCTGGATCATACACATCTAAGTGCACATGTTGTTGAAAAAGCTAAAAATTTTGATACAAGATTAGATGAAAAAGATATGTTGAGTACCTGAAAGTCTGCATATAAAAAAATTGGACAACTACTCAATAATAGCCTGTGAGATATGCTCAAAGAAGTCAAATTTGTATTCGGTAGCCTTATCTACCATTTTGAGTCTGGAGATGGCCGGCAATTGTCAATCATATACATTTGCATCTTCATCATAGCTGAAAATGAAGGCCAGCATAGATAGTGCATCCTACACATCCGTGGTGAACCATTGTCGAGCCATAGGCAATGTGGGAAATTGAGTTTTGTCATCATCTAGACGTAACTCTGTATTTAGGAACCTGAGTTTTGTGTGGACTCTGCTCCATACATTTTGCAACTTGGGTATATTGGTGAAGCTAGCATTTCGGTCATGATGTAGACTCAACATGACCTGAATCGCTTTATGGCTAATTTGGAGCATGAAATTGTTCCTTTGAATTGTTGAGGTTTGTGGGTCAAATAGGTTCACACATAGTTGGACCAATTCTAGATAAGAGTGAACGACAGGGACCATGAATTGGGCCAATTGATAAGTCCAAATCCTCATGCCAAAAGTCTCATATTCACCCTTTTTTGCTCACTGGAGACATCTTACATGCACTCCTCTTAGATTCTTTGGATTTTTGGACATTCGGGGGTCAAATATGCCATCTGCGTAATCCCCTAGCTGTGAGGAGTCGGTTGCTCTCCCTTTCTCCAAGGATTTGGTTCTTGGGTAGCTGACTCTCGGTTGTACCTTTGCAGACACGTAGGGCTTACTCTTCTTCCATTTTTCTGGCAAATCAAATTGACCCTCATGTGGCGATCCTTTGGTAGACTACTCCTCTTCCAGCTCTATGATTTTGCTTAGTTAACCTATGCACAAGACTTAAGAGGCTCTAGAAACTTGCAACTGGACTCACTGCTACAACTAGAATTCACAATGAAGGTTGAGACTCACAACGAAGGCAAAGGGAATTTGAAAGACTTTGAAAAAAGATGTGGCAAATGAAAAATAGAAGGGACACTTAACTCCTTGGCTCGGCTGAGGCATTAATGATGTATTAAATAGACCATCATTTCTAATTAATGACTCTAAAAGATGCACCAAAGTGATAGTTAGTGTATCATCCTAAATCTGCAGAAGATTATGCGCCAACTCAGCATTAAAGGCAACAATCTTTTGAAATGATTAGCAACTCACCCTTGCAGTATGGCTACTTTTTAATGGCTCTGAGGGATGTAAAACTGCTAAATATAGAGGCCAATGTGTTGTGGACACGTGTTCCTAGAACACTTATTCAAGAAAGCAGGAAAAACATACAGGAAAGAAAACAAAACTTAAAGGAAACTAACTAACTATGATATAGGGGTAGAATTGAAATCATGTGAAGTGTTTCAAAAAGATCCCGTTGACAAGAATCTCTTCTGGTTCTCCTTCCATAGTCTCTAGCTCAAATGCATTTTGTTGCTTGCAGGCACGAATCTTAAAAGGGCCAGTCCATAATGAATCAAATTGATTGTGTTGCCCTGGCTTAGAAGCTCTTTTGTCCCATTTCAAAACTAGAAACCCGACTTCAAAATTTGGTTCAGAAGCCCTTTGATCAAACCAACTCTTTACAGTATGCTGACGGTTCATTAGGGACTCATGTGCCGACTCTCTTTTCTCTTGTACTTCTAGTAATTTTGCAAGCCTCACATGCAATGGACCATTCTCTTCTATCTCCAATTGTTTAACCAATTGTAAAGCAGGAAACTCTACAGTCAATGGCATAACTGCATTCTTGCCATAAACCAGTCCATAAGGAGTCATCTTAATCACTTGCTTAGGCGTGATTCTGTCAGCCCATAGTGTTGAATTGAGATACTTATGCCAATCCTTTTGATGATCAACTCCCATTCTTTTTATGAGTCTAATTAGATTCTTATTCATTGATTCTACCAAACCATTGCCTTGCGAGTAATAATTGGATGAATTCTTCAAATATATCCCATTTTTCAAAGAAAACTCTGATAGTTTGGTCCCCAAAAATGCCTTAGCATTATTAGATATAATAGTACGCGGAGGACCAAAGTGAGTAGTTATTCCTTCGAGAAAATCTAGAATCACCCTTTCAGTGGCTTCTCTAAGTGGGACTACTTCACTCCACCTTGTAAAATAATCAGTTGTAGTAAGGATCCATTTGTATCCCATACTTGAGATTGGATTAATCATTCCTATGAAATCCAAACCCCACTATGCAAAAGGTTCATCTACCACTATGGGACTCAGAGGAAAAGATGCATTTCTTCTCTTCCCAACATAGAATTAGCAACCCTGACACTCTATAACCATTTGATGGCAATCTGCAAATAGTGTAGGCCAATAGTACCCCACCTGTGTAATCTTGATGGTAGTAGTTTTTGCTGAAAACTGTCCTCTTGAGGCTCCATAGTGTAATTCATGTAGTATCTTTTGAGCTTCATCCCTTTCAACACATCTTAGTAAGATTCCATCAAAATTTCTTTAAAAAAGAATGTGATCAATCAAGACAAAATTAACCCCTTGTTACCTATAATATCTTCTCTTGTCAAGGGAGAGCATACTAGGGAAAATACCACTTCTCATGAACTGTATCCTGTCATTAACCCAAGAGTCTTGATTAGGCTCTTGTAGCCTTAATACAGTTTCATCTTCTATCCCTTTCGATGTTGGTGTCTCTATGTCTTGGACAATGTATTGGTGAAGTCCTCTTCCTCTGACCAATTGGGTACGCCTCACTTCTACATCATACTCAAAATTCTTGGTTATCTAGTTAGATCTTTTCTCTATAATCTCACCTTCCATAATGTACTCTCTAACACTTGAATGATCTACTAATATCAAGATTTTATTCCCTGTTACCAGGTGTCTAAATTTTTTTAGTCCTTCAACTATTGCATAAGATTGCTTCTCAACAAAATTATACCTAGATCCATACTCCCTTAATGTCCTGGAGAAGAATGAAAAATGTTGTACTCACCTCCATACACGTACATTATGAAGTCTTTGCTAAAATATGGATTCCACAGTACTAGGGCAGTGGAGATGGCCTTTTTAATTTCTTCGAAAGCCTGTCTTCCCTTAGCTATCCATTTAAAGGTTAGATCCTTCTTCAACATCAGAGTAATAGGCTTGATCAACCTTGCAAATCATATATGAATCTGGTGACAAAATTGATTTTTCCTAGAAAAGACTATACTGCCTCTTGTTGACAGGTAAGGATAAGTCCATTATGGCCTTGACTCTCTTCGGGTCAATAGAAATTCCATCCTTTGCAACAATATGTCCTAGACGTTTCCCTTGAGGTACATCGAAAACACATTTTTTAGGATTTAAAGAAATCCCAAACTCTTGACACCTCTGAAAGATAGCTTCTAAATGCTCAAAGTGATCTTTGACATTTTTTGTAAATACAGTAAGATCATCTAAATAAATTACAATGATCTTATTTATGAGCCCCTTAAATGCTATGTCCATAGCACGCTAAAAAGTGGCACCAACATTTGAGAGACCAAAAGGCATCTTTTGTGTATGCAAAAGTTCCCCATTTGTTGGTGAATGTTGTCTTGTGTTGGTCTTCATCTACTAGCCAGATTTGATTGTATCTAGAAAAATTGTCAGGCAGAGAAAATCTTTCTAAGCCAACTATTGTCTGTAAGATCTACTCCATGGATGGCAGGGGGTAATGATCCTTTAATGAAGCTTTGTTTAGGTCTTTGAAGTCCACACAGAGTCTAATGTCTCCATTTTTCTTTCTTACTAGCACTAGATTAGACACCTAGGTTGAATGCTTGATTGGGAAAATAATCTTAGATTCAAGAAGCTTTTGTAACTCATCTACCATTAAAGGTTCAATTCTAGGATTCATTGGTCTTTGTTTCGGCGAACAGGCTTTGATCCTTTAGCAAGCTCTATAGTATGTTGGACAATGTCTCTATTGTAACCATGGAGATCATCATAGGTCCATGTGATCACCCTATCATACTTGTTGCATAAGAAAATTAACTTATCCTTTTCCCCTGAGTGGTGGCATTGCCTACTTTCAAATTCCTTCCTTTACTGACCTCAATTTTAGAATAATCTTCTTTGCTTGCCATGAACTTTCTCTTGTCTAGGCTTGCATCATCAAGGTCGAACAAGTTTTCTAGAGTTATCAACCCCCTTGGAAGCTTATTGGACTTCAACTGGATGATCTGATCACCATATGCTTCCTCAATCTTAGGCTACAACTGATCAACAAATTCTCCACACTGCTGTAAAAATAAAAGGACTTGTAGGTCACTGTCAAAGACTTGCCAGTTTTGAACATTGTTAGGGATTGTTGGTCGGATAATAACCTTCACTGCCTCATTATTGATAAGCAGGTCATTCGTTGGGTCAAATTGAGAGCCAATTTGTGCCATCCTATCTGCTTCAGTATTCTGAGCTCTAGGTACAACCTCTATATTGAAAGCATCAAAGCCATCAATAAGGTCCCAAATCCTGTGGCAATATGACCTCATTCTTACATTTTTTGCCACGACTTTCTCTCTAATCTATTTTACAACTAGCTCTGAATTGCCTTTGACTCTTAGATTCTTTATTCCTTTCCTTTTAGCTAAAATCAGACCATATACCAAAGATTCATATTCAACATCATTAATTGTACAAGCAAACTGGAAGCATATGGCTTTGAGGATTTTTTCTCCCTTTGGGGAGGTAAGATAGATACTTGCTCCTGCACCATTCTTACTTTTGGCTCCATCAAAGTTTAAGGTCTAGATTTTAGAGTCTTCATCAGAATATTTCTTCCTAGTTGTCTCTTGACCCATTATTTTGGGTATCTCTTGATCCTCCTCAAAGATTACATAAGTTCCTAAGCCAGTAGAGTCATAGTCACCATAAGGATCACTCTGCACTATAGACATCAGCTGATTGTTCTCTTCTTCCTTTTGATCTTGTACAGTCCATTCCCCTATATCTTCAATAAAAGCTCTGCCCTCCCTATTTATCATAGATTGGGATGCTTCAAATCTTGGCATTGGTTCTTTAGTGATATGTTCAAGTTAGATAGGGGCTCAGATAGCACCTTCATCTTTGTTCCATACTTAGTCCTTATGATCAAGTGTGATCAATCTAGTGATATATACCCTCCTATTTTAGCAGTAAAATATCTAGACAGGCATAATCCAAAGACAGGGGGAATGTCAATGATCACTACATCTTGCAAGATAGTTATATTTGGACAAGTATATAGCTGTAATGGGAGTTGCTTGATGATTCCTATGGTTTGGACAGACTTCCCATCTCATTGCATAACCCCTTTAGCTAGTGGTTCATACTCTATTTTTAAGGCATTTGCTACTTGTTTAGGCATGACTGTAGTACTAGCCCCTGAGTCTATCATGGAATTATGTAATAGTTTCTTTCCCACTATTAGGGTCAAATAAAAGGGGTTTGGCTTAGACTTACTTGCTTCTTCTTTGGTGTTTACCAGAGCGACTGTTTGTTGAGGTGAAGCATCTTTGTTTTGAGCTTTTCCTTTGTCCATGCCTCCTTTTGTGTTAACAGCTTTGGGGTCTATCTGGGACTGCAATGCTTCTTGCAATAGTGACTTCTATTCGGGGATAGCCAGCATATCCCATATTGACACATTTGCTGGGGTTTTCTTTAACTGCTCTACCACATTTATAGGCCCCAATGCTTGTGCCTTAGGAGAGTAGGGATATCTCACCCTCTCCATCACTGGGTTGGAGATTCCTTGATTCTGAGCTGCCATAGATGCTTCTTATCTTGAAGCGGGAGTGTATTGACCTTAGAATGGAGGATGCATAGCTGCCTCATTGGGATTAGCTTTAGGCTATTCAACCATCCTTCTCTTTGACCTAGTGAAGTAATCAGACTGTACTAGGGGCTTCTTGGAGGTGGATGCCTCATTAACAAACACATAATCTTCTTCTTCAATCCATGAAAATAGGGCATGGTTTGGGGCAATTTCTCCTTCTTGCTCAATCGACATTCCTTGCATTTGGGCCACTATCACTGCATTCTAAATGCTAGGTGACTGATAGGGAAAAGATTTAGAAGACACGACAACTTGACCTTCCATTCTTCTTTGCTTTGCTACCTTCTGTTGTAAGTTGCCTCTAGGGCAATCTCTAGGCATATGTACATTATTTCAAGGAAAACACCAATCATTTGATTCTTCTACCATATTATTTTGTCTAGGAACCATTTCCCTACCTGGGTTAGCTGGGACAACTTGTAATGGTGTAGGTACTGGAACTAGCTGGTTTGATGGTTGAGGATAGTTTGGTCTTTGTGCCCTGTGGTATTGGTTTGGCTGGTATGGAGGCCTATTCCCTTGGAATCCTTAGTAAGGAGGCTTTGGATAAGTAGTCTGTTGTCTCTTAAGGTTAATAATCTCATTTGAAAAGGTTCTAAGAATATTTTTGACATCATCCATTTCTGATCGAGGAGCAGAGGGTATTGATGTAGCAGGTTGTTGAGGCACTGGAAAAGTGTACATAGACATAGGGACTGATGGAGTATTAGGGACATCTTGTGGCAGAGGGATAGAAATATCTGGAAACATAGGCATGGGAGGCCTTGGAGGCAATTTCCAAGCATCTATCAAGCTATTCTCAACTCTTATAGCCAATTCATATGCCGTAGGCAGGGTCTGTCTCCCTAAGGACTGAATCATGACTGAGATATCATCATTGAAAGCCTTTAAGATAAAATACAATTGCCATACCTACTGATGGCCTAGCTGTTGCAGGGATCCTATACCAAGTTTTCTGAAATCTAGTGTTGAAATCTATTATGGCTTCTTGGGGTGCTCTCTTTATGGTGATCAACTATTGTAGCAGAGATGATCTGTCACCCTTTTCACTGAATCTTGCAAAGAAGGCATCTCCCAGTTGATCCCAAGTCAAGATGGAATTTGAGGCCAGGGACCTATACCAATCTAGAGCTTTCCCCTTAAAAGAAGCTACCAATAACCTAATAGCAACATTTTGTTCCATGATGAAATGCACAGCACAAACATCTGCCACATCTTGGAGATGCTCTCCTGGAGTCGTGGACTCTTCTCCTGTAAACTTGGGTAATGCTTTCAAAGCATTGGTAGGGATTGGATCCTAGGTATCTAGTGGCATTGGGAGAACAAGGGGGCTGTTGTTGTTCCAATTTGCAAAGTTTTGTGGTGGAATAGGAGGAACAACAACTACCATGGCTATCCTTAGTACTCTGGCTGATTGATTTATCCTTCTTCTTGGAGTGGTTGCTAAAGGCGGCAACAAGACTCCTAGATTAGTAGTTGACTAAGCTCTGGTGGTTGGTCCATAGCTCTGACGCCTTCTTGATCTCTGGCTCATATGATTCTGATCAAGAATCTAGAAAAGGTCCCACCGGGCGTGCCAAAAACTGTTGATGTATAAAATTTTAGGCTTAATCCATCACCAACATGGGAAACTTCAAGGATGTGGGATTGATTCTTGAAGCAACCTCCAGATTTTATAGAAGCTAGCTCTTCCTTTTAAATGGGTTTTTGGAAAGGAAAAAAAAACAAGATTATAGATATAATGTAAATAACTCCTAAGGCAATGCGCCAGATTTATATTTTGATTATACAATAAGCACATTGATTAAATCTTTATGATTTCTACCATGTTAAAGAGTTGTATGCATGATTAACATAAACAGATTATAAAACAAATTTATATTCAGAGGCCAAACTCAAAGAAATTTGCAAGAAAGACCTAGAAAACATCACAAATGACACATAACATAAGCTTCTTTCATTAACAGATTCAACATAGTACATAAGGCACAAAACTTGCACAGATCCACAATGTTTTCTTTCTAAAAAATCACTACAAAGGCAAATGACACAATTCTAGTCTCACAACAAAACTCTTAGCATATATTACCTTTCTATCTATGTATATGATTATTCTAATGATTACAAAAACCACCTATTTGTAGCATGAAAACTGGGGCTCGGGACACTGGCGGCTGCTAAGATTCTCTAACTGCCTGCATAACTAAACTGGAGTCATTCTGTTGGTGGCCCACATGTAGGAGATCTTTTTGGATGTTGAACTTTGCTTCGACCTTGTTTGTTACAATAGTCATTGTGAGTCTTTGATACTCTGGATTCTCCCACCTATTTCCTGTGTTTCTATTGATCGACTAGCGAAGTAAATACGGCTCCATATCTACCAGTGCTATTGGGATAGATGGCATCCTCCGCAGGTTTCTAAAAGGCTAAAAGTTGATATGTGGCACCTTAGCACTCCTCGGACTTGGTCCCTTCTAAAACCTTCTCCAAATGTGCATCGACGCAACACCTGGTGCCTTTGGCTTCTTTTATTCCTTGCCAAAAGAGTTAGCTGATACTTAGACATGTGGCGAGCATCGCCAACTTCAAAATGGGGACACGCGACATTACTGTGCTTCTTTTTAAAGCCTCCTCTATTTGTCCTCTTCAAACGCCCGCCATCACATCACGTGGCAACATCTGCTTCTCCTTAGAAATAGCCTTTAATACCTTGGGCCCCACTAGGGACTACTTCGACACTTATAATGAAACACATAAAAGATGTGACACGCGGCAAAATCCACCTCCTTCTTAAAAGGGACATGCATCACTCTAGTGCTCATCCTTAAAGCTTTTGCCAAAAGTTTCCTTTGAATCCCCACCATCACGACACGTGGCACACTCTGTAATGACTTAGAAACTTTATAAAAAGAAGAGAGAAGGAATGCGAACATAGACACGTGGCTGCCTCCAAAACTCTTGAGCACTGCAAATTCAAATAAAGACACTTGGCGCTTTCTGCGATCACAAGACTCTACACTTGTTACTTTTCCACAGTCCTGCCACGTGGTGCTTCTGCACAACATGTTAGAAACTTTACTCTCTTGCCTCTTGAAAACCCCACCGTGCTGACACTTGGCACAATTTGCACGGGGTATACTTGCAACATAAAATATATGAACATGCCGATAGTATGCCGATACTTTGCCACAGAAAATTGACACAACAAAATGTAGAGTTTTATCTCTACACATAGATTAATTCATTTAAAAGCAATTTCCCTTTTCTTAGATTAATTTGTTCCAAATATTTCAAAAACCACAAAAACATAGTTTACATTGCATTAGGTAACTTCATCATAGCTCGCATACATTTTTCAATTCCTAGATTAGAAAAAAAATCTTCAATTCTAAAAATATTAAAAAGCACAAAAGAAGTTTTGCATTCATTTAGGCTTGCATTCATAAAACCCAAAAAGAACAAAAACATTAGAGACTTAGAAGGTTCACAAACCCTTGATTCCATCACAAGGTCAACTACAGTCAAACATTGGTCAAAACCCTTGATTCTATCACAAGGTCAACCATAGTCAACACATAAGTCAAACCTTAGGTCGAACAAACCCTAAGTCAAACCCTAGGTCAAGTCAAGGTTAGCTCGCAATCGCCTATCTTTGTCTTAGCTCACGAATGTGTCTTAGATTAAGAGGTGAGTGGGTGAGGGCAATCCTTGATGAGATAGAGAAAATCCACCCAAGACCACAACAGGACCCACTAGTCATCCAACAATAAGAAGCGTTTAGATAACTTCAAGTACAATGAGCAGCCATACAACAATTTGAAAGACAACATTAACTTGAACAAGCAATCAATGAGAACAACAAATTACCCACGCAACGATGGAATATCAAAAACCCTAACAAGAGCACAGTGACTAGTGACCCTTTGGGTCATACGGTTATCTTTACCACCACGATCATTGAGCAACACATCTACACAAGCACACAACAACATAGGCTCCAGGACGTGCCAACCCTTCTCCGTGAAGTCTAGGTCTCCAAAGAGACAGACCACCCTGTGTCTCGCCTCCTCTTGACTGGCTACTTCCACAAGAGCAAGAGTGATGTGGTGGTTCACCTCGTGACAAGGAGGGAAGGGTTTGTGGGCATGCCAAAATCTGACTCGACAACCCCAAGCCACTGACGTTGTGATTTTGAGCATAAAGTGTCTGTGTGTGTGAACACTTACACATAATAGGTGTTCATATCATGAAAGACCCTATATATATGATTATGTGCATGTCAACGCTTGAGCATGATTGGAGAGGCTTTGGACAGAAATTCCCATCATAACAAAATATGTAAAAGAATATAAGTATGTAAATTCTCATCATAACTATGTAAATATAAAAGCATGTAACTATAAACATTTTTTACATCCTTGTTTTCCACATTACAAAATAACAGAAGTTGAGAAGATGATAAAATTTACAATGTTGTACACAAACTACCTATGTACAATAGTATAGAAATATGAAAAATACATAATTGATAATACTGAAATAGATGTATATATAGTTGTATAAAGAGATATGCATGGTTGAATATACACATTCATTGATTTCTAATGGTTCATTGGTGTAAAAGCCTCAAATACATTTAAAACATGACATGGATGTGTAACATTGGTGTCAAAGACCTCAAATATATCAAAATTTGTCAACAAAAACTATTGAATACAAAATATATGACTATATAACCTTGAAGAGTTACATTATAGGAGAAATGAGAGATCATTGTAGCAAAATGTAGTCTACAATATATATAATGAAATCATGAGTTGTATTATACATATATATACCCTAAATATATATGTGTTTCATTATATATATAATGAAACCCTCAACTGTATGAGTTTGAGACCCTCAACAAAACATTTAACATACTTTTTTTACAAATAAACCCTATGAACAACCACTCATGATCATTGCAGTAATATGGTTGAGGGTTTCATTATAGGGAAAATGAGAGATTATTGTAGCAATACATATGATGGTTTTTCATGCTATGAATATCCATGCATGGTTATGTACATGTCAATGCTTGTGCGTGAGTTGAGAGGGTTCTGACAGAAATTCCCATCATTCTAAATAGTGGCAGTGGTGTCAAATTAATGGACCTCAAACATGTTTGGAAGGCACAAAAATACAAGGGGAAGTCATTACCTGCATGTCTGGTAGCGATGATTGCCCCAACACCTATGAAGGAGGTCAGTCACATATGTCAATGACTATGTTTGAGTGGAAATGGTTCGATTGCACAGTCGAATAATGAAACAAAGTGGACATGAAATCAAACAATCACAATTTAATCAATTAATTTTAGTTATATATATATATATACCCTAAATATATATGGGTTTCATTATATTTATAATGAAACCTTGAACCATATGAGTCTGAAAACCTCAACAAAACATTTAACATACATTTTTACAAATAAACCCTGTGAACAACCACTCATGATCATTGCAGTAATATGGTTGAGGGTTTCATTATAGGGCAAATGAGAGATTATTGTAGCAACACATATGATGGTTTTTCGTGCTGTGAATAGCCATGCATGGTTATGTACATGTCAATGCTTGTGTGTGAGTGGAGAGGGTTCTGATAGAAATTCCCATCATTCCAAATAGTGGTAGTGATGTCAAATTAATGGACTTCAAACACATTTGGAAGGCACAAAAATGGAAGGGGAAGTCGTTACCTGCATGTCTGGTAGCGATGATTGCCCCAACACCTATGAAGGAGGCCGATTGCATATGTCAATGATTGTTTGAGTGGAAATGGTTCGATTGCATAGTCAAATAATGAAACAAAGTGGATGTGAAATCAAACAATCACAAAATCAATTAATTTTAGTTATATATAAACCCTAAATATATATGTGTTTCATTATATATATATATATATATATATATATAATGAAACCCTGAAGTGTATGATTCTAAAACCCTCAACAAAACTATATATATATCTCTGTGTGTGTGTTACATTATATATATATATATATATATATATATATATATATATATATATATATATATATATATTGAAACAATGAAGTGTATGATTCTGAAACCCTCAACAAAACATTTAACATACATTTTTACAAATAAACCCTGTGAACAACCACTCATGATCATTGTAGTAATATGGTTGAGGGTTTCATTATAGGGCAAATGAGAGATTATTGTAGCAATACATATGATGGTTTTTTGTACTATGAATAGCCATGCATGGTTATGTACATGTCAATGCTTGTGCGTGAGTGGAGAGGGTTCTGACATAAATTCCCATCATTCCAAATAGTGGCAGTGGTGTCAAATTAATGGACTTCAAACACATTTGGAAGGCGCAAAAATGGAAGGGGATGTCGTTACTTGCATGTCTGGTAGCGATGATTGCCCGAACACCTATGAAGGAGGCCAGTCACATATGTCAATGATTATGTTTGAGTGGAAATGGTTCGATTGCATAATTGAATAATGAAACAAAGTGGATGTGAAATCAAACAATCACAAAATCAATTAATTAGTTATAGTTTTAGGTTTGATGGAGCTCATACACATTTGGAAGGTGAAAAAATGGGAGACCAAATCATTACCTGCAAGTTTGTAAGCGATGATTGCCCCAACACTTGTAAATGAGGTCGCTCACCAATGTCAATGCTTGCACTTGAGGGTTTGGATGTACAATGGAATAATGAAAGGAAGTAGTGGAAATGAGAAGGAAGTCCATGGCATAAATGTACTTTTAGGTTATGATTTAGGTTTAGAATGGGTGCATGAATGCATGTTTGGTGAACCTCAAATAATTTTAAATCACAACTATGTGGAGTGTAGTCCATGGCAGTTTAAATGTGTAACATGGCAACATAAATGTATAAAGTGGCACTAGGAACTTCTATTATCGCATTTCAAATATATTAAAGGTAAAATAATAAACATTTTATTTCCATGTTTAAATATATATCCATGACATATATGAATAGTAATTGGAGGAGTTGTTAAAGTACTTTGGTGGTCTTAGTGTTTGGTTATTGGCGCATCTGTGCATGGGTTCTGGTCAGCGCTTTGAAATGACCACTTAAGGACCTACTTGCACATAATGACTCATCTAACAGTCGTTACTACTACCTAGGACCTACTTGCACATAATGACTCATCTAGCAGTCGTTACTACTACCTAGAACCTGAAACAATAGCTTTAAACTGTTAAGTCACTTATGAAGACATGCTGAAATTTTTTTAGGGTATACTCGATCCTCTCTCCTATCTATATGACAAAACAATACCATATAAATTAACATATCCAATCGAATTTAAAACAAACAACGTTTCTAAATTAATCCCCTAAACAATTGCCACTAAAACTCTTAACTTTTTCTTTTCTTAAAAAAAAACTAACCTAAACTCATATATGAAAGAAAAAACCCTAAAAATGGAGAGAAAACATTTCATTGCATCATTTTATTTTTTTTGGGTTTCCTGTGAAATAACCGGTTGCGGCCATGGAAGAGTGAATATATATGCAGAAGGCATGGAGGGCATTGGAGTGGAAAGTGTAAAAGGGTCTTGATTTATACACAGGCAACTATTATCATTATATTTTTTTGTGTTGTGGGTATATATATATAGTTGCACAGAGAGGGGAAACCCTGTGTTGACATGATTTATTTGTTTATCTATTATTCTGCTATTATTCACATTTATTTCTCAATGAACACTTTGAGGTAAGTGTTGACAGGATTTGGATTAGGGTATGGATGTCCATGAAGGAATTTCGCCATGTATTGCAGGTGCAATTGGAATCATAGACGGAGCACATCAACTGTTTGACAAGACGCTCAAAACAAGTGTGGTCTCAAAGAATGCGGACTAAAGGAGATACACAGCAGGATTTTTGTGTGTTTTTTCTCTCTCTTTGTTTCATATACACATACTTCTGTATTTGCTATCTAGTCCTCACTAATTTTAGCAGATTTATTTCATATACTGCTACACCCATACAATTATTCATCTATAATTTATTTTTTATTTTTTATTATTTTTCCAGAGGTAGATGTATATTTCTATGAAAATTTAATCATTGTTTTAAGAAATATAAAATAAATATGCATAAATTAGCAGTTATATAAATGTAAATACATATAATTTCAATTATTTATATTGATTTATATTTGGATTATATTGCATACAATTAGTTCTTCATACACCTTTCTTATGGCTTACATATTACACATGCCATTGTAAGCCGGGCTTAAATTTGACAGTCGACCTTGCCTGTCAAGCAAATTTTTTATGACAGTTATCTATTCAATGGTGCCCTTCAAATACTATGACATGCCTTAGTATAAGTAAATCATATAAAAATCAAATATATAAATTATCATAATCCCATAAATTTTGACAGTTTGTCAAAAAATCTCTCCTTTCATATGATAGTCTTTTTAAAAATTAGATTGTATTTTACAGCAAAAATGCCTAAATACAGCTATACAACTGTCAAATTTAGGCCCTAAATTTGTAACTATACCACTCTTAAGTTTAAGAATAGTAGTGATAATCTTTCATTTTTTTTTAAACACAAATTAGAAATTATGTTTCAGATTTTATGTAGATGTATATTTTCATCTGCAATCTTCAACATTGTTATATATTATTATGGGTGTGTCATTTTATGTCTAACATACTCTTACAAGCTTTCAACTCAAACAATCTTACTACCCTTTTGCAGATTTACAATTAGAGATTAAAGTTTTACAAATGAAAGTTCAATCATTCTAAATAATTTCTTTTTCCAAATACAAAAGACATAAGGTCTTCATGAGAAAATCTACAAGTCTTCATTCTCAAAACCCATGTGCCAACGGGGAGAGAGTGCTCTCCTCACTACCATCATGGCCTCATCAAGTCATTGGAGGCTTTTGCCATTCCCCTAGTCAAGAAACCAATGAGAATTGGGTATACACACACAAGGGTAACAAGACTACCAAGGCCACACAAATAACAAAATAGGTTGCAAGCACAAATCCAAAGAAAAAATGGTGGATTTCACACTCTCCAACTTCCAACAAGAGCATTCATGCTCACAAACTCAAGTAGAATAAAAAAATACAGCTGCATACAAATTAATTTCCACACACATTCTAAAATTTGTTTTTTAGATTAACATTTCGTATTCTACTTGAAAGAGTGTAAAAAAAAACTAACAGTGGTAAAGAGGCCTATGTCACAACTAAGCTTCCAAAATGGAGAAGATCATTCTCCTTCCATGGGACTTGCTCCTTTTCATCCAAATATTCCTTCTTCCACCCAAGATGCTCAAAAACCCTTTCTTAGAAACACATGCCAACTCTCCCAAAACACAAGTGCCTCCCACAAGAAGAGATCCAAGGAATAAAAAAAGGTCCCTTCTCAAGTTAAAGGGAATGGTTTATGTAAGGGCACCATCTTACCCATCTCACCAATATGGCTACCCTTCTCCATACAATCACCATAACAAGATATAAAATAATAATTCCATATCTCCTATCTCCCACATGTGAGTTGACAACTCCATGGACTGACACTACATTCCTTCTCTTGCCTCATTAAGACAAGATTTTCTCAAGGAGATTTGGTGAGATTTATCTCACCTCCCCCCCCCCCCCCCCCCCCCCCCCACAAAAAAAAAAGGTACCTATCTCATAGGGTACTTGCCTATGTTGCAAAATTTAATATAAAAATATTAAAAATAACAATTTAACACCCTTTTAAAATTAGACCTTTGTGTTCATTTGGGTTTGCACTAGGTAAGCATATATTTAAAATATTTGTAACTCTATAAAATTTGGAACACACAAATGAAACAAAACTACTAAGGGGTCCTAGTCTTCTCATAGACCAAGATGATGGTGGAACTAGAAACACAGTCAAATTTCTATTACTTCACAAGGTGAAGTGGGAAGGATGTGCATGCCAAATTCATTGAGAATAGATACTTGTAGCAATAAGGTTAGAATTAAAATATTTTCATGCAACAATTTGGAGAAATCATGTGTATGAGATAGTACCTCATCACAATAGTTAAAACACCTAGGACGCCATTGCAACATGATCAACTCGATAACATCTCCCAAAATAGAAATAATACTATTAAACTATATCAAATCTCTTAATTCAATATTCACATTAAAACCACAATTTTGATAACTTTATCAATACATATTAAGGTTTCATCTATTCTTTTGAATCTATGTTTATCACCTACTTACTTTTTTCCACCAGTCGGCTATGAAATATAGAAAAAGAAACAAAATCACCAGATTGCTAGATGAACAGAATAGACAAGTTGAGGACGACAGGGAACTGGGAAGACTTGCCACTAATTACTTTAGCAACTTCCTAGCAGAACAAAACAATGGAGCTGATAGTGGCAATGATAACATTCTCCTAGATTGTATTCCTTCAATCCTTTCGGAGGTAGATAATGATGGGCTCCTTAAACCTATAATGGATGAGGAAGTTAGGGCGGTTGTGTTCTCTATGGGGGCCTTCAAAGCTCCTGGGCCGGATGGGTTTCCTTCGGCCTTCTTCCAATATTTTTGGGATATTGTGGGATTTGATGTTACCTCTGCTGTTAAAGACTTCTTCAGGACAGGTAAGTTCCTTAAATAGATTAATGCAACATTTATTGCTCTGATCCCCAAGAAAAACAACACTGAATGCATGACAGATTTCCATCCCATTAGTCTCTGCAACACCATTTATAAAATTATCACAAAAACTTTGGTCCTCAGACTCCAATTGCTACTGGACAGCCTCATCTCGGATTGTCAGAAAGGTTTTGTTCCTGGGAGATAGATTCTGGACGCTGCTATCTCGACCCATGAGATCTTTCATTCTATGGAAAAAAAAAAAAAACCCGAGCATGGCCCTCAAACTGGATATTTCTAAAGCCTATGACAGAATCTCTTGGGACTTCTTGTTTAAAGTCCTTGCGAAGTTTGGCTTCAATGACAAGATGATTAAGTTGATAAAGGTTTGTGTCACCACGGTCAAGTACTCGGTCTTGGTTAATGGTACCCCTAGGGGATTCTTCGAAGCAGGCAGAGGGATCCGCCAGGGTGACCCCCTCTCTCCTTACTTATTCATAATGATGGCAGAGGTCCTGGGAAGAAACATCCTTTCCCACCTAGAGAGGCATTCCCTCACAGGAGTCCAAGCATCGTCCACCCTGAGACCGTCGGCAATCCAACAGTTTGTCGACGATACTATGCTTTTTGGCGCGGCTTCGGTGGTGGAGGCCAATAGGTGGAAGAACCTGCTCAACATGTATGCGGAGGCCAATAGGTGGAAGAACCTGCTCAAAACGAAGGAGGACCTCCAAGTCAAGATTAGAAACATTCTTCAATGCAATCAGACTGCTCTCCCAACCACCTATCTTGGGCTGCCTCTCACTGTGAAGGATGTGACCGCGACTTTCTGGAATACGATTTTGGAATGTATGCAGAAGAAGATGGAGGGTTGGAAAGGTAAATTGCTCAGTCAAGCAGGTAAACACTAGCTTCTTAAAGCTTCGCTACAAGGTATTCCCATCTACTTTCTCTCATTTAAAATTCCCAAGTACATGGCAGATAAGTTAGAAAGGATTCAAAGAACCTTTCTATGGACTGGAGTGGAGGAAAGGAAAAGAATCTCCCTGATTGGTTGGGATAGGGTGTGCCTACCCAAGTTGCAGGGGGTTTAGGTATCAGAAGAATTCAGGGATTGAACAAAGCCTTACTGGCCAAAGTTGGATGGACATTTCTTAAAGAGAAGAAGGACTAGATTCAAATTATGAAAGCCAAGTACCTTTAGAATGATCCCAATATCGGTATCCTTGACAGAGAATCCCTTCCCAAAGGCTCTATCATTTGGAACAAACTGACTAAAACCAGGAACATGTTATCGCAAGGCATCAAGTGGAGGCTGGGAAAAGGAGACAAAATTAGGTTATGGGAGGATAACTGGTTAAGGGAGGGTCCCCTGTCTGACAGAAGGTACAATATCATCAAAGAAAGAGTTGTTAGTCATTTTGGTAACTCAGTCTGCAACTACATTACGAGTCATCCCCATGATCAGAGGACTTGGAAGACCATTTTTGATTGCGGTTTTAACTTGATTGAGATTCTTGAGTGCCAGAGCCTTCAAAAGGAACTTGACATACATAGAATCCCAGTCTTTCAAAGAGAAGACAAAATGCTATGGGGCCAGGATCAGAAAGGTAACTTCTTGGTTAAGTCAGCTTACCATATGCTGACCAACAGTGGTCAGGATAACCAGTTCTAGAAGAAAGTCTGGAATATCAAACTTATTCCCAAAATCAACTTTTATTGGTGGGCCGTGGCACACAATAAGGTTATGACCACTGATAATCTCAACAAAAGGGGGTTCCAAATGGTTAATAGATGTGTCCTGTGCCTCAAGGAACAAGAGTTTGTGCAGCATCTCCTTTTCCATTGTGAGTTTTCCAAGAATATCTGGGAGAAAACCCTCCAGAAACTTGAACTTGATTGGGTTTTTCTGAAAAACTTTATGGACTTTGCCCTAAGCTGGGTCTCCCCCTTTTCTCATATTACGATAAAGGAACTTTGGAGACAGATACCTCTTAATGAAGGGGGTAAATCACAAAGCACACAACAAAAAAAATTGCACACATAAAATAGAACTTTCTTTTATTGATTTAGACAACTTATTACATTACAGAAGCTCAATTACAATAAGAGGAATCGATCCTCCACAGGTTGCAACACATCACAGCTACCTATCACTAGGCTCTAGAATCTTCTGCCTTCTGCAACCCCAAATCAGCTAGGGTTTCTATTTTCCCGCCTATTCCTGACTCTACACTTCCCCCCTTAACTCTACTACTGCCCAGGGTTTCCAAAAATGGTTGTTAATAGCCTTTTTGGCGGCCAACAACCTAATTTTGAAATTTGCATCTCCCTCCAAAAATAGGTCAACTTTCGGGAGCCATAACTTTTGATCTGAGTGTCCGATTGATGAATCGTTTTATGCGTCAGAAAGCTCGCGGAGTGCTCTATGTGCTCAGAACCTGTTCTGTCGGTTCTAGCCATTTTCGGGTCCGTACGTGGCCATTTAGTGCCTCAAACCTGAGTTTGAATAATTTTCAAGCATTTTTCGGGAAACATAAACTTTAATATCTTTCAGCTCGCAATTGATCTTTGCGTGATTCCTTTGCCAAAGGTCTTATTTTTCAGTTATGAAGCTTCCTGTAAATTTTCACTTCATTCTGTGACCAAATGCAAACTTTCTAAAAATAGCAGGTTGTGTTTTTTAGCAGTTTGAAAAAACTGAAAGTTCTACATCATTATTCAAGCGATTATGGAACCAGAGCCACAAATTTTGAAAAGAAATGGAAAGATCATCAACAATTTTGAAACACATATTTTTTTGGGTGATGCAAGATTGCCCTTACACCACTGGATGCTACTACATCACCTCACCACCTTGGGTGGAGTGTGTGGAAGGAAAGAAATAGCCGTATTTTTTGGGAAAAAGCCAGACCTGCTAACGAAGTGTTTTTTTCCTTTTGTAGAGCTGTTGCTGAGAACACGTCCTCCTGCACCTTGTAGGTGGTTGAGAATCCTCCTACCCTGGTGGAAACTCAGATTGCCAAGAACTGGTGGCTGATATGAACAAGATTGACAATTCTAAGAAGATGTCTAGACTCCAAACTCGTTGGAAGCCCCCCAGAGGGTGGACCAATTTGAATTTCGATGGGGCGGAAAAAAAGAATACGAGTCTGGCTAGTGGTGGTGGGATCTTTAGAGATAGTGATGGTGCCTACTTGGCTACCTATGTGGGGGTGATCGGAATCTAGTCTAATAATGTTGTAGAGGGTTTAGCACTGTTAAAAGGTCTACAAATAGCGCATGCAATGGGAATGGATAAGCTACAAGTCGAAGGAGACTCCAAAATTATCATTGACGCGGCTCAGGGGAGGTCTACCAATGGGTGGAAAATGAAAAGCATAACGGAAGATATCATCTGTCTTCTATTTCGGGTTCACTCACAAGGAGGTTGGACATGTGTACAGGGAGGGAAATAAAGCCGCTGATGCACTGGCCAACTTGGATCAGCGTTTGGATACTTGGCGTTGCTGGAGAAGCGCGAAAAACCTCCCGTAGAAAATTCAAAATCTTATTGACAAAGACTTTAGTCCTACTCCTAGTTACCCATGGACTTAAACCCCCACCACACTAAGGTTAACTTGAGTGTTCAACGGAGAGCTAGAATCCTCTGCTAGCTGGATATTAATAGTAGTACTACAAAGGCTTTGATGTGTCTTCTTTTTTGTACTTGCTATCGCCTGTAGATCGAAGATTGCATTTAAGTCATGCTGATTTGGAGGCCCGAGGAGATGCTCCACCTGTCTAGGCACATGAGGTCTCGAGACTTCTCAATGCCGCGCAACACGAACAATAATGATGACCATATATTGAGCCTTAATTATGAGAAAAAAGGTTTTGATAGTCCACTTAAGGTGAATTATAGCAAGTACGCCACCTCTGCCACCGACAAGGCTGTGAAAATCATTACTACCATTTTTAACGGCATTGTTGAGGATTGGAATTGCAGAGGCTTAATTGTTAAGTTTTTTTCTCACTTCCTGCTCTGCTAAGTCTGTTGTCTCCATTGTTTTTGAGCTTAAGATTGCTTGCTGTGTGATGGGGGGATAGAACACGCACGGAGCTGGAGTCGTGAGAAGAGTTCAAACAAAATGAGACTATCTGACATATATGTCAAGAAGGGGGTGTTGCTTCTTATCTGGAGTGCCTTCAAGGTTACGATGAGAACCTCTCAGTTCAGTTCCTGTGTCTGTATAATAACAGAAAGGCTAAGGTGGGCAATGTGACTATCGACATTTCTGAGGAGGTGATTGGTATGGCCACTGGCATGCCCATTGATGGTACCAAGCACCCTACAAAAAGCAAAGTCTTCGATAATGAGGGCATGAAGGCTTTCCTTAAGAAGGATGAGGTCCTGTACAACCTTCAAGGGGGTTTCGACAGGCAGAAGCTTCCTCAGCCTTGGGATGAGGTATGTTTGATGATTATGAAATACTTTACTCTGGAAGGAAGGTTTAGAAGGTTTTTTCACTACCATTTAGACTTTTAAATCATTTTAGATGCAGTAAGATTATCAACTTCCCGTTTTACCTTCTCTCCTCCTTGGAGTTGTCCATTATCATTGCTAAGGAACAGCACGCTCTGGACCCTAGTAAGCTTGAACTCTCACTTCACCAGGGGCTCATTACGAGGCTGTATAAATTCCACCTTGCTTTCTGTCCTCCCAAAGCCCTCACCCTTTCCAGACTTGAGCCGCCCCCATTGCCCAAGGCTGACAAGGAAATTTACAATCCGGTGGTCATTATTGAAATTACCACGGATTCCTATGCCAAAATTGGTAAAAAGAAACCCTCAGTGATTACTAGCCCTGATCCCTCCATTGATGACCTTACCCCTAAATCCCCGGTGGCTACCCCTGCAAAGAGGAAAACTCTTCAAGCTACTCCTGCTCAGGTTACCCCCCTTAAGAAATTTCGTAGCGACACGGTGGATGATAGGGGCACTGGTAGTGGTACTAGGGTTTCTAAGCCCTTCATGGTGGAGGAGGTAAGTTCAGAGGAGGAAAGTGAGAATACTGACAATGTGGATGAAGACTACACCATTACTGACAGCAAACCTAGGGTTATGTCGGCTAGAAGATCCTCCAGGCTTGCTGCTAAGCCGGCCCCCATGCCCCAGCAATTGATGGCCTTGAAAAGGGAAATCACTACTAAGGAGCCGCATGCGGAGATGACTGAGGACATGTAGAAGATTGAATATGGTCAACTGCAGGGGGAAGATCGGATTGAGGAAGTGAATAAGGAAGATTCAGAGGGGCAGCAGGGAGAGGAAGAGTCGAAGGATAAGAACCAAAGGATGTTGGTTGAGCAGCATGACACTGGTTTTGAAGGAAATAACAAGGTTGATACTGAGGTGGTGGAGATTGAATTCTTGGGTGGTGAATTTTCTGTTAACAAAGAGATTAAAAATGATAAGATTGTGGTGGAAGATGAAGGACCCAACAACTTCCCAGAATTTAACGTTCAAGGATCGGACTCGGTCAGTTCCGAGAAGGGGAAGAAAGGTAAAGGTAACCAGAAAAAAGGTGCCAAAATCAATAAGAACAAAGAGATTGAAGACCTAACAACAAGGATTTGCAATCTAGAATAGAAATTCAGCACTCTGGCCAGATTCTCTGCTAAGGTGATGCACAGATCTGCCACAACTTTGGCTGTTCTTCAGGAGGCAGAGCTGGATGACAAAGGTAAGAAAGGCAAGAAGTTAAAGGACTACCAGGATGTGTTCCAGTTCCTAGTCAATGACTGGGACAAAATGTTTAATTAGCCGCTAGTGGCTTGTTTGTGTCTTTCTGTTGGTTTACTGTCGATCTGCTGTTTCTGTTTGTTTTGGTCTACTAGTTTTTAGCTTTAATTCTGATGGTTTATTTTAAATTGTTATAGTTTTTGGTGCGCCTTTTTGGCTTTACTGCTATGGGATCGACACCCTCTTTTGCCGCTTATATAATCAAAAACATAATCTATTATTGAAATAATCATTCAAAAATAATAGTATAAGAGTTGAGGTAAATAATGACATCACCCATACTATCTAATTTAACAAGGGAAATTTATGACCGACAAGATACAATACTACTATTAACATGAATAATTCCACTTATCAAGTGCCTCTCTTGTATTAGGGTTGGTATTTCCATCACGTAAGAGTTAATTAAGTCTAACACAATATTATGTATTTACTAGGGGTGCTAATAATTTTGAAAACATGCAAGTAATTGTCATCACATTAAAAATCAACATTACTTGGTTAATCTTTTGAGGCATTTCAACATTAATTAAATTAACAAGATTAGAGAGTTCCTTCTTGAGGAAAGATAACCACATAGACATAATTCATTTTCAACAAGAGATGATACTAACAATACTAACTTTTACTAGAAGCATCAAAACCAAATTACTTTTGCTTACTAGGATTAAGCCACTTTACCCACATTGATACAATAGTTCATTAATAAACTAGTTAACTTCATATACTAAGTTAGATAACCACCTACTACAATCTAATACAAAATGATCAATATAATACATATGAATCCAATATTAAAGAAAGACAAGCATTTGTTTCAAAGTAGAAACCATTACCATCATTAAGTACTTATAAAACAATTAAAGTTGCAAAATAGTTGGGCCTTACAAGTTTGAGATTTGCTTGGATTGGAGGATTGAAGGTAAGGGATTGTTAGAGATTATGAATTGAGTGGTGATGCAACATCAAAGATTCATCTCCATTTGAGTGAGCTTGAATTGGAGATAAGTTTCTCTAACATTCATTCTTTTGTGATTAAATATTTAAGCATTGGCCATACCTTCCTTATCTAGACACATATGACATTCCTTTGAGTAGGTTATTTGTGTGGGGATTGTTAAATTGTGTGTTGAACAATTTAACAATCACATGTTTAAATTTTTTGAAAATCTCCTTCTTCCATTAGAACTAAGGCATTTTTTTTGTGAAAATCTTATGTGGGTGGAAAAGTGTGCCTTCTATGTTATTGTGTTAAGGAGGGAATCCTTATAAATTAGTAATTTGATAATTTGAAATTTGGCGGGGTTTTGAGCTTTTCACCATGAATATTGAAAATTGCAAGTTTTTGTGTGTTTTTGAAAAAGCAATTTTTGAATTCCAAACTTGTTTATGTATTGTATTTTGTGGGATTCATATTCTCCCATGGAAACAAGATGAGGTATCATATGGCCATACGTGTGCTATGGTAGGACCTCATTTTCCATGTCATGCCCATATTGAGTATCTGTCTATGTTGCCTTAGGAGTGAGGATTCTAGGTTTGGATCAATAGACTCTCATGCCCATCTATTTGTAATGCAAACTATATGATGTTGCAAATGACAGTTAAAAAGAAAATAATAGCTGAAATGAATGGGGTTACATATATAAACATAAACAAGATTTTAACTCACAAGTTCACTTATGTATACGTATATGGGTATGTTGTATGACCATACATGACATTAATTTGATCCATAGAGATAGATGCAAATGTTATTGAAGATCCCCATTGGACAGAGGAATGCTCCTTAACTCCATGAGGTTTTGAGAATATTGGGATGACACTCCATCATTATAGCCTAGGATACTCTCTTCCATCTCTTTGTGCACCAGATTGTAAATTTGATACATTCTTTTGATTCCATATGTGTATTCATTCATTAGTGTGCTCTTTCTTAATCACATGTTGACATTATTGTATGATATATGTAAGGCCGCCTATTCTAATCTAGGTGACTCTTATGATAGATATATTGATATTTTTATAACAAGACTTTATCATGAATGTTTTGGAGATGGATCAGACAAATTATTTCATTAATGATTGTAGATGTATACATATATGGGTATGTTGTATGACCATACATGACATTAATTTGATCCATAGAGATAGATGCAAATGTTATTGAAGATCCCCATTGGACAGAGGAATGCTCCTTAACTCGATGAGGTTTTGAGAATATTGGGATGATTCTCCATCATTATAGCCTAGGATACTCTCTTCCATCTCTTTGTGCATCAGATTGTAAATTTGATACGTTCTTTCAATTCCATATGTGTATTCATTCATTAGTGTGCTCTTTCTTAATCACATGTTGACATTATTGTATGATATATGTAAGGCCGCCTATTCTACTCTAGGTGACTCTTATGATAGATATATTGATATTTTTATAACAAGACTTTATCATGAATGTTTTGGAGATGGATCAGACAAATTATTTCATTAATGATTGTAGATTTTATTGTGATATTGAATTATTCGTTTGATTAATCTAATACAATATTGAATTACTTGATATTTTAATTATTTTATGATGATTACATTCAAATTATTATTAGTGATTATTGATGACAATTAACTACTTGTTTTCCGTGAATGTGATAGGAACATTGGTGGACACTACTACAGAAAGAGAATTATCAAGCTAAAAAAAAATAGGAAGCATTCACACACACTTAGGAAAAAGAAATATTGCATATAGTTTAGTTGATAATTTGTGTGCGTGTGTATTATTTAATTGATTAGTCTTCTAATAATAATTAATCTATATAATTTTGGAGTAGGTGGTCCAAATTTGCTACATGTCATCTAGAGTCAAATTTGAGTGGCTACAAGGAGGCTTTCATTTGTTGTAGGATAGAAGTGCACTGTTGCATGTCCACCACTTCTAATGAGATGTTATGGGTGAACCTATAGCCACTATAAGGTTCTTAAATCATGCATGTAGGACACTCTACATGTTAATTTTTCAATCAACACTACTCCATTCTTTCTACATTCTTGTTCCTTATATGAAGACTCTTCCTCCATCCACCTTTAGTTGAGCAATTTGAACATTCGATCCATCACACATGCCATTATACCATAGTATAAGTTTCCCACACCACTTGTGAACAAGTGACCTTTCATTAAGGGCTGAGCATGCACACATTCTAGCATGCAAAGTATTTAACTCTTCATAACTGTGGTGATATACTAGGTAGTATAGATAATTACGGAAACTCACCCTACATGAACTACTAGTTTAACCTTCCCCCTTCCATATGCATATACATTTGTCCTATTTTCTTGCACCTCTATCAAAACTCTGCCATTTCTATCAAAATTCCTCCATTTTAAAAAGCTACTTACTATAGGGTTCACGATCCTTGCTACAGGTCTACTTGTATCCATTAGAGGAAATATCATTCAACATGAGCCCATAGACCACACAACCATATTGAATGATATCACAATATTACTCATTTTCTAGCAAGTGGGCTAAATGGGCTATTTTGAAAAGTTTGAAGGATATAATGATGAGCTTGCCAATGAGTTTGTTCAAACATTAAATGATGATGTAGCAATAGTAAAGGGGATTTAGGTAAATATTTGGGAGGAAATAATAGTTGAAGTTTTAGGGCTACCTATTGTCAGTGGGAAGTGGCCAGCTAGGGTTGACTTAACCATTACAAGAAAGAATATCCTAGAGGAAATAATCTTTGAAGTTTTAGGGCTACCTATTCTTAGTGAGAAGTGGCCAGCTAAGGCTGACGTAACTACAAGAAACAAGTTTGTTGCATTGGGTGAGCAATTTGAACATTCCTTGTAGGGAAAGAAAAGGTTATCATTGCCAATATTCTTGGCTAAGGTTGAAATTTGAAGCAATGGTAAAGGGGCTTTAGGTAAATATTTTAGAGGAAATAATAGCTAAAGTATCAAGGCTACCTATTGTCAATGAGAAGTGGCCAACTAGGGCTGACGTAACTATTATAAGAAACATGTTTGTTGCATTGGGTGAGCAATTTGAACATTCCTTGTAGGGAAAGAAAAGGTTGTAACTACCTATATTTTAGGCTAAGGTTGCAACTTTTATCTTGTACTTTACTTGTTAGGGGAGGTAGTCTCTACTTTACATAATGCAATTCAAACTCCTAAGCCATCTCCATCACAATAGGTTGGTTAACATTCCTAACTTCCTACTTCATCTACTTAGAAGAATGCCTAAAGAATACTGAAAAGGGAAACTGAATTCCCTCTCCCACCATTGTTTAATTCAATTACTTATTAAGAAGGCCATGTATGATCAATTTCCAAATACTACATGGGAAAACTTTTTGGAAGTAGATAATGTTTAATGTAGATGCAAAGATCCTAGTTGCTTGAGGACAAGAAACAACATAAGTTAGGGGTGTGATGAGCCCCATAAATGTCTTTATTAAAGATACTCTTTATCTCTTGCTTTAACCTACATTTCATATAAGATTGCAACCTTTAAATACATTTTTACTAAATACCCCTATAAAACACAAAGTTTAATATGTATTTTATTAATTGGACGATTGTACATTTAAAAATAGTTATTTTCAAGATAATGTAACATTTCTTGTCTTAGTTGTGATAATTGTTATGCTCCTAAGTTGTTTGAATGTAACAAAATGATTGTAGCAAAGTTAGTCACTGGCCCATAACAACTAAGATTCACTTCCCACAACCAAAGTTGTAGATCATTTGTAGCCAAGATTGTAGCATACATGTAGCCAAAGCTATATTGTGCATGCAACAAAGTGATGAATACAGATAACTTGCGAGATTTGGCTTCCCACATGAACAAATGGAGTTTACACAAAGATGGATGATCCAACTGACTCATCCTTGTTCTTCTCAATAGATTTCCCATCACCCTTCTTTCAAGCAATGTAATTAATGATTTTATTATTTTTGTAGGAATGTGACTCCTACCCATCCATGAATTAGTTTTTTATTTTTACTATTATTTTCTAAATAAATCATCCACCTCCTAGATGTTTGCGAGTAGTGGAGATGCATGTAGTAGTACGGTACTATTATAAATAGTAAAATAAATGTAGCAAATAAGATCTAGTAGAAGATATCAAGATAGGTTTGACTCGTAGTAGTTTTCATGAGATCAATAAAAGATTGAGTTTCTATTTTCTTCATTTCTGACATAGTGCAAGTTATAGAATCATTCTAATTTAGTTGCTAGCTCATCTAGAGGGAGAGAGGAAGACACACTTTTATCCAAGGGCCCATTTGAGGTGGACTGTAGTTGGGTCTCTATCCTAGTTAGTTTAGGCTTCTTTATAGTTTAGCATATTCTAGTCATAAGGTTTAAATCAATAGTTGTTAGCCTCTGTGAGTAGAGTTTGATTTCTAATTTTTTTGAAGAAGCTTTCCTACAATAGATTTCCCTCATATAAGTAAGAATTCTCTTTCCTACAGTATATATTTTGTTTCTCCCACTGTACACAACATTAGAACCTTAATTCTCTTAAGAATCTAGCACTATACATATAGTACCAATACCATGCCAAGAGATGCATCATTGGGTTGACATGTAAATGAAGCATAAACATGAACTAAGTGGTTTCTTGATTAGTAGACAGCCTATCTGTCAGTCATGTGTGAGATTTTGTAACACCAAGTTTAATTGGGGATTGGGTGTGTGCAAGAAGTTGAGTCCATTGTTTGGCAAAAAAGTGGAAGTGTTTTCCCTGATTTTCAGAATTTGTCACATTTGACCTTAAAATTTGAAGCACTTAGAGATGGAATCTTGAAAAAAGTCACTAATCATAAAATGTAGTACTCAGAATCTAGTTTTCAAATATGTAATTTATTTGAATACCCAGATGATACAAATTAATTTTCAATAGGCCTTTCTAAAAACCATTGTTTAAAAGTCTTTTTTTTTACTATACCATGCATGTGTACGTCATCCATATTTTGACCTAAATAATCATATTTTTCTAAATCCTTTTAGGAAAAGATTTGTAACTCACCGAAGCACGTTTTCCATTTTTTTTGTAATTTTTTATTGAATTTTTTTTGTTAATTTTTTATTCGCTATATTTGGTGTTTTAAAAAATCATTGTGTATGTCACACATAAGATGACCTAAATTTATCATTTTTTGAATTTTTTTTAAATTGAAAAAAATTGTATAAAGTACATTTTTGTACAATTTGTTTTTCAAAAATTATTTTAATAAAGAATTATTAAAATACTAAGAAAACCCTGATATTTCAAGTTTATGGACCCGTTTCATCATAAATTAATTGAAAATAGAAAAAATAATCCAATTGTAAAAAAAATTACATATTTGGAATCTACACTATCTCATCTATAATGGGTTTTAATTTTGTCAAAAAATTCTGCAAAAAAGGTCTTCAGACATGCCCAAAGTCACTATTTTGTTGTGACATCGACAAGACCTTCAACTTGTAGGTCAAACTAGGTCCAAAGCCTAGGTTTGGCTCCCCAAGCCTTTTTTTTGACCTAAAACCCATAGCAAAAATTGGGTCAGAAATTCAAATTTTAAGAAACGAGATCCTGTTTAGTTTTTTTAATATTTTAACCTTTCCTGAAACAGGATCTTGTTTCTAGAAAATGGGATCCCGAAGCGAAACGGGATCCCATTTCATACAAAACAGGATCCCGTTTCATACAAAATAGGATCCCGTTTTGCTTTGCCCAATATTGAGTTTTTTCAAAATCTGAAACTTCCACCTTAAGTGGACTCAACTTTGTGCATTTATCCAATTGTCAAAGCTCATCAAGGGGTAGTCTAGTAGGGATGTTGTAAGGGTTTTTTAGTGACAATGGAAATCTTAATAATTGTCCTTGTCTCATTTTTTATACCAACCACAGTGTTTTATCTGATGGTATTTTTAAGTCTTCCACTTGTGTCACCTTGCATTGTGCATTGGTGTGAGTGCCAAGTGTGTTATTAAATGTTGTGACACCTTGGGCACATGAGAGTGTAATGTGGCTTTCTTAATGCCACTTTTATATCATGAAAAATTTGTTCATCCAATTTTTCCATTAATGTCTTGAGTGTAATCTTGGAGCATTACACTTAGATGCCACATTAGTGGTAGATATTTCTCTAGTGACCTATGTACTTACATGGGTGTTTTTGTCCATTGAGGGAAATGCCACCATTTACATTCCCATGCCAAGGGAACCTTGTTTACTTGACGCAATCTCCAACTTGCATGTTCTTACCATACTTTATCATTGTACATGTTTGCATGTTCATTACATTATGTGATGATTACAAGCTTATCTATAGATTATATTTTCTTTCATATATGGTTTCCCTCTCCCTCAATTCCTTGTATCCCATAGATAGAACCAATTGAATGGGGATATATTATCACTAACATTCCTATGTTGAACTTTCAGGTAGTGACAAGTGTTAATAAAGAGTCATCATTGTGACCACATAAGAGTATTATCATATGACATGCCTTGTGCCCTATGTGCCTTGTCATGCTATGGCTACCATGCCAAACACACCATTATCATCTTTTGAATAGGCATAATTTTCCTAATTTTACTCATTTCCTATTATTCCTATTTCCTAGATGGTTGGCAAGTTATTATTTTGTACCTAATCTTCACTTGTGAGACAAAAGTTTCTCATTGCATATTTCCCCTCTATTTTGCGAGTTCCCGTGAAGAGTGCATACTGAAGGACATACTTACACAATGACATCGTGTAGGGTACATTACTTTACACAAATTCCCTTTTGTACCCTTTGATATCTAAATATTTACTTTACATGCATATTTGTGAGTGTCGCACACTTTGAGATACATGATCATTTTAGGATTCACACATAGCTCAAAGTGGGGGCAAAATGTAATGGTGAAATTTGCATACCCATGCCATTTCCCATTTAGTTTTGTGCTCATTTTGAGGAAATATATTGATACATGTGTACATATCGACAAATGACAGGATCTTGTACATAGCTTGATGGATTCCCCTAGCCTTATCCATCTCTACACACACATATCCCCATGCACTTAACCCCTACCTTATCCTTATATGCACATAGTTTGATGCATTTGCCTAATCCTCACACTTATTACATTTATCAGTACACCTACCTTCATATAGTTGTTGTACACATGGATACAACTTTTTGACCACCTAAGGTCATTTTTACAATCATAAGGTTGACTACAATTGTAGACTTGACTCTTTCCTTTCTAAAATTTACATTAAAATTTTGGTTGTATGACCCCCTTTATTTTCCCTCCTTGAGCCAAGCAAGTACACATTTTGTATAATTTGATATTATGTGCTAGTATTTAAAGATGTTTAATTGCATTCACTTAGACATCAACATGCATTTGAAAGTCCTCTCTCATTCTAGAGCATTGAAGGAGCAATAAATAATGAAATATTTTGGATTTGGTGCATAAAGAGGAGTAATAGACCTACATACATCATTCTAAGGCCCTTGCCTATTGTCTTCAAACTTTATACATATGTCGAGAGAACACATGTCCTTGTGACACAATGACAACCCTTTCAAGGTATTTCTAGATACTGTCAGCCTTTAGATATTAGGAATAAACAAAGAAAACAAAGATTATTTAGGTGAGTAATAGTGTAGAATTACACATTGTGTAAGGTCGAATCCAAACACATAAGACATATCTACGACGATGGACTTGACCCAAACCCATGACGAACTTGATCTTTGACAAAGCATAGATCCAACACAGATCTAGAGGCATTTTAATTGAAAAGGGAGGAACTAGTTGTAGAGTAGATATCATCCAAATTTCAAAATCACATCAAAATTATACCTCATCAAATTTAAGACGAATGATTGCTTGTGCAAAACATTATTATATATTACTTAGTCTAAGTAATATATTTGCACGTGGCTTAAGCCACCTTAGGTGGTTAGGTGTCGACTTGGATAGCTCGACACAACTCTCCAAGACACATGTCGACACTCTTTCTTCCACTTCTAGTTGAGTGTTGAAGTTGACTTCTGAGTCGACTCAACCTCTACTCCTATATGTACACACTTACATTGTTTATTAATTCACTTCAAATTTGTAATTAGTATTGGCTTTGTTGATCCTCGTTTCTTTCAATGATATCATCCTTCATCACATTTGATTTTCTAAAATAGTTGTTACAATTATTTCATTAATTAATCTAACTAATCTATATTAAATTGATTTCATTTCCTTAATTAACCAGTAAGCCAAGGAAAATTCATTTCCTTTATCCCGTTTAGGTATTTATTTTTATCTCCTCTCTAGTACATGTTTTATTCTTTTATCTAGAATCTTCTAAGACGAAGTGATATCATCCTTCATCACATTTATTTTTCGAAAATAGTTGTTACAATTATTTCATTAATTATTCTAACTAATCTATACTAAATTGATTTCATTTCCTTGATTAGAAAATTCATTTCCTTGATTAGAAAATTCATTTCCTTTATCCCATCTAGATATTTATTTTCATTTCTTCTCTCTAGCACATGTTTTTTTTATTTTGTCTGAATTTTTTCCCACCCCTCGATTGAAACATTGGTTACCTAAAGAGTTCCATCAAATTTTCACTTGGACCCAAAAACAGAAGCAAATGATTCCTTTCCAAGCCGTCCAATTAAGAAATAGGGTAATCCAGGGAAAAAGTTTAAAAAGCAATTTTAAGACCTCTCTTCTAACTGCCGACACATTAACATCCACACGATATTCACACCCTTCCACTTCTCATCTATCACACTTTTTGCATTGCAAGTGCTCCATCGTTTTTAATTAAACAAGCAAGTTAATCCATAGAATCTTCTAAGACAGTTTTATTTTTTCATATTTGAATCTTGTTGCGTAAGCACACCACGTTTTACGTGGGGAACTCATTTTTTCACCCCTAAGTGGTGTGAGAGTGATAGGCTATATACACCAACCGGTAGTTGCTTATAGCCATAACGATAGCATTATTATTATTTTTATTATTATTATTACAACCTCCTCTCATTAGGATGTGGTGATTCTTTCTTATAATCAGCTAAACTAAAGTGATGGGTAGAGAATCAAATATAGTTAGCGATTGGACTTGAATGTTTACACCTATCATCCTATATAGGTTTGGATTTTTTCATTCCACAGATTGAGACTTGATATTGATTTTGATGGGAAAATTAGGATTATTTAAAGATGATGCACCTCCCACTCAAAAGTCGACATTGAAACCGATAAAGTTTTGGGTGCTCCATCCTTATTTTGGAGACAGATTTAATTTCATCAACTCGTCTAGAGAAAAATGAATAAATGACAGTAACTTCTCGCCATCTAACTCACATAATTAGTAAAAATTCAGTGAATTATCACGTAATGAAATCGAATGGACCAATTCTATTCTCACGTGTTATCTTTCACTCAATTCAGAATCCGAGTTTGTTGACCTTGCACATCTTGAAAGACTAGTTTCAGCGTTGAAGTTAACCGTTTAACTGAATTCTCTAGCTTTAAATAACCATAAAGGAGTAATAAAAGTGAGTGCCGTGTATCATTTGTATTCATTTGTTTTCTACATAGGTACTGGTAAAGGAATACAATCCCTTTTTCATAATATAACTTAATTAAGTAAATATAAAGAGTAATTACACAATTAGATTTAAGTTCAAAAGAGTGGATTTGATAATTGTAATAAATAATGGCCCATTCACCTACTTAGTGTCTAGGATTTGGAACATGTAATAAATGACATGCAATCAATTTATAACCGCCATTGTCATTTTGTAACTTCTCTTGTAAATGCCATTACAACTAATATTCTAAGAATCAAGGAAAATAATAATAAAATATTATCTCTCAACCACCTTCATGGGCATCCAAGTATCCATTTCCAAGATGTTGGATGGATAAGAAAGTACATTAGATGTGCTAGGTTACTATCAGCTTAATCCTGACATTCTCCCAATTGATATTATATTTTGCAATGACATAGATAGTAAACATAAAATAGGTCAAGTGTAGGATCCAAGGCCCATGGACTCCCTCCACCAAGAGAACTTTTTTGTGCTCACAAGTTCCGTAAGAGAATCTGCAACATTATCTCCAGTGTCAATCTTTTGTAACATAACCTTACAATTCTCTACCATATTGTAAACAAAATAATATTGTATGTCAACATGCTTAGTACAAGCATGGTACATGGAATTCTTGGCCCAACAAATAGCATTCTGACTATTACATTTGATTTTAACTACCCTACAATCAAAACCAATACTTGAACATAGTCTCTATAACCATATATCCTTCTAAGAGGCATGTGTAGCAGCCATAAACTCTACCTCAATGGTGGACAAAACAATAGTGGCTACCTCTTACTCATCCAACTAATTACATCACTAAACAAAGAGAACACATAGCCACTAGTGGACCTTTGACTATCTAAGTCACTTGCTCAATGTACTTTTAAATAAAACCCTGCATATTTAATGTCTTGCCCTCATCATTAATACCATGATAACATAAGCAATAATCAATTTTTTTTCACAAATATCTAAACACCCTTTTAACATAAGTCCAATGCTCATTACTAGGGTTTGACATAAACCTACTAAAAACTCTCACTATTTAGCAATATCTAATCAGTGCACTATCATTGCATACATCAGACTAAGCACTAGCATAAGACATATTAGACATATCCTCAAAATCATCATCCAATTTAGGACATATATATAAAGAAAGCTTAGTGCCAACAGATAAAGGAATACTAACTAGTTTACAATCTTGCATAACAAATCTTTGAACAATAGAATCAACATACTTACTTTGACTTAGCTAAAGATTTTTGTGTACCCAATCCCTATTGATCTCCCTACCAAGAGTTCTATTCTATTACATAGTTGTTATAGTTGTACTAGAGTTAAATAGTTCTTTTGGGTTTGTTATTTAACTAGTTGACTTGATAGACTAGTTTGTGAACAATTATTTTTAGTATTAGTTTTGATATTTGTACCCTTTTTGGAACCAAGGTTTAAGCCTTAATACATTAACATTGATAGGTTCAAACTATGGGAATTTTGTAATTGTTCTTGGGTTGTCAGTTTTATGTTTTCCTGTCATATGAATGGGGTTGTATCTTTTGGTGAGATATTTCTTGAGTAAACTCTATATTTCTCTCCTTACAAAAAAGAGATTTAGTTTATTCTATGACCTAGTGACTCCTTTTACCAAAACTTCCTCGAGTTTGAACCCTTATTCAACATCATAATTATATATTTGGTGGGTAGTTGTTATTGTGTTGAAATTGGTTGATACTATCCATATGAATAGTTAAATTATGAAATATGATTGTATTGTTTACTACTATTCATAAAATTAGTTGTAACTGTTAGTTATGGTCATGTTATTAACTACTATTGTGGGAAGAAGTGTAAGTGCTACTTGTGAGTGCATTGCTAATACCATTTGAAGGAATAGCTATATGCTATCAATGACTGTATTTGGTTGAGATTGATCATAAGGAAAGTCATATTTTCTTATAAACATTGTGAGTTGATTTGGGGTTGATAATTGTAGACACCTAAATTTCACCTTACATTTTTTACACAAAAAATTCACCATTTCTAATCCCTGCCACACTAACATTTCTTATTCATCAATTAATTAAATAATTATATTATTTAATAAACAACATATCCATTATCCATCATCAATTAATTAAATAATTATATTTAATTAATCTATTTTCATCCTTTAATTAATTAAATAACCCTATTATTTAATTAATTTAATCCATTCACCTCCCATTCACAAATTAAATAATTTTATTATTTAATATTCCAATTATTCTTCCATGCATAATTAAATTTATTTAATTATCTAAATTATCCTCTCACCACTAATTAAATAATTAAATAATTTAATTATTTCATTACCCACTCATAATTCACTTAAAGGCTATTAAATTAAATTAGTTTAATAGAGTAATGAAATGTTAACTATCCCATTTAGTAGTTAACTTCCTCATTATATCTAACCACCCACCTCCAACTACATGACAAATCAAAAGACTATTTCAATAAACCATTAATATTTGCAACCAAAAATATTAATGAAACTTAAACAATTCAATCATTTTCTCCCTCATTTAATCACAATCTTTGATCTTATCTTTAAATCTTAGCCATTGAATCTAAAAATCAAAACTCTATAAATAAAACTAAGTTTTATTTAAAATAGGATCTATGAATGTGAAGTAAACTTATGTTGTAGAAACATGTGTGAATGTGAATAAATTTAATAAAAATATTGAATGGCATTTGGTTGTGGGTGACATGGGCGAGCTAGGGTTTCTCTGCCCTAGCTCGACCTTTGTGCGAAGTCTGTAGGTCTGATCTATGCACGGGGGGAGTTTTTAGTCTTTGTGGTAGCGGCCAAGGGTGGCCTTTTTATTTCTCTTTCTGGTGGGGGGTTTTCTTTCTTGGGGGGGTTCTTTTTATCTTCGGTGTTTCACTTTCCTTCGAGCTGCTTCGGTATTAGGTTTTTGCTGCCCTTAGTGGTTTGACTTTCAAGTCTGGGGTTTTCTTTCTCTCTCATGGAGTTGCATGCATCAGTAGACAAGTTTGATCCAGGTTCTTCTCTTCTTGGAGGAAGTCAGAGCTTTACGAATTTGGGTAACCCTGGCAAGGGTTTGACAAGGAATGGTGGTGTCTGGTTACATAAAGTAAATGGGTGCTTGGAGAGATCGCAGGAACGACCAGTGCTGGTGATACATCCAGACTGTTGTGGAAGATGTGGAGTACCATAGCAACCATGTGTTGATTTGCAAGTTCATGGGGATGCAGGCTTTGCTTCCCTTTCTTGATTCTTGGGTTCACAAGACTTGGAACTGAAAGGAAGCTACATGTGCGAAAATAGCTTCCTACACTAATCTAATGAGGGGAGGAGAGTGCAAATTCAATTTTATCCTTTCTATTACAGAAATGTTAAACCCACTAACAGAGATAACAGAGATATTGCAGCAAACACATAAACAAGAAAGTGAGACAGAAGAAGAGACACAAGATATACGTGGGGAAAACCCTTATCGGGTGAAAAACCCCACACTCTAAAACCTGCACAATGTATTAACAAAACTGAAATGGTTTACAATACACTTGCAACATAAGCTCTCAGGAGTCTTCAACACTCATATCTGGAGACAAACTGGTAGGATAATAGTACCTATCAAACCTGTAATACATCTCCTCCAAGCACCTGTTTATATAGAAAATAAAAGGCAAAATTGCCTCTATCTTGGAATGGGTGTCCAACTTGGCCTCATGGCCCAAAACCCACGCCTATGAACACTTGGTCAACATTGTAAGATGCTTCTGACACTTGTCAACACACCCCATCCCAAAGAGGTCACCTATTTCCAAAATGGGCTATAGATGCTCTTACGACTCTTATGACTGTCATAGAATTTGTCATAGCAGTTACAACTTACAGCTGTAAGAGAATCTATCATACACAGGCTATAAATAGCATATTCTCTTACAACATGTCATAGTCCACCTTGGGACGCCCAAAGATGTCTTTTTCAAAGATGCTCTTTGACACATGTCTTCACTTGTCATATAATCTCCTATTTCTGACTCTTACATGTCATAACTTCGTCATAGGAATCTGTCATGACCGTTACGGTCAATATTCCCTTACATAACATCCAAGATGCCGACACATGGCAAAATATTCCTACCAAAAAGTGGGATGCCTATCTCCTCATGTGAGGACAAAATTACAAGTTGTCATCTTCCATGTAGGATGACACATCACCGTGCCACATCCCACAAGATGACAGTATGAATTTACAAATTAATTTACAACATAGGCAATAAATAAATAAATACAATGAAAATGATACAAGGAATTACCAAGGTTGAGACACCTTAATTCCCAACATTCTCCCACTTGTTGAACACCTTGTAAGAGCCAATAGAATTAACAGGATTTAACTGCTATAGGCCGAGAGGCCCATAGACTCCGAACACCATCTAAACTTCTCTGTGCCCACTGCCTTTGTCAATGCATCTGCAACATTCTTCCAAGTATCTACCTTCTCCAAATTTATCTTACCATCCTCTACCATGTCTCGCACGAAGTGAAACTGTACATCAATATGCTTTGTTCTGGCATGGAAAGTTGGATTCTTCGCAAGGCAAATCGCACTATGACTGTCACAACAAATCGTAATCTATCTTGCATCAACACCAATATCTGAACACAATCTCTTAAGCCAAATGGATTCCTTACAAGCATGAGTTGCAGCCATATACTCAGCTTCTGTAGTGGACAAAGCAACCACAGGTTGTTGCTTACTCATCCAACTAATTGCACCACCAAACATTGTGAACACATATGCACTAGTGGATCTCCTGCAGTCAATGTCACCTACCCAATCAGAATCCACAAATCCATGAATACAAACTGAATGTGGAGGTCCTGTAGCATTTCCATGATAGCAAATGGAATACTAAGTACCCCTCAAATATCTGAACACTCGCTTAACTGCATCCCAATGTACCCATCCAGGATTAGCCATAAATCGACTAAGGACTCCCACTGCTTGGGCAATGTCTGGTCTTGTGCAGACCATGGCATACATCAAACTACCAACAACACTAGCATAAGATACTCTGCTCATGTCTTCCATCTCACTAGGAGATTTTGGACAATCACTAACAGATAACTTTGTCCCCAATGAAACAGGAACATACAATGGTCTACGATCTACCATGCTAAACCTATCCAACACGGTCTTCACATACTTACTCTGGCTTAACCAAAGTTTTCTGTTAGTTCTGTCTCTTTTGATTTCCATTCCTAGAATGTAGGTCTGGCTGCCCCTAAATCTTTCATTTCAAACCGTGCTGCCAACTAAGACTTAAAATAAAAAATCATATTCCTACCCTTCCCAATCAGCAACATATCATCAACATATAATGCAACAATGAGAATATGATCACCATCAAACTTATGATACACATAGTGATCCGATTTTGATCTCACAAATCCAATTTACAACACAAAGGAATCAAACTTCAAGTTATTTAAAGATGATGCGTCTCCCACTCAAAAGTCGACGTTGAAATCGATAAAGTTTTGGGTGCTCCATCCTTATTTTGGAGACAAATTTAATTTCATCAACTCATCTAGAGAAAAAATGAATAAATGACAGTAACTTCTCGCCATCCAACTCACATAATTAGTAAAAATTTAGTAAATTATCACATAATGTTATCGAATGGACCAGTTCTATTCTCACGTGTTATCTTTCACTCAATTGAGAATCTGAGTTAGTTGACTTTACACATCTTGAAAGACTAGTTTCAGCGTTGAAGTTAACTGTTTAACCGAATTCTCTAGCTTTAAATAACCATAAAGGAGTAATAAAAGTGAGTGCTGTGTATCATTTGTATTCATTTGTTTTCTACATAGGTACTGGTAAAGGAATAAAATCCCTTTTTCATAATATAACTTAATTAAGTAAATATAAAGAGTAATTACACAATTAGATTTAAGTTCAAAAAAGTGGATTTGATAATTGTAATAAATAATGGCCCATTCACCTACTTAGTGTCTAGGATTAGGAACATGTAATAAATTGCATTGAATCAATCTATAACTGCCATTGTCATATTGTAACCCCCCTTGTAATTGCCATACAATTAATATTCTAAAAATCAAGGAAAATAATAATAAAATTTTGTCTCTCAACCACCTTCATGGGCATCCAAGTACCCATTTCCATGATGTTGGATACACAAGAAAGTACATTAGATTTGCTAGGTTAATATGAACTTAATCCTAACATTCTCCCACTTGATATTATGCTTTGCAATGACAGATAGGAAACATAAAATAGGTCAAATGTAGGATGCAAGCCCCATGGCCTCTCTACACCATGAGAACTTTTTTGCACTCACTAGTTTCATAAGAGAATTTGCAACATTATCTTTTGTAACATAACCTTACGATTCTCTACGATATTGTAAACAAAATAATATTGTATGTCAACATGTTTAGTACAAGCATGGTACATTGAATTCTTGGCCAAACAAATAGCACTTTGACTATCACATTTGATTTTAATTACCCTACAATCAAAATCAATACTTGAACATAGTCTCTATAACCATATATCCTTCTTAGAGGCATGTGTAGCAGCCATAAACTCTACTTCAATGATGGACAAAACAATAGTGGTTGCATCTTACTCATCCAACTAATTACATCACTAAACAAAGAGAACACATAGCCACTAGTGGACCTTCGACTATCCAAGTCACTTGCCCAATCTACACTGAAATAAAGCCCTACATATCTAATGTCTTGTTCTCATCATTAATACCATAATAACATAAGCAATAACCAAAAATTTCTCACAAATATCTAAACACCCTTTTAACATAAGTCCAATGCTCCTTACTAGAGTTCGACATAAACCTACTAAAAACTCTCACTATTTGGCAATATCTAATCTAGTGCAAATCATTACATACATAAAACTAAGCACTAGCATAAGACATATTAGACATATCCTCAAAATCATCATCCAATTTAGGACACATATATAAAGAAAGCTTAGTGCCAACTGGTAAAGGACTACTAACTAGTTTACAATCTTGCATAGCAAATCTCTAAAAAATAGAATCAACATAGTTACTTTGACTTAGCTATATAGTTTTGTGTACCCAATCCCTATTGATCTCCCTACCAAGAGTACTATTCTATTACAAAGTTGTTATAGTTGTACTAGAGTTAAATAGTTCTTTGGGTTTGTTATTTAACTAGTTGACTTGATAGACTAGTTTGTGAACAATTATTTTTATTATTAGTTTTGATATTTGTACCCTTTTTGGAACCAAGGTTTAAGCCTTAATACATTAACATTGATAGGTTCAAACAATGGGAATTTTGTAATTGTTCTTGGGTTGTCAATTTTATGTTTTCCATTCATATGAATGGGGTTGTGTCATGCCCACATTTCTCATGCGGTCACGACACGCTACACACGTGTCATGTCCACATTTAACATGTGGTCATGACACGAACTATCAAAAAATTTTCCACATGTCCCTAGAAACCCCCTCGCACACGTTGCGTGCTCGGTGGCAATACACATAAGGCGTAAATGTGTCAATCATATTCGGGGAAGTGCATCTCCCTACACAATCCCCTGCATGATGAAAGCTAACTAGGGGGGTATGCGACGCGATGTGCACTACTTCTAGGGTTAGAACATATTTAATTCAAACCCCAAGTTTCCTAGGTGAAAGAGGTGATTTCAACTGAATCGACATCAAACCCTAACTCTAATGCAATAATAAAATCGAATATAATAATGCATCCAATGGTATGATGGTCGCATGATAAAATGGAGTGATTAAATGAAGGTTGTAAAAAAACCATAAAAAATAAAACCCTAAAATCTAGGAAAAAATCGATAGCATAATGTGTTTTCAATAATAGAAATAAGTATTTAAAAAAAAGAAACTCTAAGAAGTAATTAACACAAAAATTAAAATAATTAATTATAAGAAAAAAATAAATAAATTTCCAAGGTCAAGTAAATTTGACCACTCAACAAAATTATAAAATTCGAATTAAAATAAATTACCAAATTCGAACTCAATAGTCAAGTCCATTAATAAATCTATTTTTGACAATTATATTTATTAATTAACTCAAGTTAAAATAATTATAGAAAAGGGGAAAAATTAAAAAATATTTCCCCCCATAAAATAATAAAATCGCTCAATAAACTGATTAAAATAAAATGGTCTCCCCAAAGAGATTTAAAAATAAAAAAAGCATAAGACAAAAGGAAAATAAGGTGCCCAACCTAAATAATATGCCAAGGAATAAAACATCCCAAATAAAATCCAAAATTTCCATTCCATAAAATAAGATCCACTTAAAAGAATATTAAAATCAACTAGAATAAAACACAAGAAGTCAAATAATTCAAAAAGACTTGAAAATCAAAAGAGAGGGAACCTAGTTTCCCGTGCATATGAGGAAATAAAGTGAATAACTAAATTAAGAACTCTAAAATCCCTCTCACTCACCAACTAAGCCCTAACCTTTATTTTATTGTTTTCTCATAACAAATCCCTAATCATATTCTGTTATTTCCTTATGGTAAAACCCTAACTTGTTCTTTTGTTCTTTTCCATTGTGCCTCCCACTTTTTTTTTGTGTGGCTCTTTTGCAGGTTGGAGATTTGTTTACTCATGACTGCCATGGAGGAAAAATACAGAGGTATATTTTTGTGCATACTCCGTAGGTTTATATATATATACATGCGTATGTGTGTATATACATATATACATAAATAAGCATATATATACATTGAATAAAGATTTGAGAGTGTTAAAATCTACATTGTTAGATATACAACAAGTTATATATATATATTTTGTTCAATATGCAGGTTTAAGGAAGGAGACCGGTGAAAACTTGTAAGGGCCGAACGACCAGGGAATGTTACCGCCGCCGCTCGCCACAGCTGTGGCTTCAGTGTAGCATAGGGTTTATGGTGTGGGGAGGGAGCCGAGCCCCTTGTGTGTGGATGGGGGCTCGACCCCCTCCCCGCACCTGCGAAAAGAGTAAGTATGGGTGGGCGGCGGTGAAACCGCCGTCTACCCTCTGTGTAATTTTTTTTTGTTTCATTTTTTTTTATAAAAAAAACTACTCAAAAACAACAGTCGACCCTTTAAAAAAACATCCTCTCATATGCCATTTACTTTTGCAGTAAATTTTTTTTTAACTTGGTTTAAATTTCTGATGGAACATTTCATTCATACTTATATATATACTTATATATATATATATATATATATATATATATATATATATATATATATATATATATATATATATATATATATATATATATATATATATATATATATATATATATAGTTTATTTAGCTTCCAGCAATAGGTTAAGTTTCATCAAGATTCAGAAAACTATATATATATATATTTATTATGTCATATATACATAACCACAAATTCCTAATAAAAGAAAATAACCAGGTCTAAAAACTATTTTAACCAAATTCGTAACTCATATTAACATAGTAGTATATTTTTTTTTTGGTGAAAATAAAGTAAATTTAACAGAATACTTTTTTTTTTCATCATAGCATTGCAAGTTCCAGATTTCATATTTCCTTTTTTTTTCTTTGACAAAATAGAAGCATAATAATGGGAATAAAACACATTTGTTCTAAAACTCATTTCCAACAGCACTATTTGTTTACTTCTCTATTTAGCATGCAACCATTTCAACTACAACATATATATAATTTCTTGGATAAAAGGAAAACAAACAGCAACTATATTTCCTTGTGTCAACTTTTCCCACAAACATTTAAGCACAACAGCAAGTTATAATCATATATTTTCTTTAAAATACATAACAACAATCTATATGTTCTTTTGCAATTTTCTATAACCACATAAACAAAATAACATAGCATAATGAACATCCTTTTTGGATATACCATAAAAGTAAATCACATTTAAATTTCCTTTCAACACCAAATACAATAAGGATTACAAACTTTACAACTCCAACATTATGGCCTCCAAGGCCATGGCTTACATACAACTAACTAAAATAATGCCAAAACACTAAAAATGGACTTTTCCAAAGCTCCTTTTTCTTCAATAAAAAACCTGCAATAATACAAACACCAAAATGGGGAACCAAGCCACTAAGGAATGCCCTCCTCCCTACCATAGACCTGCTAGTGGGTCTCTCCCAAGCTAGGGAGGTAGGAATCACACGGTTTCACAAACACACCACAACAATGAAATCACCAAACACACCAAATTACTCCCAAGGATTTGCACATAACAAAACTCAATAAAATGAGTTTGGAGGGGGTAGGGGAGTGGCCCCTCAACTCAAGAGGTCACCCCAAGAACTCCAAAAATCACAAAATCTCAAGGCCTCAAGCAATAGCAAACATATACATATCTCCATAAATCTCCAAACCATCATGGCACTCTTGCCATCCAAATTTCTCCCAAACACCATAGAATGCCCTCAAGGCTATAAATAGTACAACAATAAGGAGGTGATCTCAAGGAGGTTCACTCTCCCCCACCCCATACGAGTTGAGTCTTACCTCCAAATGGGGGTGCTCTTACCAACTCCCAACCCACACAAAAATGAAAACAACACCAAACATAAATTTCCAACACATTCACAAAATAAAACATGCATAGAGAAATGGCTATTGCCATGGAGCTTACCTTTAAAAACCCAAAAATGGAAGCATGTTTGAAGAAGAGCCCACACTTCTCCAAGTTTTTCCAAGCCTCCAAGATTTCTCCAACACTCCCAAAACTCCCAAAGATAGAAAGAAATTTTCCAAAAAAAAGAACCACCAACTCCTCTCCAAGAGGAGATAAAATAGGCCTTCAAAATTGGCCTTGAGGAATGAGAAGGTGACACTTGTCACCTTCTTCTTCCTCATCCCATGCCACTTGCAAGGGAGGAGGAGTGTGAGGGTGACAAGTGTCACTCTCCAATCCATTCAAACCCTCACCCTATCCACTTGTGCTCTCACACATGTGTGAGAGACCAAGTGGAGAGGTGGCAACTCCCTTCAAGGATCCATGAGGATAAGGGATGCCACATGGCATCCTCTTATTCTCCAAGAGAGTCATCTCCCTCCAAGATGCTCTCACATGTGTGTGAGAGTCTTGGAGGGAGATCCCACACACTTGGGGGTCTTGAAGACCTCCCAAGTCTTCTTGGTGAAGGGATCCCCAAACTTTGGGAAGGGAGATGGGTCTTTCCCAAAGCATGACTCATCTCCCATCCTCAGCCATTTCAAAATTCGTCACTTTTACTAAACCCCAGTTTAGAGTGACTAAAAGTGAGTTACACTAGGGTAAGTTTGGGGTACTAATACACGCCTAGGGAGGTATAAAATCACTTTTAAATGGCCCATAAATAAAAATAACACCAAATGGTGTAAATCAAATATAAATATACAACACATGATATAAATCAATTTTAAAAGGGGTAACTAGGCCAAATAAATAAATCAAGCATGTATGAAAACATCATCCGATCAAACGTGATCCTCATCCTTCTTGGGAATGGATTGGTTTTACAGGGAATTACATATGTGTGAGAACTACCTCCGATTTCCTGTGGCCTAGGAATATAACCTGCACGATTAGATCAAGCGGTCAATCACATCATGGATAATCATAGCCGAAGCAACAGAAATTAAAGTCATGTCATTGCATACAACATTAATCATTTACATCATAATTAAGATTAAAATTGCATTTTCTATCTACTGTCTCATAATCATCATCAAATAATAAATCCACATAATGAACTTGTAATCACACCAATAATCATCATCAAATATATCTCACATTTCTAATTATCATAATAGCACCAAAATATGATCTAATCAAATCACATGTCTAATCAATGCTAATCCAAAATCAGGAGATATAGTCTAAATCTGCATAATGGAACAATTGTCTCTAAATGTTAGATAATGTCACCAACTATAATGTAAAACGATCAAAATAGGGAAGTGAAATAAATCGGCCTCACAGATTGTATCTTTTGGTGAGATATTTCTTGAGTAAACTCTATATTTCTCTCCTTACAAAAAAGAGATTTAGTTTATTCTGTGACCTAGTGACTCCTACCAAAACTTCCTCAGGTTTGAACCCTTATTCAACACCATAATTATATAGTTGGTGGGTAGTTGTTATTGTGTTGAAATTGGTCGATACTATCCATATGATTAGTTAGATTATGAAATATGATTGTATTGATTACTACTATTCATAGAATTAGTTGTAACTGTTAATTATGGTCATGTTATTAACTACTATTGTGGGAAGAAGTGTAAGTGCCACTTGTGAGTGCATTGCTAATACCATTTGAAGGAATAGCTATATGCTATCAATGACTGTATTTGGTTGAGATTGATCATAAGGAAAGTCATATTTTCTTATATACATTATGAGTTGATTTGGGGTTGATAATTGTAGACACCTAAATTTCGTCTTACATTTTTTACACAAAAAATTCACCATTTCTAATCCCTGCCACACTAACATTTCTTATTCATCAATTAATTAAATAATTATATTATTTAATAAATAACATATCCATTATCCATCATCAATTAATTAAATAATCATATTTAATTAATCTATTTTCATCCTTTAATTAATTAAATAACCCTATTATTTAATTAATTTAATCCATTCATCTCCCATTCACAAATTAAATAATTTTATTATTTAATAATCCAATTATTCTTCCATGCATAATTAAATTTATTTAATTAACTAAATTATTCTCTCACCACTAATTAAATAATTTAATTATTTAATTATTTCCTCAAATGCCACCACACTAATTACCCACTCATAATTCACTTAAAGGCTATTAAATTAAATTAGTTTAATAGAGTAATGAAATGTTAACTATCCCATTTAGTAGTTAACTTCCTCATTATATCTAACCACCCACCTCCAACTACATGACAAATCAAAAGACTATTTCAATAATCCATTAATATTTGCAACCAAAAATATTAATGAAACTTAAACAATTCAACCATTTTCTCCCTCATTTAATCACAATCTTTGATCTTATCTTTAAATCTTAACCTTTGAATCTAAAAATAAAAAACTCTATAAATAAAACTAAGTTTTATTTAAAATAGGATCTATGAATGTGAAGTAAACTTATGTTGTAGAAACATGTATGAATGTGAATAAATTTAATAAAAATATTGAATGGCATTTGGTTGTGGGTGACACAGGCGAGCTAGGGTTTCTCTGCCTTAGCTCAGCCTTTGTGCAGAGTCCGCAGGTTTGATCTATGCGCGGGGGGAGTTTTTAGTCTTCGTGGTAGTGGCCAAGGGTGGCCTTTTTATTTCTCTTTCTGGTGGGGGGTTTTCTTGCTTGTGGGGGGGGGGGTTTCTTCTTTTTATCTTCGGTGTTTCTCTTTCCTTGGAGCTGCTTTGGTGTTAGGTTTTTGCTACCCCTAGTGGTTTAGCTTTCAAGTCTGAGGCTTTCTTTCTCTCTCATGGAGCTTCATGCATCAGTAGACAAGTCCGATCTAGGTTCTTCTCTTCCTGGAGGAAGTCAGAGCTTTATGAATTTGGGTAACCCTGGCGAGGGTTTGACGAGGAATGGTGGTGTCCGATTACATAAAGTAAATGGGTGCTTGGAGAGATCACAAGAACGACTAGTGCTGGTGATACAACTAGACTCTGTTGTGGAAGATGTGGAGTACTACAACAACCATGTGTTGATTTGCAAGTTCATGGGGATGCAGGCTTCGCTTCCCTTTCTTGATTCTTGGGTTTGCAAGACTTGGAACCTTGAGGGGGATTTTGATATTCTGTTGGCAGCCAACAATTTCTTCATGGTGGACTTTTCTTGTATTGCCAACAAAAATAGACTTTCGAAGGCAGGTCATACTTCTATAACCAGGTGGGCCTATTTATTAAACCTTGGCCTGTGGGATTCTACTCTATTGAGGAGCTCCCTTCTCAGATTTTGGTTTGGGTACGGCTCCCTCATTTGCCCCTGGAATGCTGGCAAAGTGATATATTACAGATGATTGCTCTCTTGCTAGGTAAGCCTATTGGGCCCTCTCAACAAACCTTGAATAAAAGGGTTCTTTCATTTGCTCAAGTGTGTGTAGAAATTGACCTGAATAACCCATTTCTAGATTCGGTGGCTATTAGCATTGGGGCAACTTCTTGGACCCAACAATTGGATTATGAGGCATTACCTTTTCGATGTCGTTTATGTCATGAATATGGCCACTTGTAGCATAAGTGTCCCAAAGATGCTTCTGCTACTAGTATGGCTAATGCTTCTCATCAGTCTTCCTCGAAGGTGGACAAAGGTAAGGCCCCCATGCAGGAGGTGGAGGTGGATAAGGATGGTTTTACACCTATTAAGCCTAGTAATAGGAATAGAGGACTAAATAGGACCCTTAAAGACAGGTAGGAAGAAGAAACTCTCAACAGGTTTGATGCATTAGACCTAGACTTGGTTCAGGAGGAAGGTGTTCCCCTCAAAATGCAAGTTGCAGATAGTACTATTGTTGAGAAGTTCCTGGTGGATCAGTCAAATGTTATTTCCATCTAGGCCCCAACAGGGGGCAATTAGCTCAAATGAACACATATATCCCTTCCTCAGTACCTGGGATTGGGGAAATTGGCTTGACAACAAACACTAATTTGGTTCTTGATCCCCCTGGCTCTTGGATCATCATTGGGAAGATTGTTGGGGAATCTGGTAAAAGCAAGTCTCCTTCTCCTGTTTTGGGCCTGCAACAAAAAACTCCAAGAAGGGTCCCCCTGAGAAGCCTCTTAAAGTAGGTAGAAAGAAGGATTAGGAAAAGGTAAAGCTGATTGGGGAGACGTTGCTAGAGTCTGGCTCAGTGAAGACTATTGACTCTCACTTTTCCCAGCCCCAGTGATGATTGTGATTTCTTGGAATGTTAGGGGTATGAATAGCATCCCTAGACAAAAGGCTATTCGAGAGTTGATTCGTGTTCACTCTCTTGATTTGGTTTTCCTCCAGGAAACTAAGTTGTCTGTTGAAATTATGTTGAATTTAGCTCCTAAGATATGGGGTAGAGGTCTTTGTCAATGTGTGGGGGCGTAGGGTAGCTCAAGGGAACTTTCTTGCTTATGGGATCCGCGCAAAGTTATTCCTCTCTGGTGGCTTTCTGGCAGGTGCTCTATATCTCTTGTTGCTTCTAGTTTGGAGTTAGGTGAGAGAATTCTTCTTTCTAACATTTATGCTCATATGGATCTCCCTGGCAAGGCTCACTTGTGGTCTCATATTAGATACTTGTGTTCTTTGGATCCCTTTCTTCCTTGGATTCTTGCAAGTGATTTTAATATTGTCCCATCTTTGGAAGAGAAATAGGGTGAGATTACAGGTTTGGATCCTTCCTTGGCTCTCTTGAGGGACAATGTGGGATGTTTGAACTTGGTGGATATCAAACCCTTGAATAGGTTTTTCACCTGGAACAATAGGAGGACTAGTGATGCTACTATTTCTGAAAGGTTAGATAGGTTCTTGGTGTCCAATTTTTGGGTTGGTGTCAATTAGATGACTAGCTCTGAGATTTTGGATTGGCGGGGATCAGATCACTGACTGATCAAATTCTCTGCTTACCTATCTAGATTCTATAAAAGACAGTCTTTTAAATTTTCTTATGTGGCTTTGAGATGAGTCTCTTCATGATATGATCTTAGGGTGGTGGAGGGTTGGGAAGCCTGCTTTTGGATCTGCTATGTATTCCTTTGGTAAAAGGCTTCAATATGTCAAATATATGCTAAAATGTTGGAGCAGACACCATTTCGACAATATTTTCTAGGCTAAAAGGGTTGCACAAGAGCATTTGGACACCATTACTCGACAGATCTGGGCTCAGGGGCTATCTGAGGTGATGAGTATGATGGAAGCTGCGACTGTGAAGGATGTGGAGGAATGGAAGCATCGTGAGGAAATTTTTTGGAAGCAAAAATTCTGCATTGATTGGCTTTAGGAAGGGGACAAGAATACTTCATTTTTCCACAATTCGGTTAAGGATAGAAGGTAGGGAAATAGCATATCATCTCTCAAGTCCCCAAATGGTGACCTTCTTCTTTCCTCTATTGAGATTTCAAAAGAGTCTGTTTGGTTCTTCTATGCTCTTTTCTTTTATGATTCCCCTCCTGCTAGTGAGGAAGAAGATATAATCTTGGCTTGCATTCCTCCCTTGGTGACTAGTGAAATGAATGAGTCTCTTCTCAAGATGATCTCTTTGCTGGAGCTAGAGAATATTATGTTTCAGATGAGGAAAGGTAAATCTCCTGGTCCTGATGGGTTCCCGATTGAGTTCTTTCAGAAGTTTTGGGAGTTTATAAAGCTTGACCTTCTTGAGGTTGTTCAGGAATCTCAAAAGAATAAGCAAATGTTAAGAGCCTTGAATACCACCTTCTTAGCTCTCATCCCTAAGCGGGAGGGGGCTAATTCTTTGGATCTGTTTAGGCCTATTGCCCTTTGTAATGTGGTGTACAAAATAATCACCAAATTAATTGCTGATTACCTAAAGTCGTGGTTAGGTAGATTGGTTTCTGAGGAATAGGGTGGATTTGTGGCTGGCAGATAGATTTTGGATGGTGTGGTTATTGCAGTTGAGACTGTGCACTCTATGGCCTCCTCCATGGAGAAGACTATGTTCATTAAGTTGGATATGGCCAAGGCTTATGACCATGTCAAATGGGATTTTCTAACCAAGATTTTGAGAGCTTTTGGGTTCAACAGTGCCTGGATTTAATGGGTTATGAGTTGTATCACGTCTATCTTCTTTTCTGTGCTCATTAATGGAGAGCCTTCTAAACTTTTTGGGGCTTCCAGGGGCCTTTGCCAAGGGGATCCTGTTGTGTGGTTACACAACACGCCCCATTTTGACTTGGCAAAACAGGGACCCAACTTTTGTTTTGGCTTGTGTTGTCTGTTTCTGGCGGTTTGGTAAAAATAGGTCAGGTGCATCATCATCATGAAGGTCAGGATGAGGTAGGTCATCATCATGAGGTTAGTTCGTCAAAGTTCATATTTTGTTTCTATGACTTCATGGTTAGAAAGAGTTTGAAATTCCATGCAGGTTTGCCTTTTGCATCACTTGAAAATTCATCCATATGAGGGAGTTATGAGCAGTCAAAGTTTTGGTCAAACCTGATAATTGCTGTATGAACATCATCATCATGATATTTGAAGAGCCCCCCCGATAATATCCTGAGGTCGAAACATCCGGACGTCAAGTTTAAGTCGTAGTAAACTTTTCCCGTCGGGCGGTCTTTTGTATCGCCAAAGGTCATCATCATGATCTTACTCTATCGCCCAATGTAAAAATCATGCAGTCCCGAAACATCCGGACGTCAATCTTAAGTGAGTGTGTTTTACCCGTCAAGCATCCTGGAAACATAGCGAGCATCATGATATTCCAACATCGCGAGCATATTGTAATATCATGCTGATGAATCATCATCACCTTGCTTAAGAAACCCGCCGTCTGCATAATTTGCGCGCGCACTCCCAAGTCTTGTTGACATCATCATCATGATCTTTCATGATAGGATCGCATTTCGTAATATCCTCCTGTTTTTCTTTTGCGTGATCATGATGATCACCTTATCTTTCGAAGCGGAGGGTGATTTTCATTTCTTAAGTCATGTTGAACAAGATCATCATGATCTTGTTCGTCTCTCCCAACAGTTCGTAATATCATCCTGCCGACGAGTATAACCTTTTGCAAATATGATGATGACGATGACGTCACCATCACCTTTCTCCTTCGGTAAGATATTTGTCAAGGCGTGATCCATTTCGCCAATATGATGATGACGATGACGTCATGTTCGAAGACTAACACAAGCCCCGGATATCCTGATGACGTCATCAGGACTTTCAGCAGGATCATATTCTAGATCACCCAATGTGGATATGATGATGATGATGTTCATCATCCTGATCTTTTGAGAGGATCACCTTCTTCGCAAATGGGTCATACTGCATTCGTCCACCCGATCATCTTCCTTAGAGCAGCAGGATCATATTCCAAATCCTCCTGTTTGTCTTCATCATGATGATGATGATGATGTCTTTCTTCCCCGAATATGCAAAAACAAAACATCCTGATGTGCTTTTCCTCAGAGCATTCGAAGGGGAGGAGCATCATATTTCACAATATCCTGCGGCTAGATAGAAGATATAGAGTTGGGCATCATCATGATTTTCGGCGTAGGTATAACTGTTGCCGTCGGCCAAGTCCAATATTGTCAACCTGATCAGGTGTGGTCGCACTGATGCGAACATGATGATGATGACCCGAAACATTCAAACAGAGCATGCAAAGCCAGGTATGAAGTAATTTGTTAGGGGTAGTTATTTCCTTGTATATTTTGACATACCTGATCATATTTGAACCCGATATACAAGAAAATGGGCAAAAACATGAAGCGATAGAAATTTGAAGGCCCGACTGCCTGATTTTTTTTTGGTCAACAAGGGTTGACCTGGTTGTTTTACGCTGTTTATGCATTTAGTGCATATTTTCCACAGGTAAAGCCTGATTGCCTGTAGCTGCACATTGGGAGGTATGTTTAATAAAATGTTTACTTCCTGTTGTTTATCCACATAATGACGAACTTAATATTTGTCTGTTTATTTGCAGGAGGTCATGATGATGCTGCTGAAGCTGAACATTGAAGTCATGATGCTGCTGAAGCTGAACATTGAAGTCATGATGCTGCTGAAGTTGAACATTGAAGTCATGATGCTGCTGAAGCTGAACATTGAAGTCGTGATGCTGCTGAAGCTGAGCATTACAAAGTTGCGCATGGAGGCAACATGAGCCAGAAGTGAGGAGGATATTGTCAAATATGCTGTTCGCCAGCTGGAGACCGAATCAAGTTGAAGATGCTGGAATATTCTGTGCCAGCTGTACATTTGCTAACTGGCGAAGCATGTGCTTTTCATCTGGACCGTTGTTTGTTATGAGAGGATCCTGATCCTTGGATCGTTGTAACCATTTTTTTTGGCGGTTGTTCTATATAAGAGCCAGAGCTTGTCATTAAAGGGGAGATATACATTAGAATACACAGACGCATCTGGCGCAAAAAGTGAATTACTGTAGGATCAATTAGGAGATCGGATTACTGAGACTAATGAGGATAGAATTGTTGAAATGTCAAGGTTCTTTCTTCAGATCACTGTAAATGTACCTGTTCTTGAGCATACTGAATGGATATGAAGTTTCAGATTACATCCTGATTGTAAATTTTACGTAATCTTCTGTTGATTTCTGGATATGTACTGGTGAATGCTGTGTTCAACTGGAAGCGCTTTCATTTCATTACATGTTGTTGTCAACTTTCCTTTGAAGATTTGCACTAGATCATGCGGATTTGTGGAATGTCCTGGTGAAGTATGATTTCTAGTTTTCCTTCTTTTCATTGCAAGTATGGGAGCTTGTATGTGGATCAGTGATCTAAGTCCAGTAATTTTGGGAATCTCACTCTTTAACCCTTTTTCCTTTTTTTAATTTCATTAATTCATCACCATAACTGCAAATCATGATAAATAACAAGCAGAAACAGTGAAATATGCTGAAATCCCGTAGGTAACTGAAGATCATTAGCATATTTGAGATAAATGCATGTAGTATTGAAAATATCATGCAAAGAATCATAAATAATGGTAGAAATCATGCAAATATCAGCCTGTAGGCACATTATTTGACTAAATTTACAGTGCAGAGGTAGAATCGTTGGAGACTTATGCAGAGCAAACATCCAAAGCAGAATATTTGAAGATGATGATGATGAACAGTGCAGAAACACGTAAGGCCCCTGAATGGAAAACAGCAACACACATCAACCACTGAGTAACGTCAGTAGATTAAGACCTAATCAACGGAGACTTGGGATCATGAATTCTTTGAATTTATCGTATCTTTCAAGATGAGTAAGGGTTGTTGTGTAACTTTTATTCTATGTTTGCGAACGACTAACATCATGACCAAACATAAATTGGCGCTAGAAGGAGGGCCTTGAAAAAAATCCAGAAGATCACTTTCATCATCAGTACTTTCAGGTTTGATGACGCTTAGAGCAAGGTAACTTCAAATCACTCGTGAATTTCAATAAATTGCGTAAATATTTGCTGCGACAAGTTTGTATTTGCACATTCTATGTAAAGATTTCCAAGTCTCACATAAATATTGCAAGCTTTACAGTTGATTTCTTTAAATTCACTAAATATTGGCCAAAGATGCATAAGTTTGTTCAAGCTTTGAGAATTTGAGCCTTAAACACGTGAAATCTGGTGCTACTGGTCGGAATATCCCAATATCCTGTCATATTTGCAGTGTCTTCGCAAATATCGCATAAATATTCAGTCTGATTTGCAAATTGACCGCAAATATCACCTCGTCCGGTGGAATCCAGCCAATATTTGCAAAGTTTCAGCTAATTGGCCTCCAAATCGAGAAATCCTGGCTCACAGGATAAATACCAGGTCTAGACATAGTGAAATTTTCGAAGAATTGCCTGTTAGAGGTTTTAGACCTAGGACTGTAGACGTTCACCATACTCCAAGGTCTGGTACGTCTATAGCTTCACCAGGACCTCCTCCTGTAACTCCTGTTGGTTTGCAAATACCTTCCGGTATACCCGTGACACCTCCTGTTCAACCTCAGGGTATACCTTTAGTCCAACCTCAGCCAACTGCACCACCAGTTCAGCCCCCTCAGGTTGCAATGTCTTTCTTTGCAGCGGAATCACCATTGACCTTTACTGCGTATCATGAGTTACCAAAGTATCCGGACAAACTTTGTCCAAAATACCATCCTTATCAGGATGCGGATGATCATATCAGGACGTTTAAAGAAGCTTGCTGCAGAGCCAGAATAGAGCATCAGGACGTGGTGTGCAGATTATTCCCTTTTTCCTTAGGGGAAGAGGCTTATAATTGGTTCATCAGTCTTGGTCAATCTTCTGTAGGTTCGTGGGCTGTCTTAGAGAAGGCCTTTCTTGACAGATTCAAGGTCCCTATTGATCCATCCATGAATTACCACCTGTTTGCCACAATTAAGAGATTTGAGCATGAACCTATTGCAAATTTCAATGCTAGGTTCCAGAAAATGTTGTCCAAGCTAGTTACCCCATATGTGGTGGCTGATGATGCTGCCAGGAGTATTTATTATTCAGCCCTGGATCCATTAACCGCCATGTTCATCAGGAGAACACATCCTGAGATCACCACATTGACAGGAGCTTTTCAAGAAGCTATCAAGGTAAATCAGTAGCTGATACCTGCTCCTACTCCAAACATAGCATTCCCTGCTTTGCCTGGCATGCAATCCCAATATCCAGCACAGTATCCTGCAGCTTATCCTTCGCAATACCCTGCACAATATCCAAATGGAGCAGTGATGCCCCCAGCAATCATGCCTGCACCTTTGCAAGTACCTCCATTGAGTATCATGCCTCCTCCTAATGGAAATGGCCAATTGCCACAATATCCTGCACATACTCAGACACCTCAGGGTGCAGATCTATCTCATAATAACCATGGATCTTCCTTTTTCCAGCCTCAGACTGAAAATGTAGTGGCCAAAGCTCAAGAGGAGAAAGAGGAAATCAAAGAAATGTCTGCTCAGTTGAGAAAGCTCACCACAGAAGTAACACACTTGAGAAATCAAGGGTTTTATTCACAGTCAGGTCAGAATAGGAGTTATTCCAATGACAGACCAAATTACCCTGACAGAGGATACAACAATAATTTCAACAATAGTGTTGCAAACAATAATAATCCTCCTAGGCAGCCCAGAGTGTGGAACTCCAGGCCAAATAATGGTTCATTACCATCACCCCTAGACAATCAGCCTCCTGGTGAAACCAAACAGACTACTAGAGTCAATCTTGCTGAAGCAGCCCTTACCAATTGGTGCAGGATTCACAATACCAATGCACATGCAGAATTAGATTGTCCACAATTTAGGATTGCTGCCAGCATCTTTCAGACTGAAGTGTCTAATACTTCTGGAAATCCACCTCAGGCAGAAGGAAATGAGATAGTTCCTTGTGGATATGACTCAGCTTTTGTGCTGGAAACCTACACTAATCAACCTCATCAGGATTATAATCAGACCTGTGAAGAATCTGCCTTAACCTTTGAAGCAAACTACGTCTTCCCTTTTGAGGATGAGAATGAACCTACAAGAGAGCATGAGGAAGTACATGCATACCAGCAGCAATACCCTGGTAAGCACAATTATAACCTGAGGAGTAACGCCAACAGACCTGCTGGTCCATTGACATCATCTCTACCTCCAAACAACTTCAACACACCTCCTGATCCAAAGGCTAGCAATAACCCTGGGTTCCCTAAGGTGAATGCTCAATACTTGTCTCCTCAAAACACAGTAACAAAAGTCGCAAATGCACCTCATGAGTCTGACAAGTTAGTCAGCTATTTGGCTGATGAAATGAAGAAAATCAAGATCAGCCTGTCCCTATCTGAGTTACTGAAAACTCCTGCCATCAAAAGGGCATTCATGAAGTCGCTGGATGATCCTGCTTCTAAAGAGGATAATCACCTTTCGAGTCAATCCAATAGCAGAGACCATACTGCTAAAGATAACACTGTCAAGCCCAAAGTGTCAGCCACAGTCCAAGCTGCTGAAACCTCCCACATGACCTTGTACAGAGATAAAACTGAATCACCTCCGTTTCTCCTCACCATAAGAATGTTCAGTAAGAATTTGCACAACTGTTTAGTTGATTCAGGAGCCTCAACTAATGTTATGCCTTTGTCAATATGCAACGCATTAGGACTGCATCCTGCTAAATCCTTAAAGAAGGTCACTCAACTGGACAAGACAGAAGTAAGTGTCGTAGGAGAACTCACTCACATTCACATGCAGCTAGCGTCTGATCCTAGGATCCAGTATTACATTGACATTCAGGTAGTTGACATACCTGATACATACGGGATGTTGCTTAGCCGGGACTGGTCTAAAACGCTTAACGGATACATGTCCACAGACTTCAGTCACATGTGGTTGCCATGGAAAGGTATACCTAATCAGATCAGGATTGATGCTGAGCCTAGGATGAAACATATGATCACGGAATATAACAGAACAAATGAGATCATGTATGTAAACATAGAACCTGGAGTTTATCACATCAGGACGCAAACTGTCCAAATAGAAGAGGTCCTGATGCTTGATGTTCATCATCATCATGATGATGATTATCATGAGGATTTGCCAGTTGTAGAACTTAATAATGATCCTGATAATGACAACGAAATAGATCGCTTCAGGGATTTTCAGATGCATTTATCTACTCAGATAAAACGTTGTCAATTATTAAATATACCTGCTAATGATATTTTGATTGACGGATGGTGCAGATTACATGGCGAAGCACACTCGGAAAAGACTTGTGAACCATGCCTAGACATGATAATACTGGAGCAGACGTATAGTGAAGCATCATCATCATATTCCGAGGTGAGTACTACATCTGATGATGATGATGATACTAATTTTTATTTGTCTTCTGCAGGAACAGAAGAGTCGACGGATCCTGATGAGGATCATATCCGAAAAACAGAAGAGATCCTGGTGTCCGATAAGACGAATGATGCGAGAAAGGAAAAGATCACTCCTGGTAGTGATTGCTTCATGGAACCGGATTACGAGTTGTCTGATGAGGACAAAGGCAGTGACCTGACGAAGTTCGAAGAATTTCTGGTCAAAGAAATAAAAAAATGACACAACAGTGTAGATCTCCCCAGGAGGTTTTAATTAAAGGTTGGTGTAGGCTACATGAGGCGCCTCACTCAGAAACAACTTGCTCACTGTGCTTACACATTTTGAAGAAGCATGCAGTTGTATGTGCTGAACATCATCCTCCTGCTAGGATGGAAGAGAAAAGAGAAAAGCCATCAGGCTCATCAGATAAAGGAAAGGAGCAACAAGCAGATGCAGCACCAGAAGTTATTAGTTGTCCAGACACTGAAGTGGATCATTCTGAAGATTTTGAATTATACTTGTCTAGAAATATACAGCGTAGTCAAATATTAGGTTTGCCCATTGATGATGTCTTGATTGAAAGCTGGTGCAGATTACATGATGAAGAGCATTCAGAGAGAGATTGTTACCCTTGCTTGGTCACGTTGAAAAAGATTCTAGAAAATATAATAGCTGAATCAGTTCCAAAAGGTAATGAAGAGGAAACATCTTTCCTGGATTCATTTTATGGTGACATTGATAGGAGTTCTCTACTTCCTAATACAAGTAAGGACCAGTCAGTATGCAGGTATGAATCTTGTGAAAATTTTAGAGAAGAAATCACTCATCAGGATAATATTTTCTATTCTGATCCTAATACTTTTGATAAAGAAGATGAAACATCTTTCTTGGAGTCATTCTATGGTAAAGAGAAGTGTAAACAGATAGTAGAGCAATTTAAATGCACTCCTGATGATGAGGTTCCTATGATGGTAACTCAGGGAGTCATAGAGAAGAAATTAAATGTTGATTTATCACCTGACTTCTTTGAATTAAATGATCAAATGCAAGAATGTTGCAGGTTAAGGGAACCAGATCTTCTAATAGATAGAAAATGTGAATTATTTAATGAACAATTCCTGAAAGAAGAAGATGTAGAAGACTTTGGAGTTGTTGTGCATAATCAGATATCACTTCAGAAATATTTTGAAAATGAAACAGGGGAGTGTCCTTATCAAGTGAAAGTTGTTTCTCCATTACAGTCAAATGATTTAGAAATGATAAATTTCTGTATATCAGGTTGTGATAATAAAGATACTTATTTAGATGCTGATGTGCAGGAAATTGAAGAAAATACTGAGAAGTTTCTTGAACTGGAGGATAAACTGAACATCCAGAGCAGGATATTTGAAGATAATGATGATGAACAGTGCAGAAACACGTAAGGCCCCTGAATGGAAAACAGCAACACACATCAACCACTGAGTAACATCAGTAGATTAAGACCTAATCAACGGAGACTTGGGATCATGAATTCTTTGAATTCATCGTATCTTTCAAGATGAGTAAAGGTTGTTGTGTAACTTTTATTCTATGTTTGCGAATGACTAACATCATGACCAACAGATCCTTTATCCCCATATTTATTTATTTTGATGGCTGAAGGGCTTGGGAGATTTTTGAAATCTCATGTGGAGCTTGGTCTTGTTCAGGGTTAGCGATGGGGCAATAACATTCCCCCCAATCCCATTTTCAGTTTGTGGATGACACAACGTTAATGGGTCTCGCTAGAGTGGGTGAAGTAGTCAATCTTAAGAAGGCCCTGGACTATTATTTGGTTGCTTTAGGGAAAAGCATAAATGAAGGCAAGTCTTTTATTTATTTCTTTAATACTCCTAATCTTATTCAACAGAGAATTGCAGGTATCCTTAGGTTCCAGATTGGATCACTTCCTTTTGTTTACCTTGGCATTCCTCTAGCTATTCGTACGTTACCTCAAGTGTTCTGGGAGGATGTTATTAAGAAGTTTCGTAAAAAGGTTAGTCATTGGACTTTTAGGTGGATTTCTACTGCACGATAAATGACCCTTTTGAAGTCTGTGGTTCAAGCTCTCCCATTATATAGGTGCTTTGTGTTAATTGCCCCTGCCAACTTTATGAATGACTTTGAGAGTCTTTGTTGGCAGTTTCTTTGGTTTGGTAATCTTCTTTTGAGGAAGTGGAGTTTGGTCAAGTGGGATGTTGTTTGTTAGCCAAAGCAAGAGGGTGGTCTTGGGCTGCGTCAAGCTAATTTGAATGAACAAGCTTTAGCTACTAAACTCTATTGGAGATGGTATTGTCAATAGCAACAGACTTGGGCTAAGATCCTCACCTTAAAATATCTCAGGGATGTGGATTGTGTGGATGTGCTCAGATACAGCCTAATGGGTAAGGGATCTATGGTTTGGAACACCCTCAAGAGGGGAGCCAAGTTGATTAAACAAGGATTGTTCTAGATTTGCAACACGGGCTCAAAAGCTCTCTTCTGGTTTGATTCCTAGGATGGGTATCCTCCTATTATGTTTACACACCCTCACTTGCAAGACCTATGTAGGCATTTTTTGGAAGCTGGTTAGACTTATGTGATGGATTTTAAATCCCCTAAGGTTTTGGATAGGGTTGCGGTGTACAGGTGGAAGGATCCACATGAATAGCCACTTGGGGGAACAATGGAGGATCGTCAGGAGTTGGCTGGTGTCTTGGATTCTATCACCTTCTGCCATATCCTAGGGAGTGGAATAAGGTGGCTGATGGTTTGGCTAAATGGGCTTTTGAGTGGATGGGAAATTGGAAAGTGGATAATTGGAGTTGTCTCCCTGAAGGCCTTTCTTGTGAGCTTGAGGACTTGGTTATGGAAGACATGAGATGTGTTCTTGGTGTTGCTTGATGGTTGTATTGTTGGTTTGTGACCCCTAGCGAGTGGTTTGTAGTTTCTAGATTTAGACTATTTTCTTAAATCAATAAAGTTTTTACCCTCTTTTTATTAAAAAAAACTTATGCTGTAGAATTTTTCATAGAGCTTTATTTTGAGCAACTACATTTCTTTTTGACAATTGAGAGAAAATTTGCCTTACCAAATTGAATTTATGGTAGTAAATTGTATTATTCATTCACTGGTTTAATTTCTATTTTCATTGCTCTATCCTAAGGTTTACATATGAAATTTTAGAATAGCCCTATGATTTTTAATTGAATTTCACTTGCTAATGTTTTTTGAATTTTGCATGTTTACATTTTAGCAACTCTATTGGGGATGCTACCCAAAATCTTTAGTTTTAACTAATTTTTGTGAAGAACTATGATTTAACTTTTTTAATAACTCATTAATTGGTCTTCATTCACTGCCTACCTGACAATTTCTATGGCTTGCTCTTTGAAATTACTATACATTTCTCAAGAATTTTTTTTTTTGAGTTTGGTATAAATTTCAAGTTCATTTCAACTATTGTGCAACAATGAGCATAATAGTGGGACATGTATGTCTTTGTCAATCTTCTGATTGCCGCACTTGGGGAATCTCACAGTCATGAGATCAATTGGGGGTTAACTTTTAACTATTATCTATATTTACATATGTGAATGTGAGTGGTCTATAGTAAGCTTCAGTCTAGTTAAAGTCATTCGATTGAAAGATTGAAAATGTTTTTCGTGGATAATAACAAAGGATTCAACGAACCACACTTTTTCCATGAAATTCACAAAGCACTAAGTTCAAATAAATACATTGATGGTTGTTTGTGTATGGTTACAATATTTGTGTTTGTTTCATGCTATGTTTTTTATTATGGTAAGCTACAAACTAGGGTGCAGATCCCTTTAACAAAATGCCACATGGGTAGCAAAATTGGCCAACAGGCCACCAACAGCCGAATAGAAGCATAGTAATAGTAAATTAACATACTAGAGTTTATACAATACCATAACCAAAAACTAACAGAAAGACAAAAGTAGAAACTACATGAGGAGCTTATTCTAGTCCTCCATGAGGAACTCAAGCAATTCATCTTTTCTAGCAGAGGTCTTCTCATCACCATGTTTGCCACCTTGAATGTCTTGTAGGACTGCCAATGAAGTAGCCACCTGGTGAGTAACTTTGGAACACATAGTAGCCATAACCCTCATCTTATCTTCGAAAGTAAACATTTGCTCCTTTGGCTCTCACTTCCCTTTTAATCAGACTACAACTTTCACATTTATCCTAGCCAACAACATCCTTAACTGACAAATCTATATCATTCTAGTCAGAATTAGTTTTATCCTCCTCCTCCTCAGTATCATAAAAATAATTGTTCAGCTCTTCATAAAGGTTGGCTCTCTCCTATAAATTAGGTTATTCTGGAGTAAGCTTAACCTCTTTGATTTTGTAATGTTGGAAAATGTCCCCTTTGGGGCTTTTCCCTCAAAAGGTTTAGCTCCCGGGTCCTTAGTGTGCATTTAGGACATCTTGCATAATAATTCAACATCCCGATGGAATGGACCCTGGGTATCATGACAAATGGGGCCTAGGGGGACCCCTTGAACCTAACCCTGCCCAAAATAGGGGGGAGGACTTGGGTGCCCATGCCCTATTTTGGGTCAGGCCCAAATTTTTAGTGTTAGTTTATGACCGTTATTTGGTCCCTAGGCCGACACGGTAAGTTTAAATTTATGAAATCTTGGCAGGAATGTTTGTAGTTGCATATAAAAGCATGTTTAAGCATTCATTTGTAAACTAGATGATTACTAGTATGCTATTGTGTTCTAAAGGTGATTCAAGGCTTTCATTGTGTTGTAAGAGCAGATTTGTGTTGTCTATGTGTTTGCAGATTTGAGCATCCATCTCCTCATGGAATGAAGAGCTTCTTCCTCCCATGAAATCTTCACTACAAGTTGATATCTATTGTGATTATTGAGCATTTATCATTTGGTTTTTGCCTCTACCTCCCAAGGCACGCACTCTCTATCTGATAATGGTGTTCGAAAGGCTTGAATGTCTCTTCGGGGCTTGACTGAGGCAAGCCTCTAAACACCACAACCCCCTCCCAAAGTAATCATGATTGCAGGTTACAGGTTGAAGATCTAGATAAAGTGAAGTTGCAGGAGGGTACAACAGAGTGTCGGTATTGCAAATCAGTGAAAGAAATAGCTACCTGGACTTGGGAGCCTGCTCATTAGTCCTCAAAGTTTCGCAACGGGAAAATCTCTGATACAACAAATATAGGTTGCAGACTGAGTTTTCAGATCTCGACAAAAAGGAGGGCACTAGACTTGGGCACCCACTCTTTAGTCCCCAACTTTTCTGCCTCAGAACCTCGAAAACAGGTGCACAATTATTTGTTATTTTACATCTTTCTGTAGAAGCATTTTCTGTAATTCATTCGTTTACTATTGTATTTGCATAATTAGGGTTTTAAGGTACATTTGAGCATAAGAGAAGGAAATTGTCAATCTAATCATAAAAGTCCAAGTTTCCCTACATCTCAATAGTGACCTAGGGTATGATAGTACATTGCAACTTGACCCTAGGTCCTTGAATGAAAGGGTGAAAGGAGGATATACACCAAAACTACCAAAAACTTAACTATCCAAATTTTACCCTTTACATTTTGGTGAACCCATGTTGTTGGACTTGTTTGCATCTTTCTAAGTGTTTTGCTTCAGATTTACAGTAATTTCATTCATTTATAGTATCATTCATCTTATTGCATTAGAAAACTTACAAAAAAATAAAAAATTAGAAAAATTGGAAGAAAATTGCATGCTAGGGTCTTGCATGTTGCATGAATTAATTTGAATTTCATCAAATCTTTGATTTTTGCATTATATCTAATTTAAATTATAGAAAATTACAAAAAAAATTAGTAATTTGCATTGCATTTTCATCATAAAATTGCTAGGGTTTTGTTGAAAATTGTGAATTTTGCATATAACCTAGTAATTCCAAAATATAGGGTTTGTATGTCAAATCTTGTTTCAAAAATTTCTATTGATTTTAGAGGCTCATTCAAATTTGCATTTAGCTATAGTATTGCATTTTAGAACAAATTTGCATTTTTGCATAGAAAAAGTCAACAAAAAACTAGCATTTTCATTGATTTTCATTAGATTTACACTTACATTTTGCATGTTAGAGTATGGAAATCATTTTAAGATCTAAGAGCATGTAATTTTCATCATATACCAGCTTTCAAGACATTCATATAGCATTTTGTGTCAAGATCTTAAACCTAGGGCTTCAAAAACATTGATTTTCACTAGATTTGGCTTATCGACTTCCTAAATTTGCACCATAGGTGTGTTGTGAAGGATATTTTTGCACTAATTGGTTGTTATCAGGGTAATAATTTTCTTCCCCTCCTAAAAATCTTTAGAACACCTTTTTATCGGGCTCTTGTATTGAAAATTTGGTGAAAAATTACACATTTTTGCTATTTTTGCCCTAGGGTTTGGCCTAGTTTGCACTCCAAGTGTGTTGTGACAAATTTTATGGATTGAGATGATTGATATCATCAATATTATTTTTTTCACCTCCTAAAATTATTTACAACACCCCTTTGGCTAGGTCTTGGAATTGAAAAACCGTAAAAAAATTTGCCTATTTTTGCTATATTTTCACTAGGGTTTGACCTTAAGTGGTACTATAAGCGTGTTGTGACAAATATTTTGTCATTAAGAGGCTGTTATTACTGATATAATTTTCTTTCCATCATTATTTTCCTCACAACACCCTTTGTCATGCTCTTTTGCATTGAGATTTGGTGAAAAATCACATATTTTAGTGCATTTTCACTATATTTTGACTTGTCATCATCTTAGATTTGCATCAAGAGTGTGTTGTGAAGGATCTTATGGCTGTATTGGACTAATATTAGACATATAATTTGCTGCCCCTAATTAAAATCCTTACAACACCTTTGTTTTCACTTATTTACATTGAAAAAGTATAAAAAATAAAGCATTCATGGCTTCTCCTAAGGACTCATCTTTGGAAGATCTATTTGAGTACATTATGAATTATGATAATTTTTGCAAATTCATTGATCAACACCCTCAAGTTTTGCATCAAATAGAAAACATCTATGGCATTGACATGAGCAAAAGCACCACTTGCGATATCCTTCAAACAATAGCCTATTTTGAAAGCTTTCTTGCGAGTGTGGATGTTTTTCCTTCAATCATAGAGAATCTCACTAATTTTATGGATGAAAACAATCATGGGGAAAGTAGTGATGAGAACATTGTTCCCTCTCTCCCTTTGTTCCATGATGACATAATGCAAATCCTTTCTAAGACCTATGAGAATGATATAGCAATGGGTGATTTATCGAACAAAGAGACTTGTCCCAACATAACCCCGCTTAGCGAGGATATCTTAGCACAAGAAGAATACATAATTGATACATTTATCCATACTACTTTTCCATCCCTTCCCGCTCTCCCTAATCAAGATGAAGCTTTAGATGATGTAGATTTTCTTTGTGACCATTTGCTTCAATCTAAGGAAAATTTACCACCTGATGTTTAAGAACTTCTCAATTACATGTTAAACAAAGAAACATATCAGGTATCTTTACTTGAACCTTCACATACCTTGGAAAATAATGAAATTCTACATGATAGGGAAGAACAAACTATTTGTTAGGGTAAAATGTGGTTTAATCAAATGAACAATAATAAACCCAAACATCAACAGAATAATGAAAACAAGAAAGATTGAATGAAAAGAGCAATGAATAACACAGTGCAAACCTTCCATTTTCCAAAGCTTCTGTTGTTCGCCTATTACAACCGTCCTTTGCTGATGAAGTAGGCCCTCAGAGAGTGCACTCTTTTAGCTGTGTTGTAGGATGTCGATAGTAAATGGCTGTGTTGATAGATAATGCTGTGAAGTAGAGCTTCAAAGCCAATGGTGATCTCAAGTAGATTGTATTGGGGGTGCCAAAGGCGCGCGGGTAGAATTCTGCAGAGTAACAATACAAATAACCTGGATGATTAGAATGGAGGGATGAAGCTTGTTTTATAGATTCAGAGGAATGAGAATCAATGGTTGAGAAGAAGTGTGATGATCAATGGTTGAGAATGGTTGAGGAATGTGCAACCAGTAGAAATATGACAAGTGTCTCACCTCCATCATGAAAGAGGGGATTTGACAACATTGATTGGAGAGTTAACTCCATTGACTGAATAGTTAACAAACTTGATTAGTCAGTTGGAAGAATGAATTATGGAATTGACTGAATTGATTGAGGAATTAACTCAATTGACTGGTTAGTTAACATTTTTGATTGATTAGTTAACTAACTTTTGATTTGAGAAGAAATAGGACATGTGGGTGAGGGGGCAAATAGGCAATTAAATATTTAATATATTTAATTACATGTGCAACCCGATGAGGTGGACAAGGTGAGGTGGGAAAGTGAGGTGTAAGTGTGAGGTGGATTTTTGGAATTAGAACTTAGGATAGAGGAATTTGGATTAAATTAAATAATTTAGGATTATTTAATTGTGTTGGACATTTAGAAGAATTTAGAAAATTTAATTAAATAAATTGATTTTATTTAATTATGGAATAGTGAACCGATTAAATAAATTTAGAATATTTATTTAATTGATAGAAGAATGAAATAAGCATTTAGAATATTTATTTAGTTGAATTGTGTCATTTTTAGGCGTATACATTTTGCCCCTCTTTGATGCAATGCAGTTTACAGTGTTGCTTCAAAGAATAAATAGTCTGATAATGATACATGCCCCAGTTTGCCCCTGGTACAAGTTTGACGATAGGATGCCCCCTCGGGAGATTGGATGGGGAGAAGGTGGAAGGCGTGAGATGGACAATCTCACGATGAAGAAGGCTAGGTTTGAAGAAAATGGGTGAAGAAAGAGCTGAATGATACGTGATGCAAGAGAAAATGATAACATACACAAGCAAGCGAGCAAGTATGCACAAATGATACAAGAACAAAAAAGGTATTGCCCCTGTCAAGCTATAAACCAACTGATTAATTGATAATGATATATGACAGTGTGGTCATGGTGGGGAACGATAGATCCTTAGAGCAACACGAAGGATAATGTCTAGTTTCAGGAAATGAAACATGTCGTGTAAGACGCATGTATTAGTCTGATTTCAACAATGGAACATCCTGTATAAGACAAGTGATTGATTATAATTGATTGAGTTGATTTACAACCAGACAAGGATCAAGACCACTAATTGTGATTGGATCATTTGTGCAAGATTGACTTGACTTGATTGGTATGGATTAAGGATGGACCTTGCATTTGGATCATTGCTCAGACTGACTGGACAAGGATGAGAGATATGATGATAGATAGAAATCTGATTAATAGAAGAAAGACTTGATAGGACTCACAAGCTTTTGTAAACATTGATACTCTGCATTGTTTGGATCTTTTATTGCATGGGATATGGATGAACGGATGTGTGTATGGATATAGGATGGATGCTTTGCTATTGAAGTGCTTTATTTCGTCATTGGGCAATTTATTTTTGGAACATTTTCTGAAATGTTGTAAGTGAATACAAGCATCTAGGTATAATTGAACCAAAATGACCTGAGTACTGCTTACATGGAATTTGATTTGGCAAGTAAATACAAGCATCTAGTCAAAATTGAATCTAGATGACCTGAGCACTTCTTGCGTGTCAACAAACAAGGATTGCCCCCATTCAAGTGAGACCTTTGATGTCCTCGATGATCTTTTGCCAATCATGTCCTTAGACCAGGTGTCACATTACTAAAGCGGAATCCACAGATAGCAAACAAAGAAAATGATCATGCCCCCATCATAGCATCTCTAGCTTTTGGCATCCTTGAGTAGCATAGAAAGACATGATAACAAAAATCAAGACTCGGTAACATAACCATGATTTCAATCCGCAAAACATTCTTGAATTTAGATGTGATTTCCTTGCTGTAATTTAGATAGAATCAGTTAGAAGACCTTGGGTAGTTGCTTTGCTTTAGATAGGTTAAGATGTTCATAGTCAAGATTTCTATTTGAAGCGCGGGTTCTGCTTGCATTTGCATGCTTGGTGAGAAGATTGCACAATCCTTATTGGGGAAACGGACCCTAAGGGACTGACCTAGTGCCTCGGGGGCACATTGCTAAATGGCCTTGCCTACGTGACAACACAGAGGCAACGTAGTTCGGGGTAAACCCTAACGGACCATGGATGGACTAGAAGAAAGACGATAAGAAAGATGACAAGAAATGGGACGAATGGGACCGTGGGAGCCTCGGGGGTGCATAGAAATATAGCCTTGCCTACGTGACGACACAGAGGCAACGTAGTTCATGGACTTGGACTATGGAAACCGACGAGAGACACTACACTAGGCTCATACTGAAGAGACGATATGGGACAAAACCTTGGTTGACAAGGCCACAAAGAGGGAGAGTTATCAAGCCATGATAGGTAACTGCCAGGTGTTTATTATGGGACAGATATGGGTCAAATGGAAGATGAGCGAAGGAAGAATGGACTCAAGGTGATTGGATTCCCAAAGATGGAAAAGGCAGTTTATCACAAGTAACGCCTATTTACCAGGTTTTCATCACTTGCTTTTATTTGCATGAGAAGCTAGAAAGTAAATATGACGCCTGTTTGCCAGGTTTTCATCATGCTACCTATCCAAGGTGCCTATTTGCCAGGTTTTCACCAAAGGATAATTTTTTTGTATGCTTTCTATTTTTCTAATTTTTTTGTTGTTTTTCCATTTTTGATTTTTTTTGTATTTTTGCGCCCCCTTGCATTGGGGTTCTCCTAGGTATAGAACCGACGAAGGTGCATGCTGTTGATTGGATCATCAAACAACTCACCCTCTGATGTTGCCAGTTGATATGCCCCCGATTTGTAAGCAGCTACAATCACATAGGGCCCAAGCCAGTTAGGTTTGAACTTGCCTTTCTTGTCTCTGTCCTGTTGATTGCAAGGATTTTCTTTGAGAACGAGGTCCCCAACCTTAAAGCATCTTGGGTGAACCTTGTGGTTATAGCTTCTTGACATCATCTGTTGATATGCTTTGAGATGATCAAAGGCTTTCTGGCACCTTTCTTCTAGCAGCTCTAGTTCTTGTAACCTGGAGACTCTGTATTCTTCGTTGGATATGAGACCTTTCAATGACACGCTGAGAGATGGTAGTTCAACCTTAATGGGGAGGATGGCTTCTGAACCATAGATGAGGGCGCAGGGTGTAGCACCTGTGGGAGTGCATATACTAGTTCTGTAGGCCCACAGAGCGGGATTGAGTTGGACATGCCAATCATGGCCAGCATCATTGACAGTCTTCTTTAGGATTTTCAGAATGGTTTTATTCGATGCCTTAGCTTGACCGTTACTTTGTGGGTAGTATGGAGTGGAAAAGCGATGTTGGATTTTGAAACGCTCACAGAGTTCTTGGACATCCTAATTTTTGAATGGTCTTCCATTATCCGTGATAATGGATGAAGGAATGCCATATCTGCAGATAATGTAATTCAGGATGAAAGAGGAAATTTGCTTGCCTGTGACGGTGGTGAGGGGAACGGCTTCAATCCACTTTGTGAAATACTCAGTGGCGGTTATGATGAATTTGTGGCTGTTGGAAGAGGGTGGATGAATCTTTCCCACAAGGTCAAGTCCCCACTGGCAAAAGGGCCAGGGTGTCGTTAAAGGTCTCAACTCTTGAGCAGGTGCATGGATCAGGTTCCCGTGTATTTGGCACTGTTTGCACTTTTTGACGAACTGATATGAATCCATTTCCATGTTTGGCTAGTAATAACCCAAACGCATGAGTTTCTTGGCTAAGGAAGGACTGTTGGAGTGTGTTCCGCAAATCCCTTCGTGTACGTCTGGCAAGGCAGTTATGGATTCTTCTTGTTCTAAACAATGGAGCAAAGTTCCATTGAGACCACGTCGGTATAGGGTATCGGCTATGATAGTGCAGCGGGAGGTTTGTCGTATGAAAGTTTACTTTTGGTTGGAAGAGAGGTCAGGTGGGAGAATGCTGTCCTTGAGGTAAGTGTAAGTCTTACCGTACCAAGGTGAATCAGATCCGACTAGAAGGCAGATGGAATGGGTCTCAAGAAGATCATAAGCTGGTTGCCAGATGATTTCCACTAAGAACTCATATCGTGACTTATTTTCAAGTATTTCTAGAAGAGAGGCAATGGTTGCCATTGCATCCACTACTTTGTTCTTGATCCTAGGTATTTGCTCGAAGGAGATGGTCCCGAAGTGTTCTTTGAGGTCATCAACCATTTGTTTGTAAGGGATGAGCTTTTCATCTTTGGTTTGATACTCATCGTTGACCTGATTGATTATAAGTTGAGAATCACCATAGACATGCAGTTCTTGGATTTTCCACTCAGTCGCCATCTTGAGACCAATTACCAAGGCTTCATATTCTGCTATGTTATTGGTGCATGGAAATAACAAACGGTAGGACTTTGGAATTGTGTCGCCTTGAGGAGTTATAAATAGTATACCTGCCCCTAATCCATGGTGTGTATAAGACTCATCAAAGTAGAGTTTCCAGCAAGATGTTGACACATTGAATAAGGATTTGTCTGGAAATTCAAACTGCATGGGCTTGTTGTCTTGTTACAGTGCCTCTGCTAGTTGGTCGGCTATGATTTGTCCCTTGATGGCTTTTCTATCCACATATTCGATGTCATACTCACTGAGAAGCATTACCCACTTTGCCAGGCGACCTGTGAGAGCTGCTTTGCTGAGGAGATACTTCAGTGGGTCTATTTTTGCAATGAGTTTAACTGGATGCATAAGCATGTAATGTCAGATTTTTTGTGAAGCAAAAACTACCACGAGACATGACCTTTCTACTTGTGAGTATTGCAACTCGTAGCCCACTAAGGTTTGATTGATGTAGTATACAGCTCTTTCCTTGTTCTCATAATCTTGCTGCGCTAGAAGAGCTCCAAGAGCAGTAGGTGTAGCAGATATGTAGAGAATTAGAGGTTTTCCTTGGATCGGAGGCATGAGGATGGGTGGATTCATAAGGTACTCCTTTAGCTTGTTGAATGCCTCTTCACACCACTCATCCCACCTAAATGGAATGTTCTTATGCAGGATATGGCTGAAAGGTTGGCACTTGTCTGCCAGCTGTGATATGAACCTACGGATGGCCTGCAGCTTATCCTGTAGGGATCTCAACTGAGTTAGAGTCTTGGGTGGTGGCATGTCCATTATAGCTTTGACCTTGGCCAGGTCCACCTCTATTCCATTTGCCAACACGATGAAGCCTAGCAGCTTGCCTGAAGTTACCCCAAACACACATTTCTTAGGGTTCAGTTTGACTTGGAATTGGTCCACTCTTTGAAAGACTTTTTCTAATACATCCAGGTGTGAGTCCCTTGTGAGAGATTTTGCTAGGATGTCGTCGACATAGTCTTCCATAGTTACATGCATCATGTCATGAAATATAGTAGTCATGGCTCTTTGATATGTGGCACCTGCATTTTTCAGCCCAAATGGCATGACATTCTAGCAAAAGGTACCCCAGGGGCAAGTGAAAGCTATCTTGTGTTGGTCCTCTGGTGCTATTTTGATTTGATTATACCCCGAGAATCCATCCATGAGTGATAGCATTGTATGTCCTACAATTAGGTCGACTATGATATCGATGTTTGGCAATGGAAAGTCATCCTTGCGGCATGCTTTGTTTAAGTCTTGAAAATCATTACATAGTCAAACTCGGCCATCTGGTTTAGACACTGATACAATGTTGGATATCCATTCTGGGTAATCTATGGCTCTAATGAACCCCACATCCAGCAATTTCTTGAGTTCTTCTTTGACTAAAAGTGCTATGTGAGGATGCATTTTTCTCAGCTTCTGCTTTATTGGCTTTACTCCTGGATCCAATGGCAGATGATGTAGAATTAAGTTTGGGTCTAGACCTAGCATGTCTGCATATGACCAAGCAAAGCTGCCTCTCTTCTTCTTAAAGAACGGTACAAACTTGGTTTTCTCTGGTGGTGTAAGAGATTTGGCAAAGTGGATGATCTTGGGCTGTTCTTTTGTTCCAATATTCACGGGCTCTGTTGGTTCTACCACAATCTGTGACCTTTCTTGGTACATATCACTAGGGAGAGTGTCAAGCATTCCATCGTCAGGTGCCACAGTTGGGTTTTCACCTTCGGATATGTCCTTTCTTTTTACTATTTTGTGATCTGACACTGCCGCAAGGCAGTTTTCACTGTTAGATCTATTTTTGATCTTGATATATTTTTGTAACTGGAAGGCTTGTCACCCTCCTTGAAGTAAGCCACGGTATTCAGTTCAATAGCAAAACCAGCTTTATGATCTCCCTTGGGTAAATGGTCTCTAAGTTCCATATAATCAATGTAAGCATCGTCGTTTTGGAACATATCGAGTTGGGGAGTTCCTTGCAGATCCTAGTTAATAAGCTCAGGGTGCAAGAGGGGAAGGGAGTCGGATGATAGACCTGATTCATTGATGGTATGAATGGAAATGTTGGGAGCATTGGTGGGGATTGTGGTCGGGATGGTACCTTCTTCCAAGTTGTTTATTGCAATGGAATTTAAGCTTTCCTCAAAAGCCATAATCTCAGGGATGGGCAAATCAGACTCCAGTGGTCTATTCCATTGTGTTTGTCCCTCACGATAGGGGCTAAGAGTTTGGATGGTGTCGACCTCTTTGTCGTCGTAGGAGTGCTCTGTTAGCTCATCCCACTCATACTCATTTGAATCATTTGAATCTGTGTCCCTGTCCACTTGGAGTGTTTGGATTGTTTCCACAAGGCAAGCATTTTCCTTGGTTTTACCCTTGCCTTTGTATCCTAGGCCACTTGTGTTTCTAGCCGATGAAGATGAAGAAGGTTCGATAGGTTCAATGATTCCTTCTTTTTTGAGGCCGATGGGGCCTTGTCCTTTGTACCCCATCCTGTGCAGAATAGTCTCACCTCGCCCATAGAGTTCTATTGGAAGTCTAGGCGGATCTTGGGGTGTGTTTTCTTCTTCTGCATAAAGCCATTGCAGGAGATCTCACTCCTCTGTTTCATCAGATAAGGTCCCCTATTTTACAAAGGGAGTTGCGGGAGCTGCAGGAGGAGCAGATGGCTTTGGAAAATGTCTGGGTTGGCCAAAAGATCTAGGAGACAAAGGTAGCTTGGCAAGATTGAGACTGTGCTCAATTGAGTATTCTCCCACCCCAGTTTCTTTTATGGTAATCTTTTGCTCTTTTGGTTTTGAGGAGGAAGCTTCAGCGGTATGGTCCTGTCGCAGGGTAGGGGAAATGTATGCTCTATTTTTGGGTATGACACATTTGGGTTTTACACGGAAAGAATTGTAGTGTTGGTAGGGGTTAGGGTCAGCTTGAATGGTGACTTGCTTGCCATTGTGCGAGAACTTAATGCATTGATGATAGGTTGAGGGGATAGCCTTCATGGCATGAATCCATGGTCTCCCGAGTAGCATATTATAAGCGATCTCCCGATCAAGGACTTGAAACACCACATCTTTTATTACTGGTCCCACTTGAATGGGTAGGACAACTGTTCCCTTTGTGGTTCTTTCTTCCTCGTCATATGCTTTGATGGTAATTTTCCTCCTTGGATCAACTGCTTGTTCGGAGAACCCTAGTGCAAGGACTAGCTTTAATGTGCAAATATTTAAACCAGCACCTCCATCAATGAGAACCCTCTTGATGCAGTGCTTGTGTATGAATGCAACAATGTGCAGAGGGGTGTTATGAGGTTGGGATACAGAGAGGTCATCTAGCTTAGTAAACGATATGGAGTTGGAGGATGTCAGATTGCCTACCATGGTCTGAAACTTTTTTTGGGCCAAACACACCAAAAATGTTAGGGTAAAATGTGGTTTAATCAAATGAACAATAATAAACCCAAACATCAACAGAATAATGAAAACAAGAAAGATTGAATGAAAAGAGCAATGAATAACACAGTGCAAACCTTCTGTTTTCCAAAGCTTCTGTTGTTCGCCTATTACAACCGTCCTTTGCTGATGAAGTAGGCCCTCAGAGAGTGCACTCTTTTAGCTGTGTTGATAGATAATGCTATGAAGTAGAGCTTCAAAGCCAATGGTGATCTCAAGTAGATTGTATTGGGGGTGCCAAAGGTGCATGGGTAGAATTCTACAGAGTAACAATACAAATAACCTGGATGATTAGAATGGAGGGATGAAGCTTGTTTTATAGACTCAGAGGAATGAGAATCAACGGTTGAGAAGAAGTGTGATGATCAATGGCTGAGAATGGTTGATGAATGTGCAACCAGTAGAAATATGACAAGTGTCTCACCTCCATCATGAAAGAGGGGATTTGACAACATTGATTGGAGAGTTAACTCTATTGACTGAACAGTTAACAAACTCGATTAGTCAGTTGGAAGAATGAATTATGGAATTGACTGAATTGATTGAGGAATTAACTCAATTGACTGGTTAGTTAACATTTTTGATTGATTAGTTAACTAATTTCTGATTTGAGAAGAAATAGGACATGTGGGTGAGGGGGAAAATAGGCAATTAAATATTTAATATATTTAATTACATGTGCAACCTGATGAGGTGGACAAGGTGAGGTGGGAAAGTGAGGTGTAAGTGTGAGGTGGATTTTTGGAATTAGAACTTAGGATAGAGGAATTTGGATTAAATTAAATAATTTAGGATTATTTAATTGTGTTGGACATTTAGAAGAATTTAGGGAATTTAATTAAATAAATTGATTTTATTTAATTATGGAATAGTGAACCGATTAAATAAATTTAGAATATTTATTTAATTGATAGAAGAGTGAAATAAATATTTATAATATTTATTTAGTTGAATTGTGTCATTTTTAGGCATATACACTATTCCTCAAACTCAAGGTATTCCAACACCCTATATAAGGACTGAAATGGGCACCTATTGGGTTCCTCAACAATCTCATTCAAATGATCCTATAACTGACACATAAAATGGCAACATCCCCTCTCAACCATCATTAAGGGATACCTTTCCTATATGGTTACCCTTGCAAACTCATGAACCTGCATAAGAGAGAAGAAGTGATAACCCCTTAACCATTGAGATAAAGATAAAGATCCATGGCAACTGCTAGCCCGAGAGATCCTACCAGATAAGTATCTCTAACCCTTTATCTCTCTCATGATGTGCTTCCCCCATGATGTGTTATGTGTTGTTTAGGCCTCCTGGGATGACCCTTGATTCTCTCATAAGGTTTGGGATACCAGGAGACCGCCTCTGTTGTGACCTTCTATTTGTATCATCATTCTTCTATATTGCCTCTCTCTGATTTCATTGTTGTGTGTTGTGTCTTGTGGACATAACGTTGTGGTTGGTGACTTGGGGGCACCCTCCTACGTGACTGTCCCAAAGACACTTTTTTCTCCTCTCTTATTTATTGTTTCCCTTCCTCTAGTGTTTCCATCTAGCGAGTGGATGACGAAAAACATTTATACTGATGCAGACCTAGCATCCCTTTCGCGAGAAATAAAAAATTGGACTTAGTTCCTAATATGATGATGGGGTTGTATATCTTATCTGATGCTTGGCTAGTGGAAGCACTCATGCTTTCCGCGTAGTGATTTTGATGGTGTTTTATCTCATTTACAAACCTTAACAATACTGATGCTCTGCACACTTTGTTTGTCTTTGAATCTAGCCTTGGTGGTACTCGATTCAGAGATCTTTGTGATAGCCCCACAGTTATTCTTGAACTCCGAATTCATAGTATAACCTTGGCTCTCTGTGTTTAATCATATGCATTGATGTTGTTGTTTATCATGATTATAGACACTAACATGTTTCTTGCAGGGATGTGTTTGTGGGAATATTTGGCGATCGTAAAATACATGTCACCTCCGGGGGGCATGGGCTTTGCAAAAGTCTATGTTCCCTTGTGTGTTTTCTTCCTACCTTAATGTGCTTGATATCGATGCATGATATCAACCAGCTTAAGGTAGGGGCATATATAAGGTAAGCTGTTTGTTCTAGATGCTAGTAAAGTGTGTTTGAACAATCTTGAAATTTGTTTCGTATACCTCCTTTTCACCAAAAGGCATATCCGTGATGCGGGTGGGGTTGTATACTTTTGAGCTCATACCTACTTTTCACTATAAGGCAACTCCGTGATGCGGGTGGGGTTGTATGCCATGCTTCCTTTTCACTGTAAGGTGTCTCTGTGATGCGGGTGGGGTTGCATTTTCAAAAGTCCTCTACGGAGGTGGGGAACAATTCTGTGACTAACTCAACCCTTAAGTGTGTCTTCAACGATTGTTGTTGTGAAGCCCAATCATCGATGTGTGCCTGTAATGTGCTTGAGATGGTGCTGAACCTAGAAATAGGGACACTCCATCACTTGTCTACCATGTTTTCTTCATGTCTTCAAAGTGTGTGTGTTTGGCGTGCTTGCTTTGTTTAGCGTGTTTGTTACCCCATATGTAGTCTAAAGACCTGCACGATGAGTACATCCTGCATTTTGGGAGGTTTTGCATGTCTTGTATGTGTGTTTCCCCATATATACAGTTTAAAGACCTGCGCGATGAGTGCATCCTGTATTATGGGAGGTTTGTTTACTTTTCGGTACTTGCATTTGCATTTCATATATATGGGAAAAAAAAGAAAAAAAATCATCTCTATCTTCCATGCATTAATGTGTCTTCTATGCATTTAAAATATTCTCCATGTTTTGCGTGACTGTAACTGTCTTCTCCGTGTTTTGCATGCCTGTCATTGTCTTCAATGTGCTTGGCGTGTCTTATCCGTGCTTGGCATGTTTGCTATGTTTATTGACCGTACTTTAATTCATGTATTGGCCTCATGTTTATACATACATTAAAGTGGGGGCTAAATGTAATGTTGGAAAATGCCCCCTTGGGGGTTTTTCTCTTAAAAGGTTTAGCTCCCCGGACCTTAGTGTGCATTTAGGACCTCTTGCATCATAATTCAACATCCCGATGGAATGAACCTTGAGTATCATGACAAATGAGGCCTAGGGGGACCACTTGAACCTAACCCTACCCAAAATAGTGGGGGAGGACTTGGGTGCCTGTGCCCTAGTCCTGCCCTATTTTGGGTCAGGCCTAAATTTCTAGTGTTAGTTTATGACCATTATTTGGTCCCTAGGCCAACACGGTAAGTTTGAATTTATGAAATCTTGGCAGGAATGTTTGTAGTTGCATATAAAAGCATGTTTAGGCATTCATTTGTAAACTAGATGATTACTAGCAAGCTATTGTGTTCTAAAGGTGATTCAAGGCTTTCATTGTGTTGTAAGGGCAGATTTGTGTTGTCTATGTGTTTGTGTTTGCAGATTTGAGGATCCATCTACTCATGGAATGAAGAGCTTCTTCCTCCCATGAGATCTTCACTACAAGATGATATCTATTGTGATTATTGAGCATTTATTATTTGGTTTTTGCCTCTACCTCCCAAGGCACGCACTCTCTATCTGACAATGGTGTTCGGAAGGCTTGAATGTCTCTCTAGGGCTAGACTAAGGCAAGCCTCTAAACACCACAACCCCCTCCCAAAGTAATCATGATTGCAGGTTACAGGTTGAAGATCTAGATAAAGTGAAGTCGCAGGAGGGTACAATAGAGTGTCGGTATTGTAGATCAGTGAAAGAAATAGCTACCTGGACTTGGTCGCCCGCTCATTAGTCCTCAAAGTTTTACAACGGGAAAATCTCTGATACAATAGATATAGGTTGCAGACTGAGTTTCTGGATCTCGACAAAAAGCAGGGCACTAGACTTGGGCGCCTAGTCTTTAGTCCCCAACTTTTCTACCTCAGAACCCCAAAAATAGGTGCATAGTTATTTGTTATTTTACATCTTTCTGCAGAAGCATTTTCCATAATTCATCCATTTACTATCGTATTTGCATAACTAGGATTTTAAGGTACAATTGAGCATAAGAGAAGGAAATTGTCAATCTAATCATAAAAATCCAAGTTTCCCTACATCTCAATAGTGACCTAGGGTATGATAGTACATTTCAACTCAACCCTAGGTCCTTGAATGAATGGGTGAAAGGAGGATATACACCAAAACTACCAAAAACTCAACTATCCAAATTTTATCCTTTACAGATTTCAATCTCCTATTCAGGGTCTGAGGTTGATGAGTAGTCCACAATCTTTACCACTAGGATTTTAGCACCAGCCAACCTGCTAGAGTGGTGAATGTTGGGTCTCCTAGCAAGAGTACCACCACTGGTCTTCTCCTTGAGGGATTTATCCTTCCCCTTCAAAACCTCCTCTTCACCCTGCACCTGATTGTCACCCTTATGATTGTCATTAGGGGAGAGAACCTTAGCTTCACTCTTGAATTTCTTGTTCCTACCAGGAATCTTGGTCACAGACAACCCACCTTTGCTCCTGTCTTGTTTTTTATCTCCAAAATGTGTGGGGCTATTTTTGAGATTACAAAGGCCCTCAGATGCCACCTTTTGGGAAGATTGACTAGGGGACCTAGTAGACACAACACCAGCTGGAAAGGGTAAATTTGAAGGGCCCACCAGGGAAGAAGCCTTTCTCTTACCACCTAGGGAGGCTTTAGTAGTTTTCTTTTTATTAGGCTGGGGGATCGGGGTCTCAGCAGCAAGAACCTTAGGGTTCGAGGGGGATCTAGGAGGGGCGGGAGCACACTTAACAAGGGGTCTGCTAACCTTTTCCTTAGGAGGGCTAGCCCCAAACTTAACAATCAGTGGGACATTATCATCAGATTGGTCATCCTAAACCTCTTTGACTAGGCAAGCCCTAATAGGTTTGGGAGGACATAATGCAAGGTGAAAATGATACAAGTGAAAAATTAAACCTTGATGTAAGGGCACAACAACGACGCTAGGATTATTGGCATGGGTAGTTTTCACCACTTTTACATAAGACTCAAGAGAAGTAAACATGTAAAATGAGAAGTTGATGAGGATTTTATGCCATAAATGATTTAAAAGGGCAAAATGGTAGTGATAAAAGCATTTGAAATGAACCTCAAGGGTCACACATTTCATTAGGAGGAAACATAACTTATCCCAGGGAGGAATTAGGCTGTCACATTCAAATCCACCCTGTAGCTGAACAAGTTTCTCACACTCCTTGAAAAACTGGTTCATACTTTACTGGTCTTACACCTTGGTTTGCTTCTTTAGACATTTCCCATCACAAGTTAAACTCATGGATTGAGAAATAGTGTCTTTGCTGACCTTAAATTGGATCCCTCCCACCAGAACAGTCCTCGAGTTGTCCCAAGTCATGGAAAATTGCATCGATAGATTCTCATCGTAGCCATTGAGACACTTCAAGAATAGAGTGAGACCACCTTTGTAGCAAATGCTCCAGAGCATAGTATCATCCTTAAACTTAGCACATGAGGTAGACTCTATTCTCACTTTGTCACCTCCCATGGTTATTCTATTTGAAACCCTCAGCAGAAGAATGCACCGTGAAAGCAAAAACAACCAGAGGCCTCTAAAGATACTAGAGATCTTTCTAGCATCACAAGTGTGGAATGAGTCCTTGCATTTATTAAATATACTCTAATAGCTACTCATAACACTTGGCCTATCCTTACCATTCTCTCCCCCTTCCATATCATTTTTACAATGATTATGAGAATTGTGTGGGAGGTCATTAGGGGTGTGCGTCGCCAAATTTTAAAATATCCCCATGGTCCACCTTGGCAAAAGCCATGTGAACCTGTTGATCTGGCCCCCGGTGATGTGGTATTCCTCTCTCTTAAGAAAGCAATCCAATGTCATCTTGCCACTCATGATACTGGCCACCCTATGCACCACTAAAAAGTCCCTTTTCGTCATATTGCAAGTCATAAGAATATATATCAAAATATATTCTCTATACTGAGGAAGCCTCCTGAACACAATCATTGAAAGATCAAGTTTGAGCCTCCAAACAAACATAGTCTCTAATGTTTCTGGGGAGGTTGTTAGGGTTACTCCAGCATCTCTTAGGGAATAGATTTATTCCCATATTATCCATAGCATCTGCTATATTATTACCTTCTCTGTAGACATGTCTAAAATCAATAGCATCAAAACCCAGGAGGAGATGTTTGATGTCTTCGATGATAATAGACATTAACTAGCCAACCTTGGCTTTCTCTTGCACTGCATCAAGGATTAGCTTTGAGTCTCCTTCAATTAGGAGGTTTTTAACTCCAACGAATAGGGAAACTTTCACCCCCCACAGGAGTGCCATAGCCTTAGCCACATTGTTGGAATTGTCTCCCAATCCCCCAACATAAGAAGCCAAAAGGTCCCCCTTAGCCGATCTCAGGACCCCACCACCACTGGCCGGTCCTAGGTTCCCTTTAGCAACTCCATCAAAATTGAGCTTCGTCCATCTTTCTGTAGGGGGAAGCCACTTAGTGTTTCTTCGAGCTATCTTTTTAGAGTTGTCCACCTTGCATATGTGGAGTGGGATACTCCACTTATTAATGATAGTGGTTTTAGTCTTATTAGGGTGGGTCTCTATAGATTTCAGAGTGTTGTTAGAGACATTTTCTGCCAGAAGTTTAGAGAAAATACAAAATACTTCCTTGGCATATTTAGAAGTATCCCTGAACAACCTATTGTTACATTCCTTCCAAAGACCCCATGCTAGAATAGGGGGAATCTGAAACTAGGGTTCTTTACAAATAGGGTGAGAGAAAGGAGTGAACCAACACTTAATAAAGGAGGGAAGGTCATAATTCATACTCTAGGAGATGCCAAGTTTCTACAAAGCCAACCCCCAAACTTCCCAAGAGAATTCACAATGTAGTAGCAGGTGAGACACAGACTCCTCCTTCAATCAAAGAGCACATCTATTGGGAATTTGGAAGCCTCTGATCTTTAGATTGTCCTTAGTTAGAATCCCATTATGCATCACTAACCACCAAAAGTGGTTCACCTTAGGGATAAGATTGTGGTTCCAAACCTTACCCAAGAAACTAGAATCCTCAGTGTATTCCAAAAGCAAGTTGTAAGAAGACTTAACAAAGAATGATCCCACCTTATCTTTAGCTCACAAAAGTTCATCCTTAGAAGGGAAGATAGGAATTCTACGTCTTTAGAGAATTTGCTACAGATCATCAGTAATTTGCATTAGGTCCATTTTCCCCTGACAACTGTCTCCAGCCCCCACTCTTTGGCATAATATAGTCAACGGCCAGGGGCCCAAAGAAGTTGGTAGCCCAAACAACTAACATTTGGAATCTTTGAATACTATTGAGGGATTGGTCTTTCAGCCAACTATCTTCCCAGAATCTGATAGTTCTTCCATCCCCCAATTTCCACTTTATCCCCTTTTGGAGGAGGGTTCTACTTTTCAAAACATTATTCCATATGACTGATCCCTTGGGATTGCCTGAGGTAGTGAGGAAACCATAGGGGATCTATTTAGACATGTATTTGGCACTCATAGTATTACACCAGCCCTTGTTGTTACTCAAAAAGTTCCATCCAATATTTGCCAAAAGGGCTTTATTGGTCCAATGGATTTTCCTTAGCCCAAGTCTGCCTTACAATTTGGGACGACACACATTATCCCAACTAATTAAAGCAATCCTCTTTTTCTCTTCCACCCCTATCCATAGGAAAATTTTTTGGATTCTTTCAAATTTCTCAGCAATATATTTAGGAATTTTAAATAGAGATAGGAATTAGATGGGAATTCCTTGAAGGAAAGCCTTCAGAAGTTGGCATTTAACTGGTTGGCTCAGCAACTTAACTTTCCACCCAGCTAAATTCTTTTGAATCTGTTCCAGTACATGGGAGAGACCTCTTTGATAGCTAATGGAAGACAAAGATAGGTTCTTGGAAGCTCCACACTTGAGCAGCCCAAGATACCCATTACTTTTTATTGTAGGTCCATTCTAGTATTGAAGAAATAGATCTAGCTTTTTCATAATTAATACCATGACCTAAAACAACAACATACTCATTTAGCACTTTCTTCCATCTCTAGGCCTCAACCACAAAGGTAGCCCCAAATACGATAGTGTCATCCACAAACTATTGGATAGCAGCAGGATCAACTGATGAAGCCGGTTTAATGCCATTGATATCATTATTTCTCAACAAATGCATAATACTTCTGCTTATAACTTCTTCCATAAGGATGAACAGGTATGGGGGTAAAGGGTCCCCTTGCCTAAGACGTCTCCCTACATTAAAGAATCCCCGCAAAATTCCATTCCCTAGGATAGAGTACTTAACAGTGGTGACACAGGTTTTAATAAGGTTCAGAGTTTTATCTTGGAAAACAAATTTTGCCAAAACTTTGAAGAGAAATTCTCAATCGACCCTATCATACACCTTAGAGATGTCCAATTTGAAAACCATTCCAGGCATATTTCTCCTATTCATAGAGTGAATAAATTCATGAGTCAATATGGCCACGTCAAGAATTTGTCTACCTGGGACAAATCCTTTTTGGTTGCTTCTGATCAGCCTGTCCAACCTGGGTTGAAGCCTGAAGACAAGAATTTTTTAGAAAACTTTATAGACTGTGTTACATAGACTTATAGGTCTGAAGTCCCCCATAGTAATGGGGTCAATATTTTTGGGAACCAATGCTATAAAGGTATTATTTAGTTGTTTCAGCAACTTCCCAGTCCTAAAGAAATCTTTTGTAGCCTCAGTAACATCCCTGCCAACTATATCACAGAATTTCTGGAAGAAGGCTGGGGGAAACCATCCGGACCAGGAGCTTTAAAGGCACCCATAGAGAAGAGGCTAGCTCTAACTTCTTCTTCAGACATAGGTTTAGTAAAGAGGGCATTATCTTCTCTCGACAGTTGGGAAGGAATGTTGTCCAATAAATCATGTCTCTCTGCACGACCTTGGGAAGCTAAAAAATTTTGAAAATAACTGGCAGCCACTTGGCCCACTTGGAATTCTGTGTTCACCATTTTCCCTCTTTCATCCATAAATCTAGTGATGATGTTCCTCTTCCCGTGTCTCATAGAAGATTGATGGAAGAAAGAAGTATTTTTGTCACCCTCCCGCATCCATTGAACTCTAGATTTTTGTTTCCAATATATTTTCTCTTTTCAACATTTCATTCTATTCCTTCCTTAAAGAGTCCTCATGTTGTAGAGTGGAATTTGAAGTATCACCTTGGGCCATTGACAGCTAAATGTTAGCAAGGTTAGTGGAGATCCTTTTTTATGCTAAAAAATATTCCTAAAAGTAAACTTATTCCAGCCTTTCACTTTGGTTTTCACAAGATTCAGTTTCTGAGTCAGCCTAAGCATGGGGGAACCTTGGAAGGAAGTACTTCACCATTCAGCAAGATGATATTTGAAATCTTGATGCCAAGTCCACATTATTTCAAATCTGAAAGGATAGGGGCCCTTGACATCTCCATCTCTCCAAGACAAAAGCAAAGGGTTATGATCAGAGGTCGTTCTGGGAAGGGCTTCCAGGAGATAAGTGCTGATGTGCTCCTAGTTAGAGATGACCAAAAATCTATCCAGTCTAACTTGAATCATATTATCTCCCTTCCTTCTATTGGTCCAGGTGAACAACTGACCTTGGAGGTCAAGATCCATAAGACCAACATTGTTGAGAAACTCATCTAGGTCAGTCATGCTGTCAGAGTAGTCCATGATGCCTCCTAATTTCTCCAAAGAGTATAGAGGGGAGTTAAAATCACCCACCAACATCTATTGATCTTCCTTATTGTCCCCAATTAAGGAGGTTAGCCTTTCCTACAACTCCTTCCTGGCATTCCTCTGATTAGGGGCATAGATGTTAACAATATTCCAAATCTTACTATGAGTTGACAACTTGACACATGAACTACTCTTAGACCAAGAGAGGCATCCCCGTTTGACCACATTTTTGTTCCACATATTAACAATACCCCCTGAAACTCCTGAAGCATCACTTATGTAGTAATCAACATTAGGCCAAAGACTTTTGGCAATAATTTGAAAGCTTTCAGCCCTCATCTTGACTTCCTATAATAAAAGAATATCAATTTTATTATGAAAGATGCAGTTCTTGACCAAGAACTATTTTTGGGGCCTATTCAGTCCCCTAATGTTCCATGAGAGGATCTTTATTTTCCTTGGACCTTTTTGGAGGCAATCTCCAATGTCCTTTGCCTATCCAACGCAATGTCCCTATTGACTGCTTCCTATCTGGTTTCTCTTTGGGAAGGCCTCCCTATCTTGGTATCCACTCCCACATTAGTAGTCTTTCTCTCTTGATTCCAGCCTTTCTTCCTAGTTGTAGTCCATCCCTCTTAATCTTGGTCAATGCATGACTTTCTTGTTCCAGCCCCCAGGGTTAAGATGAAAGGACTATCCCTTGGGGAGGAAAAGCCCTTTAACATACTACCAGTCCCTCCACTGGTCACTGGGATGTTAATATGTTTGAAAACAAATTTCAAGTCAGAGTTCAACCCAGACTCAACTGTCCTTTCTACCTTTTGTTCAGTGCTAGGAACAACCACATGGTGGATCTCCCCTTCTTCCCTATCCCCCTGAAGAGAAAGGGAATTCTCCTTTTGTTGGGGAGCCAGATGCACTAGATATGGGTGTTCTTCTGCTGTTTGAGTCTTGTTATTCTCTTCCTGTGAGTTGGGATTCACTGAATCTAGAGGCCTCTCAACAGCATGGAGCAAGTCTCTATCTTCTTCCTTCTCCTCATCCCCTTTTTTCTCTTTCTGAGGGGAACTAATTATGTTAAGGATGTCCTATGTAAAAGGGTAGTCCTCTTCATCTTATTTTTCTAGAGCTCCATTATCAGTGTAGTTCTTTTTCGGGGCTTTACATTGGTTACTAGGTGCCCCTTTTTGTTGCATTTTTGATAGAAAACCATGGCATTTTCATATTGAATGGATTGAACTTCCATTGGCCATACTTAGATTCTAGTGTTATAGTGTTAAGCAGGGTTTTATGAATATCAACACTAACACAAAAATGGGCAAAAACTAACCTAGATTTATTTTTAGTGGTGCTATCGAGCGCAATAAAATGCCCAAAGGTGTTGGCAATCTAGATGAACACTTCTTCATCCCAATACTCAAGCAGAAGCCTAAGCAACGACCCAAACAGGAGCTATTTTATTTAGATTCGATGCATCATCAAATCCTAGCCTCCACTTGCAAAGAGAGAGGTTGTGTTTTCCATACATCCAAGGGGCTCCCATGAGAACACAGGTAAGGTCCTCTCTGGTAGTAAACTTGAAGAGAAACAACCACCCAACCATAGTGTTAATTGATATGCTTCCCTTCAATCTCCATTTGGTTGCTACCCATTTCCTGACCAGATCAATATTTGGTCTGAAGGAAAAACATTTCCCTACAAGTGCTTGCTCCATCGAAGAAAATCCTCTCCATAGTAAAATCTAAGAGTTTAAGTGCCGTTATCAATCTCCAACAACTGTGGGATGGCATTTGGAATCGCATGGTCTTTGTCCCCCAAGAGGACATTCTTCCACGCATTAGGAATCGACGCGTCAACCTGGGTTATGGGTTCAAAAGGGCAGCCTGAGACTACATCAGGGTTAACCTATACAAAAGGAGAAAGGGGAAGGGGGTCAAGGGGTCCCCCGCGGCCATGGCCAAATTCAAAAATCTAAAGGTGGGAACAAGAGCGTCCAGAGCGATTTACCATAGTTTTATCATTGTTGAAAATGATTGACTTGCCTAATGACAGATGATGTTTTTCACATCATTCCAAAACTATTTCATGCTATGTTGTTAGTGTAAGTAATAGTGTTTCTATGTGTGTAGTAAAAATAATTAGTCAATATTAAGGTTAAGGATAAATATTATCTAGCAGGAGGTGGCACCTCACGAAAGAGTCATGAGAAGCATGATGCCTTCTTCCTCATCCTTAGCCATGGAGTTCCTCATTAAGCCATAGTGTAGCACACCCTTATTCTAAATCTAATTTACCTAATAATTTACTAAATAGTGATGATTGAAAATTTGTTGGAAAGATTGAAAAGTCACTTGAATTGGAAAATTATTAAAGTTGCTTGAAAACTTTTGGAAATTTGTTAAAGTTGTTTGAAAGCTTTGGGAAAATTATTTAATCTCGTTTGTTGAAAGATTTATGGAAATTGTTTAAGCTTATTTGAAAACTTCTAAAAAATTTTAATGGTTGAAGTCGTTTAAGCTCATTTGAGAACTATTATCACTCTCATGGGTGGTAAGCCCATGGTCCTTCCCTACATGAAGGGGTTTAAAACCAAGCACTCAATTCCCAAAGATAGGAAATTTGGGTGACTAGGGGTTAGCTCGTAGGGGGATAAATGCTTACCCCCCTTCATTGAGCCTTTTTACCAAGTAGGTAGCTTTCAAACCCCCTTTTCTTGGCCATTTAGAGGCCTTTTTTAGTGATTTTTTAAAAATGTGATAAAATTTCATGCTCTTCATAGTAGTGTCATTGGTTTCTTTTTTCATGGTCCCCTATTTTTCTAGAAAATTTATTTTCTCACTACTATCCTTGAGTTGTTACAATTTTCAAACCTTCCAACCTTAATAACTTTCACTTGAACAAGCTCAAATTTAGGCGACTCTTTTTTGAAAGCCAATATTTTTCCATTCTCTACATAATGGTGCTATCAATTTATACATTTTCTAAGATTTTTTAGTCCAACCAATGGCACATCATGGATCTTTGATTTTGACACATGCTGGCATCTTGTTTTGAAGATTATATTTATTTATTTTTTGCTATGTTTTGATTTGTTCTTTGCAAGTTCATTTGTCTAAGGCTAAGTTTTGTCAAAACTACTAACAAGTGAGTTGAAGGTTTCATTTGAAGAAAACTTATTTTTTTAAACCTCTCACACATTTGGTTTTGGGCTTTAAAATTAATTTGTTTGTTGTGTATTTTTAGATTATATTTGTGTCTTAGTGGGTTGAATTCATGTATGCTCTCCTCTCACACTACTTAGGTGATCTTGAGTGTAATGCCCCAGGTTTTCACCCAAAGCATTAGTCAAACAAACATCGAACCAATTTTTTTTTGCATTTGCAAGTGCAACATTTACACGTTGCATTGCACTCATGCACACACAAGGTGTCGTAACAAGCACAACAACACCTTAAACAACATCACCATTGCACAAGAAAGGTGGAAGAAGTGGAAGACTTCACCCATCATGTGACAACTCACCATGATGACCAAGAAAGAGATAGAGCTCACTCCATGACAAGGATCGGATACACATCCACGACCTTGCTCCCTCACAACCACATGGAGTAGGATGAGGGTGACATCCACCTCAGTCCATTCCATGACTACACAAGACATCCCAAACACAAGGGTAATGCTCACCCACGGGATGGTCCAACTAGGAGGTATGATTCCTCAACCAACTAGAATGGTTGCTAGTCGAACTTGTGCAATGGCACGCTTCCCAAATAAAAAGAGGGAATAATCCAAGAGTGCATAATTTACCAAAAAGCCCCATAATTCAACCAAAACACCTATGATGGCTAAAAACATTAATCAATTCATCAAAGATGATTCATTTAACCAAAAACATTAAGGTGTTGAACCAAAAATGTCCACATGCCAAAAAGGCAAAAGCGATACAAAAGGCTACACATGTTTGACACCAACGTCAACACATGCCAAAAGAAAAGATAGGATCCTCACCATCTATGTGGTATGAATACAACTAAACAAAAACATATCCATAAATATAAAATACAACATCAAATAACTAAGTCTAAACATGCTAACATAGCTAGAGTCTAACATGTAAAATCTATCAAAACATGTCAACGTCCTCACAAATCAAGATGTGGAAAAATATAAGATGATATCCAATAATTGCAATATCTAAAGGGCTTCATCCTAAACATAGATGAAGCATAGCCAATATCATAAATAAATTCATAGAATTAATTACATCTTATTACAAGGGTCTCAAAAGACCTACATTACAAAGGTTACAATAATCAATAATGATAATATACAAGTGCATAAACCACCTAAAAACCAACAGGCTCTCCAAGGTGCAACAAGAAACGAAGCACAATATAATCAACCTACAAGAAGATAAGGGAACCATCCAACACCCGAAGATCATCATGAAGGACCAATGGGGAAATGTTGCTCTCCTCCCAACCATATTGTCATCATCGAGTGTAATAGTTGTCTATGCAACTCTAGGAAACCCTCGAGCTATGGAGAATGTGATCATGGCAAACCTGCTAGAATCATCTCACTCAATCTAGGGTATACATAGCAACATATGACATACACACCAATCAATGCACACAACACACATGGCACAACTACCAATACAATGCATATTGTACCACTACCATCGAATTACATTCAAGTAACATATGGCACACTTGCCAAAGCATAATAGAATGACATCACAACATTCAAGCATAAGGGAAATAATCACACCTTCAATGCATACCAAATGAGGCATAAATCATAGTCCATCATAGACCCATGCAAGATTGAATCTGGCATCATAATGCACATGCAATCACATGGTAAACATCACACATCGAGTCAAACTCTTACGGTGGAAGAAGGAAGAGAGACCTAGGTAGTTAGGACAAGGAGTGTCAAACAAAGGCAATACTCACCTCACGACAGAACATGAGGACATAACCTCCTCATAGAAAATAGACAAAACACCAAAGATTGCTCTTTCCACCCAAACCCAAGCAAGCTGGACACTTCACCAGGACATGCATTTTGGTGTAGATGATCTCATTATTAAATTTTATTACCCAATGTGTTTAAATGTTATTCTTGATTAAAACTTCCATTTGCAATGACCTCTTTGGGACATGGTGCACAATGGAAGCCACTCCTTTCCTACCCTAGGACTTATTCCTAAACACCCATAGCACCAATTTGACCAATTGGGCATGACATAGTTTACGAGGTGACCAAATCACAACATATTCTCAAAAGTTGCAAAACATCAGTTTCCATGGGAAACTACTCATCCCACATTAAAATTAATAAAAAGAAAGGTTAAAAATTGGAATTTCAATTTTTTTCTAATTGCATGAAAAACCATAAAAACCCAAATTCACCATTGTTGCAAGCTTGGCTACCTTGAGCCATTTTCTAACTCTCATGTTTCAAACTCAAATGGAAATTTGACAACTACCCATTATAGCATAAATGCACAACATTCCAAATATGCAATAAAAACAAGGTGGGTAATCCTTGGTAAAATTTGCCATAACCCTATCTGTTTTTGCATGTTTCCAACCAAGAACATAAAGCAAAATTACATAAAACAACCATAAATTCATAACTAAGCTTTCCTTGCGTAATCAAGATGAAATAGAAATCCATTGAATGTGGCATGGCAATGAAGAAAGCATACAAATTTAAAACAAAGGAAAGATTCAAGAATCATACCTTTCCTACAAGCAATCCAAGGAGGAGAATAGGGTTTTGAAAGCAATCTTTGATTACACACAAGCATCCACAATTCAAATACACTCCACTTCAACCAAGCAATCCAATAAATTCAACCTTTCTTTCATTCATGGATAAAATCCTTCTTTCCAACAAGAGAGGGTTTGAGAGGAGAGAGCAAAGGGATTGGGGAAAGAATGAAATAAAATAACTCCTTTTTCCCTTTTAACACCCAAAAGCCCTAATTTAAAATAGAATACAAAATTCACTTATAATTTTTTTTAATCAATAATGAAATAAAATATATTCATTTAACACACCATTTAAAAATATATCTAATTCATTTCATTTTACTAACCTAACTAATTTAATAAAATACCTAGGAACATTAAAATTGATTTAGCAATATTTCAACTTCCAAATACCTTTCACGAAACACATTTAGTAATAGAAAATTAGCTAATGAACTTATTGCAACTATTCCAAATAGGTAATTTCCTTTTAACTCAATCTCATTCCAAAAAATCTAAACACGCCATATCAAGAATTTCCTTTTCCAATTTAATGTAATTCTACCTTTTTGACGAAAAAATATTACATTTTGGAAAAATTCAAAATCATTTAAATTTATTCCTCTAGTATAATATAATGCAATATATATTTTTGCTAAGATAAATCATTAAAATAATCTGAAAACACAGAAAACACATTTTTCAAGATCATTTAAAATAGAGTGCAAAATGCTAACACACACAATTGACTTCAAGCATACATTACGGGTTTCCACAACACAAGGATAACGGTGAGATGGCTTAGCGTGCCATGTCAACCTTCTCCACATTTCCCACCTTAGTTAACACCTATAATTACTTGCACACTCAAGCCAACAATCAGGTGTACCTACTCCACATATAATAACCAAAGCAACATAATCCACTCCAATGTGGTATAATCACACATGATATAAAATAATCACATCCACTATAATCATCTACAACTAGCATGATCCAGAAACATGATGCATAAATGGAAACATTTCATAATGCAGGAATAATACGACAATCACAACTATAACAAGTATAGTGAAAATAGTGAAACTAAAGCACTGGAATAATCTAACATGCACAATCACGACATATGCATCCCATAATGCATAGTTGGAAACTAAATAACAAAGCACAACCCCATCGGAAACACCTCGATGGTCATGTAGAACACACCCTCAGAACCCATTGATGGGACCATAGACCTCATCAAAAAGTTTAGTGCAATGCATCAAAGCATAATAATCACATAATACACTAATAAACACCCAGAACAACATATAACACATGAATCAAAAAGCACACAAGACACAAACTAGGATGGGCATTACATTGAGGATCAAATTTTGTTTAACTCACTTTCTTTTTTATCCAGAAAGGTGAATACATATGCTCTTCCCTTGCACATAATTATGATATTTGGAATCATAAGTATTCATTTTCTTTTTAATTTGTAGTGGGCCTGCCTAAAGATTTCATCACCTTAGGGGATGACCCACACCCACATGTTCCAATAGGGTATAGAAAGTTAGGAGAGAATTGAGAGATGACATTTGTCATTTGGCCAAGCTTGCAAGAACTTTATACCTTACAAAGTGATAGAGGAGAGTGGGTTACCCTATTGAACCAAGCGTTTAGACATACCCTTCATTTCACAAACTTGGGTCTCATGTACTTGTACACTCAAAAACATGACTCAGTTACACAGGGTGGTCGAGTTAGCTTTGACAGAGCACACAAGACCCTCTCCTTGCCACGAGTGAACCTCCACTTCACTCTCTCATGGTAGAAGCGAGTCGAGAGGAGACGAGACACGGGTGTGGTCTTGTACACTCAAAAACATGACTCAGTTGCACATGGTGGTTGAGTCAGCTTTGATAGAGCACACTTGACCCTCTCCTTAACACAGTTGAACCTCCATGTCAATCTTGTTCTTGTGGTAGAAGCCAGTCGAGTGGAGGTAAGACACGGGGGTGGTCCTGCTCGCTTGAAAGCTGGACTTCGCGAAGAGCAGTCAACTAGTCCTGGGGCCTTTCCTAGGTATTGTTTCTTATGTGATATTTAGTGACCATTTGTAGTTGAGATAATTATATGACTCGAAGGGTCACTAGTTATTGTTCTTTTGTTTGGGTTCCTTAGATTCCAATGTTGAGTGGGTTGTCGATTCACTAGTAGAATTTTAGCAAATAAATGACTACGTGACTAAAAATTTTAATCACGATAACTAAAAATGATTAAATTCTACTAGTTTTTTGCAACTCAACTATAAATGACTAATTTGATCATCGGGTAAAAACACAACTAAATAATTAGTCACACAAATAAAAAAATATTTTGAATTGTAATTTCCCTTTTCCCCACCATTTAAAAATGTCATTACAATTAAAAGTCACACTTAAAACATTTGGAAGAAATTTCCCACCTTTATCCTTCACAGCGAAGGGTTTCTCCTCACCACTCCAAGGAGCAGAGACCAACACCACACAAAACTAGATCTGAACACTAAAGGGTTTCTCATTGGAATGCTACAATTGTAGGATATGCACAAAATGGGTTTGTTGAAAAATCTCTTAGAAGCTTTCAATAAAATGCAATGGCGGGTGTAAAACCAGACTCCACAACCTTTGCCAACATCCTCCCTGCCTGTGCCAAAATGGGAGCTTTAGAACAAGGTATGGACACCCATCGTAGGAAAAAGGATAGAGGAGTTTTGTCAGATGTTGTAGTTGCCCTGATAGACATGTATGCAAAATGTGGAAGCATAGACATGGAACAAACTATTTGATAGAATGTTTTAATGAGATGTCATCTCATTGAATGCCATGATTGTAGGATATGCAAAATGTGGAGGCATAGACAAGGCACCTGGATTGTTTGACAGAATGCCTCAAGGAAACGTGCTCTTATGGAATGCCCTGATTGCAGGATATTCACAAAATGGGTTTGCAAGGTTTCAAGTTATGTTTCATACTCTTAATATGTTATCAATTAAGATCACAGATCAATTTTGATTAGTGTTATCAAAGATCTCTATTCTATTTTAGCTTTTTGAGCATAGACTACAATTTTGCCATTTGGGCTGGTGGTTTCAAACTGCTTTGGATTGTAGTTAATTAGATTAAACAAAACTTGTTTTTATGCTAGGTTTTTCAACAATCCTTTTGTTTGTAGGTCCAAGTTATACAACAGATCAAACATGACGGTGAGGTCAATAGAGCCTAGTATATGCCACAAAATCCTTTCATTATTGCTACCAAAATAGTTAGTACAGAAGTTTATGTGTTTGATTACAACAAACCTCCATCAAAGCTGCCTCAAGATGGTGGTTGTAATCATGATATTAGATTGAGAGGTCATAATACAGAAGGGTATGGTTTGTCATGGAGCCCTTTTAAGAATGGATATCTATTGATTGGTTCAGATGATGCCCAAATATGTTTGTGGGACTTTAACTCACCTGTCGAAAATAAAGTACTTGAGGCTTAACAAATATTTAAGGTGAGCTAGTTTAGTTGCTGCCTTTCATAGTAAATTTGGTTTTGAGCGCATTGCTATTTAGTATTTCGATGTAAGATAAGATTCAAGCGTTTACATTCCCAGCATTTATTTCGTGTCAATTAAATTTTTTTAGGCCTTTGAAATTTTAATTTGTTTTAAAATTGCAACTTTTCTCACTGTTAGATAATGTTGGCTTAGTGAAGAATGCTTTGTCGACATCATTTCATGATATAATTACAATGCAGGTCCATGATGGTGTATTTGAAGATGTTGCATGACATTTAAGGCACGAGTATCTATTTGGGTCCGTTGGAGATGATCACAATTTGCTGATATGAGACTTGCATACATTTGGTACTAATAAGCTAGCATAATTAGTAGTAGGTCATCAAAATGAGGTAAGTCATATGTGGAATGAAGCTTTCTAAACAATTAATATCTCTGATTCTCCACAAAATTTTCTTTCCATGCATTGTATTGGAGTTTCAACACGTGCTTGCCATTTTTTGTCCCATTAGTATGCTTACTTATTTTTCTAGATAGCTGTGGGTTCTATTTGGGCTCACTTACTTTTTCACATCCAAAACTTTTAAAGTTAGATTTCTTTAAATTCTTTGGTTAGCATTGTTTGGCAATGGTCATACCTTTAACAAATAATCCTAGAAAGATATTGTTTAAAAATTGTCATCTTTTGGAATATGTTGAAGATGCTATGCCCTGCATTTCCTATAAGGTAATAAATATCAATCTCATATGAGGATATCCTTTCCCATATAGTTTGACAATAAGTGCTAAAGTTCTCTAGTAGTGTAGTAATATTACATGTCATGATAAACAAGCACTATTTTGAATTGTAGTGAAATGTACAATGAACTCAACAAAAGCTTTTACTATTAGCCATGACAGATGGTTTCTATCAAATTGCAGTGTATGGAGTAAAAAAATGGTAAAGCTTTTCTTATAGGATTTTTCAGGGAATCCCATGAGTTTGGGGAGACCAATTTTATATTTATGATGTCTGTTTGTTGAGATTTTCCCAGATAAACTCCTCAAGTAATAAAGAGTAGGTAACTATCTAATACTGACCCAAGCCAAACTTACAATGACAAAGGCAAATGGCTGCATAATTTATTATACCAATTACCAAGCCCTGGTATAATAAAACATTTTCTTTATTTTTAAGGCTCCAAGTTCACTCTTAACTTTTATCATGCTAGTTGTGTTGCATGTTTTAGATTAGTAAGTCACAAAATGCATGGTAGGTGATAGATTGGACACTTATATTTTATTTGGCCAAAATGGTGGCTACAAAATGCTTCTTATTCTTTTAGGTAATATGGAAACTATTTTTGTCTTTTCCCTTTCCTAGAATTGAATGTGTATGCATATTGTGTTCAAACATTTCAGAGGTCTCACATTCATGCTGACAGTCCTATTTTCTTTATCATATCTTTGGCATGACTTATATACAGTGAACATAAAATATGGCTTAGCATACATGAAAATACATAATTTGCATTCGTATACTGCAGATACGATTATGTCTGTGATTATATGCACATTTTTGGAAAATTACATATATATCATTCACATTTATCATATTCAACTTGTTTCTAATTCTTATGATACAGGTGTGACTACATTATCCATGCTTGAAAACCCTAAGAATAGTATTCAACTTGACTTTTACACAAAAAGGTGTCAGATCTCCTTGCCAAGAAATCTGCTAATGTATAGGCATAGAAGCAGTAAGGTATTTGAGCTGACTCATTCTTTTTTGTAAATGTTGCTGTCAAATGTCATGTTTCTCACCACTATTTACATATAAAATAGAGATAAATTGGTAGCACCTCTTGTGCTTTTACAATTATATTTTTTTGAATGCACAAGCAATGTTCTTTTTAAATCCATTTTATGTAAATCAGCATTGGAACAAATGTAATATGAAATACATATGGTCATGAGAAACACTAATGTGATGATATTAAAATGACCATTTTATTCAAAAACAATCATCCAATTTTCTCGTGGATGAGTTAAATGCTTATTTTAGGCCTTCTCTGATCACACAAAAATAACCCACTATCCCCCTCTTGATATGTAGGTTATTTATTTTATGTCTTCAATCCTTGATTTATTTATATCATGTGTGTTTGTAAAAAAAGTTTAGGTGTAACAGTGAATATGTACTCTTTGAGGGTTTTGACACTCAATTAACTAGATATCTAAATTATAAGAACTACCTCAACCTTGGCAACTTTTTTAAAAGAAAACAACCAATAATCTTATATTGCTTAATACCCATTTCAGTTTCTACCAGCCCTATCGCAGTTTAGTCCCCTGAATAGTCATTATTGTGTTGAAGTATTGGTTATTAATACTAGTGTTGGTGTGTTCTGAAGAGTATTCAATATGCTTAGTTGTTAAAATGGGGTTTGATTTTTCTTAATTGGGGTCATCAGGTGTGATGAGACATGGAGAGAGTAGAGAAATACTACGAAAGGGCTATTTTGGCAATCCCTAGAGATGGAGAGATCCTGTCACTTTATGCCAAATTCATATGGGAAACCCACAATGATGTTGCTCAAGTAGAAGCCTACCTTGACAAAGTAGTGAAAGTAGCCTCTGAAGACTGGTAAGTGGCGCCTAACCTTTCTTTATCATTTTCATCAATAGGTGATGTAGGAGCATCCCTGGTTCAAGAGAAATCTTGCATCAACCAAAAACATTTGCATTTTAGTTGGTTTCTTTTCATTTTCCAGTTTAGTTCAAGAAGTTTAGTTAGTAGTAGTTTCTGTATTTTGGTCTGCATCCTGCTGCAGTTGCATTTCAGACCTTGCGGAGCTAGACTTAGCATCTAGACACATTCATGCACATAATATCTAATTTTTAGAGTATTTGGATCAGGTATCGATAAGATATCACTATTAGAAGATCGATTGTATTCTCAGAATAGAGCATCGTGATAGTCTCATATAACCAGCTAAAGGAGAAGACTTGTGGAGCTAAATGACACATCATTCAATATTGTTTGGTTCGTGGCCAACCTTCCTTGAGATCAACTCATCATTTCATTCATTTGAGGAGGAATTCTATTTAATTAGGTATGACCTATCCGTGTACACACATTACACCTCTTCATTGGAGTTTGTGATCTTCCTTGGCTGACGCAGAGGAATTGTATGTTCCAGAGATGATATATATTGATGTAATAGATGCCTAGGACAACAAATTTTGATACTTGATCATTAATTCATAGTTGATATTTTGGATTCCTTGTGAAGGAGCTTCAAAGCCATATCTTGAGCATATTTTGTAATCAGGCCTTAGAGCCCTAATTGTAAGCCCGCACATTGTCAGCCAATTTGTATTTGAATTCTATGATATATTGAATGATTGAATCTACAATTGTTTCATATCTTTGAGTTGTTTCCATTGTGTTTATTCTAGCTGCATGATCTGGATTGTTCTCTTTGAGGACCCTCCTAACCGTGACTACACCAAGTGGTATCAGAGCAAAAATTTCAAATCTTTGGGAGTGAATTGAGCAAAGTAGGTGAAGGAATTCTGTAAGATCTTGCTGTGGATATATCGACAAACTTGAGGTAGGTTACTTGTGTTGCAACTGATCACTGATTGTGAGGTAGTTGTCACCTTGTAGCCCGATCGCTAAACTTGAGGCAGTTACACTTGATCCTAGGAAGAGATTCCATTGAGGAGAATCCCTACTGTTGGAACAATGGCTGGAAGAATGGATGAGATGATGGCAATGATGAAAATAATGCAAATTAGACTGGATGCTATTGAAGAAGATAGAAGAAAAGGACTAAGCCCTAGAATTGATATTGAGAGTGATGATGAAGAATTTCAATCTGTGAATCAAACTGAAGAAACCCTAGGAGGTGAAGAAGAAGAAGAATCATATCAAGTCAAGATGTTGCGAGCTATTTCAAAGATTGGAAAAAGACCTAGAGTTGATGTACCAATCTATACTAGCAATTTGAATCCAGAGCAGTTGATTGATTAGATAAATGACATGGAAGAATACTTTGAGTATGAAGAAGTTGAAGATCTAGAGACGATGAAATTTGCAAAGACAAAGTTGAAGGGACATGCTGCTATATGGTGGAAAGAAGTTTAGTTAGATAGAAATAGAAGAGGAAAGGAAAAGCTTACAAAGTGGGATGGGATGGTGACAAAATTGAAGAATTAGTTTATACCTGATGACTATGAGTAAGAACTATTGAAGAGATTGCAAAACCTGAGACAAAAGGAGAAATATGTGGAGTATACTAAAAATTTTCATAAGATGATCATAAGGATAGGACATAGTGAAGCAAGCAAGTAGAAAATGGCTAGATACATCAATGGACTAGGATTGAACTTTCAAGAAGAATTGAGTTTGGTAAGGATGACAACATTGGAAGAAGCATATTAGTTTGCCCTGATTGTTGAAGAAAAGTTGAATAAGAGGCATGATAAAAAATAGAGAGGCAAAGGAGGTAAATTTCAGAGAGGTAGAACATTTTCTAGACGAGAGAGATCATATGATGCAGGAGCATCCCTGGTTCAAGAGAAATCTTGTATCAACCAAAAACATTTGCATTTCAGTTTTTTTGCATTTTAATTCTTTCATTTTTCAGTTCAGTTTAGGCAGTTCAATCAGTAGCAGTTCTCAGCTTGTGGTCCGGTTTTGGCAATTCTCATCTTGTGGATCTGGACTTAGCATCTACATTCATTCATCTACAACATATCAAGAATTTAGAGCATATGGATCAGTTACTGGAAAGATATCGCTATAAGAAGATCAACTATTTTCTCAGAACAGAGCACTCTAGCAGTTCTTGATAACTAGCTGAAGGAGAAGGCTTGCGGATTGTTCCTTGACTTACGGATCTCATTGACACATCATTCAATGTTTTATGGTTTGTGGCCAACCTTCCCCTAGGGTCTGCACATTGTTCCATTCATTTGAGGAAGTATTCTATGCATTTAGGTCTGACCTATCGTGAACACGTTACATCTCTTCATTGGAGTTTGTGATCTTCCTTGGCTGACGTAGAGGAATCTATTGGTCCGAAGATGATATATATTGATGTAATAGATCCTTAGGAAAGAAGCCATTCACATAAGAAAAATCTGATAGTTTATATTTTATGCTTAGGAGCTTCAAAGCTTTATCTTGCTCATGTATGTAATCAGACCTATGAGCCCTAATTGTTAGCCCGCATGTTGTCGATCGATCTCTATTTTGAATTCTATGATATACTGAATGACTAAATCTGCATTTGTTCCATTTCTTGAGTTATTTCCGTTGTGCTTACTCTTGCTGCATGGTCCTGACAATTCATTCTGTGAACCCTTCTACCGTGATTGCACTAAGTGGTATCAATGCGAAAGTTCAAATTTTGGAGAGTGAAAGTTCAAATCTTGGAGAGCGAAAGTTTGATTCTTGGAGAGCGAAAGTTTGATTCTTGGAGAGCAAAAGTTTGATTCTTTGGAGCAAATTGGCGAAGGGGATTCGGTAAGATCTTGTTGTAAGTAGATCGTCAATCCGAGGCACGTTAGTTGTACACAACCAATCACCGATTGAGAGGTAGTTGTCACTTGTAGCTTGATCACTGAACCTGAGGTAGTTTGCACTTGATCCTAGGAAGATGTCATCATGAAGAGTTCCTCCTATCGGTACAATGGCTAACAGAATGGATGAGATGATGGAATTGATTAGAACAATGCAAATTCATTTGGATGCTGTTGAAGAAGATAGGCGAAGAGGATTAACACCGAGACCTAATGTTGAAAGTGATGATGAGGAAGAATTTCAATCTGTTGAACACACTAGCGAAACCCTAGGAGGTGATGAAGAAGAAGAATCAGATAAGATAAAGATGTTGCAAGCTATTTCAAAGATTGGAAAGAGACCGAGAGTTGATGTTCCGAACTATACTGGTAATTTGAATCCTGAAGAGTTGATTGATTAGATAAATGACATGGAAGAATACTTTGAATATGAGGAGATTGAAGATCCAGAGAAGGTGAAATTTACAAAGACAAAGTTGAAAGGACATGTTGCTATATGGTGGAAAGAAGTTCAGTTGGAAAGAAATAGAAGAGGAAAAGAAAACATTACAAAGTGGGACCAGATGGTGACAAAGTTGAAAAATCAGTTCATACCTGCTGACTATGAGTTGGAGCTGTTGAAAAGTTTACAAAACTTAAGACAGAAGGAGAAATCTATGAAGGAATACACTAAAGAATTTCATAAGATGATCATAAGAACATGACATAGTGAAGAAGGCAAGGAGAAAGTGGCTAGATACATCAATGGACTGAGATTGAACATTCAAGAAGAACTAAGTTTGGTAGGGATGACATCTTTGGAAGAAGCATATCAATTTGCCCCAAAGGTTGAAGAAAAGCTAAATAAGAAGCATGATCAGAGACAGAGAGGCAAAGGAGGTAAATTTCAGAAGGGAAGATCATTTTCCAGATATGATAGATCATTTGTGGAGCAAAATAAGTTTGACAACCCAGTTAGAAAGGATGATAGAGATAACAATGCTTACCGGAGAGATGATAGAAGTTTTTACCGGAGATGAAACCCTAGTGCATACCGGAATGAAGGATACATAAGAGAAGGGAGAGGATTTGATAAACATATATTTAGAGGCACTTGTTTCAAGTGTGGAGGTGAAGGACACAGAGCATTTGAATGTAATCAGGGTAATACAAGCAAGAAGACAGAGAATAGTGGGAGAGCAGCCTATGTTGAAGAACCTATTGGATCACCTTGTTCAGTTGGCAATCCAGAGAAAGGAGAATCTTTGGTGATGAGGAGAGCACTATTTCAAGTAGAGACAAATGAGGAACCATCACAGAGGAAAAGTTTGTTCAGAACTAAATTCAAATCAGGAGGTAAGTGTTGTAAAGTTGTAATCGATAGTGGTAGTTCAGATAACCTAGTTTCAGAGGAGATGGTGACTAAGTTGAAGCTGGAAAGATTGAAACACCCTAAGCCCTATCAGATAGCATGGATTTAGGATGATCATAAGGTACTGGTGAGTGAACAATGTTTGGTAAAATTTCATATTGGATCTTATCATGATGAAGTCTTGTGTGATATTATGCCTATGGATGTTTGTCATATCTTGTTGGGTAGACCTTGGTAGTATGATAGAAAAGCTATGCATGATGGAAGAAAGAATACATATACTATAACAGCAAATGGGAAAAGAATTACTTTGATTCCTTTAGAAGATGATCCTAAAAATGTGGTATGTGGGAATACTAGAATCTATTTGGTAGATGGAAGGAAATTTTTGGATGGTTTGAAACAAGAAAGTATGTGTTATGCCTTGATTCCTAAAATGCCTGGTAGTGAAGAAAGAAACTGAACTGAATGAGATAAGAGAGTTGCTGACAGAGTATGAAGACATCATGTCAGACAATGTACCTGATGGATTACCACCTATAAAGAGTATCAGTCATCACATGGATCTTATACCAGGAGCAAGTTTGCCTACCAAAGCAGCACACCGAATGACACTGGCAAATAATGAAGAATTGAATAGACAGATACAAGAGTTGTTGAGAAAATGTTTGATTAGAGAAAGCTTGAGTCCTTGTGCAGTACCTATAGTGCTAGTACCGAAGAAGGATGGAGAATGGAGGATGTGTACTGATTCTAGAGCAATAAACAAGATCACAGTTAAGTATAGATTTCCTTTACCTAGGATGGATGATATTATGGATTGTTTGAGTGGAGCTAGATATTTCACAAAGATAGACTTGAAGAGTGGATGCCATCAGATCAGAATTAGAGAAGGTGATAAAGGAAGACTGCTTTTAAGACAAATGAAGGATTGTATGAGTGTTTAGTGATGCCTTTTGGATTGACAAATGCACCGAGTAATTTCATGAGGTTGATGAATGAAGTCTTGAAGAAATTCTTGGGTAAGTTTGTGATTGTGTACTTGGATGATATTCTAATTTTTAGTAAAACAAAAGAAGAACATTTGTGGCATATTAGACAAGTTTTGCAGAGGTTGAGAGAAGAGAAATTGCCAATAAACATCAAGAAGTGTAGTTTCATGAAGGAAGAGTTGGTATATCTGGGATTTGTGATTTTTGCGGAAGGATTGAAAATGGACCCTGAGAAAGTGAAACCAATTGTTGAATGGCCTACACCAGAGAGCATTGGAAATGTTAGATCATTTCATGGTTTGTCTAGTTTCTACTGGAAGTTCATAAAAAATTTCAATTTAGTTTGTAACCCTATGACAAAGACAATGAGAGGTGACATAAAATATTTGAAGTGGACATCAGGAGAAGATGAAAGTTTTGAGTTGTTGAAGTAGAAAGTAATAGAGCAACCTATTTTGGCATTACCAGATTTCAATAAGGTATTTCAAGTTGATTGTGATGCAAGTGGAAATGCAATTGGAATAATGTTAAGTCAAGAAGGTAGACCTATAGAATATTTCAGTGAGAAGTTGAATGATGCAAGGAAAAAATATTCCATTTATGATTAAGAGTTCTATGCCATAATTCAAGCCTCAAAGAAGTGGAGACATTACTTGTTGCCTAAGGAGTTTTTGTTGTATACAGATCATCAAGCGTTGCAGTATTTGAATAGTTAGGGAAAGTTGAATTAGAGACATATGAGGTGTGTAGAGTTCATGTAGAGTTATACTTTTTTGTTGAAGCATAGGAGTGGTAAATCAAATAAAGTTGCTGATGCCTTGAGTAGAAGAAGAAACTTGTTGACAGATATGAGAGTTGAAGTGTTGGGTTTTGATGAATTGAAGAACATGTATGAGAGAGACACTAATTTTGTAGAACCTTGGAAAGCATGTAAGGAACTTGTTGTGGCATATAAGAGTAAGTGGTTGGATTATTTCATTCAAGAAGATATGTTGTTCAAAGGAAGTCAGTTATGCATACCTAGAAATTCAATGAGAGACAATTTGATCAAGGAGAAGCACAATGGTGGATTGGAAGGACATTTTGGCATTGATAAGACCATATCTTTGGTAAGTGAACATTACTTTTGGCCTCAAATACACAAGGATGTTCAGAGGTTTGTGTAGAGTTGTAGAGTTTGTCAAGTTGCAAAAGGGAGTATTCAGAACATTGGATTGTATAAACCTTTGACAGTTCTAGAGAGACCTTGGGAAGCCATAAGCATGGATTTTGTAATGGGATTACCTAAGACACAGAGAGGATATGATTCAATATTTGTAGTGGTTGACAGATTTTCAAAGATGGCTCATTTCATACCTTGTAAGAAAATAATTGATGTAGTGCATGAAGCTGACCTATTTTTCAAGGAGATTGTGAGATTTCATGGATTACCTAAGAGTATAGTTTCAGATAGAGACACAAAGTTTGTTGGTTACTTTTGGAAGACACTTTGGAAGAAGATGAAGAAGTTTGGGACTTATAACAAGTTGAAGATGAAGAAGTTTGGACCTTGTAGGATACTCAAGAAATTTGATTTAGGAAATGCATATGAAGTGGAATTATCAGAGACATTGGGTATTTCACCTATTTTCAACATTGCAGACCTTTATCAATATCATGAAGCAGAGTTTAGTGACAGCATGGAAGAAGACTTGAAGAAGAAGTTACCACAACAAGAACTAGAACAGATTGAAGGCATTTTGGACAACAAAGTTGGACACAACACTAGAGGAAGACAAAACAAAGAATACCTTGTGAAGTGGAAAGGCAGACCAAAAGAAGATTCATCTTGGATTTCTTAGGTTGAGGTGGACCGTCTTGGTTCTCCCCTAGCCCCTACAAAGTGAGGGACTCATTTTTTCAATAACCCCAGATGTCTGATGCAGGAGCATCCATGGTTCAAGAGAAATCTTGCATCAACCAAAAACATTTACATTTAAGTTTGTTTGCATTTCAGTTCTTTCATTTTTCAGTTCAATTTAGGTAGTTCAGTCAGTAGTAGTTCTTAGCTTGTGGTCTGGTTTTGGTAATTCACATCTTGCAGATCTAGACTTAGCATCTACATTCATTCATCTACAACATATCAAGAATTCAGAGCATTTGGATTAGTTACCGGAAAGATATCGCTATCAGAAGATCAACTATTTTCTCATAACAGAGCACTTTAGCAGTTCTTGATAACTAGCTGAAGGAGAAGGTTTGCGAATAGTTCCTTGACTTGTGGATCTCATTGACACATCATTCAATGTTCTATGGTTTGTGGCAGACCATCCCCTAGGGTCTGTATGTTGTTCCATTCATTTGAGGAAGTGTTCTATGCATTTAGGTCTGACCTATCTGTGAACACGTTACAACTCTTCATTGGAGTTTGTGATCTTCCTTATTCGACGCAAAGGAATCTATTGGTCCAAAGATGATATATATTGATGTAATAGATCCTTAGGAAAGAAGCCATTCACATAAGAAAAATTTGATAGTTTAGATTTTGTGCATAGGAGCTTCAAAGCTTTATCTTGCACATGTATGTAATCAGGCCTGTGAGCCCTAATTGTAAGCCGCATGTTGTTGGCTAGATTGTATTTGAATTCTTTGATATATTGAATGATTAAATATGCATCTGTTCCATTTCTTGAGTTGTTTCTGTTGTGTATGAACAGTTCATTCTATGAACCCTCCTACCGTGACTGTACCATCATATGTAGAACAGAATAGACAAGAGAACACATTCAAGGAGGATAGAGATACCAATACATACCAGAGAGATGATAGAGATTTCTACCGCAGAGGAAACCCTAATCCATATTGAAGTGGAGGATATAGAAGAGAAGGAAGAGGATTTCATAAGAGAACATTCAGAGGAACTTGTTTCAAGTGTGGAAGTGATGGACATAGAGAATTTGAATGTAATTAGGGTAGTACAAGCAAGAGGACAAAGAACAGTGGAAGAGCAGCCTATGTGGAAGAAGAACTATTGAATGTAAAGAATACTGAGAGGCGGGGTGAATCAATATTCTTAAAACCTTTTCATTTACACATTCATTAATCCATTTACCAAATTCAATAACATGAAAGAAAAGTAAAAATAAGAAGAGAAGCCACAAATTCATAACACATAGACACCAAGATTTTACATGGAAAACCCAAAAAGGGAAAAACCATGGTGAGTGTTAGCTCACAATATATTATGATAGACATACTGAATTACATGAAAGCTCACTGCCTTAGGGCTCACTACTCAAGGAATCATTGTCTAAGAAGTGCTCATTGCAAAAAGGTTCACTGCTAGAAAGATAGATGAGAAGATAGAAGAAGAATTAGCTCACTACCAAGAGAGGACTGCTACAAGTGCATCTATAAAATGCTAAAGTGCAATACCAATATGCTCAGTATACAGATTCAGAGGATTTCATATTGTCTGCCCTACTTTTTTTCTCTACTTTACATATACTCCTATTTTTTGCCCTTATTATTCTTTTCTACTCTATAAACCACCTTAGATTATGCACATATTAAATCCACACACTATTCCCCCATGTTCATTACTCCAACACCGAAATCCATTGAATATATATATCCGCAATAAGATTCATCTCACAATCAGGTCAGCAACCTAGACATGAAATGTGTATACAAGTGTTGTACCTTGTCAGCTTGATCTTGAGCTCAAATAGGAATGCAGACCCAAATAAACATACAATAGTCTTCATATAGGTCAGCATCAATCATTCAACTACTTGAAATAATTCTTCAAACAACGTATCTTTTCCACATATAGATCTAGCTTGCCTATCGGCCTATCCCTTAAGCACACACTTGACCAATTCAATTGTCACATCATGATTTGCATTGCGGACCATATGAGACTCTAAAAATCGTATCCAACATTCATCATTGACCTTTTAACATACCTTCAGATCTGCAGGACATAATAGTCCTTTATAGCAAAATGTGGACTTGGAAATGTTCCTCTGTCACAGTGAAATATTGTCAACCTGGAAATTGATAAAGAATAGCTTGTAGAATGTGATCAAAGGAACTTTAGAAGGTATAACTCAGTATTTAGGTAGTCATGATGTGTCTCGTTGCTACCTTAGAACCACAAGACAAAATATGCCACATCAAAGGAATGCAGACCTTTTTACTCTGGTACTGTGCACTGTTCCTGACTTAACTTTGTTCACCCAGACTTAGATATTTTACCATATGACTTACACTGGAACATGTGATCAGTAGGTAGCTATGAACAACATACCTGGACTGCATACAAAGGTCTTAATTGTGGAGGCATACCATCTCAAACACTGTCACTTACTTGGTATATTGATCACTACCCATACTTAGTCATTTATTCTTCTAGAGTAAGGTCTCTTTGCTATGCCGGTAGAAACCCTTTGCCTTGTTGCCATCAATGACAACATTCAACATTCATTAGAGTAGTGTCTCTTACCAACAATCTCCCCCTTTGGCATTGATGGCAACACTTAGTGAAAAATGATCATATGCTCCCCCTTACTATATGAACTCTATTTTTCTGCCCCCCCTTAGGTGTTTGCCCATTTTTCACTAGTTTTCTTCTCCCCCTTTGACATCAATGGCAAAGGTGTGTGTACAGGAGTCAAAATTGTGTCAAAAATGCAAAAACTACAAAAATTGTCATACTATGCCACACATGTATAGAAACAATATTTAATTGAGTTAGTTGCATGTGAAAGGATATCATTGTACACAATCTTTAGTTGTGTTAATTCTCCAACCCACTTGTTCTTAGTACTATTCAAAATTTGGATGTTCTTATTTACTTGAAATACCATATCTTCCGCCTTCTGTATATTGGTGGGCATATTAAAGTTAATTTTTGAACCTTTGAGGCTTCTATAGCTAGACTTGTCATGAACTCAATTTTTGGGCTTGTCATCCTTCTTAGTTGGCACATTCTATTTTTCATTTCTTCCTATCTACTGAGTAGACTACTTATGTTGTTTTGAATGTTTACAACTTGTATTTCCATGCTGCTAATCGAGTCAACTGCTGGATCAAAGATCTTGGAGATATTTTCTAGTTGGAGCTCCATGCTTTTGATTTTCTCTTCTATTTCCTTAGTGGTCTCAGGCCATGACAAACAAAATTTGTATATATCATAGGTTCCTTGATTGCATTCTCCATATTTTTGATACTATTTTCTAATAGAATTCTATCACTGTCTAACTTGGTTTTTAACTCTACTAATCTTTTGTCTTCAAGTTCCTTTCTAAACTTAATGTCAGCAGACTTTTCAAAGGATTCAAAGTGAGTACTTACATAATTTATTAGACCTTTGAGTTGATTAGTTGATGACACTAATGTATCTTTTGAGTATTAGGGTATCAGCTTCTCTAGAATACCAGATGTTTCATCAATGAGTTCATTGTCCTATATATGTGTTTTCAACATTTCTTCTTGAGCCTTAGCTTACACAAAAGATACCAATTTGAATTTCTGCAAAGGAGACATAGAATCCAGATTTATTGGTCCTTGTGAAAACTTAGGTAAATCTAGAATTTGTGTTCATTGTTGCTTTTCCAAAAGTTTTCTAGCATAGTCAATTGGGACTTGATTTCCAATAGTGTCTCTTTCCACTTGTTCCTCACTAAGTGTATCTCTCTTTCTTTTCTTTTCTTTTGTTGTCTTTTCTTTCTCTAATTCAGTTGTGGCACATGCAATGGATGAGGTCCTTGTTCTTTCTCTAGGGTTAGATGCTGGTTTTTCCATTGCAGATCTCTCATCTTTCCTTTCTAGAGTATTTGATGTCCATTCTACCAGAGCACTTATAGAAATTGATCCCCCTATTTTGGTTTTTTCCTAACTTGTTTATTCATCTGATGTTTTCTTTGATTTATCACATTCCATAGACATTGTGGAGGACAATTCTGAGAATGTCCCAAATCTACCCTCTCTGAGATCTTTCGGTTTGCTCAGTAGTACAACAATTCACTCAGTCAAAACATCTTCTGTAACTTCATACCCTAATGTAGGGACCCATACAATTCTTGGTTCCACAGCTTCCATGAAGCATTTGTCTTTGTCTACCATGAATACAATGTCCTTTTCATATTTCATCACTACATTTTTAGGTATCCATATTCTACATAACATTTTCTTTTGAAAGTTCTTGAAATATACACATAAGATTTCATTATGCTTATCTGCATTTCCTAAAATCTGCAAGTGATTTCTTATTTGAGTGGCTACAGGTATGTGGTCGAGCTATACAATGTTTCCCAAGTCGGGTAGCTCTCTCAGGAAGTAGAAGAGTAGACAAGTGATCAATGTTCCATATTTGAAAGGATGATTAGTCTCTTTTATTCTTTTCAAGTTCTCCATTAGTTCACTCCAGAGCAATTCACATAGATCATAGTCTATATTGTTTTTGATCACGTCATATACTATGTATATAGCTGGTGCAGACACAGATTTTTCCTTGTTGAAAAGTATATTTTGTACCCAATAATCATTGATACAAATTTGACAGCTAGATTTTTAATATTGTTTACCACTAGGGCTTTCTTATCAAATTTGGCTCCTGTCAGCTGCATTATCAAGTTGTTCTTTATTTTCTTTGAACCTAGAACCCTCCTGGAGGAACTCATACCAGTTACAACTTCGATAGCTTCTTTTGTTATCATGTATGGTTCATCAAGCCACAGGAACTCATCACAAATTCTTCTTAGAATAAACTTAACCCATGTTTCATTCAGAATCACGGGAAAATCCAACCAGGTGTCTAATTTCTTTTCTCCTAGAACTTTATATTCATCTTTTAACACAACATCAATAGTAGTCAGTTCATCCAAGTATAGTTTTCCTAGATTCATGTGATCATATTCCTCTAGATTGGTATGAATATATGTCCTAACATCTTCCATATGTATAATTCCATGTGGAATAATTGAGAATGCCCCTACAAGATCATTTTCTAGTGATTTGAAGAAATGTTTCTTGAGCTTGGGGTGAGGTTTTTTAGTTATCTCAATTACTTGAGGAGTAAACATTTTCCCAGAATAATTCAAACTTCACAGTAGGGTTTTCAAGTTGTAAATACCTCTTTTGCCGAATTAGGGTTTCTTTCTCAAGAAATCTCTTTGAACTATTTTAAATCTTTGGAAATATTTGATGTCGCTTGGGATCCTTCTATAGCTTGAATGCAAAGTGAATGGTCCGTCGAATGAGATCCTTTTTAGCCCTTTATTTGTCTTTGACCTAATCGCCATAAATGCAGTGTTTCAAAAAGTTGTCACACTTCTCTATTAAGCTTAGTTAATCAAGATTGCTTTGCAATGTTCCACATTTGATTCTTTTCTTCTAGAATTACATTCAAAAGATCTGCCATATGAATTTTTACATCACATCTTCGTGTCGAATCCCAGCACTGATTATCTTGCTAGGGGATTTAGATTTTCAATACAGCTCCCCCTAAGCTAGAGCTCCCAATTTACTTCTGAGAGGAAGTATCTGCACAAGAGACTGGTGTGGATCCATCCCTGATATTATCAACATCCTTCTTAATCTAGACCATGGTCATTTCCTTCTTGGTCTCCACTGGAACAACCTTGTTTTTACCTATCTTCTTTCTGTTCTATTTTCATCTTGTCTATAGGATAGTTTTCTTCTCATTCTTACTTCTGCAGAATTTTGCAACATGCCCAAACTTATTGCAATTGTAGCATACCACATTCCTCAATCCTTGATTCCTTTTGTTGATTGAATTCATTCTTGATCTGCATTTGTTAGCCATATGTCCAAATCTATTGCATGAAAAGCACTTACCATTGAAGGATTGAGTATTCCTTGCATAGTTAAAACCATTCCTAACCAAACTTATGCATTCATTTGATTTATGACCAATTTTCTTGCAATTGAAACATTAACCAGGGAATGAAGGAACATTTTGATTTATTCTACTCCTATATTGAGTAGCCTTGTGACCAAACTTATTGCAACTAAAATAATAGCCATTGAAACATGGGTACCTTTGAGCATTGATTGGAACTTTATTCTAAGTGGTCCTATAGTTGAAGCCAACATATGAGAGTGTGTTGCAAATGTTACTTCGGTCCACCAAGTATTTTGGTGAAAGAATTAGGTCAACAAGCTACTCAAGGCATGAATACACGTTTCATCTTTATAGGCCGACCTAATGTGAAGATTCTAAGTGTTGCGGATATATATGTGAGATCCAATTCAATGTTTGGATGATGGATGTGAAAATATGAAGGTGTGTGTGTAACATGCAAAAGATTGTGATTTTGTGAAGGCAACAAGTGTAGAAGAAGAGAGAGGTCTTATTCCCATGTAAGAACATAGCAGTGTAGTAGAACAGTTCAGGATGAAGAGTTTTGAGATATTTTTTGAGCATCATTGGAGCTGCAATCATGCATTTGCAGATGCAATTCTAACAGTTCATTTTGGCAGTGAGCCTCTTTGTAATTTGGTATTGTTACTACATAATATATTGTGAGCTAAAACTCACCATGGTTTTCCCTTTTTTAGGTTTTCCACTTAAAAATCCTGGTGTTCATGTGTTATGTTTTGTGGTTGCTCATTTCATGTTTAATCTGCTTAACTATTGCTGAATGGGCAAATGGATTAATGGTTTAATAAGTGTGTGCTTTAAGAGAATATTGGTTCACCCCCCTCTTAGTATTCTAGGTGTTCAAAAATTGGTATCAGAGCCTATTTCCTTTGAAGAAGTCTAACAGCTTGAGGAAGATCTTGGAGATTGAACACATGGAAGGTAAAAGGTATCCTACTCCTCTTGAAGAAATTGATTCAACTGAAAGTATAGAAGAAGAATGCATGTATGTCACTGAAGATGAACTCAAAGTTGCTCTTGAAGATCTTGAAGGGACTGAAGAAGAAAATAGGGATCTTGTTGTGATGTTCACTACACACCCCATTTTACCCTTTAGCAAAATGAGGACCCCTTTTGTTGCTTTGTTTTTGTGTTGGTTTGGTTCTGCTTATTGGTGGTATGGGTAAAATGTATTTGGTGCTTGAAATTCAAGATGCACAATGCTTGGTGAAAAATAGTTGCTATCAATGAAGTCTGCATTAAAATTTAGCTAGAGTTGCTTTATGAACGGTTCAAAAATTCTATGTATTTTGAGAGTTATGTCAAAATTTGTGAAAAGTCAATGCTGGACTGTCTGGTCAAAATGTATCTCATATGCATTGCCATTTGCATGTATCTTATATACGATGTTTTTAGTCTGTCAGGTTATGATGTCCATTGTGTTAAATTCCTGTGTTGTGTTTGTATCTTAAACGGTCAAAACATGCTTATGCAAATCTGGGCCCGATAACTTTTCATGGTGTGTTTTATAATGGTAGAAGTCCGCAATTGTATTTATATAGCACAATGCATGTATCATATATGCAAATTTGAATATGCATCAGCGGATGTCAAAAGATGTTCAAAGTTAGTACATAAGGTTGCAGTCATCTCATTTGTATGGTTAATACATCGCTAGTAGTATACTTTCTTATACAAATGCATAAACGGACTGGAAAGAAAATTCAATTGAGTTCAAAAAGTGGAAGTGAATGGTTATATTTGTATGTATATTCGTATCTGTATAAGTGCATGTATCTAATATGCAGATACAAATCCAGACATGATTGGGGAGTTTAAACCTTGTAAACTTTAGGTGGGGTCTGCATTCGTATGTTGAGATGCATGTATTTAGTATACAAAAGAGCAAGATGCAATCACAGATGTGAACTTATGATTAAACTGCAAAATAAAGTGTATTTATACATAATGAAAAGTAAAAAAGTCAACATCACGTCCACGTGTTATAAAGTGCATGTGTGCAATATACAAAGGTAATACAAAAAAATATATATACAAGACCGGATCCGAAGGTAATTCCAATTTGTTTTGTAAACCCAATGGACTCCTTGTTTGTATGTTTTGGCAATTGTATAAGATATACATAAATATAGACAAGAGAATATGCAAAATGAATGGGATAGGAAATTACAAATGCATAAAGATATTTTGCACATGTTTTGAGATACAAAAGTGAACTCAACATCGAAAAGAGCATTAAGTTGAAATGTTTGTAATGACATCATCACCTCTTTTCTACATATTAGTGAAAGTGCATGCATATGCATATACCAATACAAAAAGTGCAAAGAGTGAACATGTACAAGATCCTAAATATGCATTAAATGGTAAAATAAAGAAAAATTAAATTGCATATGATGTTTACAACATTTAATACATATCTACCATAGGAAATACCTAATTTCAAAAGGAGTAAAAAGGAAATTCAATTACGTTAATATCACAATTGCATCTAGAATTTAGTTGCAGAGTTCTCCATGGAGCTAAAGTGAATAGGGGTGAATTGTGATTCAAAGGCGGTTGCGGTGAGCTTGAATGGTAAAATCTCTTGCTAACAGTGTAAAAGTCAATGGTTGCAATCTAGGTATGTACCTAAAATTCTTGTTTGTGATTAATAAAATGCAATTACAGTAAATTCTACAGTAATTATAGTAGGATAACAAAAATGCTTTAAAGTTGGTTAATTTTTGGGATTAATCGTAAAGCTTAAATACCGTAGTATAGCCATACACAACTCAAAAAGAGAAAAAAGAAAAAAACCTTAGGGTAAAATGGTGATGGTAAATATGTATGGTAAAACCCTAGAAAACGTGAATGTGGTCATAAAAGAAATATGTTTCTTGACAGGATGCCACCCAAAGGAAAGAAAACTGAGAAGGCAACCGAGAAAGGAGCAAAGAAAGATATGAGGAAAGAAGTGGTTAAGGAAGAATTTCCTCACAAGGGGTTTAATTCACAGATCTACTTTGCAGGAGGAAGGGAAATTGATATTGAAATCTGGGATTCGATTCCTCCATATTATTGCAGAAAATTAGACTGCCTGGAGCGTCTCTAGCATTGAAGAATCTGATGGATGTAAGACTGTTTAATGTTGCTAGATTTCCACTTGCGATGGAAGCTAGGGATATGGTCATTGAGTACATTCAAAAATATGACATGAACTCTATAAAAGTCAAGCACAATGGTGTGGTTTACGTAGATTTGTTAGTAGAAGGAATAGCCGAAATATTTGGCCTAAAAATTACTAAGGAAATAATGGAAATAGATGTGGAAAAGCATACGGCTGATTTTAAAGAAAATGAAGCATCCTACAAGAGAACAATGTTTTATGGATGGTACCCTCAGGATAAGAAACCAAAGGCAGCAGCTTGAATTCCAAAATATTTGTACATGATTGACTTCAAAGAAGATATTTACATAATGATCATATTGTTAAGTAGACTAATGGGCATTGCAGATGCAAGTCAATTTGAGCCGTGGATGTTTTCCATAATTCAATTTATCAAAGAAGAAACATGATTAGTTCACTGGGCTCAAGCTATCATTAATGCTATTTTTGCACAGATTATGAGAGGGAATAAGCAGAGGACTTTTTTCATGTCATCATATGTAGTATACTCATGTGTGACAAAGATGCGATTGAGAGGAATACCAAGGATTGGTACACTAGGAAATGGCCCAGGGCAAATGTTGGTATATGATCATTACCCAGACCCACAAGAAAAGAATGTGATGCAAAATTACACAAGGGTAAATGATGTGTTCTATGTATACCTGGTGAGAACATTGATAGGGTATATGGATAAGAGGTTATCAAAAGAAGCACGAAATGCTATAAATTGGCATAGTGCATGGTATATCCAATTCCCTACATTTACTTACATTAGAACAGAGGGGTTTATGGGTAAACCTTTCAAATTAACAAGGTACCCAATAGATAAAATGGTGTTTTTGGAATTCACCAGATAGATATTGAACATGTATAGTATGTACAAGGAAAAATTCAACCGAGGTAACATCAGGTTTCCCTTTGGCATTGGTAGATACAATTGTTTCAGTGAGGATGTCGGTAAAATATCAAAGGCAGAGTTGCAGCATTATGGTTTTCAAACTTTTGATTTGGCTCAGCCATTTGATCCATTTAGGAGAATACATAATTATGTTGACAAGAAATTTAGGCAACAACCACATATTGAAGATTTTTGGGCAAATTGTGATAATGAAGTAGAGGTCAGGAATAGGGCCCTCCAAAGGCTAACTCTTGATTAGATGAAGACATTGGGAGTACTTGAAGAGCCCCAAGAAATCAAAGATGATGACAAGAAAGTGTTGCACAGTAGTTATGATGCAAATAAGGTGGATGATGAACTTATCACAGAGCCAGATTGGAGTCAACTTGAAGAGGCTTCACTAGATAATGTATCAAGGCTAGTGATAACATATTCAGATCTATGGATAAAAGAGAAAGTAGTAGAGCTAAAGGCTAGAGGAATAATAGTTACCTATCAAGGGAAAAAAAGTAAAAAGAGAAATTTGGAAAACAAAGATAACTTTGATGATTTCTTAAGGAGAAAGAGGCAGATAGTAGACGCTAAGGTAGCCAAGACAAATACGGGAGCCACATTGTTAGATCCTTATGCATTGGGGGTAACAATGGCCATCCCCTCAGGTACATTCACATCTGCAAAGGGAGGAACATCCAGTGCCTCTACCACAGAAGAGTAGATTCCAGTACAAACACCTGTAATGCCTCAGCAAACACCAAGTGTTCAAGTCCTACCAACAGTTCAACAAACACCCTAGGTAATGACACAAACACAATAAGAGAAACTACAAGGATTTATCAAAGATAAACAATAAATGACTGAAGAAATGTTATAGGGTGCATCCAAGGTTCAAGTTCCCACAAAAGAAGATGTAGAAATGGTGGATGTGGATAAAGTGGAGGATGTTGATGATGACAATGAAGAAAGTAGTAACGATAGCATAAATGAGAGTAGTGAGGAAGAAGATAGGCAAATACCCAAAACTCATCTCATGCTAGGAGCATTTGATGGAGGAATATCACAAAAGGTAGCAACAACCTCAGAAGTTCCAGAGGTTACCACATAGCTAGCTGAAGATTCAGAAATGGTTGATGAATTTGATAATTTGATGCCTGAAAATATCATTAAGGAAGTAAAAGAAGCGGCCAAAGAGATTCTAAAAGATCAGGTAGGGGAGAAAGAAAGTGAGAATGTAGGTGATGTACCATCTTCTTAGGGAGAAGATGTACCAGTTCAGGAAAATGTCCCATAAATAGCATGGAGGAACAACAAAATAAGAAGGATGAGGGAAAGGATACATTAAATGAAGTTCCTAATCCTAAAGTGCCTCATGAGGAGGAACAATAAAATATAGAAGTACATAATGTTCAACAAGAGCCTGAACAAGAGGATCAAAATGCTAATCAACAAACTCTTCAACAACCTCATGATCAACAACAATAAAAACCTCAAGAACAGGAAGACCAAGAACATGAAGAAGAATATGAAGAGCAAGAGCAGGAGGAAGTGATGACATAAAAGCCTCAAGGTGAGGTGGTAAATGATAAAGCTGTAAATACAGGCATGAACATAGTAGTACCATCTTAGATTGGGTCTGAGGTACGCCAAAAGTTAGTAGTCCAACTGGTACCAATTGATATTAAAAGCTTACTAGCTAATGAGGTTGCTAAGAGAGGTAGAAGGAAAGCAAGGATCATGTCAGCAGTAAAGAGAGATCCTTCTGGTACAAGAACGATGCAGATGACAGTTCCTCAAGCCAATAAAGAAAAGGGTGAAATAGGCCTTGAAGAGTATAACATTATTAGTATGAACTTGAGGCATGTAAACATGGAAAAACACATTGAAGAGTTGCAAGAGATGACTGTAACTAAGATGAGGAAGGATAAGAAGAAAATAGTAGAATTGAAGGGGCACATTGCTCAATTGCAACAATGTATTCAAGGGATGATAGACCCCAGACAAATCTTGCCTGAATTACCTTCAGAGTTAACAATTTTATCTAAAGATCAAATAAGTGAAATGGAAAATAAAAGACATGAAGCTAGTATGTTTGAAGAATGGGTGAAGACATTTATTCAAAAAGATGAAGAGGTCATAAAGATTGCAATTAGCAATTGGAACACTACTCTCACCGAGAAGAACAATTGTACTAATATTTTACAAAGGTGCCAGACAAGAATAAAACAAGGTAAGGATGAATTGAACAAACTAACTACCATGGAAGAGCACATGGACTTAATGGTTAATGAAGGGATCCTAACCCTAAAAGTGGCCTTTCAAGTGCCTAGATGGAGGATGGAATTGAAATTTGAGGAAGGAATACTCAGACCTTGCATTCTTAGTGTTCAGGAGTTAGAGATAAGTGCTCAGGCCATGTTGGATAAACATGTAAAGATAGTGCAACATTTGGTGGGACATCCTTGCTATAAGGCCCAAGTATATGATGTATTAATGGCAATTAATGAGTTTAATGACTTTCAGCCTTGCCTTGATGACCCTACCAATAAACTGAGTGAAGGTGTAATTGAGTTAATAATGGAATTAAGTGCTAAAGTTAAGAAATATCAGAAAAGAAGAGAAGACATGGAGGGAAGAGCACAGGTGTTAAAGAAGAGTGTAGAAATACAACAATACACATCAGAGGCCTCTCAAAGGACAAGCCATGCTTCCATAATAGCCTTGGCCTAGAGGTATGGAAATTATATGATGAAGAAGGAAGGATAGAAACAAGTGGATAATACCAGAGATAGTGATTGATATACTTATTCACTATATGTTTCATTTTGTTATGCCCTTGTACTTATGGAAAAGTCTAAGATAGAAAGTCAATCATAGAAGATGTTGTGATACTTCAAGAAGATTCTAAAGGCATCTTTGCATTCAAGGGAATTTTGTAGCCATAGCAAAGGATTTAGATCTATATAAGGATCTTTGCTACATTATTTTGATACACCGGTTGTATGCAATAGAGTGTGTATGCAAGACAAGTGACTAGGAAGAGTACTTTGAGCATAGTTCATTTGATAAGGAAATTGCCTATGTTTGTAGGAAGGATTATGTGGAACATCCTATCTCCTTTCTGCATTTGTGAAAACGTTGGTAAGTTTTGATATTATTGTTGATACATTCAAAATATTTGAAGTCATGAAGCATTGTAAATTTGAAATGGCTAGTATATATCAATAAATGCAAAAAATAAATTTCTGCTTCTATTCCGGAGTGTTATTTGATTTAGGTGTTTCTGATATATTTCCTTTGAAGATTGCAATTCTGTATGTGAATTTGTGAAAGTAATCTGGATTAGCATATAAGAATTTACTTACTTTTGAATCGTCCAGAGTAATCAAACTTATCCACGTGAGTAACAAAGCATGATCATATTCCTATCTTGATCATGTTTTTAACCCTAGCTTTTATCTTTCTTTCACCAATAGTTTAAATAAATAACCAACACACAATAATCTAAAGGAAATTGTCAGAGATTTTGATAAATACATGTGAATGATAAAGATCTTTGATAGTTTTCATAAATTTTGAGATACAGAGCTTGTTTCCTTAAAATTCATACAAGGACTGATGTTAAAGTTACAAATATATGCAAAGAATCAACACTTTGAGAGTAATTTGAAATTATTTACAAAGACTGAGTAATCGTAGCCAGCAAAGAACAACTAAATCATGTAAGGCCCCTTGTTTAACAACTTCATATTGAACCATGAGTAATCTGACATAATCATGACTTGACTAACGAAGCCTTGGGATTGTGAATTATTATTTGATAATTCTCCATATCTTTCAAGATAGACGAAGTTCATAGTGAATTTTATCTCGTGTTGTGCATGTATAACATCCGCATCAATAGTTTTTGGTGCTAGGAGGACTTGATAGGATTTAAAGCAAAGTTTACAAACTGGCTAATAAGACTGGTCCAACGACTAGGTCCAAGTCAAATCCACGGGATATTTTTGCATAATTACCTGACAAACGAGGAAAAGGTATAAATAATCCCTCAATCTTAAGTCCTAGAACTTTTCCATCATGGAGTTCATCACATACTCCTTTAAGGCTGAGTTCACCTTTAATTCATCCTAACTTGAAAAATCCAAACATTTCCATGTTCAGACCGCTGCATTTGGGTTTAAATCATCAAAATCAACCGAAGTTTGGCTTAGTTCCACCTAGAATTCCCGTCATGGCATTTTTTAATGTAGAATCACCTATACACTTTGCTGCATACCATGATATGCTAAAGAATCCGAACAAGATATGTCCTAAATATCAATTACATCAAAATGTTGAAGATCACATAAGAATCTTCAAAGAGACTTACTTTAGGGCAAGGTTAGTGCACAAAGATGTGATATATAGGTTGTTTCCTTTATCTGGGAAAGCTTATAGCTGGTATGTTAATTTGCCTAATAATCACATTACAAGTTGGTAAATTACAGAAGAAACATTCCTGTCCAGGTTTAGAGTTCCAATAGAGACAACATCCCTATATCATAGATTAGCAGAGATTAAAAGGAGTGAAGGAGAATTTATAACTACATTTAATGATCATTTTCAAAGGGCCTATTCTAGATTAGTAGCTCCTTACACTGTAACTGATGTTGCAGTGTTACAAATGTATTATGCTGCTCTAAATCCATTAACTGTGATGTTTGTTAAGAGATAGGTACCTGAAGTGACAAATTTTTTTGAAGCATATAAAGAAGCTATGAAAATAAATTAGGAGATGCGACAAACAAGCCATGGGCCTTTAGTGAGCCTTGGAAATGTTGCAATTCCTAATCAAATGCAACAGTTGAATGGTGCACTGATGCATCATACTCCAGTGTATAATCCAGTTCCTACCCACGCTATGGTTCCATATATAGGTAATGTTGTTAATGATGAAAAGTTCAATGGACAATCATTCTTTCAAGCTCCACAAGATACTAATGTAGCCAAAGCACAAGAAGATAGGGATGAATTAAAAGAGATCACTGCTCACTTGAGAAGATTGACTACAGAAGTGACTCAGATGAGAAATCAGAGCTTCTACGGTTAGAATCATCAAAATAATAATCATTAGAACCATGGACAAGGGCTACAGAATAGAATTCATAATGGAGACAACAAAGCTTATGGAAACAATAACAAAAATTCAAATCAACCCAGGCCTCCTAGAGTTTGGAATACAAATCCAAATAATGGTACATTGGCCTCTGCTTTTGAGAATCCAGATAATCAAGAATCCAAACAACCTGCCAAAGTGTAAGTAGCAGAGGTGGCTCTTAAAAATTGGTGTAGGATCCACAACACAAGTGCTCATGCTGAGTTAGATTGCCCACAATTCCACTTAGCAGCAAGTATTTTCCAAGTAGAAGTTCAAAGCCCTACATCAGAATTCCTTGTTCCTAAAGGGAATGAAATAGTATCATCAGGATATGAGTCAACAATGATTTTGGAAAGTTTCATGTTCTCAACAATAGAAGAAGAGGACCAAGTTGAAGAAGATGAATCATATTATCAGGAAAATATATATCTTGAGTTAGCTTTGGTATTGGAAACTTTTCAATTCCCATTTGAAACTAAGAATGAGGTGCAAGTTGAAGAAGATGAAGTCCAGGCATTTCAACAGTCTCAAAAGAATCACATGTATAACTTGAGAAGTAACAACAAGCCTGGAGGTCCTTTAACTATCTCTACACCTCGAAACAATTTACATACACCACTGGATGTACATTCAAGTAACAATCCTTTACCTCCTAGGGAAAATCATCAAGTTGCTAGTACTTCAACGTCACAGAAGGTCCAGGTAAGTAAATCAGAACCTAATTATGGTACTAAATTGATGAGTTATTTATCTAAGGAGATTAGGAAAATAAAAGTAAATATTCCTTTGTATGAATTTCTAAGAAGTCCAGGAGTTAGAACTATTTTCATGAAATCCTTAGATGAATTAGGTTCTAAGGAAAACTCAATAGGTCCAAATGTTCACAATAAAGACGTACAAATTAAGGAAAAAATAGAAGTCTTGAGCAACCTGAAAGTACTAATGTAGTGTTATATATAGATAAGAAGGAGTCGCCTCCTTTCCTGTTGAATTGCATGGTAGACTCTAGAGCCTCTGCTAATGTCATGCCATTAGCAGTATGTAAAACTTTAGGACTCACCCCTACTAAGTCAGCCAAAGTTGTAACTTAATTAGGCAAATATAAAGTAAATGTTGTAGGAGAATTGATGCATATTCATATGCAATTAGCCACTGATCCTAGAGTCCAATAGTATATTGAAATTCAGGTAGTTGATATTCTGGTGAATTACAAGATGTTGTTGAGTAGAGATTGGTCAAAGACCTTGAATGGATATATGTCAACAGAGTTTTTAGACGTGTGGTTACCCTAGAGAGGCATCCCTAATCAGATTAGGATTGATGTAGAACCAAAAATGAAACACATGATAACAGAGTATAATAAAACAAACAAAGTGTTGTATGCTGCGATAGAGCCTGGTGTGTATAGAGTTTCTAATAAGGGGGCCAAATAGAGGAAATTCTAGACTTTGATTTTGGAAAAAAACCTATAGACAAAGGAACTAGTGTTTTCATTGAATCTGATCATGATTCTTCTGATGAAGAAGAAGGCATCATGAGTAGTTTTAACCAGATCATGAATAAAGAAATTTGGAAATGTATTTAGCAGGGAACTTCTATTCAGGATGTTCTATGTAAAGGATGGTGCAAAGTTCATAAGACTACGCATTCTGAAGAAGATTGTGGAATGTGTAGGGAAATAATTGATTATCAACATAGAAAATGCATGGCACAAATTGAAAACCAGGAAGGTATGCATATTGTTGATAATCATAAGTTTCTACTACATGAAGGTGCTGGTGTTATACTGAAGGATCCAAGTGATTCCATAAAATCAAAAGATAACAAGCATTCTAATCCTCATAAGCTTATAGAAAATATCACAATACCTATAGGTCAGACAAAAGTGCATAAAGATAAACATGATCCTACAAAACCTGAATTGAATATAGCACTTCATGTAAAAATAAGAGATCCAGTTTGCAAAAGAAACAACATGTGGATTTTAAAGTATGATGGATCAAAATCTAAACAGGGAGCAGGGGCAAGAATAGAACTTATTGACCCAGATGGGAAGTCATTTTTGGCAGCCTTTAGATTGCAGTTTCCATGTACAAACAATGTAGTAGAATATGAGGCACTAGTACATGGGTTATTAATGGCCATCAAGAAGAAGGTGAGAGTCCTTCAAGTGTTTTCTTATTCTAAATTAGTGGCCAGACAGGTTAGGAAGTTGCATGCTTGTAATTTCTAGAAAATGGTGAGCTATAGACATAGAGTCTGGTATTTGATAGAATCCTTTGATGCTTTCAATATTATACACATTTCCAGAGAATTAAATCAATGACCAGATGCCCTAGTAGTTGCAACTAGCTCACTTGAACCATTAACCTTGTCTGGATTAAAGAAATTTGTGGTAGAATTGGTGTCTGTTCCCAGTATACCTAACAATGTAACAGACTTTTTGGTATTCAAGAATGACCAACATATCCTAGATTTTATAACAAATCATGATGTCTTTGAAGCTCAAATAATTGATGAACGGGAGGGACCTGAAATGTCTTGGGATGAGGAAGATGTAGTTGACTTGAAAAGTAACTTCTTACTAGAGGGGGTAATTGAACTAGAAAAGATTTTTGATTTTGATGGGGTTGTTAGGAAAATAGACCTTCCTAAAATAGAAGGAGGTAAGTGTGATCCTTTCAACCTAGGTACTGATAAAGACCCTCAAAATGTGCTAATTGGGAAGAGTTGTTCTACTGAGTTAAGGAATGATATAATTGATGTACTAAAAGGTTATAAACATGTCATTGCATGAATACATGAAGATCTTAAAACTTATGATACATCTATCATAACTCATGTGATTCCCCTAAAACCATGAGTATAACCATTTAGACAAAAATAGAGACCAGTGAATGCCAATTTAGAACCCTTGATTTTTGAAGAGGTCAAGAAATTGTTATCTGCAAGGATAATTTTTCCTATGAGGCATTCCACTTGGGTAGGTAACTTAGTTCCTGTAAGAAAAAAAGAATGGGGATATTAGTTTTGTGTAGACTTTAAAAATCTCAATAAAACGTCAGAAAAGGATAACTATCCTTTACCACCCTTGGATGAGGTCTTGTAGATAGTTAATGGTGCCAAAATGATGTCTTTCTTAGATAGATTGTCTGGTTACAATCAGGGATTAGTGGATAAAGAGGATAGGTTGAAAACTACTTTTACTTGTAAGTGGGGTAATTATGCTTATAGGAGGATGCCATTTGGTTTAATAAATGCAGGGGCTACATTTCAGAGAGCCATGGATATTGTTTTTCATGGACTCATAGGAAAATGCATCGTAATCTATATGGATGATTTGACCATTTTCTCTAAAGACAGGTCTACTCATGCAAAAGATTTGAGGAAAGTACTGCAGAGATGTGAAAAATATAGTATATCCTTGAACCCAAAGAAATGTGTCTTCGGGGTGACATAAGGTAAGTTACTAGGACATATCATTTCTAAAAATGGGATTACCATAGATCCAGAAAGAGTACATGGGATCAGTAAGTTGCAGTTGCCTGCTAGCAAAAAGGAATTGAAATCATTTTTTGGCAAGATAAATTTTGTGAGGAAATTCATCACTGGCTTTGTTGAGATAGTACAACCTCTAAATGCTATGCTAAAGAAGGATGCTAAGATAGAGAGGATGCCAGTGGCCAGAGCAGCTTTCAAAGATATAAAATAGGCTATCACCAATGCTCTAGTATTGACTAGCTCAGATTACACTAAACCATTCTTTATTTATTCTTTTGCATCTGAACACTCCTGCACAGCAGCCCTGACACAAAAGAGTGATGAGAATGAAGAAAAGCCAATAGCATTTATGAGTTCTCCCCTTAAGGATGCATAACTAAAGTACTTGGATACTAAAAGGCAAGATTTTGCCTTGGTAAAGGTGGTAAAAGAGTTTAGGCATTACATTTTGAGAAGTCAAATCAAAGCTGTTATGCCTGATGCTACAGTGAAGATGTTGCTGATGCAAAATAAACTAGGAGATAAAAGAGAAAAATGGAGAACAGTGCTACAAGAATTAGATTTGGAAATCATTCCAATGAAATTGGTCAGGGGTCAAGCTTTAGTGTAGACTATAGCCAACACAGATCCCAAAATTGTTAGCCAACAATATGTGGTGAATATAGGTACTACAAGTGGATGCTATGATGACTTTACTTCATTTTTGATATCAGGGAAATATCCAAGTCATATGAAATCTTCCCAGAGAAGGGCATTAAGGTCAAAAGCCCAAAAGTATATGATTCAAGGAGGTTTACTATTCAAAAGGAATCATGAAGGGATATATTTGAGATGTCTGAATAGAGATCAAGCTGATAAAGTGTTGTTAGAACTACATGATAAGTATGGGACAGCTCACGGGTCTCACTTAGCCAGAACACATAAGATATTAAGGGAAGGATACTATTGGCCCACCATGTTTAAGGATACAGAAGAACATATCAGGTGTTTCCATACTTGTCAAACCATAGCTGATAAGGGAAGATATATGACTCATCCTTTGGATCCTGTAATAGAAACAAGACCTTTTGCACAGTGGGGGTTGGATTTCATTGGAGTTATCAATCCTCCATCTTTTGCTGGACACAAGTTCATCCTCATAGTAATTGATTATTGCACCAGATGGATAGAGGCTACTTACTGTAAGTTGTCTACTACTGAAGTTGTCATCAAGTTCCTAGAAGAGAATATAATAACTAGATTTAGAGTACCTTATGCACTAGTATGTGACAACGGACTTGCATTTTCCTCTTTGAAATTTTGAAATTGGGCTTTTGAATATGGTATTGTATTAAAGTTTTCATCCAATTATTATCCACAAGGTAACAGGTTAGTAGAGTCTACTAATAAAATTCTATTAGACATCATTAAGAAACTGATTGCAAAAAATCCTAGGGAGTGGAATACTTTATTGAAGTATGCTTTGTGGGTGGATAGAACAAAGGTTAAAACAACATTGGGTAATTCCCCTTACCATTTAGTATATGGTACAGATGCTATTCTTCCTGTTAATATGAGAATTCCAACTTAGAAGTTCACTAATGAATACTTAGGCTTCAATGACCAAAGAGAGGCCAGGCTAGTTCAATTGTTACATTTAGATGAAAAAAGAAATCAAGACATAGATAAATTTGCTAAATAAGATCAAGAAGTGGTCAAAAGATGGTTTGATAAAAGGGCCAGGGTTAAAACTTTTAAAATCTCAAATTTGGTCTTATGTTGGGACAAAGCCCATGAGAAAAAGGGAAATCATGGAAAATTCGATAAGATGTGGGTAGGTCCATTGCAGATTGCTGAAATTATAGGAGATAACACATTTAGGTTGAAAACCTTGACCGGTGAGGATATTCCATTACCTGTTAATGGCCAATACCTTAAACATTACTTCCAAGCCTAAAGTGTTGAGTTGAGTCTTACTATGTACCATATTGTAAGTATTGTACATTCTTGTATAGTTGTTTGTTTTGTTTTGGTTTGTTTTGATGTTGTTTGTGTGTTCCTGTTTGTTGCTGGTCGCTTTCGTTGTTGTTCTGTTTGCTAGGGATCTTCATTTTGATTTTGGATATACGGGAGCAGGCTGCAACTTTAGAAAATAGTGGAATTTCTAGAACTAAGAGAACCATTGTGAAATTTATGCATAAGTTGTAACTTTTATATATGTAGTTTGCTTGTTTGGTCTTTGAAAGATTTTATTCACTAGTAGCAAATTGAAACATTCCAGAAATCATATGAATACACATCTTTAAGATTCTAGGAGTAGGTTCAGGAGATAGTGGACACTTGCATTAAGTGAAAATCTAAAGGTTTTCCTTTGCTACCACTATAATCTCCACCCTGCATATCAAAAATAGGATTCCATTCCCTGTTGAACATGAGCTTCATTGCAAATATCAAAAGCATCAAAATAAAGCCTAAAAAGAAAGAAAATGATTAGGGATATCATTTAGAGCATATGAGGACTACCAGATAACTCCACCAGGGGTATGGACTCCTGAATGGCAGTGGGGCTCTATTTGGGGAGATTATAGCGATAACCTTGTCTAGGCTATGGACACCTGACTGGAAGCAATGCTCTTTCTAGGTTGACTTAGAATGTTGAATCCACCTATGTAGTTTAATGCAAATAGTTGCTATTTTCGAAGTCTGTTTCAAAGAATGGGAATGAATCAATTGAACACACTTAAATTCATTTGGAAAATTCTTTTAGGTTAGTAAATACATTCTTTTTTTGGTTGAATAGCATTCTTGCATATAAGAAAGTTGGAAATCTATGATTTATTTCATTTTATTTCCCGAGTTCTTTGAATTTGGTTGTTTTATTTGGTTGCTAGTTGTTGTGATGTTCACAACACGCTCCATTTTACCCTTTAGCAAAATGAGGACCCCTTTTGTTGCTTTGCTTTTGTGTTGGTTTGGTTCTGCTTGTTTGGCGGTATGGGTAAAATGTCTTTGGTGTTTGAAATTCAAGGTGCACAATGCTTGGTGAAAAATAGTTGCTATCAATGAAGTTTGCATTAAAATTCAGCTAGGGTTGCTTTTTGAACGGTTCAAAAAATCTACGTATTTCGAGAGTTATGTCAAATTTTGTGAAAAGTCAATGCTAGACTGTCTAGTCAAAATGTATCTCATATGCATTGCCATTTGTTTGTATCTTATATATGGTGTTTTCGGCCTGCCGGGTTATGGTGTCCATCATGTTAAATTCTCGTGTTGTGTTTGTATCTTAAACGTTCAAAACATGCTTATGCAAATCTGGACCCGATAACTTTTCATGGTGTGTTTTATAATGGTAGAAGTCCATGCTTGTATTTGTATATCACAATGCATGTATCATATATGCAAATTCGAATATGCATCGGTGAATGTCAAAATATGTTCAAAGTTAGTACATAAGGTCATGGTCATCTCATTTGTATGGTTAATACATTGCTAGTAGTATACTTTCTTATACAAATGCATAAATGGACCCGAAAGAAAATTCAGTTGAGTTCAGAAAGCAAAAGTGAATGGTTATATTTGTATGTATATTTGTTTTTGTATAAGTGCATGTATCTAATATGCATATACAAATTTGGATGTGCTTGGAGAGTTTAAACCTTGTAAACTTTAGGTGGGGTCTGTATTTGTATGTTGAGATGCATGTATTCAATATACAAAAGAGCAGGATGCAATCACAGATGTGAACTTATGATTAAATTGTGAAATAAAGTGCATTTATACATAACAAAAGGTGGAAAAGTCCACATCGCGTCCATGTGTTATAAAGTGCATGTGTGCAATATACAAAATATGATACAAACAAAAATATATACAAGATCAGATCTAAAGGTAATTCCAATTTGCTTCATAAACTTGATGGAGTCCGCGTTTGTATGTTTTGGCAATTGTATAAGATATACATAAACATATACAAGAGAATATGCAAAATGAATGAGAGAGGAAATTACAAATGCATAAAGATATCTTGCGCATGCTTTGAGATACAAAAGTGAACTCAACATCAAAAAGAGCATTAAGTTGAAATGTTTGCAATGGCGTCATCACCTCTTTTCTGGATATTAGTGAAAGTGCATGCATATGCATATACAAATGCAAAAAGTGCAAAGAGTGAACATATACAAGATCCTAAATATGCATTGAGTGGTAAAATAAAGAAAAATTAAATTGCATATGTTGTTTACAACATTTAATACATATCTACCATAGGAAATACCTAATTTCAAAAGGAGTAAAAAGGAAATTCAATTATGTTAATTTCACAATTGCATCTAGAATTCAGTTGCAGAGTACTCCATGGAGCTAAAGTGAGCAAGGGTGAATTGTGATTCAAAGGTGGTTGCGGTGAGCTTGAATGGTAAAATCTCTTGCAAACAATGTAAAAGTCAATGGTTACAATCTAGGTATGTACCTAAAATTCTTGCTTGTGATTAACAAAATGCAATTACGGTAAATTCTACAATATTTATAGTAGGATAAAAATATGCTTTAAAGTTGGTTAATTTTTGGGATTAATCATAAAGCTTAAATACTGTAGTATAGCCATACACAACTCAAAAAGAGAAAAAAGAAAAAAACCTTAGGGTAAAATAGTGATGGTAAATATGTATGGTAAAACCCTAGAAAATGTGAATGTGGTAGCAAAAGAAATATGTTTCTTGACAGGATGCCACCCAAAGGAAAGAAAACCAAGAAGGCAATCGGGAAAGGAGCAAAGAAAGATACGAGGAAAGAAGTGGTTAAGGACGAATTTCTAAACAAGGGGTTTGATTCACATATCTACTCTACGGGAGGAAGGGCAATTGATATTGAAATTGAGGATTTTGATTCCTTCGTATTATTGTAGAAAATTAGAGCACTTGGATTGTCTCTAGCATTGAATAATATGATGGATGTAGGATTGTTTAAAGCTATTAGATTTCCACTCACAATGGAAACCAGGGATCTAGTCATTGAGTGCATTCAAAAATATGACATGAACTTTAGAAAAGTGAAGCACAATGGTGTGGCTTACACAGATCTGTCAGTAGAAGGAATAGTTGAAACATTTGGCCTAAAAATTACTAAGGAAATGATGGAAATAGATGTGGAAAAGTATACGACTGATTTTAAAGAAAATGAAGCATCCTGCAAGAGTACAATGTTTTATGGATGGTACCCTCAAGATAAGAAACCAAAGGCAACCACTCGAATTCCAAAACATTTGTACATGATTGACTTCAAAGATGATATTTACATAATGATCACATTGTTAAGTAGACTAATGTGCCTTGCAGATGCAAGTCAATTTGAGTTGTGGATGTTTTCCATAATTTAGTTTATCAAAGAAGAAACAAGAGTAGTTCATTGGGCTCAAGCTATCAGTAATGCTATTTTTGCACAGATTATGAGATGGAATAAGCAGAGGAGTTTTTTCATGTAATCATATGTAGTATACTCATGTGTGACAAAGATACAATTGAGAGGAATACCAAGGGTTGGTACACTAGGAAATGGCCCAGGGCAAATGTTGGTATATGATACTTACCCAGACCTACAAGAAAAGAATGTGATGCAAAATTACACAAGGGTAAATGATGTGTTCTATGTATACCTGGTGAGAAGATTGATAGGGGATAGGGATAAGAGGTTATCAGAAGAAGCACAGAATGTTATCAATTGGCATAGTGCATTGTATATCCAATTCCCTACATTTACTTACATTAGAACATAGGGATTTATGGGTAAACCTTTCAAATTACCAAGGTACCCAATAGATAAAATGGTGTTGTTGGAATTCACCAAACATATATTAAACATCTATGGTATCTACAATGCAAAATTCAACAGAGGTAACATCAAGTTTCCCTTTGGCATTGGTAGATACCAGTGTTTTAGTGACGAGGTTGCTAAATTATCAGAGGTAGAGTTATAGGATTATGGTTTTCAAACTTTTGATTTGGCTCAACCATTTGATCTATTTAGGAGAATACAAAATTATGTTGCTAATAAATTCAGGGACCAGCCACATATTGTAGATTTTTGGGTGGATTGTGATAATGAAGTAGAGGTCAAGAAGAGGGCCCACCAAAGGTTAACTCTTGATCAGATAAAGACATTGGGAGTACTTGAAGTACCCCAAGAAATCAAAGATGATTACAAGAAAGTGTTTCACAGTAGTTATGAAACAAATAAGGTGGTTGATGAACTTATCACATAGCCAGATTGGAGTCAACCTGAAGAGGCTTCATTGGGTAATGTATCAAGGCCAGTGATAACATATTCAGATCTATGGATAAAAGAGAAAGTAGCAGAGCTAAAGGCTAGAGGAATAACAGTTACTTATCAAGGGAAAAAGGTAAAAAGAGAAATCTGGAAAACAAATGTAACTTTGATGATTTCTTAAGGAGAAAGAGGCAGATAGTAGAGGCTAAGGTAGCCAAGACAAATATGGGAGCCAAATTGTTAGATCCGTATGCATTTGTGGTAATAGTGGCCGTTCCCTCAAGTAGAAGGAAAGCACGTGTCATGTCAGCAATAAAGAGAGATCCTTTTGGTACAAGAATGATGCAGATAGCAGTTCCTCAAGCCAATAAAGAAAAGGGTGAAATAGGTCTTGAAGAGTATAACATTATTAAAATGAACCTGGGGCATGTAAATAGGGAACACCACATTGAAGAGTTGCAAGAGATGACAGAGATGACTATCACTATGATGAGGAAGGACAAGCAAAAAATAGTAGAATTTAAGGGGCACATTGCTCAATTGCAACAATTTATTCAAGGGATGATAGACCCTGGACAAAGCTTGCCTGAATTACCTTTAGAGTTAACAATTTTATCTAAAGATCAAATAAGTGACATGGAAAACAAAAGACATGAAGCTAGTATGTTTGAAGAATGGGTGATGACATTTGTTCAGAAAGGCAAAGAGGTCATAAATATTGCAGTTAGCAATTCAAACACTACTCTCACCAAGAAGAACAATTGTACTAATATTTTACAAAGGTGCCAGACAAGAATAAAGCAAGGTCAGGATGAATTGAACAAAATAACTACCATGGAAGAGCATATGGACATAATGGTTAATGAAGGGATTTTGACCCTAAAAGTGGCCTTTCAAGTGCCTAGATGGAGGATGGAATTGAAATTTGAGGAAGGAATACTCAGACCTTGCATTCTTAATGTTCAGGAGTTAGAGAGAAGTGCTCAGGACATATTGGATAAACATTTAAAGATAGTACAACATTTGGAGAGGCATCCTTGCTCTAAGGCCCAAGTATATGATGTATCAATGGCAATTAAGGAGTTTAATGATATCTTTTAGCCTTACCTTGATGACCCTGTCAATAAAATGAGTGAAGGTGTAATGGAGTTTATAATGGAATTAAGTGCTAAAGTTAAGAAATATCAAAAAAGAAGAGAAGACATGGAGGACAGAGCACATGTGTTAAAAAAGAGTTTAGAAATACAACAATACACATGGGACGCCTCTCAAAGGAAAATCCATGCTCTCATAATAGCCTTAGCTGAGAGGTATGGAAATTATATGATGAAGAAGGAAGGAAAGAAACAAATGGATGGTACCAGAGACAATAATTGATATACTTATTCACTGTATGTTTCATTTTGTTATGCCTTTGTACTTATGGAAAAGTCAAAGATAAAAAGTCAATCATAGAAGATGTTATGATACTTCAAGAAGATTCTAAAGGCATCTTTATGTTCAAGGGAATATTCCTTCAAGATATTTTGGAGTGACAACTGGCCAAAAAAAATATTCCAAGGATATTTCCATTTGCCAGCTGGTGCATAGTTGGCAAACCTTTCTCTACCATTGATGTTGTACTTTGAATTTGAACCCTTGATAGGATTTTGTAGCCATAGGAAAGGATCTAGATCTATATAAGGATCTTTGCTACATTATTTTGATACACCAGTTGTATGCAATAGAGTGCGTATGCAAGACAAGTGACTAGGAAGAGTACTTTGAGCATAGTTAATTTGAGAAGGAATTCACCTGTGTCTATAGGAAGGATTATTTGGAACATCTTGTCTCCTTTCTGCATTTGTGAAAATCCCTGCAAGTTTTGATGATATGGTTGATGCATTCAAAAGATTTGAAGTCATGAAGCATTGTAAATTTGAAATGGCTAGTATATATCAATAAATGCAAACATCAAATTTTTGCATCCATTCCAGAGTGTTATTTGATTCAAGTGTTTCTAATATATTTCCTTTGAAGATTGCAATTATGTATGTGAATTTGTGAAAATAATCTGGATTAGCATATAAGAATTTACTTACTTTTGAATCGTCCAAAGTAATCAAACTTATCCATGTGAGTAACAAAGCATCATATTCTTGTCTTGATCATGTTTCTAACCCTAGATTTTATCTTTATTTCACTAGTAGTTTAAATAAATAACCAACATGCAGTAATCTAAAGGAAATTGTTAGAGATTTTGATAAATACATATGAATGATAAAGATCTTTGATAGTTTTCATAAATTTTGAGGTACAGAGCTTGTTTCCTTAAAATTCATACAAGGATTGACGTTAAAGTTACATATATATGCAAAGGATCAACACTTTGAGAGTAATTTGGAATTATTTACAAAGATTAAGTAATCATAGCCAACAAAGAACAACTAAATCACGTAAGGCCCCTTGTTAAACAACTTCACATTGAACCATGAGTTATCTGACACAATCATGACCTAACTAATGAAGCCTTGGGATTGTGAATTATTATTTGATAATTCTCCATATATTTCAAGATAGACGAAGTTCATAGTGAATTTTATCTCATGTTATGTGTGTATAACATCTGCATCAACAGATCTGAAGGAAAATGTCAAGGAATCTGTGCATCAGGAAGTTGAGGGAGCAAGTCAAGAAGTTCAAAGAAAAGTATAAGGAGGATAGTGAACAATTGAGATCAAAAAATGAAATCTTGAATGATCTGAAAGTGGAAGTTGTAGAAAGAGCAAAATCTGAAGAAAGCTTAAATGAAATAATAAAGAACAAATCTAAAGTTTATACGCCTAAAAATGACACGATTCGGTCTAAGTAAATATTCTTAATATTTATTCCCTTCTAAGTCCTCTATCAATAAATAAATAAACAAATTTATTTATTTGATTCATATTCCTCTAAGTTAATTAAATATCACAATATTTAATTACTTCTTCTAAAGCCAAAATTAAATAAAATCCGTTGTTTAATTAAATTCTTCCAAACAATTAAATAATTCCCAATTATTTAATTAAAGTCAAATCATTCCTCTAAATTTAAATAAATCAAATCAAATTTATTCAAATCTTCTCAATCTCCAAAAATAAAATATAATCAAATATTTTATTTATTCTTCCAAATCATGCACAACAATTAAATAAATTTATTTATTTAATTTTCTTTCTTATCTTCTAATTCTTCCAAATATTCTTCTAAATCTTCTAAAAATAAGTTTTCTTCTTCATGCACACAAAATTAAATAATTTATTATTTAATTTCTCTCAAATCATGCAAAAGCAAATCACAAGTTGAGTTATCTATTCAATCAACCTTGTTTTTATCAATATCTCTTAAATTAGAAAAAAGATTTCTAATTTATGAAGTCATATCTTATCTTTAGAAAAGAAAGTAGTTAACTCAAATAAAATAGCTTTTGTGTGACACTTGTCTTCTTCTTATTCACGCACATCTCTCAACCGTTATATACCGTTGATCTTCTCATTCTTTCTATACCATTGATCTTCTCTCTCACAAGTCTATAAATTGAACCCTCTTCTTCCATTTCAATCATCCAAGATTTAAGTAAACTTACTCTACAGGAATTACAGTGCGCCTTTGGCACCAATTCCTTCATTGCTTGCAATCAAACTTGTTACTACATACTACTATCATTGTTGTGAAGCTCATCTTCATGGCAAAACTATCATAGCCATTCCCATTTGAACATCTTGGAATCATAGCAAGGAAGTGCACCTTCTGAGGGCCATATTCGTAGACAAGATCATTTGTGATAGGTGATCAATGGAAGCTGAGAATTAAAGGAGGTTTGCTTCTATATTGTTCATTGTTTGATTGATCTCTTTTATTCATTATTTCATTGAGTTTTGGGTAGTTTGATGTTATATTGATTATTCATTTAGATCCAATTTTCTCTTAACATAAAGAATGTACAAGGATTGAACAAGAAGATTTTGGATATAAAAGCTGATTTGAAACATGCATGGATTCAAGAAGATAAATTTAGAGTGAGTGCTTCCAAACTTAATAGAATAATTTAAATTTAGAAGAGTCCTGATAATAAAGAAGGTTTGGGATTTGATAAACATGAAAGTTCTAAATCAGATCAAGAAACAATTACTGAGAACAAGAAGGACAAAGGCAAATAGATCCAGTTTCAAAGGAACAGATTCAGAAGACCATCGGTCAGGTAACCAAATGCTCAAAGGTACCCATCTTTCAATGGTTATTGTAATTCATGCAATAAGTTTGGACATAAGGCTACTCAATGTAGGAGTAGAGTGAATCAAAATGTTTCATCTTTCCCCAGTCATTGCTATACTTACAATAAAGTTGGTCATAGAGCCAGTGAATGTAGAAGTTAGATAAGAAATGGCTATAATAATGGAAGGAATACTCAACCCTTTGGAGGTAACTGCTTTACATGTAAGAGAATTGGTCATAAAGATAGTGAACGTAGAAGTTAGATAAGGAATGGAAGGAATGATCAATCTTTCAATGGTAACTATTTCAAATGCAATAGATTTAGACATAAGGATAACCAATGCAAATCAAGGATGAATGGAAGGAACAATGGTAAGAGAAATCTTGTATGTTTCAATTGCAACAGGGCTGGACATATTGTAACATTCTGCAGAAGCAAGAACATGAAGAAGGATAATTAGGTAGAGATGAATAAACTAGTACAAAAAGTTGATGCGAAAAAAATCAAGAAGGATATGAAAAAAATGGGTCAAGAATGAGGTTCATGAAGTCAAGGATGAGTCTGCACCAGCCATTGGTGCAAATGCTTCCTCTGGGAAGTGAATTGGGAGCTTTGGCTCAGGGGAGCTTCAATGAAAAATCTTGTTCCCCCAGCCAGGAAAGTGGTGCTAACATTCAACATGAAGATATAAGTTAGAAAACATTCTGGCAGATCCTTTGAAGAACCTAATGTGGTGGATTGTAGAGCAGTTTACATCCACTGTGAATGATAGAGAAAGTATATGACAACCTTTTAAAACACACATTTATAGCGAATATGTTTTGACGATAAAGGTTTATAGGCAATATCATTCAAAATAAATTCACATTGCATTTGAATACTTAAGAAACCAAGAAGATCAGAGAAGAGAAGTTGAAGAGAATTCAAGCGTTTGGTGTAAAGGAACCCTAACCGAAATCAGAAGGTATTTATAATTCTCATTCTTGTAAAATCTTTAAGCTATGAAAGATGTCAACCCCACAAGTTGTTGAGAGTATGGAGAGGCCTCAACTTAAGTTCAAGAAGCACCCTTTCAAATCCTTAGAAATAGATTTGGATGGTGCATTCTCTGATGTCCCATATGGGATTATGCATATGGAAGACATTAGGGCATATAATTATGCAAATCTAGAAGAATATGATCATATGAAATAAGGGCAATTCTATTTGGAAAAATTGATGAATGATAAGTTTGAATTGAAGGAAGAATACAACACTTTGCATGAAAAGAAGTTAGTTGTATGGATCAATTTCCCTATTTTATCTGAAGATGCTCGGGTCAGGTACGCCCTAATTAAGATCCATGATGAATTATTTTGGCTAAATAGGTTGCATATGATAACCAAGGATGCTATTGAGGTAGTGAAAAGTATGTGTTCTTCCAGAACAGTTTCAGCTTTGAAGGTTGTAAAGAATAACATAGTGATGGAGTTAATAGGTTCCAAATTTGACAAAATGGCACTAACTGTTAATGATATTGAAGATCGGATAGTAAGGTTTGCATCAATGGTGATCAGATACAAGGTTTACTTCTCCAATAGGGAGAACTCTGTCTCTATAATGGTCATCTACACAACCTATGAGATGGTAAGGAAGGATGTCAATTATGACCTATGTGAGTTGCTCCAGCAACAATTGTTGGAGAATCTGAAGGGGACAAAAGATACAAAATACCCTTTCAAGTCTGACACTCTAATCATTTTCCTACTATTCTATTTTTTGAAGGAATTACAAGATATGAATAATGTTGTTTGGTTCAATCACTCACCTGTAGCAGAACAAATTAGAAATCATATGCAGAGTTTAGGAAATGTTGATGCACAAAATGTAGCTCTATGGGGTTATATTAAGAATTTTTAGAAGAAAATGCAGGAAAGGGTTATAATTCCTAGAAAAATAGTTGAGAAGAATAAAGATGACATTGTGTTTATGGTAACCAAAGATCAATGCCTCATGGAGGCAGTGGAACCGATAATAGTGTGGGTCCCAACAATGGGATATGAAGTCATAGATGACATCTTGATTGGGTTAGTAGATCTAATGTTAAGAAAACCTAAGGATCCCAAAGAGGAAAGATTTGGAACCTTTAAAGAAAAATATCTCAAAGTACATCTAGAACAAACTCAATCAGAATCATAGATAAAATCAAGAAAGTTGGTAGAAGATTATTCTATGAGCAAGGGGATTCACAAAGGAGCAAATAGGCCAAGCCAGAGCTAAAGCTTAGGCTACAGAAGAGAAGACTGCTCAAGAAAAAGTTTTGGTAAGACCTAAAGTGAAGTCTGAGGCCTCTAAGGCTGCAAATGCTCTAGAAGGACAGACAACAAAAGCTCTGGAGGAGGAAGAAGACAAATCTAGACAGGAAAAGACTGCCTCCAACACAAGAAGAAGAACAAGAAACTCCTTCTCTACTATAGACATATCTAAGAGCTCCGAACCACTCCCTACAACTGAGGTTGAGAAGAAAGAGCTTGTAGAGAGAAAGCAAAGAAGAAAGAAAGAAAAGGCCACCAACAGAGTGTATGTAAGTCTAGGTAGAGGAGAGGAAGAAGAGGAAACAAAAATAGATGAGGAAATGAAAGAAAAAAGGAAAAAAATAGAAGAAGCCACTTTTGGAAAAAAGGAGAAGCCCTCTGGGAAGGTTAAGGACAAGAAAAGGAAGAAAGAGGAGAAAACTGAGACCAAAGAAGATGAAGCAATAATAGCCTTGGAAGCCACAATTAATGCAATTACTCAGCATGGGAACTTGAAGCCTATTGCTAGTACTTATGATGAAAGCTCTGATGGAAACAAAGTGATAATTGAAGCAACAATTGTAATATTTTTGGATATGTTCAATAAATCCCTAATTGAAGTCATAGATGACATGCTAGATAGTCTAGCCAACATAATGATAGCAAGAAAAGAAGGGGCCATGGCTAAAGATGTTGAGATAAAGGAGTATGTTTTATTGAAACTTTGCCCAAATATCACCAGTGAAGAAAAGGTCAAAGTCACTAAGAATATTAGTGATAAATTTAGAACAAAGAAAAGGGTCAACACTCTAATGTCTGGTGACATTGAGAAATTTGTTAAGGATACTGAGGAGATAACACTAAGTGTGCTACATGAACTACAAATCTCAATTGTGATAGGTACTAATGAAGAGGAACAAAATGTTGATGCTGACAGGCCTAATATAGTTCCAGATGAGAATACAGAATAGAGTATGGATCAAAGTGGAACACTTCCTCTGGTAAACTCTAGGAAAGATGAAGAGATTAAAGAGTCTACAGAGCAAAAGAATTCTAAAGAAGCAAAAGTGACACATGAAGAAAATGTCACTGAGGATCAAGGTGAACATAGATCTAAAGAAGCTAATGAACGGATGATTGATAGTACTGCTATGCAAATATAGGGAAACGAGCAAGATCTTATTCAAGAAGACCCTTTGGAAAGGCATGATGTTGAGGTGTCTCATGAAGAGGACATAAAAGACACTGCTAAGAAGGAGTCAGTTGACTCCTTGAGAGAGTTTTTGGAGAAGCAAAAGGAAGCTCATATTTTGAATGCACTTGAGCTATTGTGAGGACCAATTAACCTTGCCACAATGTCCCCATTATAGAAGTTGAGACTTGGGACACTTTTTCAAACTACTACACAAGAAGAGATCCTAAAATCTCATATAGAGGATAGTGAGCTAATAGGAGATGCATCTACAATTTTTGAAAAGATAATGCCTGGGATAAAGAGAGATACATCCTTGGGTCCTACTACTCAATTGAAATATCTTATAGAATCAATCAATTCTCATTTTGAGTCTCTAGAACAAGCTGTAGAAAAGAAGGTAAGGGTAGAGATTGATGACAAGAGGTTAGTGGATCTCAATGACATATTTTCTCAAGTTAAATTTTTTTAGAAAAGAGTATAGAATATGCTCAGACTGCTATCAAAGAGGCTAGTAAAATGTATCAATTTTGTCTTACATGGACTGAGAAAACAAAGGATCTAAAAGATAAAATAAATGGATGGGAAGCTCAAATAATGAAGATCTCCAGAACTTATGACCCGGTAAAAGATGCTATTAACAATCAGAGGGCAGAGGTTGAGACCATTCATTCTACTATACATAAGTTGTAGACCTAGAGGGAGGTTATAAAGCATAGAATGAGCCAGCTCTGAGAGATAGCAAGCTTCAAAATTGCATCCATGGCTAGGCTAGTAGCAATAGCAGGACATAGTAGGCAAATCACTGAGGCCCATACTGCTGTGAAGAAGGTAGAAGAGGTGGTATCTCAAGTTAATGGGCACATATTAGTTTTGAGTGATGCTAAAGTAAGGTGGGATGAAGATGTGGTTCAATTGAAGAAACTCTATTAAGATATTCTCCTAGAAAAACAATAAGGTATTTTGATTTCACTTGTATATATGCGGATAGTACAAATAGTTTTAAATTTTTGGTCACTTGTAGATATTTCCATATCATTCACCTTTGCCATTGATGTCAAAGCAGGAGAATGGAGCACGTGAAAAACACAAAAGACAAATAATTGAAAAATAAAAAGAGAAGCATGAAGTTAGGGGGAGTAGTGTGTAAAGAGTAAGGGGGATCAGTATAAAAATTTTTCACATCAGGTGTTGCCATCAATGCCAAAGGGGGAGATTGTTGGCAACTTGGCAAACATCATTGATAGAGACACTATTGCTATGAGTTAGTTTGACTGAGCATGATGTTTGATGGTGTTGTCATTGAATGCAACAAGAAAAGGAACAAGGTTGGAACAAAGATTTTGGTCCGGCAAAGGAAGACCTAAGGAATTTGGCTAAGTGTTGGAAGAGTTCAGAGATAGCGATAGAAAGACAACATTTTGATTGACATGGTCCGTAGTTGAAGATCTAGTCTTGCGGTTCTGGTAAGATGTCTATAGTCCTTAGATGATCTTAAATACAAAGTTTCATCTTTTGATAATCTTTGAAAGTGTACCTTCAAGCTATCTAAGTCTGGCATGACAGAATACAATACTAAACATAGTAGAACACACATTTGTTTTGGTCCACATTCGTTTGGTATTGAATATTTTGTTATGTGGTTTTGAGGTGTTGTAAACACTTGTATGAATTCTCTAAATCTAGAGTTGCAGAGTCTCAAGTCCACCGAAATGATAGTTTTGAGCTACTGAGATCGCTACTTGGTTTGACAGAGTTTGACTGTGACAAGGCATGCATTCTGATGGTCCGTATTTTTCTGCAAGGTGATATTATGCTCTGGGGTTTTGAAGGTAATCTTGGGGATGTCTAAAGAGTCTTGGATATGAATTTGAGAAAGTCTTGTGGTCTGCAGCAAAAGTTATGATCTGACAGTTCGACTGAACTAGTGATAGTCTATGTTTGAAGCTGACTTGATAATTTGAGTTGTGTGCGGTAAGATCCATTGATTGGAACTTTATTCTAAGTGGTCCTATAGTTGAAGCTGACATATGAGAGTGCGTTGCAAATGTTACTGCATTTTGCAAAGTATTTTGGTGAAAGAATTAGGCTGACAAGCTACTCAAGGCATCAATACACATTTCATCTTTATAGGCCGACCTAATGTGAAGATTCTATGTGTTGCAGATATATATGTGAGATTCAATTCAATGTTTGGATGATGATGTGTGAATATGAAGGTGTGTGTGTAACATGCAAAAGATTGTGATTTTGTGAAGGCAACAAGTGAAAACGAAGAGAGAGGTCTTATGCCCATGTAAGAACAAAGCAATGTAGCAGAACAGTTCAGAATGAAGAGTTTTGAGATAGTTTTTTGAGAATCATTGGAGCTGCAATCATGCATTTACAGATGCAATTCTAGTAGTTCATTTTGGTAGTGAGCCACCCTTCTATCTTCTTCTTTCTTTTTACAGTGAGCATTTTGGACAGTGAGTCCTTTTGGGCAGTGAGTCCTAAGGCAGTGAGCCTCTTTGCAATTTAGTATTGTTAGTACATAATATATTGTGAGCTAACACTCACCGTGGTTTTTTTCTTTTTGGGTTTTCCATATAAAAATCTTGGTGTTCATGTGTTATGTTTTGTGGTTGTTCATTTCATGTTTAATCTATTTAACTATTGTTGAATGGGCAAATGGATTATGGTTTAATAAGTGTATGATTTAAGATAATACTAATTCACCCCCCTCTCAGAATTCCAGGTGTAAAACAATACAATTATGGACAGATAGGAGAATGCTCCACATTTATTCGTAGATGAAGATATAATGACATGGTTTGAAGCATAGGTAGATATGCGTAGAAAGTATGTATGGTTCAAATCTCAAGTGATAATATGTACCGTACATGGTTCTTTGAAGTTAGATTTGTGAAGATATGTCTTGTTGAAAGAAAGTAATCAGAAGGAGATAGTTGAAGACACCACATTTCATTGCACTTTTGCTAGTTGGACTTGCATATTAAATAATGAACTCTTATGGCTAGATGGTATGCTCTGTTCAAGTTTCAAATGATTAAGTTCACCGCAAAAATAGTTTCCATTGTTTTATCTTAAGACTGTGTAAGCAATGATTGTTAAGGACACTGTCATCAAAGATCAAGTGCTTGAGCCAACATGAAATATCTAGAAATGATAAAAGAAGTATATAGGAATGATTCACAAGACATATAATTCTCATTGTGTGATCCACATGATATAATCTATTCCCTTCAATACCGATTTTGGGTCTAAAGCTAAATGTAAGGAAGGATAAGTGTTTGTTGTGTTGACCTAATATATGTTGATGGTTTTGCTGTATGTTTTGGAGTGTGTTCTAGAATGGAAGAGTGTGCCAAGGTAAAATAGGACTTGATTATGCTTTGTTCTTGAACCGCACTTAATTTCTACTTACCGCATATCTTGTGGAGCCAACTGCTATGGCCAATACACATTTCATGTTGTTTGTTTCATCTTAGATGACTAAGGAGAAAGATCTTGATGCTTTCAGAGGATATAAATGTAAGATAAAATGTGTCAAGAAGATGATGATGTGTTTCTTTGTGTGAAACTATTTTTGAGATTGTGCGAATATACTTACTACATAAGCAAATTTCACGATGAAATGTGGGAAGGATTAGTTCATGTAATATGATGTTGTGAAGGTAGATGTTGGTGAAGTGATGATGGAGATAAGTTTTCTAAAGTTATTTTGTTATGGCGAAGGTTAAAATTGTGATTGTGAAGAAGTGAGAGTGTTGTGTAGAGGCTGAAGTGATCAATAGTTCATATTCTGAGAAGAACATTTGAATCAGATAAGTTTGTTGTGAAAACATTGCAAGTGTTGTAATTGTTAGTTGCAACTTCATTTGGATTGTAGCCCATAAATAATATTGAAATCTTATTTTATTTGTGAGCCTGAATTTGGACAATAGATCCAAGCAGCTTGCTCACTATGGTTTTTCCCTACTAGGGTTTTCCACGTAAATCTAGTGTTATGGATGTGTACTTTTGTACTCTGGTTCTTTTCATGTTTTAAAATGCTTATGTTAGTTTGAATTATATTGGAAGAAAAGAATTTAATAAGTATTAATTAACCCACCCTCTCAATACTTCTGTGTTAAACAAAAAAGTCATTGACAAATAGTATTGTGCCATGTCAACATTGAATAATCTTCCTTTACATGTGATGTCTGGAATAGGACACATGACACAATTCTATGATTTCATAGACCAAAATATTTGGACCCACTAGGTTCTAGCAGACGTGTGCTAGCCATCCAATCATTTCGACCAACCCAACACCATTGATTCCATCTAATTTAGATTAGGACACATGGTGTGATTCTGTGATGTTGCAGATCAAAATCTCTAGACCCACCAAGTGCTAACAAACACCCAATAGCCATCTAATCATTTTAACCAAACTAACACCATTGATTTCATCTAACTTAGATTGGGACAAAATATTAAACTATGACTTAGGAAATATTAAAGTCTTCTACACTCAGTTGGACCAGTAGCTGCTAGGGCAAGGGGCTAATAACAACATGACCATAAGGCTTCTGTAATAACTTAAGTGACTGGAAACCCACAATAGCAAGTCAATGAGCAAATAGAATAAAAGTGCTCAATGCCCAAACTAAAAATCAGGGTTTAGGATATAGACATGAATATAACCCTAATTAGGCCAGAACTGATTGAATTTTTTTTAGGGCCATAACCAATTGACTCAATAGATCTATATCAACATGCCAAAAATATGCACGCCACCATTATGCAAATATGACATTAATAATAACTATATGCATCAATCTCCATCTTCAAAACCCTAACATCAATGACAACAATATGCAACAATCTCCCCCTTTGTCATTGATGGCAATACTACTTGAATGACAAAACACCAGTTTTGACAGTAACAGAGAAACTAGATGAAATTTCTCTCAGTTATCCCTTTGATTGAACCTTATTAAATCATCTCTCCCCCTTTGACAGCAATGATAAAGGGTATGCCCCACAAAATTTTTCTATTTTCTCCTTGAATCTCTCCATCTAATAGTTTATCTTTACCACTTTTTAAAATGTCTTTATCTTTCCTTGAACTGTCAAGACATGCATGTCTTCTCCCCTTGAGGGGTATCTCTTCTCTAATATACTTCAAGGATTAAGAATAGATCTTTGAGATTCTCCCCCTCGACACATGCTTCATCTATTCAATTAGACATGAGAAGAAAGAGCTATCACTCCTAGCCTCTATCTAAGATACTCAAATGTCTTGTTAGGAAGGGGTTTTGTAAAAATATCTACAATCTAGTCCTTTATTTCCACATAATCCAATCTAACTTCCTAATCTATAACTTTCTCTCTCAGAAAATGATATTTGATTGAGATTTACTTTGTTCTTGAATGCATCTTAAGATTCTTTGAGATATTGATTACACTTGTGTTATCACAAAGGATGGAGATAGGCTCATCATACTCAACTTTTATGTCCTTCAAAGCTTTCTTCATCCATAGCACATGAGTGCAACATGACACAACAACAATGCATTTTGCCTCTACTATTGACAGTGACACTGGATCTTGTTTCTTGCTTAACCATGACACTAGTTTGTCTCAAAGAAAGAATGATCCACCACTAGTGCTTTTCTGTCATAAATACTTCCTGCCCAATCAACATATGTATATGTAGGCAAAGTGAAATCATCACTCCTATGATACCAAAGACGATAGCCCATAGAAATTTTCAAATATATGAAAATCTTCTTCACAACCTTCATATGTGTCTCCTTAGATACTACTTGAAATATTACCACCATGCATAATGCTTGCATAATATCAGGTATAGATGTAGTTAGATACAACAAGCTACCAATCATGGATCTGTATATAGTCTGATCTACTTGAGGTGATTCATCATCCTTGCTCAACTTACATCCTATCACCATAGGTGTACTAACTATTTTGTAGTCTTTCATTATGAACTTATTCAACATCTCATTGACATATTTAGTTTGTGAAATGAAAATGCCTTTATTAGAATGAGTGATTTGCAAACCAAGGAAAAATGATAACTTACCAAGCATAGACATTTCAAATTATTTTTGTATCTCTTCTACAAATTCCTTGCACATTTTGTCATCACTTTCACCATAAATAATGCCATCTACATAAGCAATAATAATAAACATACGATTACGTTTTGTTTTGATGTACAAATTACTATCTACAATACCTTTCTTAAATCCTTGCTATTGCAGATACTTGTCCAATCTTAAATATGAAGCCCTAAGGGCCTTCTTGAGTTCATATAGTGCCTTTTTCAACTTGCAAACAAAGTCCTAATTTTTTGTCAATTGAAATCCTTCAGGTTGTTCAATATACACTCCTTCAATATTGCCATTGAGAAATGTAGAATTGACATCAAAACATCCTAATTGCCTCTAATATTTCCATAGGAGTAAAATTTTCTTCCAAGTCAATACCTTCTACTTAAGCATATCCTTTGTAGACTAATCTTGCCTTGTTTCTAATCACCTGTGCATCCTCATTCAGTTTGTTCCTGAATACCCATTTTGTCCCAATGACATTCTTGTCTTTAGGTCTTGGGACAAGTTCCCAAGCTTCATTCTTCCCAATATGATTTAGGTCTTCTTGCATTGCATCAATCCAACTTTCATCTTTGCTAGCTTCTACAAAACTTTTAGGCTCAATTTTACACAATAAAGAGAAAATTACACGTTCTTTCATATTTTCCAATCTTCTCCTTGTCAGAGCACCATCATCCTTGTTTCCAAGAATTTGATTTTTAGAATTATCTCTTTGAACATATCTTGGAGGTGTCTTTGTGTTTTCCTTTTAGATTCTTCTTTTGCAACTTCATCTTCTTCTTCTTAAGTGTAGACTGATTCATCTAAATAATTGTCTACTCTGTCATATATTGGATGATGTATGTCTTCATCAATCCTAACATTTGTAATCTCAACTATATTCTACAATCTTTTATTGTAGCATCTGTATGTCTTGCTTCTTGTTTAATAGCCAAGAAAAATTACTTCATTAAACCTTGAGTGAAACTTACCCAAGTTGTCTTCATCTCTTCTAATATAACATTTGCTTCTAAATATTCTTAAATACTTGATAGATGTAGGTATACCTGTCCACAATTTATATGGAGTCTTTGTGTCATTTACTCTTATCTATACTCTGTTAAGAATGTAGACAATAGTATGGACTACTTGTTTTCAATACACATCAGATAGCTTGGATTCATTCAACATTGATCTTGCCATCTCTTGAATTGTTCTATTCTTCCTTTTAACTACTCCATTTTGTTGAGGAGTCCTTGCAACACAATAATGTCTCCTTATTCCATGTTTTTCACAAAACTTTTCAAATTCATTAGAAGTAAACTCACCACCTCTATCAGACCTTAGACATATGATTTTACAACCCATTTCATTTTCAACCAAAGATTTGAAGATCTTAAACCTCTTAAAAGATTCACATTTTTCTTTTAAGTAACTCAAGTCATCCTACAAAAATCATAAATGAGTAACATGAAAAACCTTTCACCTTGTAGACTTCTTGTCTTTGTAGGTCCAAATATGTCTATATGAAACAACTCCAAAGGCTTTGTAGATGAATACTCATTTGTATTGAATCTTGTCATTATTTTCTTTCCTTGTTGAGATTCTTTGAGGAAAGTGGTTGAAGGCTTTACAATCTTAGGCATATCTCTCACAACATGCTTGGAACTAATCTTTACTAGATAGTCAAAATTGATATGACCCATCCTTTTATGCCATAACCAACTCTCATCTATATATCCTAAAAGATAGTTTCTCCCTTTGATCTCATTGAGATTATATAGGTTGTTTTCAGTCCTACTTGCCTCCAACAAGCTTTCCAGTGGTTTATTTTCTGATCTCACATCCTTGAGCATGGAAGATGAGGTTGTAACCCTTGTCACACATATGAATCACACTTAGAAGGTTATACTTTAGGCCTCCAACATATAGAACATCTTTTTTATTTGTCTTCCCATCAAAGCTTAGAGTGCCTTTTCCACAATTTTTTGTAGTTGTATTATCACCATATTTCATTGAGCCACCATTCCACTTCATCAAGCTGATGAACTTGATTCTATCTCTAGTCATGTGACTAGAACATCCACTATCTATCACCCATGTATTTTCTTGACCTTGAGCATGAAATACAGTTTTAACGATCATTGATTTCTTAGACTTTTGATCTCCTTTCTTCATTTTCTATACCTTCTTAGGTTTATTCTTTTGATTAGTAGTAATGCCACTTTATTTTATTTCTTAGAAGGAACATCCACTTCACTCTTCTATCTGGGAGGCTTCACAAACCCACTTCTACAAAATCTTGCTATGTGCCCAAAGTTTGCACATGTAGCATATGAAATTGAAATCAACTAGAGGTGCAAATGGATTATTTCTCACAAAATCTTTTCTTCTTGCACTAGCTCTACAATCAATAGCCTTGTGACCATATTGATTACAAAATAAATAGTAACCAAAGAATAAGTAATTGAATGTATTTATATATGCTTTCCTTGTAGGAGCTGGTCTTCTAAATCTCCTCTTTTTATTGTTGACTTTGACAAAGCCATCTTCTTTTTCCTTCTTATCTTCAATCTTCTTATGGGCTTTTGTATTTGACTCAGACTTGTCTTTATTTTTCTTCTTAGGAGGTACAGTAGACGTTGTATTAATATCATCATATCCTAAGCTAGACTTGATAAAGGATACTCTTTGACTATTTATCATTTCATCCAATATCTCAAAGCTTTTTCAAACTTCAAACTTTTGTTTAACTAAGAATTCATCTTTTCTAATTCCTTCTTTAGAGACACAACTTCAGCTTCAAGCTTATGACATTCTTTTGATTTTTCTTTTAGTTCAGATCTCACAACTTATGAAATTATTTTTCCTTCTTCTACTTAAACTTTTAGATTGAAAATCATCTCCTTAGATTCTTCAGGCTTTGCTTTTGATTTTCTTTCCTCATTGATTTCAAATCATTTAGGGCAGAGATGAGTTCTCCTTCTAGATTTACCTCATATTCTTCTTCATCAGGATCTAGCATTTCTTAACCATCTTCTACAAGGTTTTCTTCATTTTCCAAGATCTCCATTTCCATGAATAGTGCTTCTTCTCTTTCAGTTTGAGATGAACATTGATTATTATCCTTAGATGAACTATTTTCCTCTTTTGAATAGAGGCTCTTCTTATGCTTGTGAAATTTCTTCTTTTTGTTCTTGTATTCTTTATGAATTTTAGATTGATCACTATTTTCATTTCTCAAAAAGTACATTTTGAAGAATAATGACCTACTTTACCACAATTAAAGCATTTGAAAGGTAACTTACCCTTATGTGACTTGCCAAAACCTTACTTTAACTTCCTCACAATGTTGGTCTCCTCATCACTGGAATCATTGCTAGGTCAAATTCTTCATTCTTCTCTTTCTTATATGCCTTGAAAGCAACTTCATTCTTTGACGTCTCCTTACATTCCTCATCTCATAAGTAGTGAGATCCATATAATTCATCCATTGTAAATAAGTTTAGATCTCTGGCTTCTTCAATAGCAAAAACTTTTGGGTCATATTTTTGGAAAAGGGATCTCAGAACTAGGTCTTTCATTTCTTCACCATGTCCTTTGATAGCATTGATAATTTCATCCAACTAGAGTAGATAGTCAGTAATGTTTTCTTCTTCCTTCATCTTCAGACTTTAAAAATTACCTATGTATGTCTGTATCTTAGCTTGTTTCACCTTGGCATATCATTCATAAATGTTATGAATATTTTTCTAGACGTTTGTAGAAGACTTGCAGTGCATCACCTTAAAAAATTTAGTGTTTATCAATCCACATAGAATTGCATTCTTATCTTTAGCATTGTTCTCACATGACTTCTTACTAGCCTGATCTATTGGAGGAGTTACAGGAGCATTATAACCATCCACAACAAATTTCTAAACATCAAACCCTAATGAAGTCAAATAGGCTCCCATCCTTATTCTCTAGAAAGCATAGTTTGATCCATAAAATAGAGGTGCCTTATTTGAATAGGATCCTTCTTGACCTTCCATGTGTTCTAATCCAAGCTCTACCTTCAACTGTTAGGTTGTATAAAGGAAATTAGCTTTGATACCAATTGTAGAATACATGAACATACTGGGAGGGGTGAATTAGTATATTAATAAATTTCAACCTCAACTACTTTTCCAATTATCACCAACACATTAATGAGAGCATTAACATGAATATCAATAGTGCAAGCAATGAACACAACCACACAAAAGAACACAACACCAAATTTTATGTGGAAACCCTAGAAGGGAAAAACCACAGTGAGCAAGTTTCTTGGATCTACTACCCAAATCCAGCCTCACAAGAAGAAAATTGATCATTACAATAAGTTTTTGAGGCACCAACCCATAGGAGACCAATCCACTAAAAAAGATTTATAGCACCAACCTAAAGGAGACTCCAATCCCCCAAAGTAAGCACCAACCTAGACAAAGAGAGGCAACAACCTCACAAGGATCAAGAGGAACCAACCTCTGATATAGCTGACATAAATATAAACTTGTATGACATATACATCACTATTAAGATAATCAGTGAAAAATATCAGAATGAACATGCTTGATTTTTCTTTGACATTTTTGAATAATTATGATTCTCAATCTCTTCCACAACAAAATCACCACCTCTACTATGAATGATAAATCATGATTTGTACAAACAGAGTCACAGTCCATTTGCAAACACTCACTGTCACACTTCACTTCTGTGCTCACATATCTATGTAAAAATGAAAATGATCATATTTAAATATCAATCCGTATATTTAGATACAATCCTCATGTCAGCTTAGATGCCTCAAACAATCATTAACTTGATCCAAAGTTAGAAAACAAAAGTAAAGACTTATCACTACCTTGTCAACCTTTGTAATTTGAATTTTAAACTAGGGACTAGCCATTAAAAAAAAATTAAATGTAGACCATTGATCTTATCTTTCATGGAAAATAATGAATGGACTAGATGCGAGATAAGACTACCATGTGTGAAAGCTCTACATTGAAAATTTGTTGACAAATAGTATTATGCCATGTTGGCATTGAATAGTCTTCCTTTATAGGTGATGTCTAGAATGGGACATGTGGCACGATACCATGATGTCACAAACAAAAATCTCTGGACCCACCAGGTGCTAGCAAATACGTGCTAGCTATTTGATCATTTCAATGAACCTAATAGTATTGGTTTCATCCAATTCAGACTAGGACAGGTTGTGTGATTTTATGATGTCATAGACCAAAATCTCTGGACCCACCAGACACTAGTAGATGTATTCTAGCTATCTAATTATTTCAACCAACATGAGATTATTGATTTCAGCCAACTTAGACTAAGACAAAATATTAAACTCTGACTTAGGAAATATTAGTCCTGTGCGCTCGATCAAACTGGTAGCTGCTAGGACAAGGGTTGATGCCAAAATGATCATGAAGGCTTTAGTAATAACTTAAGAGACTGGAAACCCACAATAGCAATTCAATGAAAAAATAGAATAAACGTGCTCAATGCCCAAACTAAAAATTAGGGTTTAGGATATAGACATGAATAAAACCCTAATTGGGTAAGAACTGATTGAAAAATATTTCCAAGGTCATTATCAACCAACTCAATAGATAAGTAACTACATGCCCAACATATCCATGCCACCATTTTGAAAATAAGAAGTCAGTGACAACTATATGCATCAAATCTCCATCTTGAAAACCTTGACATGAATGAGAATAATATGCAACACCCTAACCTTGACTGCTCTGCAAAACTAGGAGCCCTCTACCCAATTGGAACTATATCCTCATACAGAGATATCCAGTAGGACACCTCTTGCAACACCCACTTTGTACTCCTCCATGCACTTCCCACTTCATCAAATATTGTCAAAAGCCTCTATAACCTCAATAGTGCCCTATCTATATTCTTCTCTTGTCCCAACCTAGCCACATCTGCATCAACCCTTTGTACCTATATCTATATCCCATCCTAAGCTACCACTACACTATCCCTCTCTACCTATAGCATGTCCCTCTTTGCCTATAGTTTGTTTCTGTCCACCTGTAGCCTATCTCTCTCTATTTATTGTCCATTCTATGTTGCCACTAGATGATCTTGGTCAGCTTGTAGTGTGTCTCGCTCCCCCTACAACCTATTCCTCTTCATCCGCAATGCATCCTTCTCATTGAGAATTATCACCAATCACATGTTCAGGGCCTCCACTCTATCTCCTCCATCACCTCCTCCATCCCCTCTTCTATTTCCTCCATCTCCAACCTTCCCCTATCTAGCTATCTATGGTTCCTATAGTACCTATGATACCTATGGTACCTAGGAAGCCTATGCTACTGGTGGTCCCTATGCCTACTATTCTACCTCTGTATCTACTAATATTGCCAAAATTCATGAGCTTAGACTACCTCTACCATCACTATCACTACTACTATCTACCTCCTCTTGTCCTCCACTCTCTTCCTATCCTCTACTTTCCTCTCCTCCCTCCTCCATCATCACCTACCCCCCTCCTCCTCAACATACATCTCCTTAATATCGTCCTCCACCTCCTCCTCAACATCCATCTCCTGAATATCCTCCTCAACCTCCTCCTCAACTATCTCCTCCTCTATCACCTCCTCCTTAGATGCTATCCAACCACCCCATTGCTACCAGCACCACATCACCTATGTCCTCTTCCTACTCCTCTACCATTTGCCCATCTCTTCATCTCTCATGTAGCCATCCAAATGCGGTCCTGCACTATCCCTCTGTGTGGTAGCATAAGTCACAATGGCACGTACTTTCTCCACCATGCTCTATAGGCCACTATCACGTCATATACTATCCATTGACAATCATCACACAACACTCTCAACAACCCTTTCTAGCTCTCTCGAGATACATCTTGATCTATATGTGGCCCCGAGTCATCCATCTCCCTAGATAGATGGGAAAATACATGGGGCCCCTCGGTCACATCCTACCATAGGCCAAACTAGTGTTGTACCTACTATAGCCTATACCTCTCTATAAGGTATGTATTATGCCTATGAGGTAGCATGGTATCATGGTGCACCACAACATTGTACTATCCTCCAACCATCCCTCTCCTTCCCTATACAACCTCCATATGATATCCCCTACCTAGGTCATCCAAGACCCACAACTAGCAATCCATATCCCCTAGGTGTCTCTACCGCAATATCATCCACTAGCCAAACACATAAGGCTCCCCATATCCCAGAGCCACCTTGCTACCTACTGGACAACACATTGTAATATGCTTCCACACCTAGATCTACAATAGTGTGGTGTGCCCAATACTCTACCCTCGCTTATAGGTCACTATGTGCAAATATCTATACAAATGGGCAAGCGTGCATACTTCCAATGCAAATATCTGATTACACTCTACCATATCTTCTAAGCTAATCAAGAATAACCTCCCACTCTTATCAAGTAGTAGAATGATGCTAACAAGAGTTTCCAACACCAAGGGAAGGTTTGGTACCAACCCTCTACACCTATCCAAGTGTATATGCTAGAAATCATAATGCAAACAAGAACAAAGGAGATTCTATTCCAACGTCTACATAACTCAAGAAATAATCACAATGGACAATAATGAAATCCAAAGTAAACAATCAAGTAAGTTACCACACTACGTTATTTATTCCTTGGTGTATTGATATGTGGATTGCTCTAAATGTAGCATAACCATGATTGCAAATGGATGTATGATACCTCAAATGGATGCGAGATGTGAGATACTTCAATTAATGATCAAAGTGCTTGGAGATATGGATACCAATACTCAAAAATCATGAAGGGTTTGTGAAGAGATGAATGGGCATATTTACAGTTTTAGGGAAGATCGATCAACAGTGGAGGGAATTTGATGAAATAAATTGATGAGATAAATTAAGGAATCATGAATGAATGTGCGCACAACAAGTGTACAATCAAAAAACTATTTTATTGAGTTAATTACTTTATTGACTAAAGATCTAGGATTGATTTTCATAAAAATAGAATGCTTTTTCTATTTTATGAATTGATTGATAAAAACAAAGGTTTTAAAGCCAATTAAACTCAACCTTTGATTTGCTTTTTGACATGCTATGAATAAAATTAAATAATAAATTATTTAATTTGTGTGGATGGAAGAAAAAGATATTTTTGGAAGGTTTGAGAAGATAATTAGAAATTAAATAAATAAATTTATTTAATTTGTCGTGCATGATGGAAGAATAAATAAGAAATAAATAAAATATTGATTTTATTTATTTAGAAGATTAGAAAATTTAACATTAAATACATTTGAATGATTTATTTAATTTGGAGGAATAATTAGCTAATTAAAATTATTTAATCGTGGTGGATAGGAAGAAATAAAGATGTTGAATTAATTAAATAATTTATTTATTTAATTAATGGGAAAATAGAAGAATAAAGTGGTAAGATAATGAAATTAATTAAATAATTAAGAATCATTTAATTAATGTTAGATTAAGGTGAATTATGAGATTATGATGTTAGAAGATTTTAATGAAATGATGAAATATGCTCAAAATCAGAACGCAAACAAGAACAAAAGAGATCCTATTCGAATGTCTATAACTCAAGAAATAATTGTAATGCACAATAATGAAATTCAAAGAAAACAATCGAGCAAGTTACCACACTACAATATTTATTCCTTGGTGTATTGATATGTGGATTTCTCTAAATGTAGCATAACCATGATTGCAAATGGATGGATGATAGCTCAAATGGATGTGAGACACTTCAACAAATGCTCAAAGTACTGGGAGATATAGATGTCAATGCTCAAAAATCTTGCAATACAAAAAAGAACAAAAGAGATCCTATTCCAATGTCTACATAACTCAAGAAATAATTGCAATGCACAATAATGAAATCTAAAGAAAACAATCAAGAAAGTTACTACACTATGATATTTATTCCTTGGTGTATTGATATGTGGATTTCTCTAAACATAGCATAATCATGATTGCAAATGGATGGATGATAGCTCAAATGGAGATGAGATGCGAGATGCTTCAACAAATGCTCAAAGTGCTAGGAGATATGGATGCCAATGCTCAAAAATTGTGAAGGGTTTGTGAAGAGATGAATGGGTGTATTTATAGTTCTTATGGAAGACCAATCAATGGTGGAGGAAATTTAATGAAATCAATGGATGAGATAAATTGAGGATTCACGAATGAATGTGCACATGACAAGTGTACATGCAAAAAGTTGTTTTATTGAGTTAATTACTTTGTTGACTAAAGGTAGGATTGATTTTCATAAAAATAGAATTCTTTTTCTATTTTATGAATTGATTGATTAAAACAAAGATTTTAAAGCCAATTAAACTCAACTTTTGATTTGCTTTTTGACATACTATGAATAAATTTAAATATTAAATTATTTAATTTGTGTTCATGGAAGAAAAAGATATTTTTGGAAGATTTGAGAAGATAATTAGAAATTAAATAAATAAATTTATTTAATTTGTGGTGCATCGTGGAAGAATAAACAAGAAATATTAAAATATTGATTTTATTTATTTATAAGATTAGAAAAGTCAACATTAAATAAATTTGAATGATTTATTTAATTTGAAGGAATAATTTAGCCAATTAAAACTACTTAATTGTGGTGGATAGGAGGAAATAAAGATGTTGAATTAATTAAATAATTTATTTAATTAATTAATGGGAAAATAGAAGAATAAATGTGGTAATGTAACTGGATGTTTCTGGATTAAACTATGTGGTAGTATTTTCTCTCAATGTTTCGGATCACACTACATGATCCATCATCAGGATAAAAGAAAGCAAGAGAGGAGAAATATAATAGATAATTTGCAGACCAAGCAAGTTAAATATAAAGGGGGAAGAGAAGTGGTACAGGGACTAAGAGACCACATCGGAACAAACAAAATAAGAACTTAGTCTCCTACACAAGGAAATATAAAGGATCTCCACATGCCCAAGACCAACCTAAACATGCAATCAAAAATTAAAATGTAACTAAATAATAATGAACCACTAAACATCAACCACCTAAAATCAAACATACATATATATATTGTAGACACCTAAAAAAGTCCTGAACCTGTGAGTGCGATTTTCACATCTAATTTATTCCAATTACACATTCTACTATTTTTTTTTTTTGGAAAAAAGTGGTAAAAAACCACTAAAATATATTAGTAAAAAAGAGATTACAAAATGCCGGATTCGGAAAAGCATACCGGCAGGAAAGAATCCGGCCAAGAAAACCTCCGGTTATAGCCTGAATGTGAACAGATACAACAAAAATCAACTCAAAAAGAGTCGAACCAGTAACAACATCTGTAGCTTAATTCAAAACGAAGTTCATACAGTATTACATACAAAACAGCTGACTAAGTCAACCAATAGTCAAGGCAAAAAACTAAGAACTGAATACAAATCAAAAAAAGACTCAACGCCCAATCAATCAGCAATCTCAATGACCTGTAAAGCATGACCCGCTTCAGGACCGTCCACATCTGCTTACTGGGGAGGAGGAGGAGGCCGTGGGGGAGGGACGTAGTTAAGTAAGAAATGTAATGCATTAAAGACTTCTGTAGCTTTGGCTACCATTTGATTCCCCAGCTCCCTTCGGTGACAGTGAATAGCATTTTGGAAGGAAACCATACAATTGTTTTGAAGCCCATGCATAAAAGCGTTGAAAAGGCAGTGAAGTGCAAGCGTTCGGAACAATAACCTGTAGTCAAATAAACCTCCCACAAGAGCAGATCCTTCATGCAAGTCATAATCTTCTAATGCAGTATTATAAGAGTCAACAGAAAAATGTACATTCTGTATAAACGTAACACCCAAAACCCTTACCCTTTCGCCGTTTTGCAAGAGATCCATCGCATTAGAAAGAAAATGCGACATAGCTTGAGAAGGATAAATAGCCACTGGAGAAAAAAGGAAAGTTGAATCACAAACCTGAACAATCACTCTGCCAATAGAAGCATCATAAACCTTAAAGACTTCCTGCAGAGAGTTTAGATTAGAAAGACCAAGGAGGGGCCACTCCCAATTCCTAATTGGCCAAGAAATCCTGGAATTCCGTTGAATAGAGCCCATGGTAAACCTACAGAAACTTGAAGAGTACCAATTGCATAAAATAAAAGAAACTTTTGGAGCCAGCGCAGAGCTTAATCATCGAAAAACAAGGAGTAGATGAGTAAATAATGATCATAACACAAAAATTAAAGAAAAGAATTGAAATGCCAGCTCCCTCATGCAAACTCTACCATCTGCACTTGTATCACATATCAAGGTACATCACATCCGTCGAAAGGATAAGCGAAAATAAATAAATGACGTCAGGTAATACGCACAGAAAATCGGAAGAGAAAGAATAGAAAAATGATATATATCTAATAAAATCCGCCAAAGTTGCTAAAACTAAGTCAAAAAATCCTTCTCCAAAATAGCGCTAACTCCAGGAATCCTAGCAAAAGATTCAGAATCCCATTCAAGAATGTCAACATTAGAACTAAAAGCAAGGTTAGCCAAAAAATTTGCTAAAACGTTACCTTCATGATAAATATGCATAAGTTGAAAAGAATGAAAACATTTCAAAAGATCCCTTCCAAAATTTAAAATGTAACTGATTTTCTAGCTTGGAGAGGAGTTATTAGAAAAAGCTCTAACAATATTTAGGGAGTCGCCTTCCACGATAAGGCTTGTGAATCCACATTTGAAAGCTAAATTCAAACCAGCTATTAAAGCCAAAGCCTTAGCCTCATTATTTGATATTATACCCAGCTTGACTAACAAGGCTCTGAGAACTACTCCCTGATGATTTCTAATAACACAACCAGCACTTGAAATTCCTGGATTACCTCTACTTGCACCATCAAAATTAAGCTTAACAAATGATTCAGGTGGAGGGATCTATTTGACAGAAGAACGATCAATCTTAACATCAGACATAAAGTAATTAGAATTAGGCAACTTTAACTGTTTCCAGTTTTTTAAAATCATATCATCCCAATTTGTGAAGATTAGAGAGCCCTCCTTTGAAAGAAAGGAAGCTAAAACCACTTCTGAAATGGATTTTTCAACTTTGGCCAAAATTACATGGAGAGGATTACTTATTTTCTTGAACAACCTATTATTTCTTTCTAACCATAAAGACCAGATAATAATACTAGGTGAAACAACCCATAAGACAGAAAAAGTAGACTTGGGGAACAACAAAGGCCAACTTTGGAAAACTTGAAGTAAAGAAAAAGGAAGGGGGCCCAACCAATTTAGTTTTGAAAGGAGCCAATGCCAGACTTGAGAGGAGAAACTACAGTTTAATAACAAATGATCCACCGACTCCTCCACTTCAAGACAGAAAGGGCAGAAAAAAGAGTTTGTAATCCCAAGTTTAGGTATTCTATCACTTGTTAGAATACGGTAGTTCAGTGCTAACCAAGAAAAAGCTCCTGCTTTAGGGAGACAAGGCTCACTCTAGCATAACTTATAGGGCCAACTAGAGTCTGAATTAGAGTCCTTATTAGTGAGACTTAAAAAATAACCAAGTTTAACTGTATAACACATTCTACTATTAATTAAATAATTTTTAATCATTTAATTAATTCATTTTCTCATCTTGCGCCTATAAATAAATAAATTTTATTTATTTAATTATTTGGCCACTTTCCTCTATTTCTCCTCTATAATTAAATAATTTTTTAATTATTTAATTATTCATTATTCTCCAATGCCCCACTTAACCAGCTAATTTAAATAAATAAATATTTATTTAAATTATGGGGCTCACCTTAATTAAATCCCACTTATTTAATTAAGACCCCCCTCTCTTTATCCCTTTCTAAGTAAATTAAATAAATTGACCAAATTTATTTAATTTAAAACATTCTACAACTCACCATATTTTCAAATTAAAAATAATCCCTTGTCCTTTAGTGAGAGGGAAACCCTACTCAATCTACACCCTTCATTCCATTAAAAGTCAACATGTAATTGTGTATGAGGAAAATCGACTAATGCTTAAATGATAAATTAAAACAAAACAAATGAAAAGCCCATAACATAAAGAGAACTAATCTAAACAAAAGCCATTATCAATAAATCCAATGAAATAAGAAAGCTTTTACCCAGATTTGTGTTGTTCCCTTTGTTGAATGTGGATTGCTCAATAACACTGCGAAACCATGTTTGCAACAAGCAAGTAAAGTGCTCAAGGTGCTCAAAGATCAATGTCAAAAGATTGTAAGTTTGCTCAATCAATGCGATGTATGCTCAAAGTGCTGTAAATGATGCTTGAGAATAAGTGGTCGAAGAGGATTTGTGAAGGAGATGAGGGGGGTTTATATAGGTTTCAACATAGATCGATCAACGGTCCAGATAATTCAGAAGAATCAATGGAGGAGATAAATCAAATAACCATGATGAATGTACACATGACGTGTGTCAATCCATAAGGATATTTTTATTAAAATATGATGAAAACAAGATTGATTGAATAGATAACTCAACTTGTAATTTTGCCTTTTTTAGAGTTCTAAAAATAAGACTGATTGTGCACATGAGTTAACAAGATATTTTAAGAGGAATTGGAAAGATAACTGAAAATAAATAAATAAATTTTATTTATTTGTTTGTGCATGATAGAGGAATAGAAGATTATAAATACAATATTTGATTTTGTTTATTTTTAGAGGAAAAAGCAAATTAAATAAATAAATTTATTTAATTGTTTGTGCAAGATTAGAGGAATATGAAGATTATAAATAAAATATTTGATTTTATTTATTTTTAGAGGATTGAGACAATTTAAATAAATTTGTATGATTTATTTAAATTTAGAAGAACAAGTGATTTAATTAAATAATGTAAATTATTTAATTGTAGATAAGATAGAATTGTAATGAATTAATTAAATAATTGGATTTATTTAATTAATGTGGACTTGAATTTTGGAAAGAGGATAATGATTTAGTTAAATAATTAAAATTATTTAATTTTGGCAGAATATAGAGGAATTTAATTTAATTAATTAAATAAATAGAATTTATTTAATTAATGTCAATTTTTAGAAGGTTTGGAAGAATTTAATGAAATTAATTAAATAATTAGATTATTCAATTAATGTTGACATGCAGGTGATTCAAAAGATTTGATGAAATGCAAGTGATGTGATGACTTGGTCATTTTAGGGTGTCTACATTTTGCCTCTCTTTGATGTAATGCAGTTTACAACGTTGCGTCAAAGAAAATGATTGTTGAAGACATGATACAATTTTTGATGCCCCAGTGTAGCTGGTTGCCTCTGCGTGGCTGGTGTAGGGTGCCCCAGTGTAGCTAGCTGCCCTTGTGTAGCTGGCATTGGATGCCCCCTTGAGAGGAAAGACAAGGAAGTGGCAGAAGAACTGTGTTGACACTCAACTAGAAGATTTTGTTGGAGACAGACGAGGTTGGGTTGATGATAGATAGAAGAAAGGAGATAGGAGATAACATGAGAGAAAGACGGTTGATCGATCTTTGCTTGAAAAACTATATAAGGCCATGGAAAAATGGATGGTGTAAATGGATAAGCTTGTTGCAATGGTTTCACAAATGTTTATAAAGAGTAATCCTTATTTTTGATATAGCACGTGAATAGTTTGCTACCAAGGTATAAAAGACCAAGGTGCTATAATATTTGAGTGCATGGACGTTGACTCTGCAAGCAAGCGGTTTGAACTTAGATCCCTTAGACATAATTTAACCTTGTTGGTACATGTGAATGAGCCATAGTATTTGAACATAAAATAAACTTCAATACATGTAAATGCAAGAAGAATATTAATATGTAAGATGCTAGGTCATAACACACACAAGATAAATATAATGCTAAGCAAGATACTAATGATCACTCCTCAAACATGACATACAAAAGCAATGACTATGCCCCTAATCCGTACTGTATCGCAACATACCAAGATTATAGATAAATCAAGGTAGCCTTGAATATGTAATGGACAAAGGAACAAAAGATAAACCATAAAACAAATTGACTGACTTACAAAGTAAACATACAACCAACATATTCTCTTGCCAAAGAGGTTGCTCAAGATAGATTGGATAGGAAAGATAACAGCCTTATCGTAGGAGCTATGTGTCTGTTAAAGGGGGCTATCTACCTAAAAAGATAATGTCTTGCTTCCAGAAATGCCACATGTCACAGGAGACATGTGTGTTGGTCTCGACAATGGAACACTCTATAGAAGACAAGCTTGTTGATCTAGTGCTTTAGTTAAGCTAGAATTAGCTGATGTTGGCAATCGGAACAGAGGACAATAGATGATTCTAGAAGTAAGCTACTTTGCTTCAGGGTTGTTAAGGACTTTTTCTTTGAAAGGATGCGCACACTTGTTGTTTTGCTGCTTGAGTTAGTCAAGTCGAGGTGAATGGGTTCTAAAAAATGGAAGACCAAAAAGGTGACATGTCAATGGATTGGGGTGGGTGAAGAATGATGAATCGTATGTGCCTGAGTACTAGATACATCCTTCGTATTCCAGACTGCCTACATACCCTGTATCCACGGGATCAAGGCACATTACAATGAAAGATGATAATATGTAGTTCTAGATAGAGTGATGAGATGGGTCAAGGTGTTAGGGGGAGATCTTATATACCTGAGTACTGGATACTTCCTTCGTATTCCAGACTGCCTACATACCCATATCCATGGGATCAAGGTATCTTAAGATTGAGATGAGATGATATGTAGTTCTGGTTTGATGTGATGATGTAGGAAACACATTGGGAAGATAACAGCCTTATCGTAGGAGTGATGTGTCCATTAAAGAGTGTTATCTATTGAAAGAAGAACGATTGAAGAGCTTGTTGTGAACCATGAACAAGGAACCACTCTTAGACTTAGGTTAAGGAAGGAATTGCCCCCATTCTGGTACAAGAATTCATATGGATGACCGACGAAGAAGATATAGAAAGCTTGACCTAGGACAAGACAAAGCTAATTGTTGACATAGATCCAGACGTAGGATGACGACAATGGACATTGACAAATTTCCAAGCTATATTAGATAGGGAGATGGAAATGCAAATAAGGTCAATGGTTCTATTATTGATGGATGGATGAAGTGTGCTATGAAAACAAGGAATGGATAGGACTTCATAGACGGTGGATGCTGACTCTATACATAGCACTTGTTTGCTAGGTTTTCACCATAGGACGGATTTTTTTTTTTGGAATATTCTGAGGATCAAGCATGAAACTTCTTGAGATGGACACTGTTAAGTGGCTCATCTAGAGGAATGCCATCAGGTGTAGCTAAAGTATAAGTTCCTAATCCATATGCTGCTGTGACAATAAAGGGACCTAACCAGTTAGGTTCAAACTTGCCCTTCTTTTCTCAATCTGCTTAATTTCTCTGATTCTCTTTGAGTACAAGATCACCAACTTGAAACCGTCTTTCTTTGATCTTTTTGTTGTAATTACGTCGAAGGCGGTTTTGATAGACATGGAGATGATTAAGCACGGCAAGGTGCCTCTTATCTAGTAGTTCTAGCTCAGCTAATCTAGAAGTACGATACTCCTCTCTGCCAATCAGGTTCTGCATGGATACTTTGAGGGATGGGATCTTAACCTCTATAGGTAGGATGGCTTCAGATCCATAGACCAAGGCATATGGTGTGGCACCAGTTGGTGTTCTGATACTAGTGCGGTAGGCTCATAGGGCAGGATTGAGTTGCAAGTGCCAATCACAACCAGCTTCATTGACTGTTTTCTTGAGGATTTTGAGAATGGTTTTGTTGGAAGCCTCAGCTTGGCCATTACTTTGTGGATAATAGGGAGTTGAAAAGAGATGTTGGATATTGTATTGTGTGCACAAGGCATGAACATCTTGGTTCTTGAATGGTCTCCCATTATCAGTGACAATGGCTTGGGGGATACCATACCAGCATATGAGGTAGTTAAGGATAAACTTGGCTATTTGCTTACCGGTGATATAGGTCATGGGAATGGCTTCAACCCACTTCGTGAAGTACTCAGTGGCAGTAATGATGAACTTGTGGCCATTAGATGAGGATGGGTGGATTTGTCCTATGAGGTTGAGACCCCATTGACAAAAAGGCCATGGAGTGGTCACAGGCTGTAGTTCATGAGCTGGTGTGTGAATCAAATCTCCATGCTACTGGCATTGTAGACACTTCTTAGCAAACTATACAACATCTTGCTCTATTGTAGGCTAGTAGTAACCTATTCTGAGTATCTTCTTAGCGAGATTAGGACCGGTAGAATGTGTGCCATAGACACCTTCGTGTATGTCTCGTAAGGTTGCTTTGGCTTCTTCCGTGTTAAGACATCATAAGAGGATACCATCAAGACTCTGGCGATATAGTGTATCACCCAGAATGGTGTAATGGGAGGATTGACGGATAAAGGTTTTGCGTTGGGTGGATGATAGGTCAAGGGGAAAGGTACTGTGTTTAAGGTATTCATAGATATCTTCATACCATGGGGAATTGGGACCAACAAGTTCACAGATAATTTCAGTAATGGGAACATCGACGGCGGGTATCAACAATTGCTTGATCAAGAATTCACATTTCTGTGTATTAGCAGGCATGTCAATAAGTGACCCTATATAAGCCATAGAATCTGCAGCCTTGTTATGCTCTCTTGGAATTTGCTCAAATGTAATGCTAGAAAAGTGTGGTTTGTAGGCATCCACTAGTTGCTTATAGGGGACCAACTTTTCATCTTTTGTTTGGTACTCATCTGTGACTTGGCGAATGACTAGTTGTGAGTCTCCATATACTTGTAATTCTATGATGTCCCATTTAACTGCTGTATTGAGACCTATGAGAAGTGCTTCATACTCGGCAATGTTGTTGGTGCAAGGGAATGCAAGCTGATATGACTTTGGAATATAGTCATTTTGAGGTGTGATAAACAAGATGTCGGCCCCTGATCCATGATGTGTGTAGGAACCATCAAAGTACAACTTCCACATTATTGAGTTGGAAAGAGTGAAGAGATTCTCATCCGGAAAGTCTTCTACCATAGGGTGTGTATCTGTCATGGGTGCTTCTGCTAGTTGATCCACTAGGGCTTGTCCTTTGATTGCTTTACGATCCATATACTCAATGTCGAACTCACTAAGGATCATGACCCATTTAGCTAGTTTGCCTATAAGAGCTACTTTTGCTAGTAGATACTTCAATGGATCAATTTTGGCTATAAGATTTGTGTGTTGGTTCAACATGTAATGCCGCAACTTTTGGGAGGTGAACACTACTGCTAAACAAGCTCTTTCCATTGGTGAATAATTGAGTTTGTATCCCACCAAGGTTCTACTGATATAATAAATTGCATGCTCTTTTCCTGCATCATCATTTTGTACTAGAAGAGGGCCGAAGTTGTAGTTGAGATGTATAATATTAAAGGTTTATCAGCAACTGGTGGAACCAATACAGGAGGTGTAGCCAGATACACTTTCAGCTGATCAAATGCTGCTTGACATTTATAATCCCATCAGAATGAGACATCCTTTTAGAGCAAGTGTTGAAATGGTTGACATTAATCTACTAGCTGTGAGATGAAATGCCTAATGGACTGCAACCTTCCCTGAAGGCTCCTTAATGCTTTGAGGTTCTTTGGTGGAGGCATCTCCACTATAGCCTTTACTTTTGCGGGGTCTACTTCGATGCCTCTACAAGATATAATGTATCACAACAGCTTCCCTGATGTTACACCAAAGACACACTTCTTTGGATTGAGACGTACTTGGTATTTTTCGAGCCTGTCAAAGATCTGTCCTAGAACTTGTATGTGATCTACCCTAGAAGATTTAGCTAGTATGTCATCCACATAGTCCTCCATGATATAATGAAAGAGGTCATGGAATATCACTGTCATTGCTCTCTGATAAGTTGCCCCTGCATTCTTTAGACCAACGACATGACACACCAACAATAATTACCCCAAGGACAAGTAAAAGTTGTTTTATGTTGATCTTCCTCTGCTATCCTTATTTAATTGTAGCTGGAGAATCCATCCATGAGAGAAAGCATTTCATGACCTGCAGTCAAGTCTACTATGAGGTTAATGTTCGGTAATGGAAAGTCATCTTTGGGACATGCTTTGTTCAAATCTCTAAAGTCATTACACATGCAGATGTGCCCATTGGGTTTAGACACAGGTACAATGTTTGAGACCCAATCTGAATAATCAATGGGTCAGATGAAATTTACATCTAACAACTTCTATATTTCCACTTTTACCAAGAGAGCTATCTGTGGGTGCATCTTCCTCAACTTTTGTTTGACTGGTTTAACTTTTGGATCAACTGTGAGATAGTGAACAACTAGCTTATGGTCTAACCCTGGCATATCAGCATAGGTCCATGCAAAGTTGATGGTTTTTTATATGAAGAATTTGTTAAGATTCTTGTGCTCTGTTTCTGATAATGATGCTGCTAGGAATGTGGTCTTTGGATTTTGCTCTGTGCCAAGGTTTATCTTTGTAGAATCCTCCACTAAGAGAGATGGCTTCTCTTGATACTTAGATGGTAGGGGAAGGTCAAATCCTCCATCCTTAGATGCCATAGTTGGGTTTTCACCATTGGATACGTCCTTTGTTTTTACTATTTTGTGATCGGGAGGTGCCACAGTGTGGTTTTCACCTAGAGATCTTTCTTTATTTTTACTTTTGTGACTGGAGGATTTGGCATTCTCACCAAAATAAGTTGTTGGCTCTAGTTCAATTACAAAACCTACTTTATGATCACCCAGAGGGATACCATCCCGGAGTCCCATGAACTCAGCTAGAGCTTCGTCATTCTGAAATACATCTATAATGGGGGACCCTTGTTGGTCCCAATCGATAAGTTTAGGGTAGACAAGTGTTACATTCTGGGTGTTTGTGGTGGAGGTTAAGGATACAGATGATAGCATAAAGATGGAGGATTCAGTGAATAGTTCAGTCATATGGAGGGAAGAGTCATTGAAGATATCCTCATCAAACGTCGAATCTACGATAGAAGTTTTAGCCACCTTGTCGAGTATACCCTCAATGTCCAAGGCGCGTGGTACCTTCTTACCAAATCCTAAGCCCTTCTTGTCTAGTTTCTTCGTCACAATAATGGGTTCCATTGTGCCTTGATTTTGTTTCCTAAGGCCACCTTTGCCTTTATAGCCCATGTGTTTGACAATCCTTAATCTATTACCATATTGCTTGACTAGTATTGTGACTGGTTCTTTCTCTTTATAGAGCCGAGAAGAAATGTCCTCAATAGTTTCCTCTTCCAATAATTTTTCTTGTTGGAATTGGGTTAAAGATGCTAGGGGAGGAATAGCTACTTTTTTAGTTGGTTTGGCAATGGGTGGTTGACTGTAAGATTTAGGGGATAAAGGCATCCACCCTACACAACAAGATTTTGAGATATCATAGGTTCCAAAGCCTATATCACAGATGTGAGCTTTGATTTCAGGAAGAGGATTAGGTTCACTTGTAGAGGCTTGTGTTAGTTTTTTAGGATCAACATATAGTGGGGATTCAAGGGCTTTATCATTTTGAGGCACTTGATTGCAATTCTTATAACTTCCTTGCAAGACACGACAAAATTCAAAAGGATTAGGGTCTCCTAGGATAGTGATCTCTGTACCATTGAATGCGAATTTGAGAGACTGATGCTACATGGAGGGAACAACTTTCATTGCATAGATCCATGGGCAGCCTAGAATAATGTTGTAAGGCAGCTCAATATCAAGGACTTGACACTTGGTTTCAAGCATGATAGGGCCCATTTGTATAGGCACGTGGATAACACCCTCTGAACGACGTTCAACATCATCATATCCCTTGATTGTAATACTTTGATCAATGTTGACATGATCCTCAGAGTATCCCAATTGCTTAAATAACTATAGAGAACAAATGTTGAGACCAGCACCACCATCTATAAGTATACGTTTGATTTTACGTTTATGAATGAGAACTTCAATATGAAGGGCATCATTGTGACACGGATCATGGGAAGGGAGGTCCTTTTTAGAGAAGACTACATTGTAAGGAGAAGCATTGTTATCTACTATAGCTTGGAAATCCATGACTGCTATGTTTTTAGGAACCGAAGACTCTTGGAGGGCTTTTTCTAGCACCACTTTATGTGCAGGTGATGACCGTAGAAGGTCCAAGATAGATATATGTGCTGGTGTTTTCTCTAAATGTTTGACAAGATTATAATCGGATTGAGTTGGGAGATTGGGTGTAGGACCACGAATGGTGGCACGACCACAACGAGTTGCAACAATGCAATCCATAGAGTTGCCTTTGATTGTGAGGGTAGACACTCGACTCTCTTCAAAATGACCCATAATGGAGTCAAAGGAAGTGGAAACATGATTGACACCTTTACCTTTATCCTAAGGAGGAGGTGGACCATGGTGAGGGAATGGTTCCTTGTACATGTTGAGGTCTTTGTTAGTGTGTTGAGCTAGTGGATCATCTTCAAGAGAGATTTGGTTGCCCTCGATGAGATTTTGGATTAGGTGCTTGAGTTTCATGCACGATGTGGTTCTGTGCCCTTTGCTCCTATGGAATTCACAATATTCATTGTCTCTATAACGTGCAGTTTTGTGAATAGGTTCACCATATGGGGGAACATCGGGTAAGGTGATGAGCCCTTTGTGTAAAAGCTTCTTTAAGACAGATTCTATGGGCTCTTGCAAGGGAGTGAATTGACACTGCAGAGGGTAATCTTGTTGAGGCCACTCATGTTGTCGTTGCTGTTGGTTTTGATAAGGTTGCCTTTGTTGTTGCTGTTGTTGAGGTGGAGCTTGACTTGGTTTGGAAAGCTACAGTGGCATTTGCAATGTTTGGACATGTTTAGAATTGACCACCCCATCGTTGACCACATTTTTATTCTTGTTCCAAAACTTTGGTTTATCATTTTGTTGCTGAGGAGCATTGTCTTTCGTTTCTTTGAAGATTTTGACCACACCCTTAGCAATGAGTGCCTTTTCAATGTTGATTCCCTTGTACGTGATTTCATCAAAGGTTGTAGCACTAAGAATTTGTAAATGAAAACCTAACTCTTGGTTGAGGTTTTGCACAAATATGCTAACAAGCTGCTTTTCAGGTATCTTGAATGGGAATTTGCTAGCCATTTGTCTCCATCGTTGAAGGAAAGAAATGAAAGTTTCTCCATTTTTTTGTTTGTTGCTACATAGATCGGTCATGGAAATCTCATGCTCTGTGTTGAAGGAGAAATGGGTGGCAATTTCTCCGCTAGCTCGTTAAAAGACTTGATACGCATAGGTAAGTGTGAGAACCATTCTATAGCTTGACCTCCAAGACTGCGAGGAAAGAGACACATAAGATATGTGTCATTATGTGAGACCTCGAAGCAAGCAAGATAGAATTCCCTAAGATGGTCTGTTGGGTCACCTTTTCCTTTGTATTTATCAAACTTGGGAATAGTGAAATTTTAAGGAAAAGGGATCATGGGTAATGACCGATCAAAAGGATAAGGACACACTTCCTCTAAAGAGAAGGGGTTCTTGGTGTGGCCAAATGTAAGATCAGATAGTTGTTGTTGAACTTCCATGATTTTTAGCTCCATCATTGTAGGAGGGGTTGCAAACATCTCCTGTTGTCCTAGAAGTGGTTGTTGTTTCCCATATGGGAGATTGTAGTGTAAGCCATGGGCATTGGTGTTATAAGGGTCGTATGATTGGTTGGGGTTGTACGTGTTGTACGTTGGGTTCAGATTGGGTTGGAATTGGATGCTTTGATTTAGAGGAGGTGGGGGTGGCGCTAGGTAAGAATGTAGGCTTTGTGATGGTTGAAGAAAAGAGTTTGGTGGGGGAAAGCTAAAGTTTGGGTTAGGTTGCGATTGCGGCACATAGCTTTGGGAAACTTGATGTTAGAAATGTTGAGGGTGGATAGGCAAGGTGTTGAGAAAGTTTAGCGTTGATGATCGTAGTGTTGGAGGGACATAGGTAGATGTGTTTTGCAATGGTTGAGTTTGATTGAGGATGAGCATAGAAGAATTTTGTGGTTGGGATTGCATGACCCTAGTTGGTTGAGAGACATGAAGGTTTGATGATATAGGAGGTGGTATTTGTTGAGACCCCTGTTGCATGGCTACATAGTTGTTCCCTGGATTGTAATTTGGTGGGAAACCTATCCATGATGGGGTAACCAAAATTCCACTTGTGATTGGTGTGGACACTTTAGGAGTTTGTTGTATATTTGATTGAGCTATGGTGGTTTGTTTAGCTAGCTCTTATTGATGTTGAAGAGTCTCCTGTTGGTGTTTGTAGATTTCCATAGGAGTCAAAAGTGGTGATATGGCCCTCTTTCCCGTTGGGTTTTGATAAAGGGGATTCTCATATTGCGCAATCGTTCTCCCTTGTGAGCTTTGTTCAGGTAAAGGCGTGGTCACTGTTGACATGGTTTGCACTGCTTGTATGATGTCTAGGGTGTTGTTAGGCTCGCTAAGCGTGGATAGATCAAAACCTTTGGGTAGTTTGGCTCCTTGCTCTGCTAGCAAGTGAAAGAAATGATCTTGGTTCTCGCTAAGGATTTTGTCAAAGGCGGCTATAGCTTTAGGATCTTGTATGAATTCATCAAGATCTTACCCATCTTCTTGAGAGGATTGACCTATTTCAAAGTGTCACTCTTCTTGAGATGGGGGTTGATTTGTGGTATAACCTTATGGCACAAAATCTAGAGGCATGCCAGTGGTGTAGTGAGGTGTACTTACCAAAGGGACTCTTCCTTCCTGAGATGGGACTGGATTGGCAGTATAACCTTGTGGGACAAAATCTGGAGGCATGCCGGTGGTATAGTAAGGTGTACTTACCAAAGGGGTTCTACCCTCTTATGGGTTGCTTGGTTGGTCAAGGTGCAGCATGTTCAGAGAGTTGGTTGATTTCGCCGTGAGTGTCCTAGGAGTAACCTTGGGAGTAGTGTTGAGTTGGCTTGATTGCGGTGTATGAGGAGGCGATTTGCGCTTCCTAGGGACAACTTGCTTGCACTTCATAGTTTGCTGGAGCCTAGTGGTTACCATGGAATACACTGGGACAAAAGGTAATGCTGAGATTCTACTTGTGTTTTGACAAAGACAAACTTTGATGCATAATTTACTGGACCAAAGGTGCTATACTGTTTGACTAGAGGTGCAGGACTGTGCAACCAAAAGCGTGCTACTATAATACCAAAGGCGATGGATTGAGCTACCAAAGGTGAGGTACTGCTATACCAAAGGTGAGCTACGGTGACCAAAAGTGAGCTACTGTACCTCCAAGGGCAAGCTGTTGTAATACCAGAGGCGCTGAAGTAGTGTCTGATGCTTTAAAAGGCAAATTTTGATAGATTTGGTTTTGGTTATGAGTGGATTTGCTTTGATAAAAGAAAACACAGCAAACAAAGTTGGCAAAAAATGACTGACACAATAGATAGTGTATGTTCGAGGCTCACAAAAAAGCCCAATGTTTCCATAGGTATGAGACAATTGCAAACGAATATCAAGCACTTTTTATCCCTAGAGACAAGGTTTCATTGCAGTAGATTAGCTCACAACTTCCGTCGATAAAAATGTCATTCCATAAAGGTGTCAGACATTTAGTATCTTTGCGAGAGATGATAGGTAGGGATATCTCACCCTCCCCTTGGAAAGCTCAAGTAGGTCACAAGAGCTTTATGGCCAAAGGAATACTATCTCTTCTCAAGGGAGCCAATGGTGAGTATCTTAAGGGCTTAAATCAATTCCCCTTGCATTGATGATTACCGCAACGTTCGGAGGTAGATCAGGTAGTCACTATCTAGAATGGTTCTTAGTAACTTTGAGGGACCAACACCGTACGAGAAATGCGACAAGCTACTAAAAACTTTAACCAATCCTACTAAGAGTATCAAACACTTCACTCGATGTGAAAATTGTTTCCACAAAGAGCTAGTACACCTCTTTTCAGTTTGGCACCACAAGGTAAGGCTGACGTCGGTTAGGACTTGGCTTTCGCCTTATCCTGCTTATATAGTGGTTCAAAGGAAAACTCCACTTAGGTTCATCCCTTTTGGATGAAATGCAATCCAAAAGCAGGCCCTTCTAAAGGAAGTACTGAAATGTAAGAGCAAGCACGTCAAACAAAGGTTCAATTGTCCCGTTATAAAAAAAATAAGGTGCAACTAGATTAGGCACACACACGATTGTAATTGTTAATTGTCCCTTATAAAATTCAAGTGTGTGGCATTCATGTCCATTGTCCTTTAGAAATCAATATGTTCCTAAGACTTAGATTGTAAAAAGATGTTTTGTCCCTTAAGAAAGTAATATGTTTTCTAAGATTTACAAAGATGATTGTTCAATTGTCCCTTAAGAAAGAAATATGTTTCTAAGATTTAATGCGATAGATTTGTCAATTTCTTCAAAGCTCATCCTGCATGAACATGCTAGAGAAACCCATTTTCTCTGTTTGATTAGTTCCACCAAAACTTAAATAGTTAGCCAAAAATAAATTAATTGACCAAAAGCACTCAACTTGTTAGGTGAAAAATAAGCAATATAAAAAAATCTAATAACAATGATTAGGTACAATAGATTGGATATTATGATCAGGTTCTATATGAAATTCTATGCAATTTCAAAAAAAAGTTCGTGAAAATTGAATAAATTTTGCACAAGTTATGACAGTTTAAAGTTTGTAAAGAAGGGTTGACTTTGACTGAGTGTACCTGATAAATCTGATAAAATTACCTCAAAATTCTTTCACTATAGAAAAGTTAGGAGAGCCAGATTTCCAACGCCACTAGTTTCATGAAAATCCAACTCCATATGCAAAAGATATACCCGATTTCATGAAATTGCTAAAAATAGGCTAAAAAAAAGTAAGCATGGGCTAAAAATAGGGACACAGATTGGGATCTATTTTTCTTGAAATCTGTGCACTTCCTACAAAACATAAGAGATACCCAGATAGAATTTTGATGTTTTTGACAAAATCTAGAAATCTTTTGAGCTAAAGTTACACAGATATGCCTGATTTCATGAAATTGCTAAAAATAGACTAAAAAAGTAAAAAAAAACATAGGCTAAAAATAAGGACACGGATTGGGATCTATTTTTCTTAAAATTTGTGATTTTTCTGCAAAACAAAAGAGATACCCAGATAGGATTTTGATGTTTTTGACAAAACTCAGAAATATTTTGAGCTAAAGTTACACTGTTTGAATGCTCAACACCTATTCTCTCAAACTAGTGAGCAAGGATCTTTAGATTTTCTACATTGTGATTGCGCTTTTCCGTACCTAGCTTCCAAAAAAATTAAATCTTTCTAGAAAAAAATAAGGTTAGTGGGTCCCACCGGGCATGCCAGAATGTGTATGAGGAAAATTGACTAATGCTTAAATGATAAATCAAAACAAAACAAATGAAAGCCCATAACATAAAGAAAACTAATCTAAACAAAAGCCATTATCAATAAATCCAATGAAATAAGAAAGCTTTTACCTAGATTTGTGTTGTTCCCTTTGTTGAATGTGGATTGCTCAATAATGCTGCGAAACCATGTTTGCAACAAACAAGTAAAGTGCTCAAGGTGCTCAAAGATCAGTGTCAAAAAATTGTAAGGTTGCTCAATCGATGCGATGTATGCTCAAAGTGCTATAAAGGATGCCTGAGAATAAGTGGTCGAAGAGGATTTGTGAAGGACATGAGAGGGGGTTTATATAGGTTTCAATAGAGATCGATCAATGGTCTAGATAATTCAGAAGAATCAACGGAGGAGATAAATCAAATAACCATGATGAATGTGCACACGACATGTGTTAATCCATAAGGATATTTTATTAAAATATGATGAAAACAAAATTGATTGAATAGATAACTCAACTTATAATTTTGTCTTTTTTAGAGTTTTAAAAATAACACTGATTGTGCACATGAGTTAACAAGATATTTTAAGAGGAATTGGAAAGATAACTGAAATTAAATAAATAAATTTTATTTATTTGTTTGTGCATGATAGAGGAATAGAAGATTATAAATAAAATATTTGATTTTATTTATTTTTAGAGGAAAAAGCAAAATAAATAAATAAATTTATTTAATTGTTTATGCAAGATTAGAGAAATATGAAGATTATAAATAAAATATTTGATTTTATTTATTTTTAGAGGATTGAGACAATTTAAATAAATTTATATGATTTATTTAAATTTAGAAGAACAAGTGATTTAATTAAATAATGTAAATTATTTAATTGTAGATAAGATAGAATTGTGATGAATTAATTAAATAATTGGATTTATTTAATTAATGTGGACTTAAATTTTGGAAAGAGGATAATGATTTAGTTAAATAATTAAAATTATTAATTTTGGCAGAATATAGAGGAATTTAATTTAATTAATTAATTAAATAGAATTTATTTAATTAATGTCAAGTTTTAGAAGGTTTGGAAGAATTTAATGAAATTAATTAAATAATGAGATTATTCAATTAATGTTGACATGCAGGTGATTCGAAAGATTTGATGAAATGCAAGTGATGTGATGACTTGGTCATTTTAGGGTGTCTACAGTAATCTCAGCCCTTCATTCAAGCCTAACCTTCTATAAAATCACTTCTCCAACCTCATTTTCTCACTTCTCCACTAGCATAACTTGAGCACTATTTCTCTAATTTTTCTACTCATTCACTCTTGAGCTTCTCATGACTTTTGTAGGTCTGCAAGTCTAAGAACAAAGTACAACAAGGTCTTAGAGGAATAATGGAGGGAGGACACATGTAGCTTAGGGTTTTACTTCTTTTGTTTGCATACTTGTTCTTAGGCTATTTGTACTCCATTGAGGAGTAGGACATGCATAGGATTGTTTTCAGGTGTTTGAATGTTTTACCCTAACTTACATTTGGTGAACCTGATGTGAACTATCTGTACTTTCCTCAAATTTGTGATTTTAGGTTTTGATAAGATAGTATAATATATTTTTTGGTCCATGCGATGCACCTACTGCTCTTTGTGATGCATGTGTAGTACGGTCCGCCACATCCACTGGAGTCTGTGATGTAGTTGAAGTGTTCTGTGACGCATCTGCCTATGTATTGGACAAAATCTCTTTACTTTTCTTCATCAGGCTAACTCATTTGATTTTGCATGGTTTGATCATGTTTTTTGATGCTTTGTTCACTTTTCTAACCCTCTAATTACTTTTTTATCTCATTAGGGTTTTTCAATATATTAGGGTTTTCTTTTATTTCAAGGGTTTGCTTAAGTTGCTTGATCATTTTGAGTATGGCCACACATGTCTGAAAACCCTACATATTTTTGGCATTAGGGAAACAACTTTGTAATCATAGGGTTTCTTATTCATCACCTAAATGTCATTTTTCATCTACTATTTGGCAAGTTTTTGTTGTTTCTAGCCTACAGACACAGTGTGACACACCTGCTGACTTTTGCATTGCAGTCACCAAGTTTTGTGATGTAATCACTAGCTTCTGTGTCGCATCTGAAGACCTCTGTGATGCATTTTCCTGACAAAGGACCGCATATGTGCCTCTATGTGACGCAGTTACCATTCCTTGTGATGCATTCAGACCTTCCTAAACATCATTTGATTGTTTCATAATAGGGAGTGCTTAAGTTTCTTTCATTTTGATTTTTTTTGCATAATAGAATAGGGATTCTGGTACTAATATCTTATCTGCAGCTTTGTGGCATTCATTGGGAGAAGAATCTTATTTGAAACTACTAACCTATTTGCTACAAGGTTCCATTCATTCATGTGTGTGTTTTGATAGGAACATTTCCTTTGGTGCATTAAAAAGAACAACAAATTGCATGATCACACTCATTAGGATTAGAAAGAATGACAACTTGCATGTTTTCACTCATTTGGGCTTGGAAATAATCATTGTCTTCTTTGCCTTGTGACCTTGCTTATGTTTTGAAGTGTGTATGCTCTTCCCTTGCACTTTATGTGATCCTGGGAATAAAAAACACTTCTCAACACTTTCATTGTCACACCACACATTTGGTTTTCTAAAGGTTAATGAACTCTTGCTAGTGTGATCAAGTAACATCCATATGCTTTCTCCTCACATCTTTGTATGACCTTGGAGATCAAAAGCATTTACTTGTGTCACTTTTGTATAACCCTTTAGATAGGGCCTTCCTTTGAGACACATCTGTATGGAGAACTCATTAGAGATCCAAAGTAGTTTTTTCCTCAGGCCGCTATATAAAAAGATAAGGCGAAAGCCAAGTCTAAATTGCCATTAGCCATCACCATACAATGCCAATCCAAAAGTACAAGCTACCCACGTTTACGTGAGGTATTTTTAGTACCACTAGTAGGATTGGTCAAAGCCTTAAGTGGCTTGCTGGATGCTCACTAGGTGGTAAGTCCCTGAGTTGTGAGTAAAAGATAAAATAGTTAGAAGCCCACCCTTGATGATTGAGTTTTATTGGAATCACTCTCAGTGTAAGGGATGCGTATCGTGCCCTGAAGTTACTCACCATATGAATTCCCTTGAGATGAGGCAGAAATCCTCAGCTTAGCATAAGCCACATGTAGCTTTCTAGCGAAAGGGTGATTGGGTTATCCTTCTAGGCATGGAGGCCCCTATTCGTCTCCTCTCGAAAGACAAAAGTGTACACACCCCCTTTTAGGGTGTTCCTACCACTAGTAGAATTTTGGAAAATAAATGACTACGTGACTAAAACTTTTAGTCATGACAACTAAAAATGACTAAATTCTAATAATTTTTTGGAACATAGCTATAAATGACTAGATAAATGACTAATTTGATCGTCAAGTAAAATCACAGCTATAAATAACTAAATAAATGACTAAATAATTAGTCACAATGCAAAAATAGTAGTGTCTGCTCTCCCATAAACTCTCTTTGACCTTGGGACTTCAAAAAGTCATTTATTCTATTAATAAAAGATTGCAAGGGCAAGGTTTGAAAAAATAGAATAAAGTGAGAATGGAGGAAGATATGCAGTGTTCCCACCCATGAGAACCCTTCCCATTTTACAACCCATGAGAATGCTTCCCATTTTTAAATTCTACAGCAGATTGAAAATCTTTACTGGTTTTATTTGTATTTATATAAAATCTTTCTTTCAAATTCCCCGCCCTAAAATTTTCATACGTGTTTGTCAAATCAGCCAGTTCTGTAAATCTTCATAAGGGAAGATTTTGAGTGGATTTAAAAGGAATGGCTTGGAGACATGTCCTAATGTAGGTAATACCTAAATCTTTATTTGTTTTCTCAGCACATTTCTATGTAATCAATTAGATTAATATTGCAGCCAAAATAAATGATTTTTAGACTAAAAATGGCACAAAATTGAAGTTATTTGCTTAACCTAGATTATGAAACGCATTTACATAGTAGTTTTCTCTCTAGTTTTGAGAAACTTATTGTCATTAGTTTGATCCTTGTAGAGTCAGAAATGCCGAAGCTAGGGTTTCTAGGGTTTTTGTATCATTATGAAAATGTCTAGCCTGACTCATATATGATCAGGCTCCAAATTTTTATTTTTTTGAAACATTTTTTTTACATCAGGTTTTTTAGTTAGGCATTAAGATTAAAGATTAAGATGCCTGATTAGGGGTAGAGAAAGCCTTCTTGCTAGGTATGCAAAGGTGAGACTCTTGGGGTTATACTATTCACAGAGCTGGGGTGATTTCTCTAGCAATGTAGCATAATGACTGGGTCATTAGTTTTGCCTACAGTCGGTGCACATCTCTTGCTGGAGACCTTTGCGACAACCATGGTAGCAACTTTTTTAGGCATGGAGAGAAGTATGGTACCATCTTTCATTCTTTACCAAGCAATAACGATCTAAATAAAAATAAATCTAGATTTAGAATAGAAACAATAGTCATAAAAATAATATTGTATTGCATATTTTAAACATCAAGTGCTTAGGGACTTTAATTACATACGATGCATTATATTTTTCTCATAAGTGCCAAGACTAATTCCATTTGTTTGGCATTTTTATTTAGTAAGATAAAAGTACCATATACATCTAGTGAATTTCTTCAAATTCATCATATTAACGTTGGTCACATACAATCTCAATATTGAACTTGGATGCCCTAATAAGCATGTATTATTAGTATTTGAGCCCTGAGACTTCCAAACCATATTTACCTAGAAAATGTAAACAAAAATATGGAGGAAACTAGAATAGGAAGTTGGGAACTAGTTGTGAAAGAGGGATGAATGTCTACTTGGGAGGGATCCTATTCAATTTCTATTTAACAGTACATTTTTGTCAAAAAATTGTATTAGCTTTGACTCATTAAAAAATCTCCAAACCTGTGCTAATAAAAACACATTATTTTAATAATAATATTAAATAAGGTATAATGATGATGTGGGGGACAGTTGATACTGAGAATAATATCTTCCAAACAAATGGTTGCCCTCTTCAACACTGGTAGTCTCCATGTGATTGCCTAAAGCACACAAGATTTTAAAATGCAAAGAAAATTGCAATGGTGAAGCCCAATAAAATGATACCCTCATTGGCTTCTTAGCCCTTGGAATGATGCTCTCAATGCTTATTTTAAAGTAGGTATCGGGTGCTGCCACAATAATGGGTTACACTTTCTCAGACATCCTAATTTTTGATGAAATCACATATTTTTAGAAAATATAATGATTTAAGCCTTGAAAGGTTCCATTTAAAGGATTTTAATTGAAGAGGGTTTGATCAAACCCCGTTGGATAGAACCCTGCTAGTTTTAAACCATACCTATAATGGAGTCTTCTCTACACCTATCAAAATGCTTGTTAAGGGAAAATTAGATCAACTGAATAAACAATAATATTAAATATCAAGTTACCCAAAACTTCAATGAAATGGTGAACAAAGAAGATTCAATAAACAATGAATAAACAACAAAGCAAACCTCCTTAATCCGAAGCTTCCATTGATTGCCTATCACAATCGTCCTTGCATGTATGAAATAGGGCCCTCAGAGAGTGCACTTCTTTGTTATGCTTCAAGTATGTCAATTGGGAATGGCAGTGATAGTATCGCAATGAAGAGGAGCTTCACAACGATGGTAGTAGTGTGAAGTGCATAGTAGCGAATGTGATCACAAGCAATGAAGGAATTGGTGCCAAATGCGCACTATAATTCCTGCGGAGTAACAATACTTAAAGCTTGGATGAATAGAATGGAAGAATGAGGTTGCTTTTTATAGACTTGGGAAAGAAGAGATCAATGGTATAGAAGACTTGAGAAGATCAACAAATGAGAAGAAGACATGTGTCTTGCTTTCTTTTGTATGAGAGGAGTTACCAAGAATAGAAGAATGAGTTAAAGCAATTAAAAGAATATAATAATCAGTTAAGTGATTTAAAACAAGAAGAAGGGATTTACATGAGAATAAGAAGATATTTTGCTTTATTAAATATTAGGAATATTTAATTGCATGTGCAAAAAGCTTGAATTATATTTAGAGATAACTCAATTTAGAAGAAAAAATAATTTAAATAAATAATTGATTTATTTAAATTTAGAGAAGATATTATTGGAAGAAAACAATTAAATAATAGGAATTATTTAATTTAGAAGATAAGAAAGCAAATTAAATAAATAAATTTATTTAATTGTTGTGCATGATTTGGAAGAATAAATAAAATATTTGATTGTATTTTATTTTTGGAGATTGAGAGGATTTAGATAAATTTGATTTGATTTTTTCAAATTTGGAAGAATGAATTTGATTTAATTAAATAATTAAGAATTATTTAATTGTTTGGAAGAATTGAATTAAATAAAAGAATTTATTTAATTTTGACTTTAGAAGAGGTAATTAAATATTTTGATATTTAATTAACTTAGAAGAATGCGAATCGTGTCATTTTTAGGCATATACAATGCTGATAAAAAACCACTTTTGATTTACCTTTTGGGGGATCAAATGAATTCATTTAAAATTTATGTCTTGTAAGTATGTACTTCCTTATTATAATCTTCCCAAATATATTTAATTTGATTATTATATTCATTTTTATTTCTTGTGAATGTAGGTTTTTCAATGAACATCAAGCTCTTTGTTTCATACATACAGAAAAATAGGAAAATATAGAAAAAAATTCTAAAAACTATGTGTCCTCTAAGTATTAATGTCCTTATTCCAACAAAAAAAAAAAATTGAATTTCAATACATACAAAATTTTTTATGCTCCTTATAGTACACCTATGTCTAAATTGTAATTGGTTTGACTTAAAAAATTAATTAAAAAAAATATTCAATAAAAAATTATGAAACCAAATGCATCCTCTAGATATTGTAGTTACAAATCTAAATTCGAAAAAATTAGAATTTTATCCTTCATAGAAAAAAGTTATGTTTTACACAGTACACATCACTCTGTAAAAATGGTGTTTACTATTAAAAACTAGTTATCAAAGGAGATGGAAAAAGAAATACAATTTGATTCCAAATTTTTTTAAGAAAATATATTTAGAATCTACAAACAAAATGTCACAAATCACTAGTTTGCATCATATTCAAATTCCTCATGGTTTAGCAGCTATAGGTGTCTGAAAGTGAAGATTTAGTACAAAATGTTCATTTCAATGTCAAGTTTGGCCAAAAAGTGTAACCCAGTATTGTGGGATCACCCTATCTTAGCTAACATGAAATATTGCCATGATAGCTTTTAGGGCTTAGGAACAATTGCCTGATATGAAACACACTTGCAATTTTGAAGACACTTGGTATAATTGGGTTTGAAAACCTTGCAACTAGGAGAACATGTCTGCGGTTATTATGATTAGTGATTATGACTGTTGCCTTTGAGAACAACAAACACTGCTGTCATTATCTATGATTTGTGAGCATAGTTATTACTAGACAAAACTATAAAATGATTATGCTATCTTTTGACTTGTCATTATTTTTGCACCAGAGATGTTAGTGTTATCGTTGACTTGCTGCCATTTCTACTTATCAAAGGATATTGTTGTTGTTACTTCATTTGTAAACATAGTTGTATTATTGAGGTCATTGTTTGGGAATTTTCATTGTTACATATCACTTGTTAATAATGTTGCATCGGATGAGATTGTTGTCATCATTGTTGTCTTTTGACATAACTATACTTCTTTGTGATTAATAGTCTTTTTTATGATCACTGATTAGTAGCATTCTATCATTATCATGATTTGTATCACTCTTGATCAGTAGGGTGTTAAGTATCATCATTATTAGTAATGTGATCAATTAATATGGGCATCATTACTACTATCATCAACATTATAGAAAAATATTGCTGATCATAATGATCTTATAAAACATTGTTGTTAAGACAGGTCGTTAGATATTCTATGTTAAGACTATGTTGTGACATAATGTGGCTAATCTATGTATAGAATATCAAACTACTATTTTTTTGCATTGCCTACAATTGACTTTCATTTTATTTAGCCATTGGATTTTTTCTTTTAGAATAATCGAATCCTGTGCTAAAGCTATGATTATTTGAGTTATTCTATTGTAAGCATGAATGCTAACTATTTTAGAATCATTTCTAAATTATGTCCTTGGCATAAAGGTTTATGGAGATTAAAAAGTTTACTTTGTGAAGTAACCTGTGATAGGTGAAAGTCAGGTGTGGCAGATCAGACATAGTCATGAAACCCTAACCCTACCATCATCAAGGAATCTAACCTAAATGAAATCAAAGGATAATGCAATTCAAGCATAACATCACCTAGACCGTGCGATTCCTTGTTTGAGAGAGAGATGTGGACTGCTTCTTCAACGATAAGCAATTACAAAGCTGAAAGCTGCCATTGATGGATGATAAAAGTTCGAATGCTCGAATGCTCAAGATGATAATGGAGTTGCTATATGATTGCTGGATTGCTAGATACTATATGATTTCTGGATGTCTCATATGGAGTGAGAGGCTGTTTATATAGGACTCAACCAAGATCAATCAACGGTGGAGATTCAGAGGCTATGTGAATGGCTAAGATTGAAAGTTACTAAATTTAGGTCCAATTAGTTGTGCATGTGAAGGATTTTAAATGAAAGTTGTCTTACAACACATGATAAATGGGAAATGGACAAGTGTTAAAATGTGATAAATGATAAAGGCTTAATTCAAATAAAGTATTTGAATTAGTGGGATATGAGTTGGAAATTAATTAAATAAATAAAATTTATTTAATTAATATGATAAATGCATAAAATGGGATAAGACATGATGTGGAATTAATTAAATAAATACAATTTATTTAATTAATCGGCTAAATGAATGAGAATGGGATTTTAATTAAATAAATAAAATTTATTTAATTAATTGGGTAATGGATTAGTGATTTAACAAGGTGTCATTAGACATGGACAAATTTGGGTGTCTACATTTTGCCCCTCTTTGATACAATGTTCGATAGAACGTTGTGTCAAAGAAGATGTGAGATGCGCTCAATAAACAAGTTATGCCCCAGTGTAATTGGCAGGTGATGCCCCCTCGAGAGGTAAGCTAGGCGAACCAGGAAGGACTGGGTTGGCTCTCGATAGAAGAAAGGGCGAAAAAGAGGGCAGACGCGAAGGAAAGGGGGGTGGCATCGAAGAAAATAGGCTGTGGTATAGAAGAATTAGGGTTTGGAGAAGGGCGATAAGTAGGTGCTTCAAGGGCAAATAGGCTCATTTGTGCTCATTTGTGCTGAGAAACCTAGAGAAATCCAGAGCTCCTGAGAGTGAGAGTGGCAAAGCGAGCAGGATGGTGATTCCACGCAGAGATCATCGTGCAGAGCGGGTGAGGACACATGGACGACCAGAGGGAGCAGGCGCACCGGTATGTCGCAAAACTTTTCCCAAAAGCGTGCATTTAATAGCCTAGAAGCGTAATTAATTCACACACGTCACCAAAAGCGACTAGTTTAGGACAGGGCACATATAGGTCGCTTATGTAGGAGTAGAGGTCGCTTAGAGTATTGCAGGTCGCTTATAGGCGCGGGTAGGTCGCTTAGGGAAAACGAGGTCGCATCTTGTCGACGGGAAAAACGCAGTCGAAATGCGCGTATGGAGGGGAACGAGTCGCTTATGAGCAGATAGTAGTCGCATAGGGTAGTGTAGCTCGCATAGGACTAGAAACAGCTCGCATATGGTAGAGAGCGCGCGTATAGGAAAACAGTGAGCGCATATAGTGATTAGGCTCGCTTATAAGGAAAAGATAGGCGCATTTAGGAAAAGAGCTCGCTTTGAGAGTAAATAGAGTCGCACATAGGATAGGGCTCGCATATGAAGGGATAATGGGCGCATGTAGAAATAGAGCTCGCCGCTAGTAAAACAGTAAGCGCATAATATAAAAGAGCTCGCGTTTGGTCAAAACAGAAACGCAGGTGGTGAAAGGGGTCGCGAGTGTGCAGAAAAAGGTCGCATGTGGTAAAGTGAACCGCATATGGTAGGTGTAGGATAGAATAGCAGAGAGATAGGCAGATTTTGATATGAATGATTAATGGGATGGACTGACAAGAGTAAATGGATGATGCAGGATGTACTACCGCCATTGCTATCACGGGAGCCCCATCCGAGAGATTTACGGCTGGGGAGACAGTTGGATGCAGAGGAGCTACTGGTGTTGGAGATCCTGGGCTTGGAGCATGTGTCACGATTAGAGCCAGTGCAGGCACATCGAGGGCTGATGACTGCGATGGTGGAGCGATGGATGAGCGAGCACAGTTCATTCTTGTTACCGACAGGGGAGGCAACCATCACCTTAGAGGATGTGTTCCAGATTTTGAGGATTCCGATAGATGGGGATCGGGTAGATTATGATCCGGAGATGGGCCCAGCTGCATTCAGGAGATTGTTTGGGACACCAGACATCAGAGCAGAGGGTTCAGAGATACCGATGGGGAGGATGGAGGAGCTCTGTGACAGGTTGCAGCGAGTGGTAGTGGCTATCATTAGATGGCTAGTGGGTGACAGGAGAGCGAGAGGTTTTCCTGTAGGATGGGGGACAGTGATGGAGGGCATGTTCTCCTATGGCACGAGATATGCATGGGCAGAGTGCGTGTTGGGACAGCTCTATCATTACCTACATGATTGTGCATATACGTTCGGAGCCAGTATGTCAGCAGGGGTGACAGTTTTGCACGTATGGGCTTATGAGCACATTCTGGTGACGAGACCAGAGGGATGGGTCGCTAGAGCAGCAGGAGAGCCATTTGCACGGATGTATAGAGGAGCCTTGACGTATCGACAGCGCCGAGGGGTGGTATACTGGCGACGGAGGTTGGATGAGATAGACAGATTTGTATGGAGGCCATGGCTAGGATGTGAGCAGTGGGAGGAGGAGGATGCCGAGCTTGCTTATGCGAGACAGGCGAGGTACATTTTTGGACGCGGCGTGTACATTATAGAGCGCTATTTGCCAGAGAGAGCTCGGAGATAGTTTGGAGAGGCACAGGCAGTACCTGTAGGTGATGCCATTTTTGGGAGGACGAGACAGGAGGTGTTTGATTGGGGTCCAGAGGTTGTGGTGGACACAGCCTTGGCAGAGAGAGATGGATTGCAGCCAGTAGCATGGCAGTGGAGACAGGGTCCTGCAGATCCAGGTACGTTGCCAGAGTATGATGCACACTGGGCGACAGCTAGGCCGACTCGGTTGACACGGGATGGAGAGATTGGGGAGATTGGGATGGAGAGACCAGTTCGGAGGCGACGACGACGGGCTCCACCAGCACAGGCAGTAGTGCCAGCCGCACCAGGGATACAGATGCCAGGGCAGGTGCCAGGCCAGCCTGCTATATTAGCACAGCCACAGGCACAGATCGAAGCAGGAGATGATGTGGGTATTCAGCAGCTGCGGAGACGGATCAGAGAGGAGAGGAGATGGAGGCAGCGGGCACAGATGAGGCTGAGGAGAGTGGAGATGGATAGGCATCAGGCCGTGATCAGTCTGAGGCATGCTAGAGCACAGGCACAGGCTTATCAGGCTTAGCTACAGTTGGGAGCTCAGAGAGGAGATGGACAGGATGAGGTGGCGCTCGCGAGAGTTACAGGAGAGAGGGATACAGCTAGGCAGCATGAGCAGAGGATGAGGCTTGAGCGAGATACTACAGTACAGCAGGAGCAGGCTATGAGAGCAGAGAGAGATGGTCTGCGAGCGGAGAGAGATAGTTTGCGAGCGGAGAGAGATAGGGCAGTATAGCAGCTGCAAGTTATGACTAGTGACCTGCACAGGCGAATATTATTAGCTCATAAGCGTATCATATCAGAATAAAAGCGCGCACTGTTAGGTCGAAAGCGATGCGGATTTGTGCAAAGGCGGCCCCTGTTAGATTAAAAGCGGTCTGATTATGCGCAAAAGCGGCGGCTATTAGATCAAAAGCGGCAAATACATTTAACACAGTCGCATACATTAGAGGCGATCATTTTAATGATAAAAGTGATTCGGTTTACCTAAGACGACGTCTGTTCGGTCAAAGGCGATCCAGAGAGGAATATGCGGCCTGTTCCAGCTCAAAAGTGACGCAGAAATCCCGAAGCGGCAGATTTTCGTTCGAAAGCGACTGGAATTTTCTGCGAGCACCTGCAAAATCTGATCTTCAAAGAAACAACTCCAAAAAATGAAGTTAATCAGGGACGTGAGTCCCACCGGGCGTGCCAAAATGTGATAGGTGAAAGTCAGGTGTGGCAGATCAGACATAGTCATGAAACCCTAACCCTACCATCATCAAGGAATCTAACCTAAATGAAATCAAAGGATAATGCAATTCAAGCATAACATCACCTAGACCGTGCGATTCCTTGTTTGAGAGAGAGATGTGGACTGCTTCTTCAAGGATAAGCAATTACAAAGCTGAAAGCTGCCATTGATGGATGATAAAAGCTCGAATGCTCGAATGCTTAAGATGATAATGGAGTTGCTATATGATTGCTGGATTGCTAGATACTATATGATTTCTGGATGTCTCATATGGCGTGAGAGGCTGTTTATATAGGACTCAACCAAGATCAATCAACGGTGGAGATTCAGAGGCTATGTGAATGGCTAAGATTGAAAGTTACTAAATTTAGGTCCAATTAGTTGTGCATGTGAAGGATTTTAAATGAAAGTTGTCTTACAACACATGATAAATGGGAAATGGACAAGTGTTAAAATGTGATAAATGATAAAGGCTTAATTCAAATAAAGTATTTGAATTAGTGGGATATGAGTTGGAAATTAATTAAATAAATAAAATTTATTTAATTAATATGATAAATGCATAAAATGGGATAAGACATGATGTGGAATTAATTAAATAAATACAATTTATTTAATTAATCGGCTAAATGAATGAGAATGGGATTTTAATTAAATAAATAAAATTTATTTAATTAATTGGGTAATGGATTAGTGATTTAACAAGGTGTCATTAGACATGGACAAATTTGGGTGTCTACATAACGTAAGTTTATTTATTGATAAAGTATGAAACTTGATTTATTTCATAAATATTAAGCATTTTTTGATGGGCATATTTTCCTTGTAGCACAATTGGAAGTGTGGCATTTACTGGCAAGCATCAATGGATCTTTGGAGATAAGAACTGCGCCAGTGAGTTGAATTTTGTTGGGTTAGTTTATGGACGTGTCTTGCTTAAGGTGAGTCTTTGGAACATAGAAAATACTTGTGTCTATTGCTTTCTTTATTTCAAAAGACCTACCTTCAACTGTTTAATATGGACTATACTTTCTTACTTTGCAACAAAAATACATGTTAATAGCTCGACATCGTGGAGCTAATTCCCCAACATCTAGTAAAGTCGCTGATGATGTATATTATAAGAAATAATTGTATTTTAGCTTTGTTTGACATGGATTTAATTACAAATCTAGTGGATGACTAAATTATAGGATCTTAATGTGTTAAGATAACAATAAAGTTGCAAGTAATCCATGTGAATGTAATCAAACACATATAAATTGAAGATGTAAGGAGTAGGACTGAAGGTTGAATGCTGATTTGCTTATGTGAACTTGTGTTCGCATTGCAATAATTAGGAATGACAATGAAATGTCAAGGGCTCAAAAAATATTAAGCAGGAATATTGGAAACTTAGAAATAATTGGGGCGAAGCCCAAAAATGATGAAATGTAAAGCCATTGATGGGGCTCAATAGGTTATTCGACACAAAATCCCCATAAGTAAGGTTAAATTAGCTCCTTCACCTCCTAGGTTCTTCAAGATTAGCTTCAACAACACTTGTGTTTTTGTCCAATCTCCTCTTTTTGGTCACAAACAAGAAGTCTGAGAAAACTGGTAACAAGTTTCGTGAGGTCATAATGGTTTGGATGAAATATTGGAGATGGATTCAATTCTTCTGATGGAAGAAAGCCCCTCTTACAGTGTAGGTTTTCTTGGCCTTAATCCCCTGCAAGGTCTATGGGAGCTAGAGAAGTGGTTTGTAGCCTTGACTAATCATTTTGAAAACTTTCAGACCCATTTGATTGAATGACCAATTTTTGCAAGGAAGTGACCATTTTACCGAGGGTTGCATGGGTGGCTAAGCTCCTTCCCTATAATATCCTGAATGAGATATTTGACTGTAATTCTAATTTTTTTCTTCTCTAACACTAATTCTGATTTCTGATTTTATAATTTTAGTAGTCTAATACTTCATGAGATACCATAAATATCATATCCAAACATCAAAGGAATATTACATATGAGTTCGCCCAAGCATGAGGAATAGATTTAACCATGAAATACATAATTGCAACCATGATATCAACTCACAAATGAAGGAATCTGATCTTCTGTTATAAATTGGAAATATGTAGTCCAAAATGACAAGTATTTGACTAAGGGCAAACAACCACAAGTCACAAATTACACTTACATTTATACTTTATTATAAGCATCCTTATCGATTAAAAAAAAAACTATCACTATCATCAATATTTGCATTCATTTCAGGATCGTTCATTATCTAGCAATGAACTTTTAAGAAAACACTTTGAATGCAATATGGATATATGCATTATTGGGGATTGTATTGTCAAAATTGATTTTTACATGCATGGACTAACATAATTTTCTTGTTCAAGGTCTATGCTGAGGAATCGACTCAGCCTACAGGGGGAGCAACTGCTATTGCTATGTTGATAGGACCCAATGCTCTAATGGCATTTGAGACCAAATATAGGGGAACTCACATGGGTCATGCATATGATTCTATAAGCCCAATCGTGCTAGCAAGTATCTGGTTAGTTCCTCCTTTCCCTACAGTCTTGAGCCTTTATTCTTTCATGCATTTGTACTTTTTTATATTGAAATTATATCTTGCTCTATTTTTGGTTTTCTCAACAAGGAAATCACTACGTTATTTGGGACATTAGCTATAGGCATTTCTTCAGAACTCCTATTTATATTTCATATTTTTAGTCCATTTCCAGACTACTATAGATCAAATAGTTACAGACTCTTATAAGATAAAAATGAAATACAATCTATAGCCATGTCTAACCATTGTAGTTTTTGACATTTATTCATTTGAAGTCTCAGTGATTGGGAGAATTTTTTCTCTTTGTCAAGTCTGAGTCGAAGATAAAAGTCAAGTCTCCTTAGGGCCATTGTAAGCACTAGATTTAATAATGAAACTAAATTAGATTGCACGAGTTAGCTGCTTCAATGTGAACAAAGAAGGATGTGTTCATACTAGGAAAATGCAGATTTGCATAGAACAAAGTTGTATGAGGGATCTCATCTTGAAATACAAACTTTAATATATATTTTCCTTGCTTTGCTATTTATGACAACTGAAAGAAATTTTAAATTTCAAAATGCCTTTCTGAGTTGATCATGAAAAGTTGGCACACAATCCGTATAGAAGAATCCAAAGCTTAATTGTGAGCTATTTCAAAGTTTCATTCAATAGGTTTATGGCTACCTTACTAAGATATGTTGGATTTAGGACAGATAATTGAGAGGGGGGGTGAATCAGTTGTCCAAAACTTTCTTCCAATTAATCACTTAAATCCTTTACTTAATTCAACAACATAATGATAAATCAATTATGGAAACATAATGCAATAATTCAAGAGCAGAAACACATTAACACATAAGACACCAAGACTTTTGATGTGGAAAACCTGGTTAAGGGAAAAACCACGGGGTGATTAACCCAAGATTGTATTCTCTATTAAAAGAATAGAAAGAACAAATGGCACATGCCAATTAGGGCTCACTGCCTGAGCACACTACTCATAAGAGGCTCACTGCCTACAGGAGACACACTGTCTACAGAATAATAAGTATTACATACTTGAACTAAAGAATAGCAGCTTCACCATGATTGAGTCAGTTCCATTTAAGCTCAATACTTCTGCTCTGCCTTTCACTCTTCTCCTCTCTACCACACTCTCATCTCCACAAGATGCTTTTGAAATGACTTTACAACTCCTTATTTATACAAGACATTGACTCAGGAATAACCATCCAAGTCGGCATACATTACAGAGCAAATACATAAATGCAACATGACTATTTACAAAAAGACTTCATGTGGATCAACACACTATTGGCCACACAGATCTAAGACTTCAATATTCCTTTAGGAACACGCCATTCTTCACAGAACATCTCCAAGATCATCCACAAGATGTGCAACTCATCGGGTTGGCCAGACTTAGGAAGAACATCATCATCCAGAAGTAATTCTTCAATTACAAGCTCAATCTTCAATGCGGACCACCAACATGAACTGGACATAATCTAGAGACCTCCACAAGCTTGTGTGAATCACTAAGAACATCCACACTACTTTTGCCTATAGAAATCAGTCTCTCCTTCATCCGGAACCTCAAGAACACAGTCTGTCATCACTGTCATATTGGAATAGATGCTTGCGGACCTCTAAACCTTGAACCAATTGAGTTGTCACTTCACATTGACTTCCTAAACACTCCACCAAATCCGCAGAACAAGATATTGCATTTCTAGATCTCACCGGACCTATTTGTATCACTCTGTCACCTCTAAACATCTGCTAGAACTGGTTTTACTTAAGTGGTCATAACTTCTTCAGATCTTCATACAGACCTCTGAGATCTTTACTGGATCATCTTAAGACACATATATACAAACCCTTTGAAGCACATCCTCTGATCTTCATCTTAACTAAGATCTTTACCTCACTATCTTCACTGTTCTTCTATGTTCTTGATTAGGACTAATTTTCTCAATATCCTCAGCACATAGCTCATCCAATCCTTATCATCAATGCAACAGGAGTATGTTGACATCAATGATAACACCGGTTAGGCCTATACTTGCAACAAGATATTATCGGCCTTCTGGCACAATATTTGCCTTTACAAATCAGTATGTATCTTGTCCATTACCTTTCACCACAGTTTTATGCTAAGCATTATGTGATCAAATTGTTTTTGCAAATGATTTGCATACAGAGCTTATTGGTGGTAGTTTTTAAATATCTATGTTGCAATCTTTAGTCAATGCAATTTCTTGATTTGCAATCTAACCATGGCTTTGACTAAAGTTGCTGATTATTTTGTTTAGTGGGTGCAGAGAAAGGAGAAAATAGAGACTTGCCATATATTGGGGTATAAAACCAATATACATGCCATTCTGTGATGATGCTGAAGAGACCTTTTCCAAGGCTTTATCAATATTGCAGGTAAAGAAGAGTCTTGCAAAGTGCTTGTTTTAAGGCTTGTGATATGCCTTCTATATTTTTTTTTTTGTTATAAATAAAAACTATATTTTTTTAATTTCCAAAATTGTACAAATTCTTCCTAGGCTCTAGGGTTTAAAAGCCTTAACTTCTAGTTTTTGTTATAACCATGAACATGAAAGCATCAAGGAATATAACAAGAATCGTAATTATTAACTTGATAGACCTTCCTACGAAAAATGGGCATCTAAAATGAACCCTCATTTTGACCAAAGTAAAATGGATTGTGCTAGCATGTATAATAGATTTTCCAATTGTAAATTTTTTTTTCCCATTTTCTAGGTATAGCTACCTCAACTCAAGATAGAAAAAGAAAAGGATGAACCACATATCGTAAAGGCTTTAGGGCCATATGGTTGCTTGAATAGAATTGACACTCTATAGAAGGCACATCCACCTTTTGCACGTCTTCATTTCATAATACGAGTCAAAACCTTTTTAATATAAGGAATTGTTGCCTTCAGCTATTGCTGGGGCCTTCAGCTATTGCTCCAGCTCACAGAAGTCATCTTCCAAGGTCTTCAACCGATAATCAAAATCCCTATTTTACCCCTCGTGTACCTACTTTTAGTCACCACCCACCACATTCCCTTCAAGGGGCAGCATCTAAAAACCTTTATGGGATGTTCTTTGGCATATTTGAAGAGAAGAATTAATACCCTTCCATCAAATTCTCCCAGGACTTGCACTTTTTCTTGTCTATTGGGGTATGTCACACTAAGAGTTGGAGCATGGTAGTTATACCCAATTAAATGGTTAACATTTTGCACATGTCCTTGGACCTGAGAGAGTTGTGCCAGTTTTTAGTGACAAGCTAGACAGGCAACCCCTAACTGGTCCAATTAGGACACTGTGGAGGTGGTGATAAACAAACTGCACCAAACCTTGGGGGAGGGACCAATGACCCTACGAGTTAATATCTTTCTTGATACATGGAGCATGTAACACCATCTCTAATCTTTTTAGGTGGTAAGAAAGATAGGCAACCCTAAATGGTCCAGCCAGGACACCATGGAGGCAATGATATAAAAACTACACCAAACCTTGGGGGAGGGACTGGTGATCCTGCAAGTTAATATTTTTATTCATACATGGAGCATGTAATGACATCACTGATCCTTCTAGTAAAACTACATTTGAGCTCTTGTTACAGTAGTCTTCTAGTCTTTTTGTAAATTTTCATTTAAGCTGTTGTAACAATAGTCTTCTCTTCTTTTTGTTGACTATGTGAAAAGTGAAGCCTATAGTGAAGAGAATGCAAAAGGAACCTTTGGATAGGCTTAGGATTGTATATAGATAATAGTTTCTAGTTTGTCTTCTCTCTAGCCAACATATATAATTGATATTCATAACAAGCTCTGATAGATAGCAGAAGAAAATGTAACAAAGATCTCTTACTCTCAGATCTTTTTGCCAGACTTATGGGGTATCAACACCTAGGGCTTAGGTTTTTGTAAAGGATTTTCATTTATGAATATATTTAACTTCTATCAAAACAAAAAATTGAAGCCAACTCTATTATGTACTCTATGTATTCTTAGTGTTATGAACTTCTTTCTATTTTTTTGTGATTCTAGGCTACATTCTGTGGGACATTCTCATAGAGTAGTTGTATTTATGTGAGATTATATTCCTGCACATATAATTTTTACAACTTAGAAAGGAACCATTTTGAGTTGTATGGTATTACATTATACATGTATTTGCTAAAATAGTAGTCTTAAGGACACCTATTTGTTTATACCACACATAATCCAAGACTCAAAAACATTAAAGCATTAAATTTTAAAACTAAGTCAAGGACATAAATTATTAGAGATGATTTATCTTTCCAGCACCTTGGTACAAATTTGTGATTCTCTTGGAGAAATTAGATCCTAGTTGCTCTGAATTTTCACTCTAGCATAGTGTTTTGTTGTAGTTAAACAAGGTAGTGTCTTCTTCATCTTGAGGCCATACTGAAACTGCAAACACCCATTCACAAATTTTAAGGCTGTCAAAATTTTTGAACCACCATACAAGAAGTGATTAGATAAATGTAGGAGAGTGGTCCTATTGCTTCTATCCTGCACAATTCTATACTCCATCTGGTTGCAAGCAATTGTTGGTTTTTTGCAATCAATATCACAAACATAGATAGGGGTCAAAAAGGATGTCTTACACATATACCTACAAAGTGTTGATATGTTGAACTAATCCCAGAAAAAGAACACGATACAACCTCATCAAAGTGGCAAAATGCTAGTCTTTATAATCTAATTCAATGGCTCAGAATTGAGAAGAGCTCCTCACAAAATCTACTACCCCAATGAGATGCCTCAACTTTAGAATGGACTTTTAGATCAAGGACAGAACTGCTCACAGGGTCTAGTAGTGGATCTAGAGAGCTTAAGCCTCACAGAGGTTAATGATTCATTGTAATCTACACTTGAATTTTCTATTTTTGATCAGCCCTGTTGGTGGTTTCACTCTGTCTATCTTCATGGCACCTAAGTTTGCTTTGAGGGCTAAGTGGAAAGTCACATGACATAGTCTCTTTTGTGTCTCTATTATTATTAAATGTTTCTTCCTAATTAGATTTGTATATTGAATCTATGTTGGAAATGTGTTGTTTTGGACAATGCCTCAAGACTATTTTTTGATATTTTCTCCCCCTATGGTCTCTTTAGATTACTTAAGGATAGACTCCAAATTGTAGGGGAGAGGACCTAGTAATTGAGAACCCTAACTTCATGCCTCTCAACATCATACATGGCAATTTTGAATCGCTCCAAAATTTTTAAAGCAGCTTACTTGGCAAGGCCTTTGCTTGTAATGAAGGTTTTAGGTCCACATCATCAAATATGATGCCATATCATCATGCCTTTTTTTGAGGTGTCCAAAAAGACCCAAAAAAAGGTTGGACCAATACTTGTGTATTAAGTCATGTTTTGTTGGTGCGCTGATGTGGCATCACATGATTGGTTGCTTTTTAGATCTAAAGAACACATTTTGCATACATGTCTAACAAGGTAGTTGTAACTACAACATCTGACAAAATTCCTCTATCCTTTATGTTTTGATGGATGTCCATACCCTATTCCAAAGCTCCCATTTTGACACAAGTAGGGAGGATACTGGCAAAGGTTGTGGAATTTGGCTTTACACCAGCCAATTGCATTTTCTTTAAAATTTCTAAAGCCTTTTCAACAAATCCATTTTGTGCATATCCTACAATCATTGCAGTCCATGAGACCACATTTCTTTGAGGCATTCTATCAAATAGTTCACGTGCCTTGTCTATGCTTCCACATTTTGCATACATGTCTATCAAAGTAGTTGCAACTACAACATCTAACAAAATTCCTCTATCCTTTATGTTTTGATGGATGTCCATACCCTATTCCAAAGCTTCCACTTTGACACAAGCAGGGAGAATGCTGGCAAAGGTTGTGGAATTTGGCTTTACACCATCTAATTGCATTTGCTTTAAAATTTCTAAAGCCTTTTCAACAAATCCATTTTGTGCATATCCTACAATCATTGCAATCCATGAGACCACATTTCTTTGAGGCATTCTGTCAAATAGTTCACGTGCCTTGTCTATGCTTCCACATTTTGCATACATGTCTAATAGGGCAGTTGCAACTACACCATCTGACAAAACTCCTCTATCCTTTATATTTTGATGGATGTCCATACCCTATTCCAAAGCTCCCATTTTGACATAGGCAGGGGGGATGCTAGCAAAGGTTGTGGAATTTAGCTTTACACCAGCTAATTGCATTTGCTTTAAAATTTCTAAAGCCTTTTCAACAAATCCATTTTGTGCATATCCTGCAATCATTGCAATCCATGAGACCACATTTCTTTGAGGAATTATTTGGTTTTGTGTCCTTCAGAAATCAACAAGTAAGAGGTTATTTAAAAAATATTATGTAAGATTTTTGATGTTTCAAAAAATGCACTTGAATTTTTTTAATTACCTAGTGATGTATTAAAGGTGGTTTTTTGCATCTTTTGTGTGCATTTAGCCTTGAAATGCTTTACATACTAAATTAAATACTTTACATTTGTTGATACATATAGAGGCAAATATGATAGTAGCATCATTGTTGCACAGAAGTACTATGGTTGGAGGAGTGGATATGCTGTAAGTCTCATTCACCCTAAACCATTTGGAATGTGTTTTGTTCTCCTCTAAGAATAGATCTAAGAAGATCCGTGGAGTCAAGAAGGTAAATATTCTTTCAAAGAAAATGTTAAAGTAAGTTACTTATTTGCTTTCTGTTACAAAGGGGCAATTTACTTATTACATTGTTGGGTTTTGTTTGTGCAGACCAAGGTGGGAGATGCAACAAAGAAGAAGAAGTAATGCACAACAATTAGCAATATTAAGCGAGTTTTGATACTGTAGACACCCAAATTTGTCCATGTCTAGCAACACCTTGTTAAATCATTAATCATTAAGCCAATTAATTAAATAAATTTTATTTATTTAATTAAAATCCCATTTAATCCCATTCTCATCCTGCTTAGCCAATTAATTAAATAAATTTTATTTATTTAATTAATTCCACATCATATCCTAATCATATCCTATCCTCTTCCCAATTAATTAAATAAATTTTATTTATTTAATTAATTTCCACATCATATCTTATCCCATTTTATTTATTTATCCAATTAATTAAATAAATTTTATTTAATTAATTAATATCCAACTCATATCCCAACTAATTCAAATATTTTATTTGAATTAACTACTCACCTTTCATCACATTCCAACACTTGTCCATCTCCCCTTAATCATGTGTTGTCATACAACTTTCATTTAAAATTCTTCACATGCACAACTAATTGGATCTAAATTTAGTAACTTTCAATCCTAGCCATTCACATAGCCTCTGAATCTCCATCGTCGATTGATCTTGGTTGAGTCCTATATAAACACCCTCTCACTCCATATGAGACATCCAGCAATCATATAGCACCTACATTATCATCTTGAGCATTTGATCATCCAATTGAGCTTTCATCTTCTATCATGGTAGCTTTCAGCTTTGCAATTGTTCATTGTTGAAGAAGCAGTCCACATCTCTCAAATAAGGAATCGCACGGTCTAGGTGATGTTATGCTTGAATTGAATTGTTCTTTGATTTCATTTAGATTAGATTCCTTGATGATGGTAGGGTTAGGGTTTCATGACTATGTCTGATCTTCTAAACCTGACTTTCACCTATCACATTTTAGCACGCCCGGTGGGACTCACGTCCTTGATTGACTTCATTTTTTAGAGTTGTTTCTTTGAAGATCAGATTTTGCAGGTGCTTACAGTAAATTCCGGCCGCTTGTGAGCAAAAATCTGCCGCTTTCTGTACCTCTGTATCGCTTTTACGTGGAACCGACCGCATTTACCTCTCTGGATCACCTTTAAACTGACAGTGATCGCCTAAGGTATGATTTTCATCGCTTTTGCCCTAATAGAACTTGCCTGAGGGTTTTTGCTGTTAGTTGCTAGGTTTAAACTGTATTGATCGCTTATGATATAACAGTGATCGCTTTTGCATTCATTTAGATTGCTTTTAAAATAACAGTCGTCGCTTTTGATATTATGTGCATCGCCTATGAATGGACAGTGATCACTTTTAATATGACGCACCTCACTTATGAACTTACAGAAGTAGCTTTTAAATGGATATGAATCGCGTCTGAACTGACAGTGATCGCCTGTGCAGACTAGGGTTTTTGTGTTTTGGCTGTTATTTTGCAGATACAGATCACATTCAGGTTGTAATTGGTCGCGTCATGGTTTATGCGCATCGCTTATAAGCTGACAGGTGCCGCATACTGTATTTTTCATGTCGCATATGATCTGCAGTATCTCGCTTATGGAAAACTGAAGATCGCTTTTGATCAGCAGTGAATCGCATTTGGTAAATTCTGTTGCTTTTAATTTGTTTCAGTTGCAGCTTGATTTCTTGGCTATTAATTGGGTATTCGTGCAGCATCTTATCGATTTGTCCAAGAAAAGGAGGTTATCAAACTACTGACATATCTATTGCAGGTTCGATCGGTCCAAGATTTGTGTTTTTTCACTAAATTAGGCACATTTGGGCTTGGTGCTTAAAATGAATCATTGTTTGCTCCGTGCTTGATTTATCTTTTTTGACTGCTTGCATGTGCTTGATTGTAACCCAAATTTAATGACAAAAGTATCCTCTCCCCTTGCCTATCAAATGGATCTTGGGTGTATGAGAACTTGTCATTATCTTTAGAGGGCCTGCCTTCCCAGTGTGAGAAGGGATATGACCCAAGCGGTAATGGGCTAAAGCCAAGTCCTTCCGAACCGCTATATAAGAAAAGTGTTTGTGTCGAAAGCCACAAAAAAAGGGTGTTGTTGCGTTATACTGATAGCCAACCTCCCCCAAAACCCTCCAAGGCACAACCCTTTGCAGGCTGGGAGACTCCATAATGGAGAGTAGCGCTGCCGCATGTATAGCCACCCGAACGGATGCCCTTATTAGAAACTTTGTGTGGTAGCCAAAAACCTTCTATCTGTTGATGCAAAAGGTGGGACCTTTGAAGCGGCCCCGATTCACGTGGTTCTTAGTAGAGATAGCAAGGACAATCCTAAGGTTTGGTGTGGGGACAAGCCTTACAGGAAGCCCAGAACTTGGTATGCATGAGAAGTGAGTGCCGTGGAGGGGAGCCAGTGCTACCAAGATCCTGAAGCTATCCGCTTTGAATAAGCACGGCCTGGGGATTCAACGGATACAGTCCTTTCCTAGCCTAGGTTGTATCAGTTTGTGCTTATTGTGAGTGTGAGTGACTATTATCACTGTTTTCTTGCTAAAAAACTACAAAATCAGACATCCTTTTGACAAACACAGTCGCTTTTGAACCTAAACTGCCCGCACAGATAACAGACATCGCTTTTAAACTGTAGATAGTCGCTTTTAGCCTGAACCATGTCACCTTTAAACAATAGTTGATCGCATATAGTCTGAACTGCATCACATTTAAACCATAGCTAATTGCCTATTGCCTGAGCAAAATCACATCTGAACCACAGCTGATCGCATGTTGTCCGAAATAGATCACCTTTAAGCCGCAGTTAGTTCTTCTGTCTGAACGAGCTCACCTTTGAACAACAGACTGTCGCCTCTAGTGAAATCAGAGTCACTTTAGATCAACAGAAAATTGCTTTTAAACCAAAAGTCGTCGCCTTTGGAAAAGCATTCGCTTTAGGTTAGCACTGTCATTTACTGTCGAAACCAAACCAGATCGCATCTGAGCTATCATTGATTGTCTTTGGCATCCTTTGAATCGCATTTGAGCTATCATCAGTTGCCTGTAGCTAGAATACCTACAAATCTTAGTGCCTCAGCTGAATTAGCCACATATCCATCTTGCTTAAGTTTTATCAACTTTCAGACTCCTCTTTGATCAGCAGCAAACCCCTAGACTTTGTCTCCTATTTTTGAGCTTATCAATCAATCACAACTCATGAGCTTTCCATCTTTTTGAGATGCCAACCAGCAAATCAAACATCAACCCAATCATTTCAATCAGCAAACATCCTCCAGCTTTAGCTTCAGCCAACATCATCCTTCAGCTTTAGCTTGAACAAACATCATCCTTCAGCTTTATCCGCAGATTTATCTCACAACTAGCAGATATATGTCATCCTTTTCAGCATCTTCTTCGTAAGGGTGAACCTTTTAAGTGGGATGAAAAGTGTCAATAGGCTTTTGACAAGATAAAGGAATACTTGGCAACACCTCCTGTGTTAGTACCTCTGATACCTAATCGTCCATTACTGCTCTATATATCATCAACCACCGCAGCATTGGGTGCCCTTTTAGCTCAACATGATGATTCAGGAAAAGAACAAGCCATTTACTACATCAGCAGAACCCTTGTGGGATATGAACTCAATTACTCATTCATGGAAAAATCTTGTTTAGCATTAGTGTTTGCTTCCCAAAAGTTGCGACACTATATGTTGAACCAAACAACAAAGCTCATCTCTAATGTGGATCCCCTCAAGTATCTCCTCTCAAAAGCACATCTCACAAGGAGATTAGCAAAATGGGTCATGATCTTAAGTGAATTTGACATACAATATGTGAACCGCAAAGCTATCAAAGGATAAGTTATTGCTGATCAATTAGCTGAAGCACCCATCACAGACATTCAGCCAATATATCTAGAATTCCCTGATGAAGGATTGTTTAATTTGAATTCTCCAGCACGATGGCAACTTTACTTGATGGATCATACACACAACATGGATCTGGAGCAGGCATCTTGTTTGTTACCCCTCAAGGAGATTGTATACCTAAATCATACAGAATAGCATTTCCATGTACCAACAACATAGAAGAGTATAAAGCTTTAATCACAGGCTTGCGCATGGCAGTACAATGGGCTATCAAACAGTTACGAGTCTTTGGTGATTCTCAACTGGTTATCAAATAGGTCTTAGATGAATATCAAACAAAAGACGAGAAGCTTCTTCCATACAAGCTAATGGTGGACGATTTCAAGAAATATTTTGAGGATATTACCTTTGAGCAAATTCCAAGACTACAAAATAGAGCAGCAAATGCCATGGCTATGATTGGATCTCTTTTAGACATGCCATCTAACACCCATAAATGTGAATTCTTGGTCGAATAGCTTTTGATCCCAGCATTTGAAGTTCCACAGTCTGAGCTCGTATGTGAAATTGTTGGTCCCAACTCATCGTGGTACAAGGATATATACGAGTATCTCTGTAATCAAACCTTTCCATTTCAACTATCCAACACCCAGCGCAAAACCTTTATCCGTCGAGCCTACCTTGTAAACTATGAAGCTGTTTAAGATTCGTTGGTGGAGGCATCTCTATGATGGCTTTTACCTTAGCTGGGTCCACTTCTATCCCTCGTTGAGACACAATATATCCCAGCAGTTTTCCTGATGTTACACCAAATACACACTTCTTTGGATTTAGTTTGACTTGGTATTTTTCTAATCGATCAAAGATTTGTGCCAATACTTGTAGATGTCCTTCTCTAGTCTTAGATTTTCCCAGGATGTCATCAACATAGTCTTCCATGATAGTATGGAAAAGGTCATGAAAAATAACTGTCATGGCTCGTTGATAGGTGGCTCCAGCGTTTTTGAGACCAAAAGGCATTACAACCCAGCAATAGGGACCCCATGGACAGATAAAGGATGTTTTATCTTGATCTTCCTCTACTATTCTGATTTGATTATAACCTAAAAATCCATCCATCAAAGATAGCATTTCATGTCCTGCTGTAAGATCTACAATGTTGTCTATGCTTGGTAGTGGGAAATCGTCCTTAGGACAAGCTTTGTTAAGATCTCTAAAGTCTGTGTAGCAACGAACACGTCCATCTGGTTTTGCTACAGGTACTAAATTTGAAACCCATTCTGGATAATCAATAGGCTTTATAAATTTTGCTTCTAAGAGTTTCTAAATTTCTGCTTTGACTAATAAGGCAACTTGTGGATGCATTTTGTGCAATTTCTGTTTGACAGGCTTTGCATCAGGAAATACTGCTAAATGATGTACCACAAGTGAAGGATCTAGACCTGGCATGTCTACATAAGTCCATGCAAAATTTATAGCTCTTCTCATAAAAAAACGCTGTGAAGTTTCTTCGTTCTTGCTCTGATAGTGATGCTGCCAAAAAAGTGATCTTCGGATTTTGCTCTATTCCCAAGTTCATGTCTTGTGATGGATTAGATTCCTTGATGATGGTAGGGTTAGGGTTTCATGACTATGTCTGATCTTCTAAACTTGACTTTCACCTATCATAGATACATTTATTCAGATTTTGAGATGTAAAAGCCCATGATGAAATATTTAGGCTTCATTTTTCAAGTAGTTCTTTTATGTTTTAGAGTTGTATAAGCAAAAAATAGAGCATTGTAACTCAGTTTTCTCAGTCACAACACTAAGAAACACACTTTGTAACACATTTTTCAAAGAAAAGACATATTTAAGTCTTGTATATGCTATAAGAAAACCTTTTCTCAATAAAATTTTAGTATTTTAACTTCTTAATAGTTGTTTCATTATGTGCAAATGAATGATTGATTATGTTTTTCTGTGTTTTATATTTAAACCTCAAAAATAATTAAATAAACTACTAATTGACTAAATATACTACCAACTAATAGAAATCAATAAATATGACTAAATATATATGACTACATATACTACTGAATAAATATACTACCAATTGATAGAAATCAGTGAATAAATATGACTCAAAATATATGACTTAAAATATACTACCAAATTGATCAATCAAAACAACCAAATAAATGAATGACAATAAACTACTAATGGTCACATGACCAAGCTTAGTGAATAATATGACTAAATCAATGACTAAATTAATGACAAAATATACTACCAAATCGATCAATCAAAATGACCAAATAAATAACTAAAATTGGTTTATTCATAAACTTAGTCATGTTATAAATGACTGGCAATAAACTACTAATGGTCACGTGATCAAGTTTAGTCATTTATAAGTAGTTTTTAGTAGTTTTTTAATCACATATTGTTGTTTTTGTACTAGCGTACATTTGCATCAAAGGAGCTTCCAAGCAAGTGGGCCCGAGTGTCGCACCATTGGCCAATGACCTTAGGGATAGGAAGTGTTTTATGTGTGTGAAATGTCTTTGAATTGTGCTAGACCTATGGAAATTAGGGAGGATAACCCTCAAACATACACATACGTTTACAAAGTCAAGAGTCACAGTATTGAGTGTTTTCTATGTGTGATGTGTTTTCTAATTTTTCAAACAAGTTGCCAAAAAAATATAGGAAACTAATTTTAGATTGCAAATAAATAGTACACCACACTTGCAAGGTCTTGAAACACATCTGTTGAAAGATAAACCGCAATCGAAACCCTCTAAAACACATCTGATAAATAGTGAAATGCATTTGTAGGTTCTTGAGTTGTAATTAAGCCATTCTGTGATGCATCTGCAAATTTATGTACTGCAATCAAACCTTTGTGTTGCACATCTACCTATAGTGAGAAATTTAGGGAATATTTTAAGCATTTTGCCTCCCCTATCAAACATGGACTGCAACTATGTCAAAACATTTGAGACCTATTGGTTTTGTTCATTCATCCATTGCATATTCAATGTCATTCCCTTAAGTTTAGATTGCATCCCATAGTGTCCAAATCATTTATCTTATCTTATGTCATTAAAATTAGCCTTTGTCATCTTAGGGGGTCCCTAAACTTCAATCTTCTTTAAGGTTGAAACATAGGAGAAATTGTTAAAACTTGACTACATCATAAGTATGAACTTGGATTACAAGACCTTGATATCTTTATCAAAACAATCACAATTTGGGCCTAATTCTCACAAGTCTAGTTTAGGTCTATATTTTCAAAACAAGTGATTCTCAACTCATGAAGTCTAGTTTGAGATCACTTCAATCATCATTTCCTTCTACATCACCATTTCAGGGTCTTAATAAATCCAACTAGTGGTTTGATAAGGCCATGGTTAGACATTAGTATCCTCTTGAATCAAACTTCTCAAAGATTGATACCCATTAGCCTTAAGCATAGTCTTAGTCTCATTGCCTTAGTTGCATTCCCAAAAGAAAATTAGCATAGAACATCTCCACTTTGCATTATCAACTTTAGTTGCATCTCCATAAACATTAGCATACTGCACCCTCACTTTGCATCCTTAGTTACATTTAGCAAAACTTATCCCAAAAATACCAAAAAATATAGTATAGTACATCTTGCATTATCATCCTTAGAAACATTTTGTTTCCCTCATCTAGCAAGTCTTATATGGTAGAAACAAAGTTGCAAAAGGAAAGAAAGGGAGAGGAATTCTTAGATCGTCCCCTCAATAATCCTACTAACACTATGAGATTTGGAGCCCCTTCCAATGAACAACCCAAGTCACACATGGGAAACCCTGTTGAGAAATATACCTTGCAAGAAAATGAACAAGGGGTGACACAACAAGAAACTGAAGAAGCCTCCCAAGATCATAGGTTGTTAAGAATCTTAGATGAAATGATTGCAGCAAATCCCCAAAATTATCTCATGCATATTTTACAAAATGGTACTAAACTTCCCGTGGGTGTCAATATAAACATGATTATAAGATCATCACCAAACAATGTCGCACAAGGTCAAGGTCATGCAACACCTTCCACTAGCCACAAAAATCCTACACAAGAACATGCCAACATTCCCATTGGGGAAATGTCACAAGATTCCACAATCTCCCATGTGCCTCCCCCATTTGACACCAACAATGTGAATGCCATGTCACAACCTTTGAATTTTTCAAATCCATTTGTTTTGATGACGAACATAGGTCAAAACAAAAGAACACGAAGAATGCACATAGTGACCTCATGAGTGCAAACACAAGGGGTTAATACTACACCTAATGCCAACATGAACCTTGGGTCCCAACCTAATAATAACTTGAACAATCTCAACATGGACCCTCTTATCCAAAACAACAATGTGTCTAACCAAGGTACTAGTGCACCCCATGTCAATCCCATATAGCAACAAGTAGATCCCAACATCTCTCTCCAAAATAAAAACACTACAAATATCTCACTACATTATCAATACATAAATCCTAAAATCTCTTTCATACCAAATATGCAAAAACAAAATTTGACTCCATTACACACCACTCTTAACACAAACACCACTCCACTTGTTGCCAACACAAGGACCCAAAACACACCAATTGTAAACATGGTAAATCCCTATTAGAATGTGGTTGCGAATGTGGAAAACACATCATTGACACTCGTAGATGTCCTCTCCCATGAAATGCATGCCTTAAAGAAACAATTTTATAGCATGCAACTCTCAGGGACTAAAAAGGCATATTCTGTGGAAGACTTGTGCCCTTACCCTTTTGATAAGAGCATTTACATTCATCCTTTTCCACCTAACTTCACCATGCCCAATTTCAATAAATATAGGGGGAAAGGTAGTCCTATCAAACACGTGAGAGAATTCCACATGGCATGCCTAGAGCTTGCTTTTGATAACACCCACCTAATGAGACTATTCCCTAGGAGCCTCATGGGTCAAGCACTTGAATGGTCCGCACATCTGCCTACAAGAATAAAAACATGGACCGAACTAGCTGATAAGTTCATAACTCACTTCTCATATAACATTGAAATGGATGTAAATGTCACAACCTTATGTCACATGAAAAAAGATGATGGAGAGAACTTCCTCTCTTTCTTTCAAAGATGGAGAAGTCTAGCTAGAAAATGCCCATGCCACATACCAGAAAATCAGCTAGTGCCAATCTTTGTCAAAAATTTAAATGTAGAACTTATGCATCAATTACAAATACATTATTGCACCACCTTTGGTGAGGTTTTTGAGAAAGGAAATGCCATTGAGAAATACCTAACTGCTAAGGGCACAATCAAGATCTTCAACAAAAATCAAAATAACATGAACCCTTCCTACGATAAGAGTAAATTTTGGTGTAGGAATAAAAACATCACAAATGATGGGGTTGTAGATGCCAAAGCAACAAACAAAGTTGGTGCCATCCTCACCCTCAAAGCACCACCACCATCTAATCCACAACCCATGCCACAACAAATGACAAATGCTATCCAAAATAATAAAAAATGAGCTCCGCTTAGGACTAATCCTACACAACGAACTCACACACCCTTGCTAGAACCCATCGATTCCATCTTGAAGAAGTTGCTACAAGCCCACTTGATTCAACTACTGGAGGTGAAACAATATGATCCTACCTTTAAACCCCCTTCATGGAATGATAACAAATTCTATGAATATCACTGTATAAAAGGACACAAAACCTCAAATTGCTATAAATTGAAAAGCATTATACAAGTCCTTATTGAGCAAGGAGATATAACCTTAGACAGTCCATAAGGCACTTCAAATACTAACCACATTATCTTTACAAATCCTTTACAAGATCATGGATCAGGAAAAGCCTCTACTTTAGGCACTAAGACAAATGAACAACCAAGTTATAATTATGTTGCCTACGAGTACACAGTCAACAATATCCGTGCATGTGAAAGCAATGTGTCCATGATGACCATCAAGTCTCGACCTGAATGTGCTATCACTACTAGAAGAGAAAAGATAACCTTATGAGGTCCTACATATGACCCACAACCCGCATCCCAATATAACCTTTTGGACCATTTGAAGAAAACTCTGGCACAAATATCCATTTTTGAATTGCTTCACCTATCCCCAGAGCATAAAACCATCCTAGATAAAGCTCTCCTTGAATCATCTGTCCCTACCAATCAAAATATCAACCAATTTTAGTCCATGGTAGAAAATGTGGCTACAACTAATCATGTCACTTTCACCAAACATGACTTACCCTTAAACAACCTAATCACACGGATCCATTACACCTTGAGATCTTCATCAACAAGGATAAGATTTGAGGAGTCTTGGTAGATAGTGGAGCCAGATTAAACATATGTCCTTTGAAGCTTGTCATGATATTGGGATACTCTGAAGCTTGTGTAGATCCCACCAAAAGAATTGTGATCAAGGCTTATGATGATGCAAAATTCTCCTCAAAGGGTGTGATTTCTCTTCCTATGAAAGTCATGTCTGCTACATTGAATACTGTATTCCATGTCTTAGATTTGGAACTTCCCTACAACCTCATCCTCAATAGGCCTTGGATCACTACCATGAAATCCGTACCATCCACTTATCTTCAATGAATCAAATTCCCCTACAATGGCACAAAAATCACTATACCTGGTGATCTCGATGCCTTTCAATATTGTAGCCATCTAAGAGAAGTTCCTCAACATCAAGTACCTATTAATAGGGGAATTCTATTAAGAAAAGTGTCTCAACCTTGCAACTTCGAAAGATTACTATTCTTTCCAGTTTTGGTCTTTTTAAATACCCTTTATCTTGGAGAATGGTTTGGAACCTTCAAAGTTTCCAAAAGTTTCCAAACAAGCTAAAAATAGTGAGACTTACTATTTTTAGTAAGTCCTTCAATTGAGCTTGGATTGACCTGAAATTTTTCCCAGAAGGTGCGGAACAACTAAGTGAACATCTCAAGTGAGTTTCATCTCAAGATCATATTTGGATTGTGAGCTATTAAAGTTTCTATTTTTTGAAGTTGTCAGAAAAAGTCTTTGAACTCAATTACCATAATTGAAACTTCTCTAAACATTTTAAAAATTGTCATAACTAGCATATCAGGTTATAAGGTGATAGATCTCTTCACAAGCTTTCTAATGCATTAAACGGTTCATCAATCGAACACCCAAATCAAAAGTTATAGCCTCCAGAAGTTGGACCTTCTGTTTTTGGGAAATGTAAAAACACGTTGGACATATAAAAAGATGTAAAGGGGAGAGTTACACATGTTGGTGTGTGTTTTGGCACATCACAAGGCATCTTTTATTGGAGATATTTGGGCACCACTTTTGGGTGGTTTTAGCTCATGGTTTTGTAATTACTAAGAGGAACCTCCTGCAACAATATAATGAAAAATGCATGAAATAACAGAAATAGCATAAACATAAAAGGAATTTATTGATTGTAGACCACTTCGAGGGGGCAACCTCGTTTGATCAAGCTCAATACAATAAATTTATGGATGCCTTCATTGGCCTCAACACATACTTATATACTAAGTCTAATCTAAACAACTATTACTTCCCATTAATGTGGGATAATACAATATACTCATAGGATGACTTACAAAGCATATGCATCCAACAACAATATACTAACAAAGTAAAGAGAAGGGTTATACACAAGTTCCTAACATCCCCTCCCTCTTAGAAAATCTCTGTCCTCAAAGCTTAAGATGTGGAAATTGTTGTTGAATTTGAAGGAGTGGTTCCCATGTAGCATCCTTTGGTTGCATTCTGTGTCACTGAATTAATACCTTTGTGATGGGTCAAGAGCAAAGCTGATGAGTGTGCCTATCAAGGATTGCCTCCAGCTCCAAAATGATGGATCCTTCATTATCCAGTTCTAGTAAAATAGTTTGTGCTCTGATGTTGGTGCCAAGAACTTTCTTTAGACAAGAGACATGAAAGACTGGATGAACGCAGGAAGAAGGAGGAAGCTCCAATTTATAAGAAACTGACCCAATCTTCTGAAGAACCTTATATGGCCCATAGAACTTTGGAGCCAGCGTATGACACCCTTTGAGTTTCATGGATGATTGATTGTATGGCTGTAGATAAAGAAAAACCATATCACCTACTTGAAAAGTATGCTCAGAATGGTGCTGATCGGCTTGTTGTTTCATTCGATTTCTTGCCATGTGAAGATTGTCCTGCAAAATGTGAAGAATCTAATCTTAGGTTTAGAGAACCATGTCGACTGCCTGAACTGGTGAACTACTAGGGGTGTATGGAAGGAGCAATGGTGGTGCCTGACCATAGACTACTTCATATGGAGTCATTTTAGATGCAGTGTAGTAGGAGGTATTGTACCGCCATTCAGCAAGAGGGAGGCACTTTGCCCACTGATGCTGTTGTTCTGAGGTGAAGCAACAAAGATAATTTTCCAAACATTTGTTGATAATTTCAGTCTGAACATCTATTTGTGGATGATACCCTAAACTCATCTTCAGTTTGGTGCCAGTGTGTCCAAATAGTTCTATCCAAAAATGACTAGTGAAAGTTGCATCATGATCTAAGACAATGGAAGAAGGGATGCCATGAAGACAGAAGATCTGGTCCATGAAAATTTGTGTGACTGAGGAGGTGGTATAGGGATAGTTGAAGGAACAAAAATGACTATATTTGGAGAGGCAATCAACCACAACCAAGATCACTGTCTTCCCTCCAGATTTAGGGAGCCCCTCAATGAAATCTATAGAAATATCTATCCAAATCCATGTAGGGATGGGCAAGGGTTTGAGCAATCCAGAAAGAAGTGTCATTTCACCCTTGTTGCATTGGCAGGTATCACATTCAACCACCATCTATTGAATTTCCCTTTTCATTCCTTTCCAAAAGAAGTTACGTCGTGCTCGCTCATAAGTTTTGAGGAACCTAGAGTACCCTGCTAATAGAGAAGCATGGAGTTCATAGAAGATAGCTTGTTGAAGATCTGTGCTCTTGGGAAGCACCAATCAACCCTTGTATCTCAGAGAAGCACCATCCCAAGAGTAATGTGGTACAAAAAAAGGGTTTTTGGCCAACTGTTAGATGATTTGAGATAATGAAGAGTCATTGACATAGCCCTGTTGGACAGATTCCAACCAATTTGGAACAGGCATAGAAATAGCTGAAAGAGAAGCTTGGTCATCAAATGTACAAGAAAGAGCATCCACCACAATAATGTCCTTACCCTTCTTGTAAGTGATCTCATGGTCATAACCCATGAGTTTGCTAACCCATTTCTATTGTGCTGGGGAGGAGACCCGCTGTTCCAGGAACAGAAATGATTCCCTAGTAGGTATGGCTACCACTTCTGTACTACATGCAAAATAGCCATCATTTACTTCTCATATGTAAAGAGTACTAAATGCTTACCAGAAAGGGCTTTTCTGGTGAACACAATGGGATGTTCATCTTGAAGGAGAACATCACCAAGTCCATTGCCGCAAGCATCACTCTCAAAAGTGAAGGTCTTGGAAAAATTTGGCATAGCTAGAACAGGTGTAGTGCACATAGCTTGTTAAAAAAAGGATGCTTTTACATGGACACATGCTACTAAGTGTGCATTTGAAAAATTGAAACATGTGGGAGATCTAAGTCTCCAGGAAAGTCCAAGGCCCTATGTTGGAATTGCAGCAAACCTGGTCATTTCTGTAAGGAGTGCAAGGAGGAGAAAAATAAAAAAAGAAGAATTATGATTCAGATTTTGACAAGTCCTCTTAGGATGAAGGAGAAGTATTTGTCGCTACCTTGGCAATGCATGCATTAGGGCTAGTTTTTGAAGTATGAAGAATATGATGGTGGAAATGTGTACTTGGGTGATGATTCTCACCTAGATATTGTTGGCCATGGAAGAGTCTTGATTCAATTCCCTGATGGATGAGTAAAGGGAATCAATGGTGTTCTGCAAGCCCTGGTTTGACATGGAACCTTCTTTCTGTAAGTAAATTGAATGATGTGGGTGTGCAGGTTGTTTTCTCGAATGGAGGATGCAAGATGACTAGAGGATCTATGGTGTTGACTAAGGGTGTTCAGATTGGTACTATGTTTTAGCTTGATGCATGCACAGTTTAGTGCAATAGTGCCTTTGTTTCGAAGAAGAGAGCTTTAGAGTCTTCATCCTCACCATTGGAACCAGCAGCGAAGAAGACTGTTGCATCTACTTCTGATGGTCATGCTTTCTAGATACCTAAGAGTGCTCATTCTATGGAGATGAAACTTCCAGCTAAGAAGACAATGTTATGGCACCAAAGGCTTGGTCACATTAGTGAAAAGGGTTTGAGGACCCTAAAGAATAAAAATCTTGTTGAGGGTATGAATGATTGTAACCTTGAGTTTAATTTCTGTGAACATTACATTTATGGAAAATAAAACTGTGTTTAGTTTTATTCAAGTTCTCACAAATCTTCTGAGGTGTTGGACTTGATTCATTTTGATGTGTTTGGTCCTATTAATGTTCCTTCAATTTCAAAATCTATTTACTTTGTTTCATTCATTGACGATTATAGTAGAAGGACATGGGTGTATTTCCTTAGAAGTAAATCTAAAATCTTTAATAGATTCAAAGAGTTCAAAGCTCTTGTAGAGAATCAAAAGGATAGAAAGATTAAGTGTTTGAGGCCTGATAATGGTGGTGAGTTCTATTTAGCAGATTTTGACAAGTTCTATAAGGAAAAGGGGATTGAGAGGCACAAGACAACTCTATATACCCCTCAACAGAATGGAGTTGCAGAGAGGATGAATAGAACATTGATGGAGAGGGCAAGGAGTATGCTAAGTGGAGTTGGTCTTGAACAAAAGTTCTAGGCTGAAGCTATTGCTACTGCTTGTTACCTAGTTAACAGGTCTCCTACATCAGCACTCATTGATAAGACACCAATGGAGGTATGGTCTAGTAAAAAACCTTCATTAAGACACATTCGAGTATTTGGTTGTGAGGCATATGTACATATGCCTAAGGAGAAGAGGTTTAAGTTGGAGAACAAGGCTATAAAGTGTATCTTCATCGATTATGGTATCCGTGTGAAAGGGTACAAGCTTTGGGATTCAATAGCTGAGATAGTTTTGTATAGTAGAAGTGTGATCTTTAGAGAGCTCAATCCTTCTTTGGTTGTCTTGTAGCTAGAGAAAGAAGAGAAGAAAGATGATGTGGCTCAGCTTCCTTCCACCCTTGAGAAAGTTGAACCAAAAACATCTATTAGATCTGATAATGAGGAGAGCTCTAGTAGCTCTGAAAGTTTAGAAGAAGATGAAGAACCTCAACCTCAACCTTTGAGGAGGTCCACACGGATAAGGTATTTAATTGCACCAGACAACTAAGAGGGGGGGTGAATTAGTTGTCCCACAAACTCAATCACTTATGCACTCAAACATTAATCACTTATCCACAGTTATTATGATTAAATAATGAATGCATGAAATCAGAAACTTAAACACAGATGCAACATTAAACACAAGAGACACTATATTTTTACGTGGAAAACCCCAAGGTGGGGAAAAACCACGGAGAGGATTAGCTCTCAAAATATATTGCAATCTTTGAAAAATGATGTTCAAGCTTGGTCACTCCACGGGCCTAGAACATACAGGCTCACTACCATGATGTAGAGCTAGGTCTAGCAGGCTCACTACCTCAACCCTAAACCTAGAAAGATTACAATGAGGGTTGTTAAACCCTAAGGGCTGTTAAATGCTACTGGTAGCTCATTGCTAGGCTCGCTGCCAAGATCAACATCTTCTTCATGTCTGAGATTAATACATTGAAGTACAATAGTTCCTTTGCTCTACTCTGCCTTTCCACCTCTTTCCTTATCTTCCCATCTTCACACAAGGACACCTTTTCCACAACTCAATTACAAGTATTTATACACTTCATCAACCTTGGAATGATCATCAAGGTCAGCATTACAATCGTCAACCATTGGAACAATCTCCAAGGTTGGCATTTAAAAATATTTACAAAATAGGTCTTGACCTAATACAAAATTATGCTAAGGAATTGTTGTATAGATGTATGCGGATCACACCATGCCTTAGCTAAGACTCAAACATGATCTTCCACACCACAACATGCTTCCATAATCTTCAAGGAATCTCTGCAATCACTAGAATTAACCAAGTCGGCTAAGACTAGTTACACGCTATGTTATCTAGGAATAATCCTCAAACATGATCTCAATTCCTTAACGTGGACCAATGTAAAGGTAGGAACATGATCAGGAGGTATCCACAAGCACGTTGAAACCATCAGGAGCAATCCCAAAAACTCAAACCACTTTATTCATGAGATTCTTCACACTAGAGCAAATGAACTTCATTGTCTTCAACTGTCATAAATGAAAGATAGCTTGCAGACCACCAAAACATGAACCATTACAATTGTAGGCATTTATCATCATCCTAGACTTCCCTCTAGAACTGCAGAGCAAAACACTTTAATGCGGAGGAATGTGGAGCAAAATACTTTCTCTAAAGCACCAGTGAATATTCAGAAAAAGCAGGTTTTACTCTGGTGAATGTAACTCACTAAAATTTTCATACTAGAGGCTCAAACTCAGGATTTAGCATCTTCATCCATGCTTCTAAATAACTTCCACTCTATAGACCAAGATCTTCAGTTAGAAAGAAATATAGAGTAATCTTCTGGACTATTCTTCAGTATGCAACTCACTATCTTCACTGTGATTCACTGTTTACTTTCTGATTCTTCTGGAGAGGCTAATTTTCTCAATATCCTCAACATATAAATCTTTTAAACAAATAAAAAAATAGGATACAATTGACACCAACGACAACAAGGATATGTTGACATCAATGACAACACCAATTAGGCACATACTTGCAACAATCTCCCCCTTTGTCATTGATGACAACATATGATGTGAAAAAATGCAACAACCATCGAGACAAGATTCTCCCCCTATCTCTTTACACATCTACACTCTTTCTCTTAGATTTTTTCACATGATTTCTCTCCCCCTTTGACATCAATGGAAAAGGGTACATACTTACACTCTTCTGCTTTGATTCAATCTCTCTTCTAAACTTCTGACTACTCCCCCTGAGAAGTAGCCCTAAAAGCATCAATTTAGACCTGAAGAAGGAACTCTAAGCACCACCGAACTGATGCACTCTTGTACATCTTAGTTTAGAGTAGGAGGGGTAATAACCCCTAACTTTTCTCTGAGATACTCAAAATAATCCTTAGGCAAAGGTTTGGTAAAAATGCCTGCAATCTGGTCTTTTGTAGATACATATTCCAACTTGACTTCATTCTCTATCACTTTTTCCCTTAGAAATGATATCTTATGGATATGTGCTTTGTCCTTGAATGCATTACTAGATTCTTTGATATGTTTATGGCACTTGTATTGTCACAAAAGATTGCAATTGGATCTTCATACACAACTCTGATGTCCGTCAATGTCTGCTTCATCCATAACATTTGAGTACAACTACATGTTGCTGCAATATATTTTGCTTCTATAGTGGACAGAGATATTGAATCTTGTTTCTTGCTTATCCAAGATACCAGCCTTTTATCCAAGAAGAATGCACCTCCACTTGTACTTTTTCTATCATCCACATCTCCAGCCCAATCTGCATCAGTGTATGCACTGAGAGTGAAATCATTGTCCTTTGGATACTAGAAACCATAGTCCATTGTACCTTTCAAGTATCTCAGAATTCTCTTGATTGCCATCACATGTGAATGTTGGAATTAGGCCAGACAACTGAGAGGGGGGTGAATCATTTGTCCCACAAAATTATCCTTTTCTTCTTTTTAATCTTTTTTCACAACTTACAAATAGATTAATGATGTAAACATTAAAGCATGAAACAATAACACATGAGTAGAAACACAATTAACACACTTGACACCAAGATTTTTAACATGGAAACCTAGTTAAGGGAAAACTATGGTGGGGGTTAACGGACAAGATTCGTACCTTGTTAAAAGTACTTAAAAATGGGAAGGCACTTACCTTTGGGCACACTACCTAGAGCTCACTGCTCAAAAGAGGTTCACTACCTACAGAAATTTATGTTTAATATAGAAGGAATTAACTGAGAAATAGCATCTTCTTCATGCCTGGTTCAGTCTCATTGAATTCTCACAAAACTTCTTCTCTTCTCCCAAATACTTCTTCACTATCACTTCATCCTTTACTGTTCTTGTTCCTCTGCTCATCCTCTTCTCTGCTCTGCCTCTGATCCTTTCTTAGGATTTGATTATTTTGCACAAGGATAATTTTCCATGACTCAACTACACACCTTTATATGCTTCATCAACCTTGTAATAAACATCAAGGTCGGTACTACAAGCATCTAACTTAATGTGAATCACTAGGCTATCAGCCAAACATAACTGGGACTCAAATCTTCCTTGTTTAATATGCCACACTCCATAGAATTGCTCTTAGATCATCCGCAACACACTTGAATCATCCGGTCGGCCAAGACTGGGAAGAACAGTAACACCAAGGAAGAAATCTTCAACAACGAGCTTAATCTTTAATGCGGACCTCCAACATAGTAGGTGCATGATCCAAAGACCTCCACAAGCACATTGAATTCAACAAAGACATCCACACTCCTCCAAATCATCAGAATCACTTGCATCTTCTTTCAGAACCTCAAGAACACTGTCTTCCATGACTGTCACACTAGAAAGTTTGCTTGCGGACCTCCAAACCACGAACCACTTGAGTTGATGATACACATTGACTTCCTAAACATGCCTCTAGAACCGCAGATCATAATATTTCAATGTGGAGTAATCCAGACCAATTTACTGTCACTCTATCTCTTCTGAACACAACAAAACCTGGTTCTACTTAGATGGCCATATCTTCTTCAAATCTTCATACGGACCTCTCAAAACTTAACTGGAGCTACTTTAGACAATCCTCTACACAGCCATATGGTCCTCATACATTGACCTTCATTAATTTTCTTAATATCCTCAATATTCCAGTCTTCTAAACAAGCAAAAAAATAGGATACAGTTGACACCAATGGCAACAAGGATATGTTGACATCAATGACAACACCGATTAGGCACATATTGCAACAATCTCCCCCTTTGTCATTTATGGCAACATATGATGTGAAAAACTGATTCAACCATTAAGACAAGAACTTCTCTCCCTTTCTCTTATCACACCTGCAACCATTTTTCTTTACAGCTCCCCTTTTATTAGCAACTAGCTTTTCACATGACTTCTCTCCCCCTTTGACATCAATGGCAAAGGGCACATATTTACAACCTTTTTCCCCCTTTTTGTTTCAGACTAATCTCAAAATTTGCATACTGACTACTCCCCCTGAGTAGTATCTCCTTAACATCAATATGGATCACAAGATATGAGTGTGAATTCCACTAGACTGATACACCCTAGTGCATCTTAGTTCTGATTAGGAGGGGTAATAACCCCTAACTTCTCTCTGAGATACTCAAAAGTATCCTTGGGTAGAGGCTTAGTGAAAATATCTACAATCTAATCCTTTGAAGAAACAAACTCCAATCTGACTTCATTCTCATTAACCTTCTCTCTTAAGAAGTGAAACTTGATTGATATATGCTTTGTCTTTGAATGCAACACTAGATTCTTTGAGATGTTTATTGCACTTGAATTATCACAGAAGATTGTAACAGGCTCCTCAAACACAATTTTGATGTCTTTCAACATTTTCTTCATCCACAGAACTTGAGTACAACTATCTGCTGCTGCTATATACTTTGCCTCTACAGTAGACAGAGATATTGCCTCTTTCTTTTTGCTCATCCAAGAAACCAATCTCCTTCCCAAGAAGAATGCACCACCACTAGTACTTTTCCTATCATCCACATCTCCTACCCAATCAGCATCTGCGTAAGCATGAAGAGTGAAGTTATTATCCTTGGGATACCATAATCCATAATCAAGTGTCCCTTTGAGATATTTGAAAATCCTTTTGACTGCTACAACATGGGATTCTCTAGGATCAACTTGAAATCTAGCAACAAGTCCAACTATATTCATGATATCAGGTCTGGTCTGAGTCAGATAGAGCAGTCCTCCAATCATTGATCTATACCTTTTCTAATTTTTCTTAGGGGAGTCGTCATCTTTACTCAACTTACATCCGGTTACCATGGGTGTACCTACTAGCTTTGAATCTTCCATTCCAAACTTTTTCAACAATTCTCTCACCTACTTAGATTGAGATATGAAGATACCTCTATCTGACTAAATGATTTGCAGACCTAAGAAGAAATTTATTTCACCGAACATGGACGTCTCAAATTCACTCTACATCTAATCAACAAATGTTTTGCACATACTCTCATTTTCACCAAAAACGATATCATCAACAAATACCTCAACAATCAGAATGTGCTCATGATCAATCTTGAAGTAAAGATTACTGTCAGCAATGCCTTTGCTATAGCCTATCTTTAGCAAATACCTATCTAATCTTGCATACCAAGCTCTTGGGGCTTGTTTGAGTCCATACAATGCTTTTCTCAACCTGCATACCATATTTCTCTGATCAGACAATTGAAATCCTTCTGGTTGCTCAATGTAGACTTCTTCCAATTCTCCATTCAGGAATGCTGACTTGACATCCATCTGATAGACCTTGAAATCTTTATAAGCAACAAATGCAAGAAATAATTTGACTGCCTCTATTCTTGCCACCAGAGAAAAAGTTTCTTCAAAATCAATTCCTTCCACTTGAGAATATCCTCTGCATACTAGCCTTGCTTTGTTTCTTACAACTTCACCATCTTCATTTAGTTTATTCTAGAAGACCCATTTAGTTCCACTCACATTTTTATCTTCAAGTTTAGGAACAAGATCCCAAGTGTGATTCTTTTCAATTTGTATTAATTCTTCTTCCATTACTTTTACCCAATATTCATCATTACAAGCCTCACCAATTTTGATACAATCTTTGAAATCAGACAAATCTCCTCTTGATCTTCAGTAATTCTTCTTCTAGTTTAAACACCTTTGTTTCTATCTCCTATGATCTAATCTTCAGAATGATTCAACCTTACATACCTGGGAGTTCTGGGATTTGTTTGAACTTCTAATTCTTGAGCTTGTTCCTTAACATCTGCACTCTCCTCTTGAGTCACTAGATATTCTGGATCAATCAGGATCTGAATTTGACTTTGAACTTGCCTTCCTTGATTTTGATTTTCATCTTAATCTTCATAATCATATCCGCAAGACCTAGAATGTCATTCTTTGCTCTCATCAACTCTAACATTTGCACTTTCAACAATCTTTGTCAATCTCTTATTAAAGCGCCGATATGCCTTTCTTTGAGCAGAGTATCCCAGAAATATTCCTTCATTACTCCTTGCATGAAACTTGCCTAGATCCTCATCTCTTTTGATATAGCATTTACTACCAAAAACTCTGAAATATTTCACAGTAGGAGGATGACCAAACCATAGTTCATAAGGGGTCTTACCAGAATTGGCTTTGATCTGCACCCAGTTAAGAGTGTAGATACAAATACTCATAGCTTCTCTCCAATAGACTTGAGGAACATTTGCTTCCATCATCAAGGTCCTAGTAGCTTCTTGAATGGTCCAGTTCTTTCTTTCCACAACTCCATTCTACTGAGGAGTCCTAGGAGTAGATAACTATCTTTTTATTACTTGCTTTTCACAGAATGAATCAAACTCACCGAAGGTAAACTCTCCACCTTTGTTGGATCTTAGACACATTATCTTCACACCAATCTCATTCTCCACCATGACTTTGAACACTTTGAATTTTTCAAAAGCTTTTGATTTTTCTTTCAAGAAGCTTACCCACATCATCCGGGAGTAATCATCAATCAACAACATAAAATATCTATCTCCTTGCACACTCTTAATTCTGACAGGACCACAAAGGTCAGTATGCACAAGTTCCAACAATCCACTTGAAGATTGTTCTTTGCTCTTAAATGAAGTTATGTTCTGTTTACCTAATTAACATTCTCTGCACATGCTATCAGTAGGTTTCATAAGTCTTAGGAGATCTCTTATAGCCTGAGTGGAACTTATCTTGACAATGTTATCAAAATTTACATGACACATTCTCCTATGCCAGAGCCAACTCTGATCAACCTGAGTAATCAAGCAACTTTTACCAGAACTACTTAAATGAAAGATGTTACCTCTAGTCTGAGTACCAGATGCAATTTTAGTTCCAAAACTTTCCAAGATTCTACATTTTCCATCCTTGAATCAAAGATCATAACCCTTGTCAACCAACTGTCCAACACTGAGAAGATTATGCTTCAATCCTTCCACATACAGAACATCATTAGTGTTATTCTTACCATCAAAAGAGATGGATCCTCTGCCACAGATTCTACTAGCTGAGTTGTCTCCAAACTTCACAATTCCACCTTCATATTTTTCAAACCTTACAAATTTAATTTTATCACTAGCCATATGATGAGAACATCCACTATCAATTACCCATTCATCCTTTTCGACAACCTAAGCAGCCAAGGTGCTTTCCACATTTTCATAGCTAAGAAATTCAGTAGGCACTAGATCTTCTTCTTTGATAGCAATGAACACCCAATCATTTTTTGTGGAACCTCCATGATCAGATTCATCATCTGTGACTCCTTATTCACCATCTTCTTAGACATAGTAGCATTTCTTCTAAACTCTAGGTCTGTTAGGTTTTGGCTTTGAACCTCTTCAAACACCTTGAGGTAAAATGATCAATCTTATTAAAATCAAAACATTTCCTTCATACTTACCGGATCCTCTTGGCAATCTTTTGGCAAAAAGGGCTTCAAGTTCATCGAACTCAATTTCATCATCTTCAAGATCCTTCCTTGTCTTGTCAAATCTATTTGATCTTTTTGAAGAGCTTACACTCGGATCATATCTTTGCTTTCCATGAATACTAGTTCAAATGCAAATTCAAACTTAGGAAGAGAATCACCAAACTCACTCATTTCAAATGCTGAAAGCTTACCAACCAACTCATCCCTTGTAATAGTTGTCATAGTCCTGATCTCTTCAATGGCAACAATTTTATGCTTTAATGCCAGAGGTAAGGATCTGAGTACTTTGGCAACAATCTCATATTCTTCCAATACTCCACCATCACTCCTGATATCGGTCACAATTTCATTCACCTTCTACATGTAGGAAGTAATGTTTTCATCTTCGCTCATTATCAATCTTTTGTATTTAACCTCCAGGCTCTATAACTTGGCACATTTGACATATTTATCACCTTCATACAGAGTTTCCAGCTAATTCTAGATTTCATGCGCAGTTTTGAATTCCAGGACATTTGTCATTTTTGCACCAGTTAGGGCACTTAACAAAGCTTCTTTAGCTCAAATATTGTGTTCAACATCCTTGAGTTCATCTAGAGTTGTAGGGCCATTTGATGCAGAGGAAATGCAACAGAAGCTTACAAATGGGAAGGAGGAGTCATTAACACAACCAGCGTGTTAAAATCCTGGCTTACCATCATCATCATATTTCTTGCTAACACAGACAGCATCATCATATTTCGAAGGGGCATGAAATATCCTCCTGTTGACTACTGTTCACTTCCTTATCGCCTTACGCCTTTCACCTGTCAGCAGCATCATGATACTCGACGAACACAATTTTCCTCCTGATGATCACTATTCACTTAGCACCAAACTCTATCGGCAGCGTCAGGATGTTTAGCATCACCTTCATCAGCAGGATATAAAATATCCGGTCCCTCCTATATATCCTGATGACGACAACTTCAAGCACCTTTCCCTCAATGCTTACGTCACCCCGATATCTGACTACTCAAACAACAGCATCAGGATATGACTTCTCCGGTCATATAGAAACATCCTGATGATGTTAACCAAACTTTATGCCGATGACTTACGCCGATGCCAAAACACTTAGCGACAGCAGGATAAACTTGCATAGGGTGATATTCGCAATATCCTGATGACGATGACGTCACTTGCACCTGATGATGATGTCAACAGGATATAAGACACTTATATCCTCCGCAACATGATAATGAATATCCGGTGCTCTTTTCAATATCCTGATGATGACCTTTCCGGTCCTTAGCCAAAAAATGAACTTTCACTCCTGCATGCGATAGCGGCATGCGGACGAAAGATGATCCTGACGATGATATACACATTGAGTATATATATGACTTATACCATCCTGATGCACTTGAAACATGCAATTTTTGTCAGCTTCATAACCTGATCCAGATAGCGATATACTCACAGATGTCGATGTGATTCACTCCGTTTGGAAAAGCACATGCAGATCCCTGTATATCCGTCAGCTGCATGCAAACTCACAGAACCGTACAAGTTTACAAAGAAAACATGATGATCGGGCCGGATCACCTTCAGCTCAAAACTTAACAGTTTCTCTTCCTAAATCCTAGCACATGAGGATGCTAGGTTGATTCACAACATGCTACCAATCGATCTCCCACACAATGAAATGCATAAACAGAGAACTAAAATACAACCTAAACTAACATGCAAGACCATTCCACCGATTCACAGAATCAACCGGTGGAAGGGTTGAAAGAATCCATTAACCTGTAAATAGAACAGAAATCAAAACATAAACAGTTGATAAACTAGATAATGCAATTGATGAGATCTTATTTAGATGAAACACAAATGTCCTGTTTCTACAACAATGTTTCACAATGTCTGGACTGATCTTTGGATCTCACTCAATCACCAGTACAACATAACACAGCTACTACTCTCTCTGATATGATATCTAATCTCAAACCCTAACTGATCTGAGTTATTTATAGCAATATCCTACGAGTACTACCAACTCGGTTCCCAGCGGCTGGGAGCTTCCAAGCGGCTGGGAGAGGACAGCTCATACAACCTGATCATGAGCTCTAACTACCTGTACACTCTCCTAGGCTGATCTAATACATATGCATTGGTCCAATGGACCTTATTACATTATGAAGTCAAACATACTAAAAATAGACTAATGTCCTGTCATGCAGACAATGAACCTATATCCTGTCTTGTAGGGGTGCTCCTGCACCATACTCCCCAGAAGAAGAAATCTCAAGTCCACTTGAGATGAGAGTATGAAGATCTGCACCATGTGTCTGGATCTGCTCTTTAGTCATCCAGACTGCTTCAGAATTAGGTTTTCCCTTCCAAGAGACTAGATACTCCAAGTACTGTTTGTTCCGGGTCTGTTTGACCACTCTGGTGTCCAAAACCTTCTGCAACTGTGGAGGATCATGCTTGGGAATGTTATCATGGACTGTATCATGTAGGAGTTCCTGATCTGCATCGGGATAAGACTTGTATGGAGTTAAATCGCATACATTGAATATAGGGGACAAACCAAGATCAGGTGGGAGTTGTATCTCATAAGCATTCTGTCCATGCTTGTGCAAGATCTGACATGGTCCAACTTTTCTCTGCATGAGTTTAGTATATTTTCCCTTAGGAAGTCTGTCCTTCTTCAAATGAACCCATACCAAATCTCCAACCTCAAACTGTACATCCTTCTTCTTTTTATCAGCATATTCCTTATACTTCAAGGTGGTTTGCTGCAGTTGGGTCTTGACTTGATCATGAACCTCTTTGATGGCTTCTGCAAAAGCTTCTCCTTCTGCACTAACAGGGTCTACTGTAGGTAGATCTCTCAATTCCAAAATTCCTCTTGGATGCATACCATAAACTATCTGAAAAGGTGATTTCCCTGTGCTCCTATTGACAGTATCATTATAGGAAAATTCAGCTTGAGATAGAATATTATCCCACTTTTCTCCATGTTGTTTTGTCAAACATCTAAGCAAATTTCCTAAGGAACGGTTCACTACTTCAGTCTGTCCATCCATTTGAGGATGATATGCAGAGGAAAAAGACAAATTTGTTCCAAGTTTCTTCCAAAGAGTTCTCCAGAAGTGACCAATAAACTTCACATCCCTATCTGACACTATGCTCAATGGCAATCCATGGATCCTGACAATCTCCCTGAAAAACAAATCTGCAATGTATGAAGCATCAGCAGTGGTTTTGCATGGCAAGAAATGTGCCATTTTGCTGAATCTATCCACTACAACAAAAACACTGTTAAACCCTTTCCTTGTCCTTGGTAAACCCAAGACAAAATCCATACTTATGCTTTCCCATGGTCTGGAAGGAATGGGTAAGGGCTGATATAAACCTGCATTAGTCGACCTGCCTTTAGCTTTCTGACATATCACACATGTCTCTACAAACTTTCTGACATCTGATTGCAACTTAGGCCAAAAGTAATGTCTTCGGACAAGATCAAGAGTCTTATCTAGACCAAAATGACCTGCCATAGCTCCACAATGTTTCTCCTTAATGATGTTTAACCTCATAGAACACCTTGGAATACATAACTGTCCACCTTTGAACAACAATCCATCCTGGATCAAAAATTCAGAGAATTTAGCATGATATTTCTCTCCAAAAGAAGTACATACATGATATATCTCTCCAAAATCTTCATCAGTCTCATACATGGTCTTTAGTGAATCAATGCCAACACTTTCTAACGGAATCTGGTTGACTGTTAGAACTCTCCTGCTCAAAGCATCTGCAACTTTATTCTTGACTCCTTTCTTATGCTTCAATGTAAAAGTAAACGCTTGTAAGGTTTCTACCCATTTCATGTGTCTGTGGTTCAGCTTTTCCTGACTGTTTATGAAACTTAGAGCCTGGTTATCTGTGAATACTATGAATTCCTTTGGCATCAAGTAATGCCTCCATTTCTTGAGTGACTGGACTAAAGCATACATTTCCAAATCATATGAGGAATACCTCTTTTTAGCATCATTGAGCTTCTCACTGAAAAATGCAATAGGTCTACCTTCTTGGCTGAGTACTGCTCCAATGGCCATGTGACTGGCATCACATTCCACCTGAAAGATTTTGGTAAAGTTTGGAAGTGCAAGGACTGGCTGCTGTGCCACCTTCTTCTTCAATGTTGCAAAAGAATCATCTGCTCTTTGAGTCCAAACAAATCTACACTTCTGTCCTCCTTTGATGGTATCAAGCATGGGTGCACAAATATGACTAAACCCTCTTATAAACTTCCTGTAGAAAGTTGCTAACCCATGGAAACTTCTGACATCATTCATAGTCTTTGGGGTTGGCCAAGACAATATAGCACTTACCTTCTCCTTATCCATTTGTAACTTTCCTTGTGAAATGACAAAACCCAAATATGTGATCTCCTCTTGCATGAACAAACACTTGTCTAAATTTATCATTAGCTGCTCTTCATGTAACCTCTTAAGAACCAAATCTATGTGTCTGAGATGTTCTTCTTTTGTGTTGCTGCAAATCAGAATGTCATCTAGATATACTATGACAAACTTACCAATGAACTCTTTCAAAACCTCATTCATCAACCTCATAAAAGTACTAGGTGCATTAGATAAACCAAAAGGCATAACCTTCCACTCATATAACCCTTCATTAGTCTTGAATGCTGTTTTCCATTCATCTCCTGGCCTAATCCTGATCTGATGATATCCACTCTTCAAATCTATTTTTGTAAAATACTTAGCACCTCCCAAACAGTCAAGTAAATCCTCTATCCTAGGGATTGGAAACCTATACCTGATTGTGATCTTGTTAATAGCTCTGGAATCTGTGCAAAGCCTCCAAGTACCTTCCTTCTTTGGTGCTAGTACAGCTGGTACTGCACATGGACTTAAACTTTTCCCAATCAGACCTGAATCCAATAATTCTTCAATTTGTCTGGCTACTTCTGCATTCTGTTCTGGAGTTAGCTTATAGGCTGCTTTGTTTGGAAGTGTTGACCCTGGAATTAAGTCTATGCAATGACTAATATCCCTGACAGGTGGTAGGGATCTTGGCATTCCTTCTGAGATGATACCTTTGTACTTATCCAATAGCTCTTGGATAGCTGGGTCTATGAACCTTTGCTTTTTCTCTTCCTTGACTTCTTGCTGCTGTTCTTTATTCACCCTCATACATGGGATTAGGGCATACGCAACTGCACCTTCTGCTGCTACTTCTTTCATGAACTGTTTACCTTCCATCAGCATTACCTTCACCTCTTTTCCTTTAGATTTCTCCTCCTTCTCTGTCAATGGTAGTAACTTTATAACCTTACCATCTTTAGTGATTGTATAGATGTTTCTAACACCATCATGTTGTGCCTTCAAATCATACTGCCATGGTCTACCAAATAAAAGATTGCAAGCATCCATCGTGGTAATGTCAAACAACAACTTATCCTTATAAGCTCCAATCTGAAATTCTACCCAAGCCTGCTCTTCTACAGTTGTCTGCTGACCTTGGGTAAGCCATGAGACTTTATATGGGGATGGGTGAGGCAATCTCCTAAGCTTAAGCTTTGTCACCATTTCTTCAGACACAAAATTTTCAGTAGAACCAGAATCAATCAAAACTTTACATGCCTTACCTCCTGCTTTGCAAATAGTCCTGAAAAGAGACTTTCTTTGAGGGGATTCCTTGTCAGGTACCTTCATGGTAGTCGCTGTTCTTCTCATCATTAGAGACTCTCCACTTTCTGGGTATCCGCAATTATCAGGAGCGTTCACACTCTGAAAAGCATTAGAGCCTGTCATACTTTGATTATCAGGTTCTTGGATCAGATTTGTTCTCCTTTCTCCTGTTGAGCTTGTGGCCTTTTCTGGACATCTGCTGGCTATATGGCCTTCTTTGTTATAGTTATAACATCTAATGGATCCTCTGCCCTGGGATCTTCCTCTGAAAGGTCTTCTACCTCTGAAGTTTCCTTGCTGACTATAATTTTCTCCCTGGTTCTGACTATTGTTGCCCTTACTATTGTCATGACTGGATTCTCCTTGATATCCATGTCCATGTCCTCTACCTCTAAAAGGACCTCTTCCACCCCTTTGGTGTCTTCCTCTTCCTCTATTGTGTTGTTCTTGTTTTCTCTTTAACTTCTCTTCCACTTTCAATGCCAACTGAAAGCATTTCTGAACTGTATCTGGATTATGCAGACTTAAATCTTCCTGAATGTTGAACCTCAATCCATTAAGGTATCTGGCTACCTTCTCTTCTTCACTTTCCTTTACCTTTGTTTTCATACAAAGTTTCATGAATTCTTCTGTATATGAGCTGACATCTAGCTCCTTTTGCTTCAGGTTTTGCTTCCTCTTGTGTAATTGGATACTGTAATCCAATGGGACATAAGCTTCCTTTACTAATGCCATCATTTTCTTCCATGTAGTGACTCTACGCTTTCCTTCCTGTACTCTATCATCTTGGACGAAATTCCACCATGTCAAGGCAGCTTCTTTCATTTTTGACTGGGCTATTTTCACCCTCTGTTGTTCTGGTATCTCCTCTGTTTCAAAGAAATTGTTCAAGGAGTCTATCCACTCCATCATTGAATCAAGTTCCATCTTTCCTGTAAACACTGGCAAATCCAGTTTCACATCCATGGTTCTCCTCTCCATGGCCTTGAGGGCGTTCAACAGTGGTCTCTGGTCTGTAGGAACGACCTCCTCATTCCAACTAGGGATTTCTTCTTCTTCCCTATCTTCTTCTCTACCAGAACCTACTCTGCTCCTCAACTTCTCTAACTCATCCTTCAATTCCTGATTCTGAGCCTTCACGGCCTTGCTCTCCGCAATCTGTTTCTTCACCAGAACTGCCAACTCAACGTTGGTCATCCTTGCCGACATCTCAGATGTTCCTTCGTCACCTGACATCCTGCTATATCCTGATCTTTTCCAGAAGATCCTTCCTTTGCTCTGATACCACTATGATGCAGAGGAAACGCAACAGAAGCTTACAAATGGGAAGGAGGAGTCATTAACACAACCAGCATGTTAAAATCCTGGCTTACCATCATCATCATATTTCTTGCTAACACAGACAGCATCATCATATTTCGAAGGGGCATGAAATATCCTCCTGTTGACTACTGTTCACTTCCTTATTGCATTTCGCCTTTCGCCTGTCAGCAGCATCATGATACTCGACGAACACAATTTTCCTCCTGATGATCACTATTCACTTAGCGCCAAACTCTATCAGCAGCGTCAGGATGTTTAGCATCACCTTCATCAGCAGGATATAAAATATCCGGTCCCTCCTATATATCCTGATGACGACAACTTCAAGCACCTTTCCCTCGATGCTTACGTCACCCCGATATCTGACTACTCAAACAACAACATCAGGATATGACTTCTCCGGTCATATAGAAACATCCTGATGGTGTTAACCAAACTTTATGCCGATGACTTACGCCGATGCCAAAACACTTAGCGACAGCAGGATAAACTTGCATAGGGTGATATTCGCAATATCCTGATGACGATGACGTCACTTGCACCCGATGATGATGTCAACAGGATATAAGACACTTATATCCTCCGCAACATGATAATGAATATCCGGTGCTCTTTTCAATATCCTGATGATGACCTTTCCGGTCCTTAGCCAAAAAATGAACTTTCACTCCTGCATGCGATAGTGGCATGCGGACGAAAGATGATCCTGACGATGATATACACACTGAGTATATATCTGACTTATACCATCCTGATGCACTTGAAACATGCAATTTTTGTCAGCTTCATAACCTGATCCGGATAGCGATATACTCACAGATGTCGATGTGATTCACTCCATCTGGAAAAGCACATGCAGATCCCTGTATATTCGTCAGCTGCATGCAAACTCACAGAACCGCACAAGTTTACAAAGAAAACATGATGATCAGGCCGGATCACCTTCAGCTCAAAACTTAACAGTTTCTCTTCCTAAATCCTAGCACATGAGGATGCTAGGTTGATTCACAGCATGCTACCAATCGATCTCCCACACAATGAAATGCATAAATAGAAAACTAAAATACAACCTAAACTAACATGCAAGACCATTCCACCGATTCACAGAATCAACCGGTGGAAGGGTTGAAAGAATCCATTAACCTGTAAATAGAACAGAAATCAAAACATAAACAGTTGATAAACCAGATAATGCAATTGATGAGATCTTATTTAGATGAAACACAAATGTCCTGTTTCTACAACAATGTTTCACAATGTCTGGACTGATCTCTGGATCTCACTCAATCACCAGTACAACATAACACAGCTACTACTCTCTCTGATATGATATCTAATCTCAAACCCTAACTGATCTAAGTTATTTATAGCAATATCCTACGAGTACTACCAACTCAGTTCCCAGCAGCTAGGAGCTTCCAAGCGGCTGGGAGAGGACAGCTCATACAACCTGATCACGAGCTCTAACTGCCTGCACACTCTCCTAGGCTGATCTAATACATATGCATTGGTCCAATGGACCTTATTACATTATGAAGTCAAACATACTAAAAATAGACTAATGTCCTGTCATGCGGACAATGAACCTATATCCTGTCTTGTAGGGGTGCTCCTGCACCACCATTCTTTGGAACCTTATACTCATCCTTAGTAATCAACCAAAAAGAATCACCCATGCATTGCAAGTGACACTCCTTGTGCTTCTTCCACAGAGGGTAATTCATTCCATCAAACTTTAAACTATCCTTGTAAGTCGACATTTTGGATCTCCTTAAGTGGTCAGGCTTCTTCTAGAGGAATCGGCTCTGATACCAATTGTTGGAATTAGGTCAGACAATTGACAGGGGGGGTGAATCAGTTGTCCCACAAAATTAACCTTTTCTTCTTTTTAATCTTCTTTCACAACTTACAAATAGATTAATGATGTAAACATTAAAGCATGAAACAATAACACATGAGTAGAAACATAATTAACACACTTCACACCAAGATTTTTAACGTGGAAACCTAGTTAAGGGAAAACCACAATTGGGGTTAACCCACAAGATTCGTACCCTATTAAAAGTACTTAAAAATGGGAAGGCACTTGCCTTTAGACGCATTGCCTAGAGATCACTACTCAAAAGAGGCTCATTGCCTACAAAAATTTATGTTTAATACAGAAGGAATTAACTAAGAAATAGCATCTTCTTCATGCCTGGTTTGGTCTCTTGAATGCTCACAAAACTTCTTCTCTTCTCCCAAATACTTCTTCACTATCACTTCATCCTTTACTATTCTTGTTCCTCTGCTCCTCCTCTTCTCTACTTTGCCTCTGATCCTTTCTTAGGATTTGATTATTTTGCACAAGGATAATTTTCCATGACTCAACTACATGCCTTTATATGCTTCATCAACCTTGGAATAAACATCAAGGTCGGCACTACAAGCATCTGACTTAATGCAAATCACTAGGCTGTTGGCCAAACATAAATGGGACTCAAATCTTCCTTGATCAATATGCCACACTCCATAGAATTGCTCTTAGATCATCCACAACACACTTGAATCATCCGGTCAGCCAAGACTGGGAAGAACAGTAACACCAAGGAAGAAATCTTCAACAACAAGGTCAATCTTCAATGCAGACCTCCAACATAGGAGGCACACAATCTAGAGACCTCCACAAGTACATTCAATTCAACAAAGACATCCGCACTCCAAATCATCAGAGTTACTTGCATCTTCTTCCAAAACCTCAAGAACACTATCTGCCATGACTGTCACACTAGAAAGATTGCTTGCAGACCTCCAAACCATGAACCACTTGAGTTGATGATACACATTAACTTCCCAAACATGCCTCTAGAACCGCATATCATAATATTTTAATGCAGAGTAATCCATACCAATTTACTGTCACTCTGTCTCTTCTAAACACAATAAAACCCAGTTCTACTTAGATGGCCATATCTTCTTCAAATCTTAATGAGGACCTCTCAAAACTTAACTGGAGCTACTTCAGACAATCCTCTACACAGCAATATCATCTGCATACATTGATCTTCATTAATTTTCTTAATATCCTCAACATTAATGACAACACCGATTAGGCACATATTACAACAATGACTCCTTAGGTTCTACTTAAAATCTTGCCACAAGACAAACTACATGCATTATGTCAGGTCTGGTTTGAGTCAGATAAAGTAATCCTCCAATCATAGATCTGTACCTTTTTTGATCTGTCATAGGTGAATCATCATTTTTGCTCAGCTTACAAATAGTTATGATGGGAGTATTTACTAGTTTAGAGTCTTCCATCCCAAATTTCTTTAACAACTCTTTCACATACTTAGATTGAGAAATGAATATACCTTTATCTGATTGATTTATTTACAGACCTAAAAAGAAATTCATCTCACCAAACATGGACATTTCAAATTCACTTTGCATTTCTCTAGAAAAAACTATGCACATACCTTCATTACCTCCAAAGATGATGTCATCAACAAAGACTGCAACAATTAGGATTTGTTCATTATTGATCTTGAAATAGAGATTACTATCGTTAGTACCCTTTTTGAATCCTAACTATATCAAATACTTATCCAACCTAGCATACTGGGCCCTAGGGGCTTGTTTTTATTCATGCAATGCCTTCTTCAATCTGCATACCATGTCACCCTGATGTGATGACTAGAATCCTTTTGGTTGTTCAATATAAACTTCTTCCAATTCTCCATTCAAGAATACAAACTTCACATCCATCTGATATACCTTAAAATCTTTGTAGGCTGTAAATGCCAAAAATATTCTTATAGCTTCAATCCTTGCCATTGGTGCAAATGTTTCCTCAAAATCTATTCCTTCAACTTGAGAGAATCCTTTGCATACCAACCTTGCTTTATTTCTTACCACTTCACCATTCTCATTCATCTTGTTTCTAAAGACCCACTTGGTGCCAATTACATTTTTATCTTCTGGTCTGGGAACAAGATCCCAAGTCCTATTCTTCTCTATCTGCATCAATTCTTCTTCCATAGCCTTTACCCAATTCTCATCATTGCAAGCTTCATTCACAGTCTTAGGTTCAATCTTGGAAATCAAATAGAAATTTACTTGTTCTTCTGTAGCTCTTCTTTTGGTAAGGATTCCTTTGCTCTTATCTCTATGATTTGATCTTTAGAATGATTAAGTTTTGCATACCTTGGTGTCTTGGTAGAACTTTCCAGAGCTTGTTCCTCTTCATCTTAGCTGTCTTCATGCTACACCACTTCTGAAACATCTTGTTTATCTGATTCATATCCACTTGATTACAGAGACCTCTCCTTTCTTTCATCAACTTTGGCATTTGCACTCTCAATGATCTTATTCAGTCTCTTATTATAGCACTGGTAGGCCTTACTCTTGGTGGCATAACCAAGGAAGATTCCTTCATCACACCTAGCATCAAACTTGCCTAAATATTCTTCTCTTTTGATATAACATTTGTTGCCAAAAACTTTGAGATATTTCACAGTAGGAACTTTGCCATACCATAATTCATAAGGAGTCTTAGAACTATTACCTTTGACTTGAACTCTATTTAGGATATATATAGTAGTGTGAATTGCTTCTCTCCAATATGTTTCTGGAAGATTAGCTTCCTTCATCATGGTTCTAGCAGCTTCTTGAATTGTTCTATTTTTCCTTTCAACAACTCCATTTTGTTGTGGAGTTCTAGGTGCAGATAACTGTCTCTTTATCCCATGTTCTTCGCAAAAGAAATTGAATTCATTTGATGTAAACTCTCCTCCTCTATCAGACCTTAAACATTTGATCTTCAAGTCCATCTCATTTTCAACCATTGCCTTAAATGCCTTGAACTTATCTAGAGCTTCTACTTTTTCTTTCAAAAAGGTAACCCAAGTCATTCTAGAATAATCACCAATAAGAAACATGAAATACCTGTCTCCTTGCAAACTTCTTACTCTAGTAGGTCCACACAAATCTGTATGCACTAGTTTCAGTAATTCATCAACTGATTGGTCCTTACTTTTGAAACTTGTTCTTGTTTGTTTCCCAAATTAACACTCCTTGAAAATAGGATTAGTAGGCTTCACAAGCTTAGGCAAATCTCTAACAACCTGTACAATACTTATTTTCATAATGTTGTAAAAATTGATGTGACATAGCCTTCTATGCCATAGCCAACTTTCATTAGTCTGAGCCAACAAACAATAGTTATCAGTTCCTTTCAAGTGATAGATATTACCTCTGGTCTTCTTACTAGTTGCAATGATTGTTCCAGATCTTCCCCTGATCTTGCTTCCATTGTCCTTGAAGCTTAAATCATAACCTTTGTCACACATCTGACCGACACTCAAAAGATTGTGCTGTAGTCCTTTCACATACAAGACATCTTTAGTATTATGCTTGCCATCAAAAGAAATAGATCCTTTTCTACAAATCTTACTAACTGTATCATCTCCAAACCTAACCAGTCCACCATCATATTTTTCTAAACTTACAAACTTACTTTTGTCACCAGTCAGGTGGTGAGAGAAACCACTATCAATAACCCATTCCTCTTTGTCTTCAACAACCTGAGTAGCCAAAGCACTTTCCACTGGTTTTTCTTCCTTCACACAACTAGTAGGATTAGTAAACATAGGTTCTTCCTTAATAAAAATAACCAAGCACTCATTACCAAAAGTACTAGCATTATCTGGTTCACCATTATTTGATACTCCATCATCATCAAAATCTTCAACATAATAACATTTCTTTTGGGTCCTAGGCCTGTTCTCATATCTTTTTCTATATCTTTCAATTCTTTCAGGACATCTGGAAGCAAAGTGGCCTACTTTACCACAGGAAAAACATTTAAAAGGTAATTTACCTTTAAACTTACCAGATCCTCTTTGTTGTCTATCCACAAAGTTGGCTTCAACTGAAATCAAACTCATCATCAGATTCTACCTTGTACTTTTCTGATCTAGAGATTTTCTCAGAAGTACTGGCTTTGAAGGCAATCTCAACTTTTGGTAGGGCATCACCAAACTCTCTCATTTCAAAGGTAGTAAGCTTACCAAGTAACTGATCTCTGTCAATAGTTTTTACTTTCATAAATTCTTCAATTGTCGCTACCTTGTGACTGTAGGACTTTGGTAGTGATCTAAGAATCTTCATCACAACTTCCTTATCACCAAGAGTTCCCCCCATACCTTTTATCCTGGTCACACGTTCATCAACTCTTTGCATAAAGGCTGTTATGTTTTCATCTTCATTCATCTTCAAACTTTCATATTTCACTTTCAGACTTTGCAGCTTGGCCTCCTTCACAAAATCATCTCATTCATATAGATTTTTCAGCTTCTCCTATATCTCATTTGCAGTTTCAAGATCTACAACTTTTGTCAGGACTGAGTCATTTAATGAGCTTAATAGAGCATATTTTGCTTTGACATCCACCTCATATTCTTTGATTTCATCTTCAGTCATCAAACCATTTTGAGGCATGGTGTATTTTGCTTATACAACTCTTTCCATACTTTGTAACCAAGACAAAGAAGATGGTTTTTCATTCATTCCTTCTAAAGAGCATAATTTGTTCCATCAAAATGCAACGCTTCCTTCTTATAAGACATTTTGGTCTTCCTCAAGCTGTTAGACTTTCTTCAGAGGAACTTGGCTCCAATACCAATTGTTGAAATTATGTGCCAGACAACTAAGAGTCAGGGGTCGAATCAGTTGTCCCAAAAACTCAATCACTTCTGCACTTAAACATTAATCACTTGTCCACAGTTATTATGATTAAACAATGAATGCATGAAATTAGAAACTTAAACATAGATGCAACATTAAACACAAGAGACACCAAATTTTTACATGGAAAACCCCAAGGTGGGGAAAAACCATGAAGAGGATTAGCTCTCAAAATATATTGCAATCTTTGAAAAATGATGTTCAAGCTTGGTCATTCTGTGGGTCTAGAACATACTGGCTCACTACCATGATGTACAACTAGGTCTATTAGGCTCACTGCCTCAATCCTAAACCTAGAAAGATTACAATGAGGCCTGTTAAACCCTATTGATGGCTCACTGCCAAGATCAACATCTTCTTCATGTCTGAGATTAATACATTGAAGTACAATAGTTCCTATGATATGCTCTGCCTTTCCACCTCTTTCCTTATCTTCCCATCTTCACACAAGGACAACTTTTCCATGACTCAACTACAAGTATTTATACACTTCATCAACCTTGGAATGATCATCAAGGTCAGCATTACAATCATCAACCATTGGAACAATCTTCAAGGTCAGCATTTAAAAACATTTACAAAATAGGTCTTGACCTAATACAAAATTATTCTAAGGAATTATTGTATAGATGTATGTGAATCATGCCACACCTTAGCTAGAACTCAAACACAATCTTCCATGCCACAACGTGCTTTCATAATCTTCAATGGATCTCTGCAATCACTAGAATTAACCAAGTCGGCTAAGACTGGTTACACACTATGTTATCAGGGAATAATCTTCAAACACGATCTCAATTCCTTAATACAGACCAATGTAAAGATAGGAACATGATCAGGAGGTATCCACAAGTACATTGAAATCATTAAGAGCAACCACACAAACTCAAACCACTTTATTCATGAGATTCATCACATCGGAGCACATGAACTTCACTGTCTTCAACTGTCATAAAGAAAGATAGCTTGCGGGCCACCAAAACATGAACCATTGCAATTGTAGGAATTTATCATCATCCCAGACTTCCCTCTAGAATCACAGAGCAAAATAATTTAATGTAGAGGAATGTGGAGCAAAATACTTTCTCTCAGGCACCAGTGAATAATCAGAACAAACAAGTTTTACTCTGGTGAATGTAACTCACTCAAATCTTCATACGAAAGGCTCAAACTTCGGATTTAGCATCTTCAACCATGCTTCTAAATAACTTCCATTTTGCAGACCAAGATCTTCAGTCAACAAGAAATGCAGAGAAATCTTCTGGACTGTTCTTTAGTATGCAACTCACTATCTTCACTGTGATTCACTGCTTACTTTTTGATTCTTCCGAAGAGGTTAATTTTCTCCATATCCTCAACATATATAGCTTCTAAACAAATAACAAAATAGGATACATTTGACACCAATGACAAAAAGGTTATGTTGACATCAATGACAACACCGATTAGGCACATACTTTTAACATAAGGCAACAACCTGATAGGTTTGGTTATTCATTGCATGATTCCAGTTGCATTTTTTGTTTGATTTCTAACACTAATGAGCCTAGAACTATGAAAGAGGCTATGGGTTTGAAAGATGTAGGTTCCTAGAAGGAGGCCATGGAAGAGGAGATGGCTTCTTTGAAAAAGAATAATACTTGGGACTTGGTGCCTTTGCCTGAAGGATGAAAACTTGTTGGATGCAAATGGGTGTTCAAAAAGAAATTTAGTGTAGAGGCCAGTGTTGAGAAATATAAGGCTAGATTGGTTGCAAAGGGGTATTCTCAGGTGGAGGGAATTGACTATGGTGAGATTTTCTCTCCCATTGCAAAGATGACATCTATTTAGTTCCTGTTATCTCTTCCAGTAGCATATGATCTAGAAGTGGAACAGATGGATGTGAAGACATCATTCCTTCATGGTCACTTGGAGGAGGAAATCTATATGTCATAGCTAGAGCACTATGTGGTGAAAGGTAAAGAAAATTTGGTTTTCAAGTTGAAAAAGTCTTTGTATGGCTTGGAACAGTCTCCTAGGATGTGGTACTAGAAGTTTGATGCCTTTGTGTTGAGTATTGGATTTCAGAGATCAAAATTAGATCATTGTATTTATTACAAGTTTGACAATGATCGCATTCTCATTAGAAATGGTAAAAGTTTGATTTCTGATTTGAAGTCTTAGTTGTTAGCATAGTTTGAGATGAAAAATCTAGGGGAAGCTCAGTACATTCTAAGAACAGAAATCAGAAGAGATAGAGAAAACAAAAAACTTTGGTTAGGCTAGAGTAAGTATGTTAACACTATGTTGGAGAGATTCAACATGATGGATTACAAACCTTTGACTGTTCCTGTTACAATGGAGATAAAGTTATCTATTGAAGATTGTCCAAAGTCTCCTTTTGAGATAGAGGATATGAGCAGAGTTCCTTATGCTAGTGTGGTTGGCAGTTTGATGTATGCGGTGGTCTGTACAAGACCAAACATTGCCCAAGCAGTGGGAGTCCTTAGTCAATTTATGGCTAATCTTGGACGGGTACATTGGGATGTAGTTAAGAGAGTGTTTAGATGTATGTGGGGTATTTCCAGGTATTCCTTATGTTATCATGGTTATCCTACAGGACCTCGACATTCACTTTGTATTCATGGATTTGTGGATTTAGAATGGGCAGGTGACATTAACAGCAGGAGATCCATAGCACTTATGTGTTCACTATGTTTGGTGGTTCTATTAGTTGGATGAGTAAGCAAAAACTTGTGGTCACTTTGTCGACTACTGAAGCTGAGTACATGGAAGCAACTCATGCTTGTAAAGAAGCCAAATTTGGCTTAAGAGATTATGTTTTGATGTTGGGTTTGATGCAGTGAAGATTACTATTTGTTGTAACAATTAGAGTGCCATATGTTTGGCAAAGAATCCTACTTTCTACACAAGGACTAAGTATATTGATGTCCAGTACCATTTTATTTGTGACATGGTAGAGAATAGGAAGGTAAACATGGAAAAAGTTGAAACTTTGATAAATGTTGTAGATTCCTTAACAAAACATGTGAGCATAAAGAAGTTCAGATGGTGTTCAGAGTCTATGGGCCTCATGGCCCCTAGCAATTAAATAATGGTTTTGATACTTGCTTTACTCTTGCAAGGTGTTTGACAAGTAGGAGAATGTTAAGAAAAGTGTCTCAACCTTGCAACTTTGAAAGATTACTATTCTTCCCAGTTTTGGTCTTTTTGAATACCCTTTATCTTGGAGAATGGTCTAGAACCTTCAAAGTTTCCAAATGAGCTAAAAATGGTGAGACTTACTATTTTTAGTAAGTCCTTTGATTGAGATTGGATTGACCTAAAATTTTTCCTAGAAGGTGTGGAACGGCTAAGTGAACATCTCGGGTGAGTTTTGTCTCAAGATCATATCTGGATCGTGAGATATTAAAGTTTCTATTTTTTTAAACTACCAGAAAAAGTCTTTGAACTCAATTACCAGAATTGAAACTTCTCTAAACATCCCAAAAATTGTCATAATTGGCATAGCAGGTTATTGGGTGATAGATCTCTTCATAATCTTTTCGATGCATTAAACGGTTTGTCAATCAGACACCCGGATCAAAAGTTATGGCCTCCAGAAGTTAGACCTTCTATTTTTGGGAAATGTAAAAATGTGTTGGACACATAAAAGAGATGTAAAGGGGAGAGTTACATGTGTTGGTATGTGTTTTGGCACATCACAAGGCATCTTTTATTAGAGATAATTTGGGCGCCACTTTTGGGTGGTTTTAGCTCATGGTTTTGTAATTACCATTGGCGGTGTATTGTATTGTATCTCCTATATATCATGAACTTGAGATGGAGGTTGTATGTAAGAATCTTATAGATGTTGAGTTACCTCCTAGATCTTTGGTTGGATATACTCCTATAAAAGATTTCTCTACAAGTATATTGTAATCTTCTTGATTGCTGAATAATATATTGGGTGGCTTTGGAGTGTGGGGTTTTTTACCTGAAAGGGTTTTCCCCACATATATCTTGTGTTGTGAGTTTTGTGTTTGCATTTGGAAGTTTTTATTATCTTTCTGTTAATTTGCATCTTAATTTGTAACTTTAAAAGTTAAATTTTGCATAAATCTTTCCTCAGTGGATTAGTGTAGGAAGCGTTTCCGCATACCTTGCTTCCTTTCAAATTTAACCTTCCATATCCTCACATTACATTGACCCTTCCTCACTTTCAAAATCCCTCACCACATTTGTACCCCCCGCCAAACCTAATATCCAAATCCATGACAAAGGGTGAGGAGAATACAAGATAGAGAGCTCACACTGCATTGGAAAGTTACCATTGTCATCAAAATCCCATGGCAAACTAGCTCCAATCAAACCTAAGGATACAATTTAGGGTACCCCTACTACCTTTACCAAATGGGGTGAATTTAGCAAAGACTATGTCGATGATGATGTTTCCAAGTTTCTCTACAAAGATGAAGAAAATGTCAAACATGTACAACTACCTGTGGAACAATATGGAAAAGGTTACGAGTTTGTAAAACAACAAGGATATGATGGGCACAACAGACTTGAGCCTAACAAGAATGGAAGGACAGAGCCCATACAACCAACCATGTTACCAAAGAACAAAGGGCTAGGGTATGCATCATGACAAGTGTGGACTCCTAGTACTAAGTTGCTTTTGAGTAAGGACGCGAGTACTTCCAAAGATATTGAGACATCAAGGGACCCTCCTGAACTCGAACCCAAATCTTCACAACCTAATTATCTTCCTGAGGGTTCAACATGGATTAGTATCTTCTAGGACCTTGATGACACTTCCATTTGCACCTTGACTCCCATATCCCTAAGTTACATGAATGTTGATGATGACCTACCTCTAGTCCATCCCCAACTTATCAACTGGGACCAACAGACACTACCAAGTTTGGATGTATTTGATCAAATGATGAAGGCATTGCTAAGTCCATGGGACTTTGAGATGGCATACCCAATAGGGATCACAAGGTGGGATACATCATGGACCTCGACAATTCAGCATACTTTGGAGAGTCCACTCTACCCTTCAGTCGCAAAAATGAAAAAGAAAATGAAAAAAGGTCTCTAGGTGAAAACTAAAAGGCACCTCTTGACCATAAAAATGAAAATAAAGGACATATCCGAAGGTGAAAACCTCTTTGAGGTGCCCAAGGATGGAGGGTTGGAGGTTCTTCCTATCACACAAGAGAGATTACCACTACTAGTGGAGAAATCTATTGAGACCAACATTGGTACAAAAGATAATCCCAAGATCGTTCATTTTGCTGAGTCACTAACAAAACAAGAGAAGCTAAAATCTACAGCTGCCTTCTTAGAAAGACAAGTTAATTTTGCTTGGTCCTATGCCGACATGTTGGGACTTGATCCATAGCTAGTTCTCCACCATATTCCATTGCTACCTGTGAATGGGAAAATGAGATAAATCAATAAAGATAATTAACCCAATCAACAATGGAATATGCGAATAACAAGAACAAACAAATTAAAGCATGAAACTTACAACCTTGTTACCCTGCGGTTTCCATTGGTCACCTATTCTTTCTCGATCATGAATGATGAAGGTTGGCCCTCAGGGAGCTTGCTTCCTTGCTTCGATTCTTCAAGATGACAAGTAGAAATGGCTATGTGATATGATTTTCTACATTACAACGGTATGGAGAAAAGAATTGAGAAGAAGAAGAAGATTCCCTAGAGGAATTTGGGCATAGTAAGGATGCCAGAAGAAGTCTCTCAAATGGCTTAGAAGAGGGTTCTATTTATAGATCCTTCGAAAATGCAATGGAGGGTGAGGATCAACTGATGAGATCAATGTTCCTCATTATTTGTGAATCTTTAATTCATAATGGATGAATTAAAAATTTAGAGTGGAGGATAGTGAGGTATGACAATTGAATTAAGAATTCAAAATGGAGGATAGTGAGTTATGACAATTGAATTAAGAATTCAAAGTGGAGGATAGTGAGTTATGACAATTGAATTAAGAATTCAAAGTGGGGGACAATGGGTTATGACAATTGAATTAAAAATTCAGAGTGGAGGATAATGGGGAACATTGAATTAAAAATTCAATTTTGGATTTTGGAGGATATTAGCTAATTAAATATTAAGAATATTTAATTATATGTGCAACATGGTGAGGTGGAAGGGATGAGGTGGAAAGATGAGGTGGATTGATGAGGTGGATTTTGTGAGGTGGATTTAGGATTTGAGACATTAGAAGAATTTAGGGATTTCAATTAAATAAAATGATTTTATTTAATTTGTAGGATAATGGATCAATCGAATAAACTTTGAATATTTATTTAATTGACAGAAGAAAATAAGAATTAAGATAAATATTAGAATATTTACTTAATTCAATCTGAGCCAATTTTAGGCTATTACATTTTGCCCCTCTTTGAAGCAATGTGTTTTATCACGTTGTTTCAAAGAATAAATAGTTTTATAATGATGCATGCCCCAGTTTGGCCCTGGTACAGGTTGTGATGATAGGATGGAGATTGGACGGGGAGAAGGCGGTAGGCGTGAGACGGACAATCTCACGATAAGATATGTTAACAGGAATGAAATGGTTGAATGCAGAAGAAAGGGATGAATGATATGGAATGCAAGATAAAAAGATGATACACACAAGCAAGTAAGAAAGTATGCACAAATGATACAAGCACAAGCAAGGCATTGCCCCTGTTGAGTGATAAACCAATGATATGGATTGACGATGTCTGGTTTCAGGAATGAAATATGTTGTATAAGACTCCGGGTCTGGTTTCAACAATGTAACATCCTGTCTAAGACATTTGGTACGATAGTGTTGTCATGGCAAGGAATGATATATCCCTAGAGCAACACGAAGGATAGTGTCTAGTTTCAGGAAATGAAGCATGTCGTGTAAGACTCGTGTGTTGGTCTAGTTTCGACAATGCAACATCCTGTCTAAGACAATTAATTGATTAACTAATCAAATTGGTTTATGACTGGACAAGGATCAAGACCACTGATTGTGATTGGATCATTTGACAAGATTGATTCCACTTGATTGGCATGGATTAAGGATAGACTTGCAATTGGATACGGTATGGATATGGATACATATATGAGACACATTTGCATATGGTATAGATATGGATATGGATATGAGATGCAATTTGATGTGATATGGATATGGATATTTGTCACCTTGAGATAGCAAGTATTTTGAAGTGCTTTCATCATTGGGCTTTATTATGTTGTAAGAAAATACAAGCATCTAGGTATAATGGAACCGAGATGACCTAAGTATTACTTACATGGATTTTTCAACAGACAAGGATTGCCCCTTTTCATGTTTAGACCTTGGAGTCCTCGATGATCTTTTACCGATCATGTCATTAGATAAAAGTCGTCACATTACTAAAGTTTAATCCACAAGCAGCAGACAAAGAAAATAATCATGCCTCCATCATAGCATCTCTAGCTTTTGGCATCCTCAAGTAGCATAGAAAGGCATGATAGCATAAATCAAGACTCTTAATCTAACCAACACAAAACATTCTGGCATTAGATGTGTTTGTTTCTTGCCATAATTGATATGAGATTTAGCTTGAGTGTTTTAGTATGGTGCTCTGTTTTGCCTTGGATAGGTTGATGTTTTTCGTCAAGATTTTTGTTTGGATGTAATTCTGAAGCAAATGATATTTATGGAAGCTGCAAGGGAGTGCCAATAACAGAGGACTTAAATGTTGATGATCAGGAGTGTAAGATGAGTAAAATCCATACTCTAAGAACACAACCAGAGATCTATAAAGAGCGCATAGAGGACAGAGAAAGCTGTGAATTTATACGTAAATTGGAATATAGAAATGAGGAGATTCGTATGCATCTTTTTCGAGGTAAAGAACCTCCTAGGTCCATTTTAGCTTCCTTTGGGTCTTTATCTGATGTTTGAACCGTGCACATCAAAGAGGTTTCAGAAGACATCGACAAATGGTAGCTCAATTAACTTGAGAGTTTCTAGATGCACAATCGTGTATCAATTGAAGATGATGAGGGATTTTTGTTTGGAAGCGGACTTTGTCACTCTTGTTTGTCTAGCAGAAGGTATCACAATCCTTATTGTTGGGATGGACGACAAGACATGGATGGACTAGAAGAAAGACAACAAGAAAGACGACAAGAAATGGGACAGATGGGGAAGCGAAGCCTCGGGGGTGCATTGATAATGGCCTTGCCTACGTGACAATGTAGAGGCAGCATAGTTCAAGGACGTGGACCATGGATGTAATAGAACACAGATGACAAGATATGAGATGGACAGGGAAGTGGAGTGGACTCAGACAGATAGAAGGACTAGACATGGGACGAATAGGGAAAGTGGAGCCTCGGGGGTGCATTGATAATGGCCTTGCCTACGTGACAACACAGAGGCAGCGTAGTTCAGGAACATGGACCATGGATGTAATAGAGGATAGATGACAAGATATGAGATGGACAGGGAAGTGGAGTAGGCTCAGACAGATAGGAGGACTAGACATGGGACAAATAGGGAAAGTGGAACCTCAGGGGCGCATTGATAATGGCCTTGCCTACGTGACAACGCAGAGGCAGCGTAGTTCAGGGACGTGGACCATAGATGTAATAGAGGATAGATGACAAGATATGAGATGGATAGGGAAGTGGAGCCTCGGGGGCGCATTGATAATGGCCTTGCCTACGTGATAGCTCAGAGGCGACGTAGTTCGACAAGAACCCTAATGGACCCAAGATATGGATCAGATGAGACATGATATGGAACATACATGGATCAGATATGGATCAAATAAGACACGATTATGGATCAGATATGGAACCAAAAAAAAAAGACATGACATGGAATAGATATGGAACAAACAATACTGATGACAAGGAACCACCACAGATATGTAGATGGATGGAAGATAATAGATACAGATGGTTATGAGGCTGGGAAATAGTGGATAGAAGGAAACAAGGATGTGATCTCCAAGGACTATGTTGTAGAAGTGTAACGTGCCCCCTTATAGGTAGAATACTTCAGATTTTTCATGGCAATGCTAAGGACGATAGGAGGATGAGAGGATAATGAAGGGTTTGCCTGGTGTGGAGGGATAAGGTATGTCAAGAGACATCTAGAACATTGTCAATCATTGTGCCCCCAATCTTTATCAAGACCAAAGAATAGAGGAAAGGAAGTTTGGATGGATGGATGGGATAGGATAGGAAATGGTATGAAAGGAAAATTGTAGGAGAAGAGTGATATGTTGATGAGACAAGGTGCCCCCAAGTGTAGGTGACATAGAAGATCAACCTTACACATGATGCTTGTTTGCCAGGTTTTCATCATGGTACTTATCCAAGGTGCCTATTTGCCTGGTTTTCACCATTGGATGAAGGGATTTTTCTTTACTGTTTTCTTTTTTTCTTTTTTCTTTTTTTTTGAATATTGAGATTGGAGAAGGTGGATATGGAAAGACATTAGCATATAGTTCCTTGAAAGGGGAGAGTCCCGCTAGAGAGATAATGGACCATGTCCAGTGCTCTCACAGATGTTGGTAGGGGATCATATGAAAGTGATATGGCATAGGTAGATAGTGGATTATGATGCAGAATATGGAGGGAAGGCTTATGCAATAGCATGGACCATAGGCATAGGATGAGGAGGATGTATAGGATAATGGATGTAAGATGGGGAGATGTAGTTATGTGGAGGTGTTGTGAAGTGGAAAGGAACCATGACCAACGGCTGCACACATCATGATAAACATTGAAGCTTTTGATGAGATGGTGGTGTAGGAAGCAATGGAGATGTTTGCTTAGGAGATGGTTGATGAAGTGATTTAGGAACCCACATAGATTTAGTATATTTAGTGCTTTTGTTTTGCTTGTGGGATTTTTGAAGGGAATGGAAGTTTTGGATGGAAGTAGGCTTTGGGATGGATATAGGTGGTTGGGATCCCTGAGATGTGGATGAGGATGCCTCATTTGTCTTGCTAGCTATTTTCTTAGGAACCCAAACCATTTTGCTTAATGGCTTTGCATTTGGAGGTAAGGGTTTAGATGGCTATTTAGATGAACTTTGCTTTGATTTTGATTCATTATGTCCTAAGGTATGAAGACCATTAGGATTTTTGGTAGGATTTTTAGCTTTATGGATAAAGGCATCAAACTTTTTTCTTTTTAATCCCATGGGGTGGGTGGAGTGGATGGAATGATTGGAAGCTGTATGCTTAAATGATGTGTGCTTTTGTTGGCCATGTTTAGGGATGTAAGGATACTTATGAATGAGAGGTATGTTAGGTGTTGGAAGCAATGGTGGCAAGGTGGATGGAGGGACATTGGGAGTTGGAAGGAGTGGAGGTAAAGTGGATGGTGGAAAGTGTATGATCACATGCTTTTGACATTTATAGGATGATGGAGGTGGAATGGCGACATATGTTTTGGGGATATGATAGGGTTTGCGATGGAAAGTGGTAGACTTAGGAGGAGTGGAGGAAGTGCCAACATCTTGAGTTTGTGCACCTTGGGGTATGTATCCAAGGCCGTATGAAGGTGGAGGAGTGTTGACATGGATAGGTTCCAAAATACCTTGTTCATGAAGGCCTAAGCCTTTACCTTGATAGTTCATACGCTGGAGTATACGGTGGATAGCGGGGTTATGTGTAGGTGGAACACTAGACACAAGTTCTTTATTGGATGGAGAAGGCAAGATAGTGGATAATGGTTGCTGGTGTTCTAAGAAAGAACATTCGTGCATGAAGGTAATAAGACCAAGGATATATGGTGGAGGCTTTGTAGCATGGTCAATAATGGATGGTGAAGGAGAATCATTAGGATCATGATTAGCATTGTGTTCACTAAGATCCAAGTTATTTGTTTGATCTTTTATGCTTACTTGGGGGACAAGTGTCTCATCATGACAAGTGGATGTTGTGGGATCATGGCTAGAGGAAGAGATCTCTTTGCTTTGAAGGAAGGTCATGAAACGGGGTGAATGCTGAAGTAGGTCAACAAGACTTTCATTGGATAAAGCATGTAGGTCTTGGGTGTCTTGTTCATGGATAGTTGTAGGGGTATGAATAGGATCAAGTGGCTCATGGATAGATTCATCATTATGGCTATCATCTTGATCATGGAAAAGATACATATTATGGATGGGTTGCATAAAAGTGATTTGATCTTGAGTTGGACTAGGGCTTAATGTTTCCACATGCTTAGGATTAAACCTTTGACATACCTCTTGGGTTGCTTGAATGGAAGTGGAAGGTTCTTGGGTGGGCTCGTGGTCAACAACATGAGGGTGTGATGGACCTTGACTCTGGTGCATGGTAGAAGGCTCATTGAGAAGCTCAAGGGGTTGCGTATGACATGAAGGGGTTGTAGGATTTGACATGGTATTGGAAGAATCTTTGGTAAGGTCAAGGACCAGACTTTGGGGACATGGTTGACTTTCTGCTAGTAGTCCTTGGATCACATCCGTCGCAGGTGTATGGGTAGATGGATGATATAATGGATGAGCATTAATAGCGGATGATGTTGTAGGCTTAGGACTAGGATTAGGTTGGGGGCTAATTGGATTGGGTGGATTAGGATTTGGATTGGATGAAGGGATAATCTTACCACAATTTATGATGTTTTTGATCAATCTCTTAAGTTTGACACAATTGGTTGTTGTATGGCCCTTATATCTATGGTATGTACAATAATGGTTTTCATTATACCGAGGGGGTTTAAGGATTGGTTCAAAAGATTCTAGCGGTGGTAGCTCAATCAAATTTGTTTGAACTAATTGTTGTACGATTATGTCCAAGGGATCTTGTGCTGGAGGATTGGTAGAACATGGGGATGAAGGTGAAATGGTAGGATATGTAGACAAAAGATCTTGGGGATGGTATGAAGTTGAGGGCATTTGATCTTGTTGCCACGATGGATTTGGGCTTACATGTTCTTGTTGTGAAGACACTTGGTTGCCTCGTGGATGGGCTTGGTGGTATGTTGGAGGTGAAGGTTGATTAGGGGCCAAAGTGGTATATGATTTCCAACTTGAAGTGGTGCTTGCCTTGTCATAAGTATGGGAAAAAGACATAGGAGTTTGGGGCAAGGCATAGCTAGTACTGGCACGTTTAGCTTGCAAGCTTGTCAATTCTTGTTTTAAGAATTGGATATGTTGATAAATTGCTATACAGTCTTGGGGCAAGGGATCTAAGTTGATTTGCAATTGTAGATATTGGAGTTTTTGATCAAGATATTCTAAGTGGTTTGCCATTAACACAAGACTAGAAAAGATGACTAGTTTGGAATGCACAGTAGTAAATGTGCCGTAACAGAGTGCAGATGTGTCACAAGTTGAGACAAGTGTGCCAATTCTAGTTTTTTGATTGGTTTGGTAATGTTTAATGATCACACATGTACAATCATGAGTCACTCACACAAGCCACATAAGCAATTTTGAATGTTGAATTTGAAGAATATGATGATGCTTAAACAAGCACACGTGGAAGACACATCAACATGCCCTAATGTCTAGTTTGATGTAGGGTATGGCCAATTAGGTTTGGGCAATGTTTACATGAGGTTGACTAGGAATTGAAAGTGAAATCCTATCACACAGTCGAGAGAAGAGGGTAACCCACCCTTCACCTTCACTTCCCAAAGGTAGAAAGTTCTTTGGGGCTTAGCCAAGAGTGATAAGATTCTGATTTCAATGAGGGTGTCTTTTGATTCAGCCTTGGATGAGGTCATCCCTAGGGGTGATGAAATCCCCTAGCAGGCCTCCTAGGAAAGGGTAAATGAAAGCAAATCTAGTTGTAAATTAACCCTTAAGAAATTGAAATGTGTGTGAAAATTGAATGGATAAGAGGTGTTTTTGATTCTCAAGATCGCACGAAGCGCATGAGAAGAGCATACACACCCCTAATCGCATACAAATTCACCAAACAATGAAGACACTAGTTCATTTTATAGCCCAAGTCCAAATTTGAATGGAAGACACTAGTTGATTTTATGCCCCATTTGATATGTGATGATCAATCAATGTTCATTTTAGAAGCCCAAATCGAAGTATGTTTGCAAACAAGATTATGAAGAAATGAGAGATGGAATGAGTGTACCTGGATTGTTTTCGCTATCTAAATTGCCGCATTTGCTGATCTTGATGTTGTTCCAGCCGTGTATGATCACCTGCAAGTCGCCAAATTGAAAACGAAGCAACTCTAAGGCCTTCTGGACTCAACGGTGAGCTCGGTTTGTGCGTAGGAGGTCGTTTGTGAGTGTGGATTCCTGAATGTGCTCTAGAAAACACCTATATTCTACAACAAGAAAACTTGCAAAGACAAACACTCACAAGATTGATGGGGGTTAGATCACGGTGGGCACCAAAATGTGAATGGAAAAATGAGATAAATCAATAAAGATAATTAACCCAATCAACAATGGAATATGTGAATAACAAGAACAAACAAATGAAAGCATGAAACTTACAACCTTGTTACCCTGTGGTTTCCATTGGTCACCTATTCTTTCTCGATCCTGAATGATGAAGGTTGGCCCTCAGGGAGCTTGCTTCCTTGCTTCGATTCTTCAAGATGACAAGTAGAAATGGCTATGTGATATGATTTTCTGCATTACGACGGTATGGAGAAAAGAATTGAGAAGAAGAAGAAGATTCCCTAGAGGAATTTGGGCATAGTAAGGATGCTAGAAGAAGTCTCTCAAATGGCTTAGAAGAGGGTTCTATTTATAGATCCTCTGAAAATGCAATGGAGGGTGAGGATCAACTGATGAGATCAATGGTCCTCATTATTGGTGAATCTTTAATTCATAATGGATGAATTAAAAATTTAGAGTGGAGGATAGTGAGGTATGATAATTGAATTAAGAATTCAAAGTGGAGGATAGTGAGTTATGACAATTGAATTAAGAATTCAAAGTGGAGGATAGTGAGTTATGACAATTGAATTAAGAATTTAGAGTGGGGGACAATGGGTTATGACAATTGAATTAAAAATTTAGAGTGGAGGATAATGGGGAACATTGAATTAAAAATTCAATTTTGGATTTTGGAAGATAATAGCTAATTAAATATTAAGAATATTTAATTATATGTGCAACATGGTGAGGTGGAAGGGATGAGGTGGATTGATGAGGTGGATTTTGTGAGGTGGATTTAGGATTTGAGACATTAGAAGAATTTAGGGATTTCAATTAAATAAAATGATTTTATTTAATTTGTAGGATAATGAATCAATCGAATAAACTTTGAATATTTATTTAATTGACAGAAGAAAATAAGAATTAAGATAAATATTAGAATATTTACTTAATTCAATCTGAGCCAATTTTAGGCTATTACACTATCAAATGCCAAACCAGTAAAGCAGAAGTTGAGAAAAATGCATCCACAAATAGCGTTGTTGGTTAAAGTAGAATTGAAAAACTACTCGATGTGGGTTTCATCTAGCCAATAGACTATTTGGAATGGGTTTCTAACCTAGTATGAATAACAAGGCCTAATGGCCAAATCAAAATCTATGAGGACTTTCGAGATCTAAACAAAGCATGCCCAAAAGATGATATTTTGCTGCCTAATATAGATATCATAGTCGATCTCATGACATGATTTGAAATGTTCTTGCTAATGGATGGTTTCTCAAGCTATAATCATATAGGGATAGCTCCTAAAGATCAACACAAAACTACTTTTACATGTCCATGGGACACATACTACTAGAATGTTATACCATTTGGCCTCAAAAATGCCTGAGTAACATATCAATGAGCAATGACGACAATCTTTCATGTTTACATGCATACATTTATAGAAGATTATGTGGATGACCTATTGGCCAAATCAGATACATGAGACACTCATTTGGATGTATTGGATAAAGTTTTCACACATGGCTGGAAGAATACAAGGTTAGGTTAAACCCTAAGGAATGTGTTTTTGGGGTCACATCAGGCAAGTTGTTGGGCTATATTGTTTCTCATTGAGACATAGAGGTTGACCCTACCAAAGTCAAATCTATCATGGACATGCCTGCACTAATGACTCTTAAAGAACTCTGTAGCTTACAAGGGAAACTTCAAGCAATCTGCAGGTTCATCGCACAGTTGGTCAACAAGTGTCATCCTTTCCAACATCTACTTCGTAAAGGAGTGCCCTTTTTATGGACATAATGGTGTCAAGAGGCCTTTCAACAAATCAAAGATTATCTGCTAACTCCACCAATCCTCATGCCTCTAATACCAGAAAAACCTCTTCTATTGTACATATCAACAACGTCTTCAGCACTGGGGCACTTTTGGCACAAAATGATGAAAAATGCAAAGAAAGGGCTATTTATTATATCAGCAGGACATTGGTAGGATACAAGCTCAATTATAGTCCTATAGAATGCGCATGTCTTGTGATGGTCTTTTCCACTAAAAAATTATACCATTACATGTTAAACCACAAAACAAAGATTGTCACAAAGATTGACTTCCTCAAATATTTGCTCAACAAGACATCATTGACAGGTCATTTGGCTAAATAGGTCATGATATTGAGTGAATATGACATAGAGTATGTTGACTGAAAAGACATAAAGGCACAAGTAATTGCAGAACAACTAGAAGAGGCACCAACTATACAGTGGATTATACCTTGATCACCGACTTTCTAGATGAAGCAATCTTTGCAGTGGAAATTCCAAAAATGTGGACGCTATTCTTCGATAATATGTGCACAAGTCATGGTTCAGGGGACAAAATTCTTTTCATCACTCCTCAAGGAGATTCTATTCCTAAATCATTCAAAATTTACATTTTCTTAAACAAACAACATAGCAGAATATGATGCCTTACGGGTTACGCATGGCCGTCAATTAGAAAAACAAAATTTTACAAGTCTTCGATGATTCACAACTCATAATCAAGCAAGTTAATGATGAATATGACACAAAAGATGAGAAGTTAATGCCCTACAAGTGAATGGTCGGTAACTTTAAACACTACTTCAACACAGTTGCCTTCAATCAGATTCCTAGAGTGCAGAACAAGGTAGCCGATGCAATGACTACAATATGATCTCTCTTGGATATCCTAAAAAATGCTCCTCAATTTGAGTTCTTGGTGGAACAACTGTTGATCCTTGCCTTCAATATCCATGAATATGAGATGGTGTGTGAAATAATTAGTCCCACATCTCCATGGCATAATGACATCTATACATACTTGCATGACCAAGTACCAAACCCTTCCTGTCGACCTATCCTCTAATCAACACAAATCCTTCATTCGCCAAGTTGCTAAATATGTCATCATCGGTGACACCCTTTACCACCATGGCTTTGACAATACCCTCCTGCGATGTCATGATACTGAGGAAGCATAAACGACCTTATGCAAGGTACATGAAGGTATATGCAGAGTTCACTCTAGTGGTCCCTCTCTAGCCAAAAAGATCATAAGAGCTAGATACTATTGGCCCACCATGGAGAAAGATGCATACCACTTCTCCAAGAAATGCAGACAATGTCAAATATATGGAGATCTAGTGCATGCACCTACCCATGATCTTCAACCACTCACATCTCCATGGCCATTCTCTTAATGGGGACTTGGCCTTGTGGGAAAAATCCATCCCACCTCTGCCAATGGCCACATATTCATCATTAGCACCATTGAGTATTTCACAAAGTGGATCGAGGTAATTCCCATGATATACATTACCGGTAAGCAAATTGGTAAATTCATTCTCAATTACATAATATGTCAGTATGGTGTTCCTCAATCTATTATCATGGATAATGGTCACCCTTTCAAAAATCAAGATGTTTGTGAACTATGTGAAAGATTCCATATCCAACATCATTTCACCACTCCCTACTATCCCCAAGGTTATGGTCAAGTTGAGGCATCTAATAAGACCATCATCAAGATCCTTAAAAAGATTATCAATGATGTTGGCCATGACTAACACATATAACTCAATCTTTCCTTATGGCCCTACCGCACCAGCATCCACACACCCATAAGAGCCACTCTATACTCACTTGTCTATAGTTATGAAGCCATCCTTCATGTCAAGGTCAAGTTACCCTCTCTAAGAGTATCACTGCAATAGTTCATGGATGACGAAGAATACAGGGTATCCAAACTACATGAGCTAGAGCTACTAGATGAAAGAAGGTAGAATGCCCTGGTACACTTGCAAGCATATCAGACCTATCTTTGATGTAGTTACAAAAAGAGGGTTAGATTTTGACAGTTCAATATTGGAGACTTGGTCCTAAAGGAATATCCCAAGAATCAACTTGAACGGGAAAAACCAGGGAAATTTGAACCAAACTGGTTAGGTCCTTATGTTAGCATTATTGCATATGGGTCCGATGCATATCAACTAGCCATTCCTGAAGGTGAGCTATTGCCTGAGCCAATAAATAGCATGCACCTTCGCAAATATTACACCTAAGTCAAAAAATAAAAATAAAAAAAATTAAAAAAATTAAAAAAATAAAAAAAATTAAAGAAAAAAGCCAAAAAATAGTAAAGAAAAATAATTCATCTAAAAGTGAAAACAACTTTCATGGTGCTTTGGATAAGTACCATGGTGAACACTTGGCAAACAAGAACCATGTGTAGTCAATCTTGGCTCCATTGTCTACCATCACTCTATCTTGTCTTTCACTTTCCACAATCAAACCTACACAGTCTCTCTCATAATTCATGTCATAATCAGAAATAAACCATATTGTCCTTCTCATGGCCTAAAAATAAGTTGTCATTCGTCATCTTCCCTACTTTCCTAATGCTTCATCATCATCCCATCCTACCTTGGTAATAACTTTATCCTATACCTGACTGGGGGAAAATCTTGATCCTAAAAATTGGTATTGGAAAACACCTTTGGTATAAACTCAAAATTCCAAAAACATCAAATATTCTCAAAAATCTAAAAACATCAAATATTCTTAAAAATTTAAAAACATCAAATATTCTTAAAAATCCAAGAACATCAAATATTCTTAGAAATCCAAAAACATCAAATAAACTCAAAAATCCAAAAACATCAACTAAACTCAAAAATCTAAAAAAATCAAATATTCCCAAAAATCCAAAAACATTAAATAGTTCAAAAAATCTAAAAACATCAAAAACATAAAAAATCACAAAAAATCAAATAACCAACCAAAAAACCTAAGAAACAAACAGTGTCAGCCCACTTAAGTCAAACTACGTCGCCTCTAAGCTTTCATGTAGGCAAGGCCATCTTTGATGAGCCCCCAAGGCTTCCCACCCCCTAGGTCTTAGATCACACATGGTCTAAATGGTCGAACTCCATTGTCTCTAAGCTTTCCTATAGGCAAATCCATCTTCGATGATCCCCCAAGACATTAGGTCAGTCCCTTAGGGCCTGTTAGGACAGTCTCACAATAAATTGTCCCCTTGCTACAATGGACACTTTGAATAGATAGTTAAATATTTTACAAGAAATATGCACCTCAAACTAATCCCAAAATCAACAAGACAAGTTATCCAAATAGCCAAATCGATCAATCACCAATGATGATCATACATCACTATCAGCAATCCTTATCAACTATCACATGTGTTATATGAAATGGGGCATTGTCAAAACTAGGGTCTACGCCTTAGATGACATACTTCATTTTTACAAATCAGACAATACCTTGCAGAATCTTGGAAAGTCTTGTACGAGATGCCACAATCCTATCCCTTGCCTTAGATAGGTGGGGACATTGCTGAATCTAGGCTTAACATCTTATACGACATACTTCCCATCCTGAAACTAGACATTATTCAACCTTTCATAATCAATTAGACAAACACATACACACTCAGCAAAGGATCTACATGGCTATTGAATCTGTTAGTCTAGTCTATCTTATCTTTTATTGGATTGATCTTTGAACTTGTTCTTATGCTTCTCAAGGTAGTCCCTAAGCGATGAAGAGAAGTGAGGATAAAGAAAGACCTTTTTCTTTGATTTATGTTTGTGGTTTGTCTTGGCAAAATGATTGGGGCAATTAGGTTCCTTGCATGTGTTTAGGATTCCATTGGGTGTAAATTGAATTCATCATATGCATGTGAAAGAACAAATGCTTCCTTCAATAAGGACTCATATACCTCAAGATGATCTCATCACATCTCCCAACAAGGTACCATGGTTACTAGTCTGAGTCAGGCATTCCTTGTCTATCACGTGCCTATTTCACAAGGGATCACATTTTCGCACTTTGGCCTATGTCATGCCATTGGGTTTGTCATCTTTTGGCATAATAAGTTCTATGATGATAAGAAGAAACTGCAAGTAAGAAGCTCAAAAATCTATCAAAGCAAAATTTCGATCCATTCTTCTAGCTGATCTTCATCCCTCATGCATCTCTGTCATCTCCATTTCTTCTGATCATTTTCATCATACTGTGACACACCAAAAATGCATTAGATATCATAAGCCTACACACATACACATGTTAGCACATCATATAAATCTCATCATAAGCATAATACCACAACCATCATAAATATCATCATGTTAGATCATCAATATTGCATCAATATAGAGTTATCATCGACATACAATATGCATCCATCACATAACATCTACATATATCACATAAATATTTGCATCCATGTAGAACGTATATAATCATCACATAGAAATAAAAACTACTATCTCATAAAAATATAGTATCACCTCAACATGTGCATCCATGAACCACATAATACATCACATAATAATACATGCATGATAAATAGGAATGCATTATCTCATCATAACTCATAGATCATAAAGCATAAACATCACATAAACATGCAACCATAACATAAAAAAGCATATCACATACATCTATCACATCATATGCATATAGAAATAAGAGATCATCATCAAAGTAATCTGTCTCATATATATATATATACATATATATATATACATATATATATATATACATATATATATATATATCTACATATATATATATATCAAAAAAGTGTCATAGTACAAATTTGAATCCATGGAGCTCATAGGCTCAATAAAAAATGAACATCATATCTATCAAAATGGCCTAGCCAGTGCTATCATGACCTCTAGATGGTGTCGGGCCTAGAGGAGGACCCCTATGCTCTGAGCCAGCCCTGGAACCAAATGGCCTCTCGTACGGTTAAGTCCTCCTCTATGAGTGAGAAACCCCAACACTATTGTATGTCCAATGAAAGTAGGACTTGCTCGCACTCCTACTCTGAAATCTCAGTGCCCTCTGATCTACTGGCACCACACCCTCATACAGGGTCCTATAATACCCTATCTCCAAACTGAACTGATATAGAGCATGTGGCAACTATATGATGGGCCCACTGACTATAGACATGAAATAAATGCTCCACTGCTCAGCTCTCTAAGCCCTAATGATAGTCATGTCCCTCTCCTTGGTCCTCTGTGCTAGATGGCCCTCTATCTTTTGAATACATAGCTGCATCTGCTACATCTCCGCTACCTACACTCCATGATCCTCCTCCTCATCATCATCATCCACCTCCACAATAGACAAATTCTGGAGTGCCTCCTCTTTGATATGATCCTACTCAGCGTCCACCTCCTCCTCACCCTCTCCCATCTCCTCTCCACCAATGTCCTCTCCACTGACGTCCTCCATAGCTACATCCTCCTCCCTCTCCTCCCTCTCCTCCATGTGAATCTCCCCCACTTCCATTGCCACCTGCCCAATGACCCTCTCTCTTGTTGATGGTGGTTTCAGCACACAACAACATAGGAGTGATTGCTGGTTTCACACCTCTCTTGAAAAGTATCCTACCCTAGGTAAGAATACTCCAAGGATAATACAGCTAGGTCTTAGCTTGCTTGGAATGTCCCAATTAGTATGTTCTAGCTGTTCCTGTAAGGGGTCTTACATGCAATCTGCAAATCTTCAGGTTTGGGGTAGCAAATACACATAAACCCTTTTAGGATTTTCAACTGATAAGCAAGATAAACTATTGCTGAAATTCCTATTCTAATAGCTAACAATGGTTTTAAAGAAAATGCAAAAGGGTTTAGGGTTTTAGAAAGATCCTAAGTGACATTCATAATGCATAGATTATCTTTAGTAGACAAATACTCCAAAACTTTAAACCAGCTTTCTGAGTTACCAAACTGAAATGGGTGTTATAGTGCTGTAGAAAATAGTGCTATCTTCAATGGAGGTCAAAAGATTTTCAGATCGCATTCATTTGCTAAATACCCAATCAACGACGCAACTTAACTCATGAAATGCAATAAAACTCAAGTATAACAATCAGCCCAGGCTAACTTTACACAACTATTTACCATTAACAAACAACTAAAAGTATGGACTTAGAGTATTCATCAAATACTTCAGCAAACCATGAACATTACAAAAGCACAACTAATCTAACTATTGGAGACCAAGAAGTGAACAATGAAAACCAGATTGAGTCAACACAAGACACAAATTCTCAGAAGTACTACAGAAACTTGCTTTGTATTACTTCAAATGGCATAGAGTCAACAATTCAGTATCAAAATCTCTCTTACAAATAGTGGAAATGGCAGCCCTTTATATAGAAAGTAGCATACCGAGCATCAAAATGAACGGTGGAGATTAACTCAACACTGATGGTCTATATTACATCAATAAATACAATTATAACAGCTCACATCAATTCTTAGATTACATTTTGTCCTTTATGAAAAAGATGAAAAAATAGCCCCCAGATACATTGAATCTAGTCAATTTGACTAGCCAACTTTGTATATTTTTAGAAAAGAACATTTTTAGAAGCGAGAAAAGACAAAATAGAGACACATGCTGCCCCGAATACAGCAATTTACAATTGTGATGGGATTGCATCATTAGAATATTCAAAATAGTATCAAGATTCGCTGTCTAAGTCGATCTTGTCTTTGCTGGCCAGCTTGTTGTGATAAGTTAACCAGGCATCAAGTGTAGGATTAATGTCAGATGAGTCTAGATCCTTCAAATGATTTATTCGATAATCAAACACTTCCAGCTCCCGACTGAATTTGCTATGTATTCTTTCTATCTCTGCCCCTGCCTTCTGAAATGCCTTGAAATCAACTATGAGGTCGCTTGCCTTGTCCAACCTCTCCTCCATACTGAGCATGCCATCCTCAAAAAGTACTTTATGCAATTTATCCTTACATTTTTCGACATCAAATGGGGCATAATCATCATAGGATGCTTCCTTGCAATGCCTTAAAGAATCATTGATGTAATATATGACTGATCTCAATTATTCATCAGCTAGTTTATATGCTTCTTTTATGTGCTCGAAGGTTTCTTTTCTTAAAAGCAGCTGTTGATACCATTCAATAGCCTTTGGCAGCTGATTCCCAGTTAAAATATTTTCCACAACTAGAGTTTGAGTGGGCAACTCTCTGATACCTTTTATCCGAGGATACATATGTGAATAATACTCATCAAAAGAATCACATTCTTCATGCAAGCCTTTCCATGTGTTATGTAATTCTTCCAGTCTTTTATGTACTTGAGCAGAGGCACTTATACCTTCACATCCCATCTCAAAAACATTTAGTAACCAATTCTCTATACCTTTGGACTTTGATCTAACTTCTCCCAATTTAGTCATTTCATCAGTAGACAAGAAAGTAGGTATTGTCCTTATATCTCCTCCTGCATCTACTGGCTTTATCAAAAATTGAAGACATGCTCAAAGTTCTTCATTTTGCTATTTCAGATCTTTCTTGAACATTTCATCTCTATCTAATTGCTCCAAAATTGATGTGACTGAGCCCTTGAACTAATCCACTCTTTGAGCATGAGTGTCTGGACCTAGATCAACGGTAGATATGATATAATCCTCTGCCTTAACTTGTTCTCTTGCTGCATTAGCTGGCGGGACCACTATTTTTGCTATCCTCAATCCTGATTCATTCTTATAGATTCTTGATTGAATCTTAGCCTTTTTCTGCTTCTTAGGCTTCTGAACCTGTGACAGGACAGTGCTCAGGTGAAGCTACATTACTTCCACCTGTGGTTCAGGATATGCCATTTTGCCTTGCAGCCATTCAGGAGCAGAAGATTTGTTCAATTCAGAAGATCCATCCTTATTGATTACAACTAGTTCTTTGGGTGGTTCCTGCTCTGGTTCTTCATTCTTCTTTGGACTCCTCTCTTCTTCCTTCTCTTCTTTGTGAGCCAAATTCTCTAGATTTGCCCTTACATTCTCTTGTGCAGTCCTGAAAACTACTTCTGTTTGATCTTTGTCCAAAGGACTATCAGATATGTCAATAACTTCTACATTGGCTAAAGGTTCCTGAGAGTCATCATTATTTACTTCAGTTAATGCCTCCTTTTCCTCCTCAATTGCTCTTTCAGGCTCCTATAACCCCAACTCTACACACACTTTCTCAATCGTGGGTAGTAGTGGTACTGCCAATGAATCCATAGGCATTTGTGAAATAGGGATAGCAGAAGAGATGGCTAAGGACGACATACTGACCTATGTCAAGTTAGTCAAGATTGGTGATAAGGAGGAAGAAATGACAAGAGGTGAAGGAAAGGGTAGTGAAGGTAGAGGAAGAGGTGGTGAAAGGATGGTAGATATGGGAGGCAATGGTAAAGAAGAAGAAGATGTAGGTGCAGTGGTAGTGGAAGGGTATGAGATGGTAAGAGTGGAGGAAATAGGGTTGCTAGAGGCATTAGAAGAAATTATAAGAGAGGTGGCAGGAAATGTTTCTTGAGTTATGGAGGCTAAGGTTATGGGTGAAGTGGATGCAGCAGAGGAAGGAGGAATGGAAGGAGAAGTGGTAGCAGAAACAACAGGGGTTGAGATAGCAGTGTCAACACTTTGTGTAGGAGGTTGGGCGGGTGGAGGATTGGAATAATTCTTAGTTGTGGCATCCTCCTTGTTAGCTTCTTTTACTTTCACCCTTTTGGCCTTCGAGCTCTCTCCAGAACCACTTAGTATGTCTCTTTTCTTGGAAGCTCTAGTCCTAGTTGAGGAAGGTTGATCCTTCTTCTGAGGAGACTTTACAGATGGTTTCTTCAACTTCTTTGCTTTTTCTGTTAGAGATGTATGTTCTTCACTATCTAATTTTAGTTTTTCAGCTGGCTCTACCTCATCTATGACCTGAATGGGTTCATCGTCTTCTCCCCTGGAGTCCTTATCTAATTCCACTGCTATGTAGGTGAGCTGAACTCCTTGTCCATCCAGAGAAGCCACTTGAGCTCTGACCCAGGCCTCACTCAATCTGATTGGTTCCCTCATAACAACATCTAGGGAGCTCTCCTCTACATTTTCCCAATTTGGCAATGGGATAGGCTGATGGTACTGTGCCTCCCATGGTCCTCTGACCATAACATTCTCATCATCTTGCAACTGATTTGGGACTGCCATTATATGAAACCTTTTGATGAAGTCCAGAGGCAGCCTTGCATGTGCTTTCTTCATAACCTCGTAATCATCAGGGCAATTGGCCCAAAAGTCTTCAATATGCACTTTGTGGAAGAGCTTCTTACATACAAATCTTTCCATTACTCTATTTGGATCAAAATGACCCCTTGCATTGTAGTAGTGCAATTTCAAGAGCTAAAGCTCTTTGTTTGAATGTTCTGCTGATTCTAGAGAAGGGCATGCAAAAAGTCCTTTGCTAAACTTGATAGGAAATTGAACATTAGTTCTATGGAAGTGCTTGAGCTCTTCTGTACAAGGTATCAATTGTCTAGACAGCTCCAGAAGCACTGTCTTATCATCAGGATATCGATGGAGTCTATAGGCCATTCCAATGAAGCCTTGTACCCTTATGTATGTAAATTTCTCAAACTGGATATACCACCTGCCATATCTAGTTATTTCATTCATGGCCTTGGTGGAAATCCTCAAGGCTGTGTTACCCTGCAACTTTCTGGCTATATACATTATGAATGCATCATTTACCCTTTTGAAATGTATTAATGATTGAGATGAAGTCAGTTGTGGCTAGAATTCATATACTTTTATCTAAGTTTGTTCGTCATTTCCAACTTCACCAACTTTGGTTAATCCATCATAGTGGTTCCTTCTTGCCAATGCATAGACAATATAGGATGTCCATCTGAAGTATTTGTTTTCTCTGAAATTATTAAAGGCTTCATGGATGTTGTCACTAAGGATCTGAGCCCAGTGGAACTTAGTTCCCTTCAATATCTCAGTAATAATGATAAACATCTAGTCCTCAAAGGTAGAGGCTATTGGCAGTCCATATATTCGACTTAGGAAGGTTACCAGGTCTCCTATCTCATCATGGAAGTCACTTCTGTATAGTACTCTAGGGAGCTTAATGAGAGTAGACTTCTGCTTTTAACCCAATGGTCATTTATATACTTTTTGCATCCTTCTACATCTTTATTGTATGTTGCTTGTGATCCCTTTCTATCTGGCATAGTCATAACCTTGTGCCAGGGGATATCAAAGGTTTCACCTAGAGAAGGTGGGGTTAGGTCAGCCAAAATATCCCCATTTGCTATCTAAATTGTTCTTGTCATAATGTCATATCTGTCTATACAAGTGGCTATTAGTTCTGCACATTGCACCGAAGTACGGAAGGCAGCTGCTTGGGCAATACCACTATCTCTGAGTACTCTGGCTCTGGGAGTTGGATTTGGACCAAAGATTATTAATCTGAAGTCATCTAGGTCTATGTGACCTAGGTCTGTGTCCCCTACATTACTCCATCTAGAGTAAATCTTAGTCTCTGGAAGGACTCCTTTGAACTCGTACTTCATTGCTTGGGCCTGAGCAGCCATTTAGTCTGCAGGACTGGACCTTATAAGTTTGATACCTTGAAGTAACTCCTAACATACTCTTAAGTTTTAGATGAATCAATGCAAATCTACGATTTACTACTAACATGCTTTTTGAAGGAAATTTAAATCTAACATTTATCTCAACCATTAATGCATGTAAGAAAAAATCTAATGCTATAAGAAAATTAAAGAAAATCACCATTAACAATGCATTACAACATTAATCTCATCATTTTAAACCACTTTCCTTTTGAAAATTTTAGAAAATTCGATCATGTGCATGGGTTTACGCTAATTTGAGGGTTGTCCGACCCTTAGGCAGAAAAGTGCTGAATTTAAGATCATCCAACCTTAGCGGGGAAATTAGATAGGTCTGACCAAAGGTTTGCTTCCCTTCATGCTTTTGAGCACTTTGCACGGGTTTTGACAGTGTCTGACTTGCGTGAGATTTAGAGGTCACCGACCTCTATTGGTTGTCAAGTCGGTTGGTTGAGATTACAGCGTGAAGTCTATTGATGCTCTTGTATTGATTTGCATGACTTTTCGTAGTGTCTGACTAAGTCGGTGGGAGGGTATTACAGCGCAGGTCGGACAGGGTCATTTTTAGCGCAAAATAGGGGTATTGTTTCCAGCGGGATTTTAGGAGGATTCTGACTTTGTAGAGAATTTGGGTCATCCGATCAAGTCAGAGACATGATTATTTAGCGCACAGTCGGAGTGAGGGATTTTTAGCGCAAAGGACAACTTTATGGTTTGCGGAGTTTTCCAGACCTTCTGACCAAGTCGGAGAAAGGTATTTTGGGCGCATTAGTCAGATGAGGCTATTTTTAGTGCTAGATTGATCTGGATATTTGGCGCAGGTTGGGGATGTCTTCGACCGACCAAATGTTTGTTCATTTTGTACATCGGTTGGACCTTGTTTTTGCGCCAAGAAGATCCGAGGGTTTTTATGGGAAAATTCACCTAAATTTTGGTTTTTTAAACTCATGGTGACTCGTTCACTTTAATAGTGAGTCTAAACTAGGGTTTGCAAATGAAAATTCATAATCTGTACATAAACCCTAGCCCAAAATGCTGACTTAACGTCCATCTTCTTACAAAAACTTAACATCTAGCTTAAAGCCTAACTACTTGTAAATGGAAACTTGAATATCAGGGTTAAAACCCTACCTGGTAGAAGTGGTGGTGTGTTTGGTCTGCACAGGTAGGTCAAGGGTTCGAACTCGGGACAAGTCGGTAGAAGGTGAACGGAGCTCCAAAATCTCCAGCTTGAACATGATCAAATAATTTGAAACACATGACTAATTCCCTTTTAACCTCTACCAAAACTGCCATTAATGCGCAGGTGTATGACCTACCAGTTTAGGGTTTGCACAAATTTTTCTCAGCTCAGACTCAGTGGGAAATTTGGGTGTGTCGGACTTGGTCGGACAGATCCACATTCAACGCTAAGTTCGGTTGGCATAATTTGCGGGTGTTTCGGGTTCATTCGACTTCTGGGCTTTTCTTGCTTGTTTGACTAAGTCAGCGATCACTTGATCCAACACAAAGTCAGACATGATCACTTTTAGCATAGAAGTTTGACACAAGGGAAATTCACGTTGAAGTCGGTAACAACAGTTTTTAATGCCAGCTCAGACAGACAGGAATTTAGCGCAAGGTTAGAGCAATGGGAATTTAGCGCTAAGGGGAAGCAATGGGAATTTAATGCTAAGGTCAGACAAGTGAGATTTTAGTGCAAAAGGTCAGTTGAAGGGCAATCTAGTACAAAAGCTCATTCCAAGGCCTTCAAAAGGAAAATAAGGATTCAACCTAGGAGATTTTTGAAGTGATTTTCAAGATCATCTTTAAATAAAGATCAAAATGCACTTTGACCAGTCAATCACTTATGAGATGAAGAGATCCAATGACTCTCAAGCCAAATCAAAAGAGGGGGGTCTCCATTTCAAATGGGGCGTGTGTGCAAGGCACAACAAATGGTGACTCTGCTGGGAAATGCTCTCGAGCATTCTGATGATAAACGTTCAGTTTGAACCCAGAATCTCTATGTCCCCCACACATTAAATGAAAAAGCAAGGTACCTTATCAAAGAATCTAAGATCACTAACTAGTGCAACCATCCACATCCTGAAAACCTGAGTGTGTGCAGTTGTATTCATTCCCATCCCTCAGCAACTAAGTTCACCCAAGATCCCCTGAGACAAGCTAGAAAGCTGAGATCATTCTTCCACCAGGAAATGCCCAAATTTTGAAATATTGTCGAGCTTTGAAATGACCAATAAAGTTTCCTGGTATGATGATATTTGATGTTATTCATTTCTGGATAGTATCCTTTTGTAAGAATTTATAATTTAGTGGTCTCTTTTATTTGCACTGTAATGGGTCTGGTGTTGAAAAACACCTTTTATTTTTACCCAATATAGGCTAGCAACACTTAGTGTCACCTACCTTCTTTTGATTGATAGTGCATGTGGTAGGAGAGGAAATTGACCTTTTTCACTTGATGCAAGATCACCTAGACTCGCCTAGCTACTTCAGGATTATTTAAAGTGTAAAAGATAAATGGTTAGAAAATACTTCAGGTGCTCCAACTAATAACTTATTTCCAATGAACAGACACCATACTCCTTGGCATAACAATGGGATCCACAGTGAAGACTAAGTGGAAACCTTAGCTTCTCGAAGGAAAACTCATGATTATTCACCCAACAAAGAAGCACTTGTAGGTCTACACAACTGCCACCACACTAAAACAAAGACCTTGTAGAAAAGCAAGTGCAGCGAACAAAAACAGAAGGACAACTAATCTAAGCAAAGCACCTAACAACTAAGGAGAGAAAACTAAACTAAAGACAAAATAAACTAATCAAAGAAAACAAACCTCTAACTATGTACACTAAGAAGAGGCATGACTGCCTCTCAGGCTTGGAAGTAGTGCTTTAGGAACTAGCCATTGACAGGCAGTGGCAGCTCCTCACCAGTAAGGCTCTTGAGTTGATATGTATTGTCTCCAAGGATCTCATAGTTCTGATAGGGACCCAACCAAAGTTTATCAAACTTACCATGTTCTCCTTTCTTCTCATGTGCTTTATCCCAATATAGGACCAGATCAGAGATGCGGAAGGCTTTAACCCTGACTCTTTTGTCGAACCATTGTTTTACGACTCCCTAATGTTTAACAAAGTTTTCTATAGCAATGTCGGGTTTTTCTTCAAGGTGCAGTAATTGGGCCAACCTAGAGGACAATTCATCATTAGCTTCAAGGTAATCTTGCATAAATTGAAGTACCGGGATAATCAAATGGATGGGAAAGATGGGTTCAATCCCATAGACTAGGTGATAAGGAGATGTGTTCAGAGTTGCTTTGTGTCAGATTCTATCAGCCCATAGAGTGAACCTAAGTTGAGTATGCCAATCTCTGGGGTTTTTGTCTAATAGTCTCTTAATAACCTCAAGAAGATTTTTATTTGTTGATTCAACTACCCCATTCCCTTGTCGATAGTAATTAGATGAGAACTTGAGAGTAATACCATAATCAAATGCCCAGTTAGAAAAATGTAATGATGAAAAGGCAGAGCTATTATCACAAACTAAAGTGAATGGACAACCAAATCTAGTGATTGTTGGCAAGAGACACATTGTGGCTTCATGATTGTTGTCATTGATGGCAACAAAGTTCATCCCACACATCCGTAGGACATGGTGTGCCTATACTGGAAGTCAGATTGAAGAGTGTTGTGGTCTGGTAAGCAAGAACAGAGCATGTGGCAAGGTCTGACAGTCAGGTCCAGATCTCTCAGAGGAAGTATCTTAGTAAAGTGTGGACTTGGGGAAGTCAAGAGGTGTACCTTGACTGATACATTCCAGAGATTGAGCCTCCGGTGATGAAAGAGTGAAAAGATATGAGCACCTAAGTGTTGGGTTCCTGTTTGGCAAAGTTGACAGAGGAAGAACTGGTCAGCAGAGCATCAGACCTTAATCCAGATGAGTTATTGATGGTGATCAAGTTTCTTAAGGTATCATTCATGATTGGCTGACATGATTGATGACTTCTATAAGCATCTCTTTGATACACATCACTTGATAAGCAAGGATTCAACTAACAGACCAAGAGTTTGGGAAAATAGTAAGTATTCTGGATGCCGACTAGAAAGTGGATGAAATCCTTGGTGTAGATATATATACCAGATTGATTTTAATATGAAGTGGTGTGTGGTGTTGAGGTGTGTGAATAAAAGCAGAAGAACCATGCGGAAGTAGTAAGTAAGGCAGGTCTAATATGTGACAGGACAGTAGCACCAAGAAGAGGAAGAATGAAGTGTAGCAAATCAGTGTATTGAACCTAACTGAAACTGAACCTTAGCATATGTGGATGCTTCTCATCAGTTCAAGTATCTAGTTTCCTTGTATAAACTATTTTAGGCAGTGAGCCTCTTGTGAGCAATGTGCTCGGGCAGTGAGCCCTAATTGGCAAGTGCCATTTTGTTCTTTCTATTCTTCTAACAGAGAATACATTCTTGGGTTAATCACCCAGTGGTTTTTCCCTTAACCGGGGTTGCCACGTCAAAATCATTGTGTCATGTGTATTGATGTTATTTCCATTTCATGGTTAAGTTTTCTTATATGATTTGATGTTGCATTAATAGTTAAGGAAGATTAGAAAGTTGAAGTAATTAAGATAACTGATTCACCCCCCTCTCAGTTATCAACAATTAGTATCAGAGCTAAGTTCCTCCAAACAAAGCCTAACAGCTTGAGGAAGATTTGGGAATTCAAATGGATTTGTATGGTATGAGGGAACAACTTCAGTCTACCCTAGATGATCTTGAACAATCTCACTCTGAAGTCAATGAATTGAAGGAAAGACTCAAACAGGCTGATGATTTCATAAATGAACTAAAAGGGAAACTGAGTATCTCTATGAAAAAGAGAAAGGATCTACTTCAGCAATTGGCAAGTCAAGGTGAAGACAATGATACAAATGAAGATCTGAAGGAGAAAACCAAGTTATGTGAAAAGTTATCAAAAGAGGTCATTATGGTAAGACATGAAATGGAATCAGGAGTTATGAAATTTACCCAAGAAATTGAAGAGAAAAGAAAAACTGAAGATGATCTAAGACAATCTCTCAAAGAGAAATCAGAAGACTGCCACAAAATGGATAGAATAATCAGGCATCTTGAATCTGATCTTGAAGAAGCTAGGGATAATGAAGAACAACTTGAGAATCAGATTGACACTCTTAAAAAGGATCTTCAAACAACAAATGAATACAAAGAGAAATTCAAGATAAGCTCTACCCAACTTGAAGTTCTTCTTCAAAGCCAAAAGAGGGTAGATGACAAGCAAGGCTTGGGGTATGAAAAAGGTGAAAGCTTTGGATCCGGTTAGAAGAACTCCAAATTAGAAAATCCAAGAAATAGGCCTAGAAGACCTCCGGTAAGGCAACCAAATGCTCAAAGATATCCTTCCTTCAATGGATACTGCCACAATTGCAATAACTTTGGTCATAAAGCAAATTAGTGCAGAAGAAGAATCAATTGGATTAACTCATCCTTCTCTAGACAGTGCTTTAATTGCAAAAGGTATGGTCACAAAACTCATGAATGTAGAAATATGCAAATGAACAATTCATTCAATGGTAGATGTTTTGCATGCAATAGAATGGGACATATGGCTAATTAGTGTAAATCAAGAGGATATCAGTCAAATATGCAAAGAAATGTTGTTTTCTATGATTGCAATAGATCCGGTCATATTGCCAAATTCTACAGAAGCAAGAATCCGGACAAAAAGGGTCCGGTGCATCATAATCAAAACCAAGACAAAGGAAAAGAAAAAATGAATACGGATGAAGTTCGAAGGGAAATGAACAAGATTTGGGTGAAGAGAAGTACAGAAAATGATGGGGATGGATCCGTACCAAAATCTGGTGTTGATATTCCTTCTGGAATGTAAATAGATGAGCTCTGGCTCAGGGGGAGTCACAAAAGAAAATATTTTCCCCCAGCCAGTCAATTGGTGCCTGAAATTGGCACATGGAAGGTTGAGGACTAAAAGGGCTCTCAGAGAAACTTCTAAATAACCCTTAGGGAAGATATGAAAGATCCACAATGAATTTTAAGAGGTTAATCATCTAAGATTAATTTGTTTAACAATCATCTGGTAAGAAGTAGGTCTTTCACAGTTAGACTTGATATGATTCAAACTAAGGAATCTTGATCTGCGGATACATGAAATGTTTGGATAAAGGAAGATAGATTGTCAATCATCACCAAGAACAACTCTAAATGCTTCTCAGTAATTCAAAAAATACTTTTCTCAGAACAAGGAGAACAAGGCAAACCAGAATGACTTAAGTTATGCATTTATTGCAAAATAAATTAGGGTTTGCAGAGAAATATAAGGGTTCTCTTATTGAACATTTTCTCATTTTACATTCAAGAAGAAGAGAAAAGGAGCTCTACAACAAATTGCCTCAAGCCCATAAAAGATCAACTGATTCATCCAACAATCCAATTTGGTTCATATCATGAACCCTAGAAGCGTAAAAGACTGCATGACAACTTTATGTGGTTGATGAGGCCATTCAAGATAACCAAGGAAGCAATTAGGGCAATAATCAGATTGCACTCATCCGGTGGGCTACTGACTCTAAAATCAATCAAAAACCAAACTGTGAGTGAGGCTACCAGATCTAAATTTGATAAAAGAGCAATAACAGTTGAGGATATCATAGATCCGGACATCAAGTTTGCCTCCATGATTATTGGCTACAAGATATATCACTCCAACAGAGAAAACTCTATATCCGGAACAACAATCTACACTGCTTATGAAATGTTGAGAAAGAATGTAGATTATGATCTTTGTGAACTCCTTTTGAGCCAACTAATGGAAAACCTACAAAAGATCAAGAAGGACAAGAAGAACTCCCTCAAGTATGGTGGGTTGATACTGTGTTTATTCTTCTACTTTATGAATGAGCTACCTGGATCCAGTGGTTGGGTATGGCAAAATGATAGACCTGTTGCAATTCAAATCAGAGATTACTTGCATGGGCTTGGTGATGCCAAGGCTCAAAACACTGTACTGTGGGGTTATTTTAAAAACTTCCAAAGCATGATGCAGGCTAGAGAAAGAATTCCCCAATCCCTAGTTGAAAAATACAAGGATACAGTGTGCTTTATGGTAGACACTGATCAATGCCTAATGGAGGTAGTGGAACCAAGAATAGTATGGATCATGCCAATGGGGTATGAAGTGGATGAGAAAATTGTAGAGCTGCATGTTCAGCACATGCTAAGTCAGCCCAAGGATCCCAAGGAAGAAAGGTTTGGAACCTTTGAAGAATTGAGTGTAAAGATTCATGTGGAACTAAGACAACCAGAAATGAAAAGAAAAGTGAGAAAAGAAGTAGAGAATGTTGCCAAAAGGTATGGCATCTCAAAAGAGGCACTTGATGCACATAGAGAAAAGATGGAAAGGACAGAAAAAGAAAAGGAAGAGGTAGAAAAAGAAAGTGCTCCGATAGAAGCCCCCTCCTAGACCAGATCCTCTAAAAGCTCTGCATATGCCACTGCTAAGAGCTCAAAGGCATCAAAACCAGAAGCAAAATCATCCGGTAAAGGAGAAAAGAGAACAAAGACAAAGGCTACAAGATCATACACAAGCCTTAAAGATGATGAAGAGACAGAATTAGATGAGGAAGTAAAGAAAATGAAGAAGAAAAAGAAGACATCCGGTGAATCATCTACCAGTCTAGACAAGGAAGAAGAAAAGACACATAAAAGTTTTGAGAAGCCTACTCTTGACGATATCATCAAGGCAATTACTGTGGATGGAAACCTGAAAACATTAACAGAATTCTATGATGAACATAGTGAAGCTAACAAGAAGATCCTGCAAGATACCACAGTCAGGTATCTGAATATCTACAACAAAGCTTTCATCGAAATCATATCTCTAATTCCTAAAATCCTTGAGAAGGAACTTGAAATCAGAAAGAATAATGCTAAAGCAAAGGATATGGAGATCTGGGAACAGATAGCCATTCAGCTCTATCCTTCCATCACTCCTAAGCAAAAGGATATGATCTTCAAAGATTGCAAGGATAAGTTCCGGAGTAAAGCTAGGATGAATCAGCTTATGCTTGGAGAAACTGACAAGGTGGCTAAAGAAATAGAAGACATCCTCCAGAATGCATACAAAAGATTCAATATTCCTATTATAGAGGACTTAGGTGATGATCCCTCGGCCATGGATGACAAAGAAGAATCTACTGAGACAATGGTAGAAGAGGCAAAGGAGACAAGTGAAGAGAAAGCTAAAGACTTAAATTCCTCTGCTCCAGAAGAGGAAGTTCATGAAGAAGAAGACACTTCTCTTCCAGATCCTCTTGCATACTTTAGAATTGAAGGAGAAGAAAGAAAAGAAGAGAGCATCAATCAAGAAGAACAAGTAAAGGGAAGCGAAGAAGGTCAAACAAAAAAGACCATAGATGGCAGTGCTAAGGCTGCAGAAGGGGAGAAAACCCTGTCACCGGCATGAGACACAGCAGAAGAAGTCAAAGTTTTCTTAACCAAAGAGATGATGGAATTTTATGAACCAGTACTTCTTCAAGGTCCATTCAATTTTGATTCCCTCTCTTTGGTGCAAACCATGAAGCTAGCATCCTTCACTCAAGCAAAGGTAAAAGAAAAACTTCTGAAGTCTCACATGGAAGACTGTGAGCTCATAGAAGTTGCATCCGGTGTATTGGAGAAGATTATGCCATCCTTCCAAAAGGATTCTTTGGCCTCCACATCTGGTAATCTAAAGTCTCTTGTAAATTATGTTAATACGCATTTTGATTCCTTAGAGAAGTCAGCAGAAGAAAAGGTCCGGAAGGAGTTTTTAGGAAAGAGATTCTCTGAAGTACAAGGTCTAATAACCAATGATAGGAGAGTTATGGATATTGGTATAAAGAGCTTAGAAAATGCTCTTAAAGATGGCAGAGATATCTATAAATTTTTTTTATCCTGGCCTAAAGTGACCAAAGATATTGGGAAGAAAGTAAAAGAGCAAGAGGATAAACTGCTAAGTTTGTCTCAAAGTTTTGATCCTCTCTCCTCTTCCATAGTAAATCAAGAGTGTCAGACTATTGTAGTAAAAAATGCAATAAAGAAACTTGAGAAGGAAAGGAAGAACATAATAAGCCAGATGGGTGAACTTAGAGGGATCATTATCCCTAAGTTAGAGGCCAGCATGAGGCCCTAATTGATGCTTAGGCCAGAGCCCAGACCAATGATCCAACAAATCTTAAGAAGGCAGAAGCGTTTGCATTCTTGTTAAGTGGTCACATCTCAATTTTGGATAGGATGAAGCAGAGTTGGGTGACATAAGTTGTATAGTTGAAGAATACTTTTACAGATATACTTAAGTATATGTAAGTACAACTTGTATATATACTTATGCGGATATGTATAGACTATTTTTGGAAATTTTGGTGTGCGGACCCTACCCTTTGCCATTGATGTCAAAGGGGGAGTGAGGAATAGTGAAAAATGTGGAATCCAACTAAGGGGGAGCTCTAATAAAGTGTACATTAGAACAGAGCATCAACCAAGGGGGAGTGTAGTATAACACTTAGTCATTTTTCACTAAGTGTTGCCATCAATGCCAAAGGGGGAGATTGTTGGCAAGAGACACATTGTGGCTTCATGATTGTTGTCATTGATGGCAACAAAGTTCATCCCACACATCTGCAGGACATGGTGTGACTATATTGGAAGTCAGATTGAAGAGTGTTGTGGTCCAGTAAGCAAGAATAGAGCATGTGGCAAGGTCCAACAGTCAGGTCCGGATCTCTCAGAGGAAGTATCTTAGTAAAGTACAGACTTGGGGAAGTCAAGAGGTGTACCTTAACTGATACATTCCAGAGATTAAGCCTCTGGTGATGAAAGAGTGAAAAGATATGAGCACCTAAGTGTTGGGTTCCTGTTTGGCAGAGTTGACAGAGGAAGAACTGACCGGCAGAGCATCAGACCTTAATCCGGATGAGTTATTGATGGTGATCAAGTTTCTTAAGGTATCATTCATGATTGGATGACATGATTGATGACTTCTATAAGCATCTCTTTGATACGTATCACTTGATAAGCAAGGATTCAGCCGATAGACCAAGAGTTTAGGAAAATAGTAAGTAATCTGGATGTCAACTAGAAAGTGGATGAAATCTTTGGTGCGGATATATATACTAGATTGATTTCGGTATGAAGTGGTGTGTGGTGTTGAGGTGTGTGAATAAAAGCAGAAGAGCAGTGTGGAAGTAGTAAGGCAGGTCTGATATGTGACAGGACAGCAGCACCAAGAAGAGGAAGAAGGAAGTGCAACAGATCAGTGTATTGAACCTAACCGGAACTGAACCTTAGCATATGTAGATGCTTCTCATCAGTTCAAGTATCTAGTTTCCTTGTATAAACTATTATAGGCAGTGAGCCTCTTGTGAGCAGTGTGCTTGGGTAGTGACCCCTAATTGGCAAGTGCCATTTTGTTCTTTCTATTCTTCTAACAGAGAATACATTCTTGGGTTAATCACCCTGTGGTTTTTCCCTTAACCGGGTTTTCCACGTCAAAATCATTGTGTCATGTGTATTGATGTTATTTCCATTTCATGGTTATGTTTTCTTATATGATTTGATGCTGCATTAATAGTTAAGGAAGATCAGAAAGTTGAAGTAATTAAGATAACTGATTCACCCCCCCTCTCAGTTATCAACAATGATAATATGCTGTTCAACAAACTCAATGACTACCTCTGTGGCACATTGGTTACAAGCTATTGCTTCAGACCATTGAATGCAGTAGTTAGTAGTGGTCAGAATATACATGTGGCCTGCAGAGGAAGGCAGATTGATCATACCGATAAAGTCGAGGCCCCACTGAGCAAATGGTTGTACCTCCACTACTAGTTGTAGAGGCATGGCTATGTGTCATTCTCTGTGTGCAATAGTCTGGCATATGTGACAGGTCCTTACATGTGAATATGCATCTTTGAACAAAGTTGGCCAATAATACCCAGCACGAAGAACCTGATTAGCTGTTGAGTGCGCTGACCCATGACCTGTCCCGAATCTCTCATGAAAACTAGTTAACACTTGATTGACCTCTGACTTGTCCAAACACCTTAGATAGATACCTTTGTGATTCTTCTTATAAAGGACTGATCCTTTTATCATGTAACTGCTACTTTTAAGCTTGAGAGCTCTCCTTTGCACTGAATTGAGCTGCGATGGACAGCGTTGATTGAGTAAATAAAATATGATATCTCTGTACCACTCATCTTTTGAAACATCTTCTAGTAAGTACTGCTAAGAGACTAGGTTTGGTCCCACTTTAGCCATGGTTCTAGTTAGGGCTTGACCTCTTACCAATTTCATAGGTTGAATGTCTATGTCAAATTCCTGTAGTATGGTGACCCACTTCCCTCTTCGTTCTCCTAACTCTCTTTGCATCAGTAATGCTTTAACTACTGCATCTAGGACTATGGCAATTACTTGACTTCTTAGGATGTAATGACATAATTTCTTAACTGCCTTTACTAGAGTGTACGCTTGTTTTTCCACATTTGGATACCTTAGCTCTGTGTCTTTCAGTGAAGTGCTCATGAAAGCGATGGGCCTTTCGTCATCAACTGACCTCTTCTGTGTCAACATTGCAGCACAAGTATGCTCTGAAGCAAATGAGTATATATGAAATGGCAAAGTGTAATTAGGACTCGCCAAGATAGGTGCATTGGATATAGCTTGTTTAATTTCTATGAAGGCAGCCTTGGCTTTTGGAGTCCAGTCCATTTTACCGTCTTTCTTCAGCATGGCATTGAGAGGTTGAATAATCTCAGCAAACCTCGTAATGAATTTACGTACAAAGTTGATCTTACCAAAATATGACTTAAGTTCTTTTTTACTAGCTGGGGGAGGTATTTTGAGTATTGCCTAGTTCTGGTCTAGGTCAATAGATATTCCTTGTTTAGATATTACATGTCCCAGCAACTTTCCCTCAGTTACTCCAAAAATGCACTTCTTGGGGTTGAGTGATATGCCATAATCTTTGCATCGCTGCAACACCTTTCTCAGATCTGCTACATTATCCTCTTGCCTTTTTGAGAATACTGTGAGGTCATCCATGTAGATGATAATACATTTTCCAACCAACCCCTTAAAGGCAACATCCATTGCACGCTGAAAAGTTGCACCAGTGTTTATTAAACCAAATGGCATGCGGCGGTAGGCATAGATGCCCCATTTACATGTAAAGGATGTTTTCAATCTGTCTTCATATTCCACCATCACCTGGTTATAACTAGAATATCCATCTAGGAATGACATCATCTGGGACCCATTAACAATCTGTAACACTTTGTCCAAAGAAAGCAATGGGTAATTATCCTTTTCAGATGCTCTGTTTAAGTTATAGAAATCAACACAAAGTTTGATTTCTCCATTTTTCTTTCGGACCGAGACTAAATTTGCTACCCATGCAGAATGTCTGACTGGAAATATTATCCTTGCTGACAGCAATTTCTGAACTTCTTTGAAAATTAAAGGTTCCAGTAGAGCATTTACTGGCATCTATCTTTGTCTAAAAGGCTTTACCCCTGGCTTCAGTGGGATGGTGTGCGTGATGATCGAGGTATCATATGTCTTTAGATCTTCATAGCTCCATGCTATAACCTCATGGAAATCTTCTAATGCATGTATGATTCTAGTCCTTTCTTCTTCAATACTGGCCTTCCCAATGAACACATTCTTAACATTTTCTTTTGTTCCCAAGTTAAATAGTTCACACTTTCCTCCTGGAGGCTCTCCCTCTTTTCTTTGAGTTCCTAAATTATCTGCATCAAACAATCTTTCCAATTCTGCCATTCCTCATGGGATCATGTTGGTTTTCAGGTTTAGTACTCCTTTTAAATCTATTTCAGCAGGTTCCATCTCTTCTTCATCTATTATTTGAGCAGTGAACACATCTGATGAAGTAAGAAAATTAATTTAATGTTGATCATCTTCAAAAATTTGGAAATTGGTAACATTATCAGGTACCGATAGAGTAGCCACAAACTCCACAGAGAACTTCTTTAATCTTGCCATGGATGTTGGCTCTAAAGTACTTGCTGTCTGAGCTAGAGCATTTGCAACCTGGTTCTGCCTCCTTGGGATCACTTGGATGTTAAAACCATCAAAACATTCTATCAAGTCCCAAACTTTGTTCCTGTACCTATTCAATCTCTTATCATTGCATGAGTACTGTTTTCTTACTTATTTTATCACTAACTTAGAATCACCAAATACCTAGATAATTCAGACCTTCTTCTATAGTGCTAGCAGCAACCCCTACACTAATGCTTCATATTTAGTGATGTTGTTTGTGCACGGGAACTGTAGTCTTTGTGATGTTAAATATGAACTCCCAGTGGGGCTGATCAATTCAACCCCTGCACCAAACCCTTGCCTACATCTTGAACCATCAAATCTTAGGGTCCATAAGTGAAAGTCCTTGCTATTATCATTATGATTTATAGACTTCTTCTCATCAAGTAGAGGTTTAGGTTCTTCCTTCTTTTCAACAGTTGGTTCCTTCTTTGGAATTATGGGGATCTTCAGTTGTCTTTACACTTGTTAGACTGCCTCTTGACACAGTTGACAAGTGAATTCAGAATGAGATGCATCATGTATACGACACCAGTTGGGCAATAGTAATTCTTCCATTTGAACCTGCTTTCCCATAGCAATTTGATCTTGCGCAAATCTGGCCACGAACTCACAAAATCCTTCAAATACCCCGGGTTCCTCTTCTTCTAATTGAATATATGCTTCTGTACTTTCTAGTCTTTCTACAAGTGGTTTAGAGGGTCTTAAGCAACTCAGCATGAGGACTTCTTCTGACTGACTAATATGTGGAAGATAGACTCCCAAATCAACTTCTGAGAATAGAATTCCATTTCTTTGATTGTACTCTATAATCATATGCTTCATTTTGGGTTATCTTTCTATATGTATTTGATTGGCCAACCCTTTCCATGGCAGCCACATGTGAGAAAATCAGTTACCATATCACTGTTCAAAATCCTAGACTAATCTCTGCTCAAAAGCATGCCATACTGATCTAGAATGTCTACTACTTGAATATCTATATACTGTTGCACCCTAGGATCAGAGGCCAATTGCATGTGTATCCTATTTAACTCACCCACTACATTCACTTCAGTCTTATCTAATTGTGTTACCTTCCTAGAGGACTTGGCTAGAGTGAGCCCCAGTGCCTTGCAGACTGATAATGGCATTAGATTTGTAGAAGCACCAGAATCCACTAAGCAATTATGAAGGTTCCTATTGAATAGCCTGAGTGTTAAGAGGAAAGGAGGACTTTCTCTCTTGTCTTTATATAGTGTCATCTTTTTTTCTACATCAGTTACATGTGTTCTTTCTTTCCCTTTATCCATATTGTCCTTGGTGGTATTCTCCTTTGGTATATAATCAGTCTTATTTCCAGCACCTATGTCTTGAAAGAAAGATGTCCTAACCTCAGGTATCTTAAGTAACTCATACACAGAAAGACTGAACTTCATTTTCTTAAGTTCCTCAGTTACATACTGCCCCATCTTTACTACATCAGGTCGTTAGGAATTTTCTGCAGCAGTACCCTAGTATACTGATTGATGGGGAACTTTTGGTGGTTCAGGATTATTGGTATCTTTTGGGTCAGGTGGAATCTAATAGCTATTTGGAGGGATGGAAGTGGTGAAAGGGCCTTTAGGCTTGCTACTTCTCAAGTTGTAAGGAGTCTTGTTGTACTGCTGATATGTATTAACTTCTTCAGACTCTTCTTCCTCAGGTTGATTATCATCTTGGAATGGAAATGTGTAACTATCAAGAACTAGGGCAGTATCATACCTTTGAGAAGGAACAATTTCATATCATGTTGGCAGAGTTTCCTAATTTTTAGCATTTTGAATCTCCATTTGGAAGATGCTGGATGCAATCTGGAATTCTGGACAGTCTATTTTAGAATGAGCATTCGTGTTTTGCAGTCTGCACCAAGTGGATAAAGTAGCTTCAACCAACATCACACGACTGGGGGCCTGGTATCATTATTTTGATTTTACAAGGGTGAAGGTACTCCTCCATTGTTTGGTCTAGTATTCCAGGATCGATTTGACCACTGCTGGAAGTTTTGATTTTGGTACTAATTCTGATTTGGGAACTAGTTCTAATTTTGGTTCTGGGAGTACTGCTGATTCTAGAAATGTTGCTGATTCTGTCCCCTTTGCTGCAGATAAGCATTCTAGTTCTTGAGGTGGGTAACCTCAGCAGTAAGCTTCTTCATTTGCTCAACCAGCTCTTTTATATCATCTTTGTCTTCTTTGTCTTTGGTTGTTTCTGAGGACTATAGGAAAGGCATTTGTGCTAGAGGCATTTCAACTACTAGATTACCTGGGTGGATCACCAAGGCTTGTGTTGCAGCTGGGTTCATGACAGGAGTATGATTAGCCAATGCTTGATTTATCATAGGTATTTGATTGGGCATTGCAACAAGCCCCATATGGTTTAATGGACCAGAATTTGTTTGCCCTAGCTGGGTACTCACAGTGACAGTAGCAAAATATGGTTGAGCTAAAGAAGCAGGTATTGGGTCAGCTCTCCTTGCAAACATGGAGGTAAGTTTATCTAGGGCAGCATAGTAGATGGGTAGGGCAGTAGACTGATCTACAGTGTAAGGAGCCTGTAAATGGCTGTAAGCCTTTTGGAATCTATTGTTAAAGGAACTTATCATCTCCCCCTCCTCTCAACAAATTTCCACAAAAGATCGATAAAGATCCACTGGGGTGGTAGGCATACAAAACCTATCTAGAAAAGCAGTCTTCAAGTTCTACCATGAATTTATGGATGCTACAGGGAGGTTAGCGAACCAGTAATAAGCTTCATCCTGCAGGGAATAAGGGAACAACCTGCAAATCACATCCTCATATTGTACTTGCAACATGAACATGTTAGATTCAAAGATTTTGATGTGCCCATCTACAGTCCTATCTGGATCATTCACTCTGAATTTTGAACAAAACTTGTCTGGGTTCTTAGGCATATCATGGTAATCATTGAACAGAAAAGGAGACTAGTTATTTCCTACAAAGAAGGCCATGTTGGGAGGATTAATGGGAGCTGCAGCAATGTTCCTAGGGGCTGACTAAGCTCAAGGGGCTCTAGGTATTCCTTGATCCCTTCTTGTTCGTCTAAATTCTGTGAGGGACAACAACTCTTCTCCAGCTGAGCTTGATCTAGTATGCCTCTGTCTAGTCCCCAGACTTGCTGATTTTTTAGTAGAGGGAAAATGGGGCCCCTCCTTCTAGAGCCAGTTCTATTGATGGTGGTTTTAGCACACAACAATGCAGGTGTGATTGTTGGTTTCACACCTCTCTTGAAAAGTATCCTACCCTAAGTAAGAATACTCCAAGGAAAATATAGCTAGGTCTTATCTTTCTTGGAATCTCTCAACTGTTGCTGAAATTCCTATTCTAATAGCTAACAATGGTTTTAAATAAAATGCAAAAGGGTTTAGGGTTTTAGAAAGATCCTAAGTGACATTCATAATGCATAGATTATCTTTAGTTGACAAATACTCCAAAACTTTAAACCAGCTTTCTAAGTTACCAAATTGAAATGGGTGTTACAGTGCTGTAGAAAATAGTGCTATCTTCAATGGAGGTCAAAAGATTTTTAGATCACAATCATTTGCTAAATACCCAATAAATGATGCAACTTAACTCATGAAATGAAATTGAACTGAAGCACAACAATTAGTCTAGGTTAACTTTACATAGCTATTTACCATCAGCAAACAACTAAAAGTATGGACTTAGAGTATTCATCAAATACTTCAGCAAACCATGAACATTACAAAAGCACAACTAATCTAACTATGGGAGAGCAAGAAGCGAACCATGAATACTAGATTGAGTCAACACAAGACACAAATTCTTAGAAGTACTGCAGAAACTTGCTTTGTATTACTTCAAATGGCACAGAGTCAACAATTTGATATCAAAATCTCTCTTACAAATAGTCGAAATGGCAACCCTTTATATAGAAAGCAGCATACTGAGCCTCAAAATGAATGGTGGAGATTAACTCAACATCGACGGTCCAGATTACATCAATAAATATAATCATAACAAATCACATCAATTCTCAGATTACATTTTGTCCTTTATGAAAAAGATGAAAAAATAGCCCCCAGATACATTGAATCTAGTCAATATTACTAGCCAACTCAGTATATTAGTAGAAAAGAACATTTTTAGAAGTGAGAAAAGACAAAATAAAGACACATGCTGCCTCGAATACATCAATTTGCAATTGTGACGGGATTGCATCATTAGAATATTCAAAATAGTATCAAGATTCGTTGTCTAAGTCAATCTTGTCTTCACTGGCCAGCTTGTCGCGATAAGTTAACTAGGCATCAAGTGCAGGATTAATGTTAGACGGGTCTGGATCCTTCAAATGATTTATCCGATAATCAAACACTTCAAACTCTTGACTGAATTTTCTATGTATTCTTTCTATCTCTACCCTTGCCTTCTGAAATGCCTTGAATTCAGCTCTGAGGTCGCTTGCCTTGTCCAACCTCTCCTCCATACTAAGCATGTCATCCTCAAAAATTACTTTATGCAACTTATCCTTACATTTTTCGACATCAAATGGGGCATAATCATCATAGGACGCTTCCCTGCAATCCCTTAAAGAATCATTGATGTCGTATATGACTGATCTCAATTCTTCATCAGCTGGTTTATATGCTTCTTTTATGTGCTCGAAGGTTTCTTTTCTTAAAAGTAGCTATTGATACCATTCAATAGCCTTTGATAGTTGATTCCCAATCAAAATATTCTCCACAACTAGAGTTTGAGTGGGCAACTCTCTGATACCTTTTATCCAGAGATACTATGTAAATAATTCTCATCAAAAGAATCACATTCTTCACGCAAGTCCTTCCATCTATTATGTAATTCTACCAGTCTTTTATGTGCTTGAGCAGAGGCACTTATATCTTCACATCCCATCTCAAAAAAATTTAGTAACTAATTCTCTGTACATTGGGACTTTGATCTAACTTCTCCCAATTTAGTCATTTCATCAGTAGATAGGAAAGTAGGTATTGTCCTTATATCTCCTCCTACATCTACTGGCTTTATCAAAAATTGAAGACATGCTCGAAGTTCTTCATTTTGCTATTTCAGATCTTTCTTGGACATTTCATCTCTATCTAATTACTTCAAAATTGATTTGATTGAGCCCTTGAACTCATCCACTCTTTGAGCATGAGTGTCTATACCTAGATCAATGGTAGATATGATATAATCCTCCGCCCTGGCTTGTTCTCTTGCTGCATCAGCTGGCGGGACCGCTATTTCTGCTATCCTCGATCCTGATTCATTCTTATAGATTCTTGATAGAATCTTAGCCTTTTTCTAGTTCTTAGGCTTCTGAGCCTGTGATAGGATAGTGCTCAAGTCAAGATGCATTACTTCCAGCTATGGTTCAAGATATGCCATTTTGCCTTGTAGCCATTCAGGAGCAGAAGATTTGTTCAATTCAGAAGCTCCATCCTTATTGATTACAACCAGTTCTTTCAGTGGTTCCTGCTCTGGCTCTTCATTCTTCTTTGGACTTCTCTCTTCTTCCTTCTCTTCTTCAAGAAGCAAATTCTCTATATTTGCCGTTACATTCTCTTGTGCAGTCCTAAGAACTACTTCTGTTTGATCTTTGTCTAGAGGACTATCAGATATGTCAATAACTTCTACATTGGCTAAAGGTTCTTGAGAGTCATCATTATTTACTTCAGTTAATGCTTCCATTTCCTCCTCAATTGCTCTTTCAGGCTCCTATAACCCCAACTCTGCACACACTTTCTCAATCCTAGGCAGTAGTGGTATTGCCAATGAATCTGCAGGCATTTGTGAAATAGGGATAGCAGAAGAGATGGCTAAGGATGACATACTAACCTATGTCAGGTTAGTCAAGATTGGTGATAAGGGAAGAAATGACAAGAGGTGAAGGAAAGGGTAGTGAAGGTAGAGGAAGAGGTGCTAAAAGGATGGTGGATATGGGAGGCAATGGTAAAGAAGAAGAAGATGTAGGTGCAGTGGTAGTGGAAGGGTATGAGATGGTAAGAGTGGAGGAAATAGGGCTGGTAGAGGCACTAGAAGAAATTGTAAGAGAGGTGGCAAGAGATGTTTCTTGAGTTATGGAGGGTGAGGTTATGGGTGAAGTGGATGCAACAGAGGAAGGAGGAATGGAAGGAGAAGTGGTAGCAGAAACAATAGGGGTTGAGACAACAGTGTCAACACTTTGTGTAGGAGGTTAGGCAGGTGGAGGATTGGAATCATTCTTAGTTGTGGCATCCTCCTTGTTAGCTTCTTTTACTTTCACCCTTTTGGCCTTCGAGCTCTCTCTAGAACCACTTGGCATGTCTCTTTTCTTGGAAGCTCTAGTCCTAGTTGAGAGAGGTTGATCCCTCTTTTGAGGAGACTTTACAGATGGTTTCTTCATCTTCTTTGCTTTTTTTGCCAGAGATGTATGTTCTTCACTATCTAATTTTAGTTTTTTAGCTAGCTCTGCCTCATCTGTGACCTGAATGGGTTCATGCTCTTCTCCACCAGAGTCCTTATTTGATTCCACTGCGGTGTAGGTGAGATGAACTCTTTGTCCATCCAGAGTAGCCACTTGAGCTCTGACCCAAGCCTTAATCAATCTGATTGGTTCCCTCATAACAACATCTAGGGAGCTATCCTTTGCATTTGCCTAATTTGGCAATGGGATAGGCTGATGGTACTATACCTCCCATGGTCCTCTGACCATAACATTCTCATCATCTTGCAACTGATCTAGACTGCCATTATATGAAACCTTTTGATGAAGTCCAGAGGCAACCTTGCATGTGCTTTCTTCATAACCTCGTAATCATTAGGGCAATTGGCCCAAAATTCTTCAATATGCACTTTATGGAAGAGCTTCTTACTTACAAATCTTTCCATTACTCTATTTGGATCAAAATGACCGCTTGCATTGTAGTAGTGCAAATTCAGGAGCTGAAGCTCTTTGTCTGAATGTTCTGCTAATGCCAGAGAAGGGCATGCAAAAAGTCCCTTGCCGAACTTGATAGGAATTTGAACATTAGTTCTACGGAAGTGCTTGAGCTTCTCAGCACAAGGTATCAGTTGCCTAGACAGCTCTACTGAAGCCATTCCAGTGAAGCCTTGTACCCTTATGTATGTAAATTTCTCAAACTGGATATACCACCTGCCATATCTAGTTATTTCATTCATGGCCTCAGTGGAAATCCTCAAGGCTATGTTACCCTACAACTTTCTGGCTATATACATTGTGAATGCATCATTTACCCTTTTGAAATTTATTAATGATTGAGATGAAGTTAGTTGTGGGTAGCATTCATATACTTTTATCTAAGTTTGTTCATCATTTCCAACTTCACCAACTTTGGATAATCCATCATAGTGCTTCCTTCTTGCCAGTGCATAGACGATATAGGATGTCCATCTGAAGTATTTGTTTTCTCTGAAATTATTAAAGGCTTCATGGATGTTGTCACTAAGGATCTGAGCCCAGTGGAACTTAGTTCCCTTCAATATCTCAGTGATAATGACAAACATCTAGTCCTCAAAGGTAGAGGCTGTTGGCAGTCCATATAGTCTGCTTAGGAAGGTTACTAGGTCTCCTATCTCATCATGGAAGTCACTTCTATATAGTACTCTAGGGAGCTTAATGAGAGCAGACTTTCTGCTTTTAACCCAATGGTCATTTATATACTTTCTGCATCCTTCTACATCTTTAATGTATGTTACCTATTATCCCTTTCTGTCTGGCATAGTCATAACTTTGTGCCAAGGGATATCAAAGGTTTCGGCCAGAGAAGGTGGGGTTAGGTCAGCCAAAATATCCCCATTTGTTGTCTAAATTGTTCTTGTCATAATGTCATATCTATCTACACAGGTGGCCATTAGTTGGATTTGGACCAAAGACTCTACCTAGGTCTATGTGACCTAGGTCTGTGTCCCCTACATTACTCCATCCAGAGTGAATCTTAGTCTCTGGAGGGACTCCTTTGAACTCGTACTTCATTGCTTGGGCCCGAGCAGTCATTTAGTCTACAGGACCAGACCTTATAAGTTTGATACCTTGAAGCAACTCCTAACATACTCTTAAGTTTTAGATGAATCAACGCAAATCTGCTATTTACTACCAACATGCTTTTTGAAGGAAATTTAAATCTAACATTTATCTCAACCATTAATCCATGTAAGCAAAAATCTAATGCTTTAAGAAAATTCATGAAAATCATCATTAACAATGCATTACAACATTAATCTCATCATTTTAAACCACTTTCCTTTTGAAAATTTTAGAAAATTTGATCATGTGCATGGTTTTGCGCTAATTTGAGGGTTGTCCGACCCTTAGGCAAAAAAGTGCTGAATTTAAGATCATTTGACCTTAGTGGGGAAATTGGATAGGTCTAACCAAAGGTTTGCTTCCCTTCATGCTTTTGAGCAGTTTGCGTGGGTTTTGACAGTGTCTGACTTGCGCGGGAGTTAGAGGTCACCAACCTCTATTGGTTGTCAAGTTGGTTGGTTGAGATTCCAGCGCGAAGTCTATTGATGCTCTTGTATTGATTTGTGCAACTTTCGGTAGTGTCTGACTAAGTCAGTGGGAGGGTATTATAGCATAGGTCAGATGGGGTCATTTTTAGCACAAAATAGGGGGATTGTTTCTGGCGGGATTTCAGGAGGCTTCCGACTTTGAGGAGAATTTGGGTTGTCTGATCAAGTTAGAGACATGATTATTTAGCGCACAGTCGGAGCGAGGGCTTTTTATCACAAAGGACAACTTTATGGTTTGCAGGGTTTTTCAGACCTTCCAACCAAGTCAGAGAAAGGTGTTTTGGGCGCGTGGGTCAGACGGGGCCATTTTCAGTGCCAGATTGATCTGGATGTTTGGTGTGGGTTGGGGAGGTCTTCTACTGACCAAATGTTGGTTTGTTTTGTAGGTCGGTCAGACCTCATTTTAGCGCCAAGAAGATTTGAGGGTTTTTATGGGAAAATTTGCCTAAATTTTGGTTTTTTAAACTCATGGTGACTCGTTCACTTTCATAGTGAGTCTAAACTAGAGTTTTTGAATGCAAATTCACAGTTTGTACAGAAACCCTAGCCCAAAATGTTGACTTAACGTCCATCTTCTTACAAAAACTTAACATCTAGCTTAAAGCCTAACTACTTGTAAATGGAAACTTGAATATCAGGGTTAAAACCCTACTTGGTAGAAGCAGCGATGTGTTTGGTCTGCACAAGTAGGTCGTGGGTTCGAACTCAGGGCAAGTCGACAGAAGGTGAATGGAGCTCTGAAATCTCTAGCTTGAATGCAATCAAATAATTCGAAACACATGATTAATTCCCTTTTAACCTCTACCAAAACTACCATTAATGTGTAGGCATATGACCTGCCAGTTTAGGGTTTGCACAAATTTTCCTTAGCTTGGACTCGGCAGGAAATTTGGGTGCATCGGACTTGGTCAAATAGGACCACATTCATCACTAAGTTCGGTTGGCATAATTTGCAGGTGTTTCAGGTTCATCTGACTTGTGGGCTTTTCTTGCTCATCTGACTAAGTCAGCGATCACTTGATCCAGCGCAAAGTCAGATAGGATCACTTTTAGCGCAGAAGTCTGACACAAGGGAAATTTGCGCTAAAGTTGGTAACAATAGTTTTTAATGCCAGGTTAGATAGACATGAATTTAGCGCAAGGTCAGAGCAATGGGAATTTAGAGCTAAGGTAAGACAAGTGAGATTTTAGCGCAAAAGGTCAGTTGAAGGGCAATCTAGTGCAAAAGGTCATTCCAAGGCCTTCAAAAGGAAAATAAGGATTCAACCTAACAGATTTTTGAAGTGATTTTCAAGATCATCTGTCAATAAAGATCAAAATGCACTTTGACCATTCAATCACTTACGAGATGAAGAGATCCAATGACTCTCAAGCCAAATCAAAAGAGGGGGGGTCTCCATTTTGAATGGGGCGTGTGTGCAAGGCACAACATCTCCCTCCTCACAAATCAGAGAGAGTCAAGGACCTTTACCATGCCCATCTCAACCTCTCCATCTATATCCCCTCCCCTTATCTCCTCTCCCCCCTATCATCAACACCATAATCACCCCCTCTACCACCTCATCCTCGGCCTCTAGCTCTCCCCCAGCCTCATCCTCTAAATTTGTCTCTCGACCCCCTCCCTAATCTCTCCACTGGTGTCGGCTCATCAGGCTACAAGTATGGAATGGGCCTATGGTCGGCCCATGAAGTGTTGTACTCAGGTGTAGTCCCTGCATCTACCACAACTACAGAGCCTTCCCACTGAATGGGTTGCAGTAATGACATCAATAGCTGTCTGCATAGAAATCATGGGGCCCCACTCTGAGATATCCTACATCACTCGGGAAAACTCTATAATGTCAGCTGGAACATCCTGCCGCTCTCCAATATGCCTCGGTACTTGCTTTGGCAATTGATGCTCTATGATGTGTTGACTCTGCACTATCTGACCAATTAGGTAACATGTATGTCAGTAATATGGTAGGTGCTCTCCATCATCTATCCAAATGGGGTAAGATCTATATGGTCTCCAAATGAATACATCCATATGGTCTATATTGTGCCTCCAAAAACCAACATCCCTCATCTGCATTTGAACCAGGACCCCAATATAGTAGTACACAGGGAAACTCCTCTAGTATAACCCTATCCATAGGAGGTCTAAACAATGGGATATTCTCCCAAGTCCAAATCATCAAAAGAGTAATGCCACAATTGATAGACTGCTCCCCACAATAAGCTACTCCATGCAACTAAAAATAGAGCATAGCAAGAAGACAGGACCCCCAAGCATATATAGTGGCCTCTACCATCATCCCCTCAAGCATCTCACCCCATCCAATAGGAAAGTCAAGACCACGCCGATCTGGGACCACAATACCACCAATGCACATACATAGTACCATGATTAGTTTGTCATATCAATCTGCCAGGGTATCCTAGTGGATCTCATAATCCTCAACCCCTAGATCTACATCACTGTTAGTCTCAAACAAGCACCTGAGGGTAGGCAACCCTCATTCTGAGCTATAGATAACACACTCACCATGAATGGGAAGTTGCAAAATCCTCCAAACTTCCTCTAGGGTCACTGTGGCCTCTCTTGTGGGTAGGTGGAAATAACTAGTCTCCGAGTGCCACCTCTCAGCCAGTGTAGTCAATAGACATCGGTTAGCCCTAATCATGGGCATAAACATGACACTATATAAACTAAGTGCATGGAGGGTATCCCGCTCGTCCTAGGTCAAATGATCATGTAATCGATAGTAGGTAGGACAACTCTCACGTGTATAGATGGGTGGTAATCTCACCTATATCCATAAATGCAACAAATTATGTCAATCTAAAAACCCTAGGTGAACCCTTTATAGAAAAATAGGGGCAAATAAGATCACAATTCCAAAAGAAAACTACCAAATCAGCACGTGTCACATTGTTAGGTCAATGTGTCATGCTTAAAGCGGATGTGTCACATAATCTTCTACATGCAGCACAATTTATTAATTGCATCACATTCTATGGATACGTGATGCCTAATGTGCATGCATCGCATTGACCCCCACATGTGTCACTAAAAAATGATTGTGTCGCACAAAAGCAGATGTGGTGCGGTTCTTGACACATGTGTCATTTGCGCACACAGATGTGGTGCAGAAAACTGCATCACATTTGTACCCTATTTTTGGGCCCTAAAATCTACCAAAAAATGGCAAAATTGAAAAACAAGGGTTGGATACATACCACTGTGCCTGTCCCAGGGAGGCATCCATGCGTCCTAACCCTCAATCCATAATGCAGGTGAGATAGAACATATGACATTCTGGCAAGTGACAAATTTATAGTCATCGCATTCCATGGATGCGTGATACCTAACGTGCATGCATCGCATCGACCCCCACATGTATCACCAAAAAGCAATTGTGTTGCATAAAAGAAGATGTGGCACGGTTCTTGATGCATGTGTCATTTGCACACATAGATGTGGTGTAGAAAACTGCACCACATTTGTACCCTATTTTTGGGCCCTAAAATCTACCAAAAAATGGCAAAATTAAAAAAAAAAAGGGTTAGATACATGCCATCGTGCTTGTCCTAGGGAGGCATCCATGCGTCCTAACCCTCGATCCATGATGCAAGTGAGCTAGAACATGCGACATTCTAGCAAGTGCTTTGCAAAAAACTCACACTAAGCAGCTCTCAACTCTCTGAAAATTCTAAAAGCAAAGTGCACAAATGAGCTCTTTGGGCCCTTCTAAGAGCTATTTATAGACCTTTTTGACTTAGGTGGGCCCCTTTTTGCAAATTTGACCACCTCGAAGCTTGTTCTTGTGTGTCAAACACCTTTTGAGACCAAATTTTCACTGCTAGATCACTTTTTGACTTCTTGTATGACTTTTTGGGAAATTTCCCATATTTTTTGAAAAAAATTTAGAAAATTTGAAAAATTTCCCAAGGGGCTATCCTGCCTCATTTGGGGCACACTAGGGCATGTCCAGAGCATATTTCTTGAATTTTTCTTTGACACAATGTCGAAATTGACATTGTATCAAAGAGGGGCAAAAGACTCCTAAAAATGTCATAAACTCGTGAGCATCATTTTCACATCTAATTTGTCCCAATTCCACATTCTACTATTAAATAAATAATATTTAATTATTTAATTAATTCATTTTCTCATCTTGCTCCTATTAGTAAATAAATTTTATTTATTTAATTATTTGGCCACTTTCCTCTATAATTAAATAAATTTTTAATTATTTAATTATTCATTATTGTCCAACGCCCCCCTTACCCAGCTAATTTAAATAAATAACTATTTATTTAAATTATGGGCCTCACCTTAATTAAATCCCACTTATGTAATTAAGATCCCCCTCTCATTATCCCTTTCTAAGTAAATTAAATAAATTGACCAAATTTATTTAATTTAAAAACATTCTACAGCTCGACATATTTTCAAATTAAAAATTATCCCTTGTCCTTTAGTGAGAGGGAAACCCTACTCAATCTACACCCTTCATTCAACCCTAGCCTTCTATAAAATCACTTCTCCAGCCTCATTTTCTCACTTCTCCACTAGCATAACTTGAGCACTATCTCTCTGATTTTGCTACTCAGTCACTCTTGAGCTTCTCATGATGTTTGTAGGTCTACATGTCTGAGAGCAAAGTACACCAAGGTCTTGGAGGAACAACAGAGGGAGGACACATGTAGCTTAGGGTTTTACTTCTTTTGTTTGCATACTTGTTCATAGGCTATCTGTACTCCACTGAGGAGTTAGGGAATGCATAAGATTATTTTTAGGTGTTTGAATGTTTTACTCTAACATACTATATATATATACAAAAAGAACATAAAGAATACCAATAAATAAATATAATAATAAATTATTGACCAAATTTATTTAATTTAAAAACTTTCTACAGCTCACCATATTTTCAAATTAAAAATTATCCCTTGTCCTTTAGTGAGAGGGAAACCCTCCTCAATCTACACCCTTCATTCCATTAAAAGTCAACATGCAATCGCAACCCTTCATTCAACCCTAGCCTTCTATAAAATCACTTCTCCAGCCTCATTTTCTCACTTCTCCACTAGCATAACTTGAGCACTATCTCTCTGATTTTTCTACTCATTCACTCTTAAGCTTCTCATGACATTTGTAGGTTTGCAAGTCTAAGAACAAAGTACAACAAGGTCTTGGAGGAACAATGGAGGGAGGACATATGTAGCTTAGGGTTTTACTTCTTTTGTTTGCATACTTGTTCTTAGGATATTTGTACTCCATTGAGGAGTAGGGCATGCATAGGATTGTTTTCAAGTGTTTGAATGTTTTACCCTAACTTACATTTGGTGAACCTGACATGAACTATCCGTACTTTCCACAAATTTTGTGATTTTTGGTTTTGATAGGACTAATGTAATACCAATAAGTAAATATAATAATAAATTATTAGGCTACTAGTATATAACGAAATTGGTAAATATATAATAATGGGATTATAAATAGTGAAATAAAGAAGAAAACAAAGAACACCGCACTAGAAGAATAAAATGATGAAAAAGGAGAAGAAAGATAGAGCCCCAAATTATAGAACAATCCAAACTAAAAAGCCTAAAAAACATAAATACGGACTGATATGCACAAGAAATGAATAAAGAAATTAGACCAAAGGTTGAAAGGAAAAAGGATAAAGAAGAATAAAAAATCATAAGAGAGTATATGTAAGAATAATAAAATGCAAGAGTATGTATAAATTTCTATAATACACACACACACACACACACACACACACACACACACATGTATATGTATATAACCATGTACATCAAAGTATCTACTTGTATACATAAACACATAAGAATATATGTGTGTGTATGTATGTATATGCATATACCGATACATGTGCATATATAAATATACATACATACAAAACACATGTTTGTATATTTCTATATCACAATATATAATTACAAATATATAAGAAAAAATATATATGATCTTGTGTATGTATACATGTACATATAAGCATCTACCTGTATACATAAACATAGAAGCATACATGTATGGGTATATGTGTATATATGCATATACACATATATGTGCAAAAGTGAATATACTTACAAACATCAATAAACGGGAGTGACTTGACAAGAAAAAGACAACAAGTTTCCAATTGAAGCAAAATACAACATAATAAGAAGATAAAAGGATGAGAGAAGAAAAACCACATGACCCAAAGAAGAAAAGAAGAAAAAGAAAAAAACTAGAAAGTGAATAAACATGCAAGAAAAAAAAAAGGCAACTAAATAATAATGAAACTCTCAACAACAACCACCAACAATCAAACAAACAGATATATATATATATATATATATATATATATATATATATATATATAAGGCTACTAATTTATAATGAAATAAGTAAATATATAACAATAGGATTATATCTAGAGAAATCAAGAAGAAAACCAAAGTACGCAACACAAGAAGAGTAAAATGATTGAAAAGAAAAAGAAAGATTGAGAACCTAATTAAAGAACATTTCAAAAATGAGAAGGTATAAAAAATAGATAAATGTGGACTAATAACAAATGCACAAAAAAAAAGAATAAATAAATAAGACTAAAGATTGAAAGGAGGAAAGGATGAAAAGGAGAAAAGATGAGCTAAAAGAGTGTATAAGTAAGAATAAGAAAAGGCATGTGATAGCATAAAACTCGATAACAGTATATATATGCAAATATATAAAGGTAAATATGTATATGTCTAAGCATATATACATGTACATATAAGTACTACCTCTATACATAAACATATAAATAAACAAGTATGTGTATATATGTATAAGCATATACTTAAATATGTGCATATGTAACTATACATACATGCAAATCACATGTGTTTGTAAATATCTATATAACAATATATGAGTACAAATATAAGAATATATATGTATATGTATATGTATGCATACATGTACAAATAAGTATCTACATGTATACATAAACATAGAAGTATACAAGTAAGGGAATATGTGTATATGCATATACACAAAAATGTGCATCTACAAATATACTTACACATATATAAAAGGGAGAGATTGAGCAAGAAAAAGACACCAAGTTTACAATTGGAGCAAAGTACAACATAATAGGATGACACAAACACTAGTAGAATTTTGGCAAATAAATGACTACATGACTAAAACTTCTAGTCACAACAACTAAAAATGACTAAATTCTACTAATTTTTTGCAACTCAGCTCTAAATGAGTAAATAAATGACTAATTTGGTTGTTGACTAAAAAATTATTTAGTCACACATAAAAATGACAAAATAGTTAGTCATTTATTTAGTCACAATCCATTTGAATAAATCATTTAAGGAATCAGGAATCAATAGCCTTCCAAAATACTCTAAAACTTTCATCCAAATCTTATTTTTAGGTGTAGCCTGCCAAAATGGAGTTTTAATTTTAATAAACATACTCTAAAACCTTGGTCAAAACCTTATTTTTAGGCGTAGCCCACCAAAATGGAGAAGTGTTTCAATAAAGAATGATAGAGAATGGTAAGGAGATGTGCATGATAGGAGGCATAGGATTCATTGCTTCTTATCTCATTCTTGCTCTACTCAACAAGGGTTACATTATTCACACCACTGTTTGTAATCCAGGTATTTAATTGACATATATTTGCATAATTTCAAATTCCTTCAAATGCTTTTGAAGTATCAATGTATCCTATATAGGGTTTAGAATGATTTCTTTTAATTTAAAAAAATAAATAAATGATGTATTTGCCTGTGATTAGATAATGTGGAGATCTCCTAAATCTGCCCCAGCTCACTGTCCTCTTTGGCACTGTATTGATTACTCCAACTGTTAGGGTTTTGCATGTGACATCTTTAATATCTTCATGATAGTGGCTTTTAAATAGATCTTAGTCTTTTCTTTAATCTTTATCATGGTAACCTAATAAATCTAGATCATTTTTTCTTTTAGAGTCAATCCTGGTGTTGGAAATTGACGATGAAGTGCCTGGATAAATATTCTAGGGCAGTTATTATCTATTTCAATAAATCTTCTAAAGCATAGTCACCAAGAAACTTCAGTTTTTCCCCTGTACCTCTACCTACAGCTTTGGAGTCTTATATTTAAATGGGATATAACCTATACCATTATTCATATATTCATGTATCCTATTCTAAAATGACACCTACTGTATCCTTTCAATAATAAGGAAAGTGCTGATTGGATTTTAAATTTTTTTACAGGTATATGCTAAGAAATATGCAGTTGATCAAGATGCATTTTTCAAGGACTATGCAGAGGCTCATGCAAAACTTAGTAACCTTGGTTCCAAGTTTGATCCTCTTGATGTAAAGTAACTCAATTCTTGAACACTCTCTGCCTGTCATATTCATTTTTCATTTTTTTGTTGTTTCATGATGTTCATGTGATAAGCTTAATTTTATGAGAATATTTATTTGGGGGATTAGAAATGATAAATTCACATATCATGGTATTAGTTAAGGTTTGAAAATATTATTTTAAAAGTTGTCTTAAAAGGTCTCTTATGCATGATGCTAAAAGCAACAGAACCTCCAAAACAATTAGGAAAAATATTTCTGCTATGGTTTTTTGATATTTTATGTGTCATAATTCACACAAGCTTTATGTGTTTTGATAAAATGCTTGTCTATGGTCATTTTGTTAGTTGACATCTTGAACATTGCAATTTTTCCACTAAGTCAACACTTAAGCTACTTTGGGTGTAGGTGGATTAGTAAAGCTAGGTTTAGTCTGCATATATGTTCATATATAATAGGGAGGGGTACATCTCCAAGCTCATAAGGGCTATTACAAGCAAATTCCATGACAAGCAAATTTCTGTGGATTGTGATGGAATTTCATCACCATGAGACAAGGCAGTGAACTATTCGATAAAATGCCTCAAATAAATGTGGTCTCAATGTGCTTGTCATAGCATTCCATCACCATGAGACTACATTTCTTTGAGGTATTTTTTCAAATAGTTCACTACCTTGTCTATGCTCATGCCATGTTGTCATTGGAATATGCATGCTCCTACCATTATTATCTATTCAACACTTGTCTGGACTGTCCCTTTAAGCTAGTACTACCCTTCTATAAGGATGTCTTTTGTGACAATACTATGATAGCCTTTGTGACCATCCTCAACACTATCTTCTTTAGGATGATAATGTCCTCTCAATCAGTAATGAAACTGTATGTTTTGAAGAAAATTTTCACCTTCCAGTGTGCCTTTCTTATCATTGTGATCTCTCCTTTGGTGCTACTATCGCTTGAAGATTACTATCCTCTATATCATGAAACTTCTAATAGTGCATTGTCATTGTGGTTCGGTCATGCATTCTACTCTTTAAAAGTTCCCTATTACCATGAATTATTCTTACCCTAGGTCATAAGCATTTCCATCAACATTGTTCTTCTAGAAGACTCTAACAATGCCTTGGAACTGTCATCTATTGAGTTTTGAATTTATTGTTTTATGACTGTCTTGTGGACTGTGAACAAACCCCTTGTCATTCTCATATGAATGACTACTATCACTTGTGATTATCACAATCCATCTTATTTAACTCTATCCTTGTTGATCATGAATTGTCTACTAACAACTCACTATCTTGTGTGTCTTTAAAGTCATTCACACTTAGCTCATAGTGAGGTATTTTGTTTAGTTTTCATTTTCATATCCTAATGGAGTCATGATTTTTGATAAGATATATAGGTGTGATTATATAAATGTACCATAAGGACTATATTCCAGGTCCATACTATGTATTTGGTTGAATATTATCTTATGGACTATCATCTTTACCATCTAATTGTATTCTCAAGGACTGTCCCACATCATGTAAACCTCTCTTTTCCATGATCAACACCTTGAAATTGATTGTGGTATCTCCTTAATATTTGTCCATGTACTCCTTAATACACTTGTAGGTTGTCCTCTTTTGAAACTTTGTGAGATGGAAATATTTATTAGTTTTCCATACTACTTTGAAGACAACGAACCCTTGACAAGATTTATGATGTTTTAAAATCCCTCTTGACTGCTCAGTTACTTGTCTTTATGTATCTTTTAAAGTCCATCATACTACCCTATCACTATTATTATTAATCTCAATGCCCCATTCATGGTTATGCCATGGACTATCATTGTTTATTTGAATAGTCATGACTATAATCTCCTTTTGGGAATATATAGGAAAGTGTCATGTCTTACTTTGAAGTCCATTTCCTTAAATCTTTGCTCTCTACTCATTGCTCCTATCGTAGGGCTTAGGGTCTCCTTTTTCTCTTTTCCCACTACATATCTTGAAGTCTTGTATGCTATTGTGCCATAGACTCCTTCCAATATAGGCAGTAGACTCCATTTTTTGAGAATGAATGGTCAATAAAGAGTCAAAGTTTGATACTAGACCCATTGACCCCAAAAATGTTTTCCTATGGGCTTTGATTCTCTTGGATGTTCCTTCAAAGAAGGAACTTCATCATCATCTTGAATCAAAGTAGCCTATGCCTTCAAATCCTCTAAACTAAAACTTTATGCAATGATCCCACAAATGCATTAACTCTATCCTTTTATTAGAATGATTGTCATCTTTTTCATTAGCTTTTCACATTATGATTTTGATCACTTGATGACATATTCATATTAAATCATGTCTAATAACTATCCTTTGTAGATATTTCTTCATTATTTGCCACTTTCACTCTTTACTTCTTAACACCATGGCCATAATGATTGTTATTGCTCTTCGATAGAGGCTATTGTCACTATCATCACTATCTCTTATTTTTTTGAAGAATTTGTCTCTATTATTCATGCTTGATAGTCATCTATACCTTCATCTTAGCCTTCAACCTTCTACAAACATCTTTGCCCTCCTACATAGGTTGAAGAGTTATCATTTTCTCTTTGTAACCTAACCAAAAACTATGTCTAAAGAGATCCTCTATTAGGATTTTATATGTGATTTTTGTTCTTTATCATGTATATCTCTAGATATGAGGTTATCAACAAAGGTTAACCATGATCAAAACTACTTTCAAGATCAGGCAACACCTCTATTCACTCTATCCACCCTCAGTCTTCTTGAGCTCATATATGTAAGCCTATCTAGAAACTCTACCTCTTAGCAATGTATCTTAGTCTCTATTCCTTTGTAGCTATCTCCTACACATTGACATGCAACCATGGAAACCTCTCTTTGACTTGAATATGCTTTGTAAACCTTGGTCTCCCCAAACTCTAGATAGTTGGAGTGAATGATCTTGAGAGGTCCCTGATAGAGATCAAGACTATCACTACATTCTATAGGCCTATTTGATAGTCTACAAGACCATACATAGTTTGAAGATCTTTGGAGGTTTAAAACATGCATAGATAGGCTTGATGAGAGTCTAGGGAAGTGTGACAAACCTAAAAGTAAAAATGGTAAAGATTTAGACCTTAGGGTTAAGACAAAGAAAGATCACAGTGAAATTGCATTTGCTTGAGAGTTTCTAGAGCATTTTTAAAAAATCTAATTTGTGTGTATCCTACAATCATTGCAGTCCATGAGAACACATTATTTAGGAATTCTATCAAACAATTCATGTGCCTTGTCCATGTTGCAAGTATGTGCCTAATCGGTGTTGTCATTGATGTCAACATATTCTTGTTGTTATTGGTCTCAACTATATCCTATTCCATTATTTGTTTAGAAGACTTGTATGTCGAGGATATTAAGAAAATTAGCCTCTCTAGAAGAAACAAGTAAGCCACAAAGAAGTGTAGTACAAACAGTGAGTTGTATGTTGAAGAACAGTTTGGTAAACTGCTTCACATTTGTTCCTGCTTGAAGATTGTGGTCTGTGGATTGGAAGTAAGTTAGAGGTATGTCTAAGGATGCTACATTTCAGGTCCGAGCCATCCACATAAAGATATGAGTGATTTGTATTCACCAGAGTGAAGCCTACATTTTTTGTAAGTTCAGTTGAGATAGGAAGATAGTATTTGGCTCCGCATTCCTCCCCAATAAAGTATTTTGTTCTTTAGTTCTAGAGAGAAGTTTGGGATGATGATAAGTGCCTACAATTGTAATGGTTCATGATTTGGTAGTCCCTAAGCTATATTTATTTTATGACAGTTGAAGACAGTGAAGTTCATGTGTTCCGGTGAGAAGATTCCTATGGATAAGTTGGTTAAGGTTCATGTGGTTGCTCCTGATGATTATAGCATGCTTGTGGATATCTCCTAATCATGTTCCTATATGGAATTTGGTTCATGTTAATAAATTGAGATGGTGTGTGAAGATTGTTCCCAGATAACATAGCGTGTAACCAATCTTGGCCGACCTGGTTGATCCTAGTGATTGTGGAGATCTCTAGAAGACTGTGGAAGCATTTTGTGGCATGGAAGATCATGTTTGAGTCCCAACTAAGGCATGGCATGATCTGCATTTCATTCCCTTTACCTACTATTGCAATAGGTCAGGACCTATTTTGTAAATGTTTGTAATACCGACCTTGGAGACTGTTCCAATGGTTGATGCCGACCTTGATGATCATTCCAAGGTTGATGTAGTGTATAAATACTTGTAGTTGAGTCATGGAAAAGGTGTCCTTGAGTGAAAATGAGAATATATTAAGAAAGGTCCAAAGGCATAGCAGAAAAAAGGTAGAGGAAAGAAGAGGAAGAGCAAAGCAGAGGAGGAGTAGAGCAAAGGAAGAGCAGAGCTAAGGAATTGTTTATTCACAATACATAAAGATGTTGATCGTGGTAGTGAGTCTAGTAGTAAGCCACCCGTAGGGTTTAACAACCCTTATTGTAATCTTGCTAGGTTTAGGGTTGAGCCAATGAGTCTGCTAGACCTAGTTGTTCTTCATGGCAGTAAGCCAGTATGTTTAGGCCCATGGGGTGACCAAGCCTGAACATCACTATTTCAAGATTGCAATATATATTGAGAGTTAATCCTCTCTGTGGTTTTTCCCCACCTTGGGGTTTTCCACATAAATCTAGTGTCTCTTGTGTTTGATGTTGTATCTATGGTTAAGTTGAACTGATTTCATGCTCTCATTGTTAAATCATAATAATTGTGGATAAGTGATGAATGTTTAAATTGTAGAAAGTGTTTAAGTTTTTATGACAACTGATTCACCCCCCCTCTCAGTTGTTCGATGCATATCAACAATTGGTATTTGTTGGTGTGAATAGGGTTATCACCTAACTGGTTTACCCTAGTGTGGATAGTTCATCTTATTTAACTATTTACTAGTTAAATAATATTCACACATCACTCATAATTCACACATGTTAAGTTGACATAGTGAGTCTACTAGATGTCTAGTTGTGTCTAGTTGAGTCTAGTTATGTGTTGAGTTGTTGATAGTTGGAGTGAGTTGTCTTATCCTCCACATGTGGATAGCTAATTGGCACATGTTGTAGGAATATCTCCACTTTCCACTCCACCTTTCTAGCTCTCACCTTGCCTTTATAAGTAAGGCATATCATGTACATTGTAACAACAACAACAATCTTTTGTATTCATTGATAGAATAGCATTATTCTTTCATTTGATCTCTTTTGTGCTTTCATGAAGTCCTAGATCTTGGGTGGCTCCAATCATAGCCAACTCTAGCATGGTAGCAGAGCTCTAGGAAGAATCACTTTGTGTTAGTCAATTTTTGAGAGATCTTGAGTGCAATTCATGGTGGATCTTGATGGTTGAGTATGCTCTTCTCTTGCATCGTATGATGACCTAGAGAATCAAAAAAATTTGATAGAATACCAATTTTGTGAGGGTTTCCCCTTCTTGCCCTTGTATTGTAGGTGCATTTTAGTGCATGTTGTTGCAAATCAGACTTCACCATTACATCTGGAGCAGCTGAAATAGTCAAGATCACCTTTTGTTTCATCCAAATTAGACATCGAAGCCAAAATTGACAAGGGTTTCAATGTGGGGCTCTTTGGCATGATCCGGGAGGTACCAGCAATTTCAGAGAAGCTTGGCCCAAATCGGACATCGCCATTACGTCCGGAGCAGCCAAATCAGTAAGGATCGACTGTAAAATCATCTAAATCAAACACAGTTGTAGCAAAAGGCAAAATTTTTTTGCTTCTTGGCCATACGGAATCTATAGCAGAGAATATTCTCTACGTCAGTGGCATATTCCAGAGAATCTTGCTTGTGTAGTACAAGTGTCATCAAAATAGTTTATCCTTGGGTAAAATATTTATGTCTGAAGGTTTAATTTAATCTACAGGATAAAAAAAAAATTTCTGTGGATTTTGTTGTTTTGTGTACCCTTCTGTTGCAGGGTATCTGCAATCGCAGGTAGTAGTGGATTGTGTGGGCACCATGTGGCGTGGGCCCCACACCTTTTTATCTACAAAATCAACATGGTCAGTGGCTTAAAAAATAACAGTGGTAGTCTTTATAAACTTTCCGGCAAGAATTCCAACCCCAACAGCTTTTGCATTTCACATAATCTAAGGAAAATCAATCCTTATCTGGTGGTTTAATAGCATTTTTTTACAGTCAGTTTTCATTCATCTTTGGCAGACATTACCCTTCGTAGATCCAGTAGACATTTCCTGCAATCCTCAAATCTTCATCCGACATATTCGACATCCATGAAGGCCCCTTTTCTGGTAGCTTGTTATACATAGCGGTATTTTTCCTTAACGCCAAAATTCGCAACGATCACATTCAACGGCCCTTGGTAATTATTTTCACTAGGAAAAACTTCTAAACTTGTCAGTTGTTTCTCTCTGCGGGGCAAGAACTTAACCCTTTGTGGAGGAGGATCTTTCTCTGGCAGTTTATTGCTTCACATTGGCGGTGAGAAACTAGAGTTTTTTGAGCATCGACAGTTTTTTAAACAATACAAAGAATTTTCTAAACCGTCGGTTGTTCCTCCCAGTGCATTCCTTCGCTCAGGCGATTTAATAAGTCTTTGGCAGCATTTGAGACTTCCGACAGAAAATATTCACCTTGACAACCTTCATCTCATCGACAACATCTAATCCACTGGTTGTCTTCGCAGTGACTGACAGCATTCATACCTACTTTCAGTTGTACTAAACACACCACCATACCAGATTTCATATCACGGTCTGACAGGTTTCGAATCTCCAGCAATTTGCATTCAAAATAGTCAAAGCTTTCAAAGCGATGGTTTTTTGTCCAGCCAGTAGACAAACACTGATGATTTCAAACCACCGAGGGACAATTCCAATGCTAAAACCACTCTCCATCAACCTTAAGCAGTTTACCAAGAAGGTCAACAGTGGTTTTGACCTGAAGAAAGTGGTTTTTACCTAAACAAAGGCTGTTTCAAGAAATCACACTGGTGGTTTTCACACAGTTAGGCGGTTTTCTGAACCAGGAGGGCGGTTTTGGCAGTTTTTTTGGCTTCTAAAGGGGGGAGTATTTTTTTGGCAGAAGAGAATCTTCTTAGAATATTCTGTTGACATCAGCGCCAAGGGGGCCATTTTTGCCCCTCAAAGCCCTAAAAGGGAGCTTTTTTTCTTTTTTCCATAACTTTTTCCCATGGAGGCAAAATTGGGCAAACAAGATATTGTCAGAAATTTGATAAAGAGTACTTTGTAGTGGTGTCAGTAGTTTTTTGAAATTCTGTTGCAGGTGACTGCTATAGCATTTTGAAGACAGATCTTCATTTTCACTTCCGAGCTCACAACTTTTTGCCATGATCTCTAATCTTCGCAATTCTTGTAGCATCGGAAAGGTATTCAAGATCTCTTCAAATCCTTCTGTGCACTTTTCTTAGATTTTTCTCCAAGTTCATTTTATTTCATTTTTTTGATTTTTTGGCTTTTGAGTGATAACTTGGGCATTCTGGCATTTGAGATAGTGAAACTTGTTTTGAAGGTATCTATTTGCTGTTGTTAATCATTGTGAGAAATTGTAATCTCCTTTGAATCTCATTTTTAAGAGATTTTCATACTTTCCCAATTTTGGTCCCTTGAGGACGATTGTAAATTGCATTAAGTATAAAGTGCCACAATCATTCTTTTTTTGGGGGGTGATCTCTTTGATTGCGTAACAGGGGGGTGTACTTGTGTTCTTTTTTGTACTCTTGCATCATGGATTCACACAAACTTCCTCTACTCACACCATATAACTATCATGAGTGGAAAACTAAAATGGAGATTCATTTAAGAAGTTTGAAAATTCATAGAGTAACAATGGGTACAAAAATTGAACCAACAACAGCTACAGAAAAAAGAAAGTGGTATAATAGATGTGATCAAGCCTATGGAACACTATGCTTGTCTATTTCTCCTGATCTTCTTTTTCATATTGAATCTTGTACAACACCTAATCAAGTGTGGACTACCTTAGAAAATCTCTTTGGTAAGCAAGATACAATGAGAGGTTTCAAATTGGAGAATGAACTAATTGGTTTGAATCCAACCGACTTTGCAAGCATCCAAGACTTCTTCACAAAACTAAAATCACTTAGATTGCAGCTCAAACAATGTGGAATTGGTCTTGACTATTTAGTTTTTGTTTCTACCTTTTATGCTACAATGGATGCACTTGGGAAAGCTTTCACTATGCTTTCACTTGATGAGTTTGCTACATCACTCACAAGAGAGCAAACTAAGTTAGTACACATGGGCAAATTGAAGACTCCTAGGAATCAAGCTCTTCTTGCTATTCAAGGTTCGAAGGATCAAAAGATTTCAACTAGCAAAGGAAAGAAACAGAAAAATAAGGATTTCAAGAATAATGAGAAAGCAAAGGAATCAACAAAGTCACCTAAGTCCTCATCCTCTCCCAATGAGGAATCATCTAAGAAGGAAAGACCAAAGTGTGCATTTTGCAAGAAACTAGGACATGATGAGCATAAGTGTTATGAGAAGAAAATTGATGAATTGACTCACATTATTCAAAAGCACAATATCCAAATGCCATCATCATCACCTAGTAAATCCTCTTCTTTAACACCATCATCATCTACACATACAGGGATAGTAGGCATTACCAATGGGACAATCAAAGGAAAAGGACAAGCACTCTTTGCATCTACAAGTCTTCAGTCAGAGAGATGGCTTCTTGATTCTGGAGCTTCTCATCACATGGCATCTTCACAAGGGATGTTCTCTTCGTTTGAGTCATGTACTTCGACACCTATTTTGATGGGTAACAACACATATATGCATGCAACTAGAAAAGGGACTATTGATATTGGTGAGGGCACTTTCAACAATGTGTTGTGTGTACCTTCCTTATCAACCAATCTCCTTTCCATCTACCAGATTACTCATTGTGGTGCAGGCAAGATAGTTGAGTTCACTCCTGATTCAGTGATCATACGAGATTTGGAGAGTAGAGATATCATTGTTGTTGGGATGGCAGATCATGCATCTCGCTTGTATACTTTCTCCCATTTCATTTCTTTTGATGATGTAGATCCATTAATGGCTATTCACACTCATGCATCAAGTGTGAATCATGTTTTTGAGGAGAAGTTTGGTCACTTGAACCTTGGTGTTCTTTCACCCACTTTGGTTCATGAGACTAGTGCTGAGCTTCCATCACCTCATCCTCCTGCTTCGTCAAAGATCAACATCGATATGGTTACATCTACTTCTGTAGAGAAGGATCATTCCAGTCTTTCAAACACAGCTTTGTGGGATACTTTCTTGGTAGACTTGTTTTGTGAGTCTCATATTGTAGATTTGGAGGACACACTTGAGGGGATATCTCTCCTCTTTGATGACAGTTATAGCACAACTGTTATCCCATCTCCTTCGTCTTTGGAGGTTGTTCCTCATCAGTCTACCCAGGATTTTGGATTGGACACACATCATTGCATTATGGCATTCCTTGATTCTGACATGTGGAAATTGAGCAGTTTTCAGGGACATCATCCTTCATGAGGCTTTTTCCCTCATACCTTGAGATGGAGTTTCTTCGACATCAACCTTTGGATTGGTTTCTTCCTAAGGGGAGAAATGTTGTCTACAGGTACAAGACACTTTCCAGTCTTCATCTTCAGGCATTCACCATCAGCACAGAAGCTACTTCATTGTGGGGGAGACCTACAGTCTCACACTTGCTCTCTTATGGGGGGTATTTCATTGTACATATGTGATAGAACTTGTCCTTGGGGGGTCATGTTGATTCCTCCTACTATCACTTCTTTCACTTTCATTGTTTTATGCATTCTCACTTTTGGAGAGGATTTTTATCCCATGAGGTTTTCTCCTTTTCTCCACTTGAGATTTGTTGTACATGGGTACCTAACATGGCCTAGTAGCTGAGACCCATTCATCCGTCATTGCATCTTGCTTTAGTCAACTACTCCCTAAGTTGTACTTAAGGGGGGTGTTGGTGTGAACAAAGTTATCACCTAACCGGTTTACCCTAGTGTGGATAGTTCATCTTATTTAACTATTTACTAGTTAAATAAAATTCACACATGTTAAGTTGACTTAGTGAGTCTACTAGATGTCTAGTTGTGTCTAGTTGAGTCTAGTTATGTGTTGAGTTGTTGATAGTTGGAGTGAGTTGTCTTATCCTCCACATGCACAATTAGCTATCATCCTCTAATTGGCACATGTTGTAGGAATATCTCCACTTTCCACTCCACCTTTCTAGCTCTCACCTTGCCTTTATAAGCAAAGCATATCATGTACATTGTAACAACAACAACAATCTTTTGTATTCATTGATAGAATTGCATTATTCTTTCATTTGATCTCTCTTGTGCTTTCATGAAGTCCTAGATCCTGGGTGGCTCCAATCATAGCCAACTCTAACAGTATCAGAGCCAAGTTCCTCTGAAGAAATTTTAGAAGATCCAAAATGTCTTACAAGAAGGAAGAACTGCATTTTGATGGAACTAATTATTTTCTTTGGAAGGCTCGGATGAAAAGCCATGTTCTTTCTCTTGGTATCGAAGTTTGGAAAGCTGTAGAAATAGAATACACCATACCTCAAAATGGTTCGATGACTAAAGACAAAATCAAAGAATATGAGATAGATATCAAAGAAAGGGATGCTCTTCTAAGGTCATTAATTGAATCAATACTGACAAAAGTGGTAGATCTTGAAACTGCAAATAAGGTATGGGAAAAGTTGAAAAATCTATATGAAGGAGATGACTCTGTGAAGGAAGCCAATTTACAAAGTCTAAAAGTGAAATATGAAAGCTTGAAGATGAACAATGATGAAAACATATCGACATTTATGCAAAGAGTTGATGAACTTGTTACAGGGATAAAAGCCATAGGTGAAACTCTTGAAGAAAAGGAAATTGTCATGAAAATACTCAGATCTCTGCCCAAGTCCTACTGTCACAAGGTGGCCATGATTGAAGAATTCATGCAAGTAAAAATAGTTAACAAGGATTCATTGCTTGGTAAGCTTACTACTTTTGAAATGAGGGAGTTAGATGATGCTCTGCCAAAAGTTGAGACTGCCTTCAAGGCCAGTACTCCTGGAAGTACTTCCAGATCAGAAAAGTATAATGCAGAATCTAATAATGAGATAGATGAAGTTGAAGCCAATTTTACATATAGGCTGCAAAGAGGATCTAGAAGATCTTGTGTCTACTAATTCTTCTAGCTGTATGAAGGAAGAAAAACTAGTGGAAAGTGCTTTGGCTACTCTGGTCATTAAGGACAAAGATGAATGGGTTATTGATAGTGGTTGCTCTCACCACATGATTGGTGACAAAAGTAAGTTTGTAAGTTTGGAAAGATATGATGGTGGACTGGTTAGGTTTGGAGATGATACAACTGGTAGGATTTGTGGAAATAGATCTATTTCTTTTGATGGCAAGCATAATATTGAAGATGTCTTGCATGTGAAAGGATTAAAGCACAATCTTCTAAGTGTGGGTTAGATGTGTGACAAGGGCTACGACTTAAGCTTCAAGGACAATAGATGCAAGATTAGGGAAAGCTCTAGAACAGTCATTGCAACTGGTAAGAAGACCAGAGGTAATATCTATCACTTGAAAGGAACTGAGAACTATTGCTTGTTGACTTAGATTGATGAAAGTTGGTTATGGCATAGAAGGTTGTGTCACATAAATTTTGATAATATTATGTGTGTATGAGGAAAATTGACTATGATAAACTAACAAAATCAAAAACCAATAACATAAAGAGAATGGATCTAGATAAAAACCATTACTAAATAAATCAATGAAAGCTTTTACCGAGATTTGTATTGTTCCCATTGAATGAATGTAGATTTCTCAATAGTGCTGCGAAACCATGGTTGCAACAAGCAAGTAGTGTGCTCAAAAGATCAATGTCAAAAGATCGTGAAGTTGCTCAATCGATGCGATGTATGCTCAAAGCACTGTTAAGTATGCCTGAGAATAAGTGATCGAAGAGGCTTAATGAAGGAGATAAGGGGTTTTATATAAGTTTCAACAAAGATCGATCAACGGTTCAGATAATTCAAAAGAATCAACAGAGGAGAACAGTTGAGGAACGTGCATTGAATAAGAAAAAGACATGTGTCTTGCTTTCTTTTGCATGAGAGGAGTTATCAAGAATAGAAGAATGAGTTAGAGCAATTAAAAGAATATAATAATCAGTTAAGTGATTTAAAACAAGAAGAAGGGATTTGCATGAGAATAAGAAGATATTTTGCTTTATTAAATATTAGGAATATTTAATTGCATGTGTAAGAAAGCTTGAATTATATTTAGAGATAACTTAATTTAGAAGAAAAAGTAACTTAAATAAATATTTGATTTATTTAAATTTAGAGAAGATATTATTGGAAGAAAATAATTAAATAATTAGAATTATTTAATTTAGAATATTTGAAAGCAAATTAAATAAATAAATTTATTTAATTGTTGTGCATGATTTTGGAAGAATAAATATGATTTAATTAAATAATTAAGAATTATTTAATTATAGATAAGAGGGAATTTCTGATGAATTAATTAAATAATGGGATTTATTTAATTAATAGAGACTTGAGGAAGAATAATAGAGGAATTTAATTTAATTAATTAAATAATGAAGATTTATTTAATTAATGTCGAATTTAGGAGATTTAGAAGAATTTGATGATTTTAATTAAATAATTAGATTATTTAATTAATGTTGAATGCAGGTGATGTGACAGATTAGATGAAATACAAGTAGTGCGACAACTTGGTCATTTTAGGGTGTCTACATTTTGCCCCTCTTTGATGTAATGCAGTTTACAACGTTGTGTCAAAGAAAACGAATGTTGAAGACATGATACAATTTTTGATGCCCCAGTGTAAGTAGTTGCCCCAGCGAATGCCCCCTCAAGCGGAAAGACGGGGAAGTGCCAAAAGGACTGGGTTGATGGTTGACCACATGTGTGTGTGACAAGGTTAGAAGGAAAAGCAGAATGGGTTGGGCAGAAAGAAAAAAGAGGGAGGGATGCTATAAATAGGTCCCATGGGGACCACAATCCTCATTTGCACCCTACGAGTTTCTAAATTTAGAGAGTAGAGCCTCCAAACTTAGGGTGAGAGAGTTGAGTGGAAGTAGTGGACAGTGTCGAGAGATGTCGATTCCAGCGCACAGGCATCGGGCAGAGTGAGTGCGAACATACGGGAGGCCAGTAGGAGCTCCGGCAGTGGCAAGTGTCCAAAAACCTCATTTTAATTTGACATTTTAGGGTGGTATAGGGCTAGGTTTAGAGAGGTCAATTAGGTCAGCCAAAGGCACTTTAGGATACTATGGTGATATTGGCAGTAAGGTTAGGCACTTTTTGCGCGCCGCAGCGTGTCTGGTAGGAAAGCTCAACACTTTTGGCAAAGCTGGAACACATCTAGTTTTTGGTGACCGTGTCGCAGTGCAGTTGGTAGAGTCGCGCAACGCTTTTAGTAGCACAATACAACACAGGTGGTTTGGTTGCGAGGTGCGGTTGGAAAGGGAGGGCAAAAATCAGGTCACCATTGGTAACACACTGAGGCATTGTTGGATAGGTAGAAAAGCATCCTTGTAAAATAGGTCGCCCTTGGTAAAGCGCTTGTGCATCGGTAGTGTGGCGCTTTTGGGACAGCAGTGCAACGCTTTTGTATGAAACAAAGCGCTATTGGTTAGGAGAGAAGAGGCATCAAGTTAGGGTTGACCATGGAGGTAACCACTTAGATTAAATCAAGGGTGGAGTTGGTCCTAGGGTTTTGTGTCATAGGGTAGAAGTTGGTAGGACTAGTGGAAAAGAACTGACAAGTGGTTGCTTGGATGCAGAGGATTATGCCGCCGTTGATGTCAAGAGAGTGACACCACGCTATAGCACATGAGGTAGTACAACTTTCATGGGAGGAGGACGTGTTCCTAGAGCACGCGAGATTATGGTATGTGGCACACTTGACACACATTAGGGTGAACCTCACCTTAGTGACAGTAGTTGTGGAGAGATTTTGTAGTGAGACAGGCTTGTTTCACTTTCCGATAGGGGAGGCAATAGTGACACTGGAGGATGTGTATCGCATCCTGAGGATTTGGATTGATGGAGAGAGAGTGGACTTTGACTCGGTGCGGGGTGAGGCAGGCTTGGTAGAGGTCTTCTGCATAGATGACCTGAGGATAGATGATGGGGAGATTCGGTGGGCAGACATCCCACGACTCTGTGACAAGATCAAGTGGATAGTTGCTTCACTAGTTGGTGGCTTCCTGTGCCCAGATAGGTGATCCAGAGGACTATCTGTGGGATGGGGCATAGTACTATTGGGTATGTTTACACATGGGACACAGTACGCATGGGGGCCTTGTGTGCTACGGTAGCTATATTGAGACATGCACGACTGCGTGTATAGGAGGGGCCGCAGTCTCTCAGCAGGGGTGACCTTACTACAGGTGTGGGCATGGGAGCATATCCCAGTGATTAGACCCATGACATAGTGCCACCGGGAGAGGGGAGAGCCATACGCATTCCTATATGAGGGAATGATCACACATAGGAGGCTGGGATCTGTTAGCCACTGGAGGCGACAGATCGATGAGATGGACCTATTTGTTTGGGGGCCATGCTTACATTACGAGGAGTGGGAGAATGAGCACAAGTAGCTTATGTACTACTGCTAGGCTCGCTACCTCTTCGGGAGACGAACACACTATCAAGAGATACTTGCCAGAGCAGGTACTTAGACAGTTTGGATTACCCCAAAGGCTACCAATTGGAGAGGCGACACATGCCAGGACATGATGAGAGGTTGGGGACTGGGATGTAGAGATTCTCATAGTGATAATGCTGGTAGAGGTACGAGGACTTGTCCCTATGAGATGGGATTGGGATACAGGACTGGCAGATCTATTTACACTGCCAGAGTAAGATAGTTACTGGCAAACACACAGGCCAGTGCGGTTGACTACACCAGGGGTGGCAGGGGTAGTGGGGGAGGTACTAGTCCGAGGCATAAAGGCCAGGATGAGGTGACAAGCCAGAGTAGTGAGACAATAGGTAGTTGGAGAGGCTAGCGGCCAACAGGTAGATGTGGAGATGGCAGAGGAGGGGGATCTGGTTGTAGAGAATGATTTGCAGCGGGCTGAGCATCTCTTACAAGAGGAGATAGCCTGGAGGACATGTTTAGAGCTCTAGATGGTACGGTTGAGGAGAGACAGGGATACAGCGAGGGTCAAGGTGAGACAGGTTGAGGCCTTAGCACAGGTACATACATAGGTAGCAGTAGCAGCAGCACAGACAGCCCTGGCACACGCACAAGCATAGCTACAGATCTAGGCACAGGCATAGGTACAGGTACAGGTACAGGCACCAGCCACACCAGCAGTGGATGATGGGCAGCTAGCCCAGGTGATGAGGGAGAGAGATGCAGAGGTACAGCTATGGCTGACAGTAGAGGCCACACTACATAGAGTGAGGTGGGAGAGAGAGGAGGCATGCCATGCACTGGGTGCAGATCAGAGGACCTTATACAGTGAGCTCATCCAGGTACAGGGAGAGCTAGTATTAGCAAGTAGAGAGGCTGAGTATTACAGGGCTCTCTACGCGGGGGCAGTGCCAACGGCGCAGTGAGAGCCGAGCTACAAAGATAGGAGCAGGTCCGGAGCATCTGGGTCTCGCAGGACAGGGCAGTCACTATCCTCAGTTAGAGGACCAGGTGTGCCACCAGGGGGAGGAGGACCAGTAGGGGGACCTGTATTGAGCACAAGTGGAGGACAGGGGCCATAGCAGGAGGGCAGCTCTACCCACTAGAGCATGTACATTTGTATATTGTATCATTTTGTATCATGTTTGGATGGATGCCTGCATGCATCTTGATGTATATTTTGCGGGCTCTTGATAGCCTTGATGTACTATATTGATGTATATATGGACTATTGATGTAGACACATACATTTTGTATATATGATGACTTATTATGCTCACTGATGTTCATGCTTTTGTGTATACACTTTTGATGTCATGGATGTGATGATATGTATGTAGGATTATGGATTTATGTGATGACATAGATTGCGTATATGATGCTTATAGATGTATGATGATAGAGAGGTATGATGATATAGATGCTATGACTAGTGATATCTAACATGTGGGTTTTACAAATAGCACCAGAGAGAAGAAAAGGAGGAGACGGAAGACAGAGACTGTTGATTGATCATTACAAATGAAAATGAAATAAAGGATGTTGTGAATGGATGAATGATGAGCTTGTTGCATTGGTTTCACAATTGTATATAAAGAGTAATCCTTATTTTTGATATAGCACGTGGATAGTTCACCACCAAGGTATAAAAGACCAAGGTGTAGTAATATCTGAGTGCATGGACTTTGACTCTACAAGCAAACGGTTTGAACTTAGATCCTTTTAGACATAATATGACCTTATTGGTACATGTGCCTGAGCCATAGTCTTGAACATAAAATAAACTTCAATACGTGCAAATGCAAGAAGAGTATTAAATATGTAAGATGCTAGGTCGTAACACACACAAGATAAATAGAATGCTAAGAAAGATGCTAAAGATTATTCCTCAAACACGGCACACAAAAGCAATGACTATGCCCCCAATCCGTACTCTATTGTAACATACCAAGATTATAGATAAATCAAGGTAGTCTTGAATAGGTAATGGAAAAGGAACAAAAGATAAACCAAAAAGAAAATTTACTGACTTACAAAGTAAACATACAGCCAACATATTCTCTTGCCAAAGAGGTTTCTCAGGATAGATTAGATAGGAAAGACAACAGCCTTATCATAGGAAATCTGTGTCTGTTAAAGGGTGCTATCTACCTAAAAAGATAATGTCTTGCTACAGGAAATGCCACATGTCCCAGGAGACACATGTGTTGGTCTCGATAATGGAACACTCTGCAAAAGACAAGCTTATTGATCTGGTGCTTTGGTTAAGCTGGATTTAGCTGATGTTGGCAATCAGAATAGTAGGATAGTAGATGACTCAGGAAGCAAGCTGCTTTGCTTCAGGTTTGCTAAGAACTTTTGCTTTGAAAAGGATGCGCTAGCTTGCTGCTTGAGTTAGTCAAGTCAAGGCAAATGGACTTTGAAAAATAGAAGACTAGAAAGGTGATAATGCTAATGGATTGGAATGGGTGGAGAATGATGAATCGTATGTGCCTGAGTACTGGATACATCCTTCGTATTCTAGACTGCCTACATACCCTGTATCCATGGGATCAAGGCACATTATGAGGAAAGATGAAAAAATGATAATATGTAGTTCTGGATAGAGTGATGAGATGGATTAAGGTGGTGAGGGGGAGATCTTATGTACTTGAGTACTGGAAACTTCCTTCGTATTCCAGACTGCCTACATACCCATATCCATGGGATCAAGGTACCTTAAGATTGAGAAGAGATAATATGTAGTTCTAGTTAGTGTGATGATGTAGAAAAAGTGTTGGGAAGATAACAACCTTATTGTAGGAGTGATGTGTCTGTTAAAGGGTGTTACCTGTGGAAAGGAGAAAAGATTGAAGCGCTTTGTGAACCACGAACAAGGATCCATTCCTAGACCTAGGTTAAGGAAAGAATTGCCCCCATTCCGATAGAGGAAACTACATAGGTGACCAATGAAGAAGACACAGAAAGCTTTGACCTAGGGCAAGATAGTGATAACTGCTGACACAGATCAAGACGTGGGATAGCGATGGTGGACATTGACAAATTTCCAAGCTATACTAGATAGGGAGATGGAAATGCAACCAAGGTCAATGGTTTTATTATGGATGGATGGATGAATCTTGCTGTGAAATGGAATGAACAAGATTTGATATATGATGGATGCTGACTCTACACATAGCGCTTGTTTGCCAGGTTTTCACTATGGTACTTATCCAAGGCGCCTGTTTACCAGGTTTTCACCAGAGGATGGATTATTTTGCTATTTTTTTTTGGGAATATTCTGAGGATCAGGCATAGAACTTCTTAAGATGAACACTGTTAAGTGGCTCATCCAAAGGAATGCCATCAGGTGTAGCTAAAGTATAAGCTCCTGATCCATATGCTGCTGTGACAATAAAGGGACCTAACCAGTTAGGCTCAAACTTGCCCTTCTTTTCCCGATCCGCTTGATTTCTCTGATTCTCTTTAAGTACAAGATCACCAACTTGAAACTGTATTTCTTTGATCTTTTTGTTGTAATTACGCCGAAGGCAGTTTTGATAGACATGGAGATGATTAAGCACTACAAGGTGACTCTCATCTAGTAGTTTGAGCTTAGTTAATCTGGAAGTGCGATACTCTTCTCTGCTGATTAAGTCCTGCGTGGATACTCTGAGGGATGGGATCTCGACCTCTATAGGTAGGATGGCTTCAGAGCCATAGACCAAGGCATAGGGTGTGGCACCAGTTGGTGTTCTGATACTAGTGCGATAGGCCCATAGGGCGGGATTGAGTTGCAAGTGCCAATCATGACCAACTTCATTGACTATTTTGTTGAAGATTTTGAGAATGGTCTTATTAGAAGCCTCAGCTTGGCCATTACTCTGCGGATAGTAGGGAGTTGAAAAGCAATGTTGGATATTGTATTGTGTGCATAAGGCATGGACCTCTTGATTCTTGAATGGTCTCCCATTAGCAGTGACAATGGCTTGGGGAATACCATACCGGCATATGAGGTAGTTAAGGATAAACTTGGCTATTTTCTTACTGGTGATATAGGTCATGGGAATGGCTTCAACCCACTTCGTGAAGTACTCAGTGGAAGTAATGATGAACTTATGGCCATTAGATGAGGATGGGTGGATTTGTCCTACGAGGTCAAGACCCCATTGAGAAAAAGGCCACGAAGTTGTCACAGGTTGTAATTCATGAGTTGGTGCATGAATCAAATCTCCATGCTGTTGGCATTATAGACACTTCTTAGCAAACAAAGCAGCATCTTGTTCTATTGTAGGCTAGTAGTAACCTGTTCTAAGTATCTTCTTAGTGAGAGTAGGACTAGTAGAATGTGTGCCACAGACACCTTCATGTATGTCTCGTAAGGTAGCTTCGGCTTCTTCCGCGTTAAGACATCGTAAGAGGATACCATCAAGACTCCGATGATATAGTGTATCACCCAAAATTGTGTAACAAGAGGATTGACGGATAAAGGTTTTGCGTTGGGTGGATGATAGGTCAGGGGGAAAAGTATTGTGTTTAAGGTATTCATAGATGTCTTCGTACCATGGGGAATTGGGACCAACAAGTTCGTAGATGATTTCAGTAACTGGGACATCAATGGCTAGTATCAACAATTGCTCAATCAAGAATTCGCATTTCTGTGTATTAGCAAGCATGTCTATAAGTGACCCTACAGAAGCCATAGAATCTATAGCTTTGTTATGCTCCCTTGGAATTTGCTCAAATGTGATTCTAGAAAAGTGTGGTTTGTAGGCATCCACTAGTTTCTTGTAGGGGACCAACTTTTCATCTTTTGTTTGGTACTCATCTGCGACTTGGCAAATGACTAGCTGTGAGTCTCCATATACTTGTAATTCTATGATGTCCCATTGGACAGCTGTATTGAGACCTATGAGGAGTGCTTCATACTTGGCAATGTTGTTGGTGCAAGGGAATGCAAGCTGATATGACTTTGGAATATAGTCATTTTGAGGTGTGCTAAATAAGATGCCGGCCCCTGATCCATGCTGTGTGTAGGAACCATCAAAGTACAACTTCCACATTATTGAGTTGGAAAGAGTGAATAGATTCTCATCTGAAAAGTCTGCTACCATAGGGTGTGTATCTGTCATGGGTGCTTCTGCTAGTTGATCTGCTAGGGCTTGTCCCTTGATTGCTTTACAATCCACATACTCAATGTTGAACTCACTAAGTATCATGACCCATTTAGCTAGTCTGCTTGTGAGTGTTGCTTTTGCTAGTAGATACTTCAATGGATCAATTTTTGCTATGAGATTAGTGTGTTGGTTTAGCATGTAGTGCCGCAACTTTTGGGAAGCAAACACTACTGCTAAACAAGCTCTTTCCATAGATGAATAATTCAGTTCATATCCCACCAAGGTTCGACTGATATAATAAATTGCATGCTCTTTTCCTAATTCATCATTTTGTGCTAGAAGAGCCCCGAGGGTTGAAGTTGTAGTTGAGATGTATAATATCAAAGGTTTATCAGCAACTGGTGGAACTAATATAGGAGGTGTAGCTAGATACTCTTTAGGCTGATCAAATACTGCTTGACACTTATCATCCCATTGAAATGAGACATCCTTTCAGAGTAAGTGTTGAAATGGTTGACATTTATCTACTAGCTGTGAGATGAAACACCTGATGGATTGCAACCTTCCCTGAAGGCTCCTTAATGCTTTGAGGTTCTTTGGTGGAGGCATCTCCACTATAGCCTTTACTTTTGCGGGGTCTACTTCGATGCCTCTATGAGAAACAATGTATCCCAATAGCTTCCCTGATGTTAGACCAAAGACACTTCTTTGGATTGAGTCTTACTTGGTATTTCTTGAGCCTATCAAAGATCTATCCTAGAACTTGTATGTGATCTACCTTAGAAGATTTAGCTACTATGTCATCAACATAGTCCTCCATGATATGATGAAAGAGGTCATGGAATATCATCGTCATTGCTCTCTGATAGGTTGCTCCTGCATTCTTTAGACCAAACGACATGACACACCAACAATAATTACCCCACGGACAAGTAAAAGTTGTTTTATGTTGATCTTCTTCTACTATCCTTATCTGATTGTAGCCTGAGTATCCATCCATGAGTGAAAGCATTTCATGACCTGTTGTCAAGTCTACTATGATATCAATGTTCGGTAGTGGAAAGTCATCTTTGGGACATGCTTTGTTGAGATCTCAAAAATCATTGCACATGTAGATGCGCCCATTGGGTTTAGACACAGGTACAATGTTTGATACCCAGTCTAAATAATCAATAGGTTGGATGAACTTTGCATCTAACAGCTTCTGTATTTCCACTTTTACCAAGAGGGCTATTTTTGGGTGCATCTTTCTTAGCTTTTGCTTGACTGGTTTAACTTTTGGAACCACTGTGAGATAGTGAACAACTAGCTTAGGGTCTAACCTTGGCATATCAACATAGGTCCATGCAAAGTTGATGGTTCTCTGTAAGAAGAATTTGTTAATATTCTTGTGCTCTGTTTCTGATAATGATGCTGCCAGGAATGTGGTCTTGGGATTTTTCTCTGTGCCAAGGTTTATCTCTATAGAATCCTCAGGTGCCACAGTTGGGTTTTCACCTTTGGATACGTCCTTTATTTTTACTATTTTGTGATCGGGAGGTGCCACAGTGTGGTTTTCACCTAGAGATCTTTCTTTATTTTTACTTTTGCAACTGGAGGATTTGGCATTCTCACCAAAATAAGTTGTTGGCTCTAGTTCCATTACAAAACTTACTTTATGATCGCCAAGAGGGATACCTTCTCGAAGTCCCATGAACTCAGCTATAGCTTCATCATTCAGAAATACATCTATAATGGGGGACCCTTGTTGGTCCCAATCGATAAGTTCAAGGTAGACAAGTGTTACTTTCTGGGTGTTTGTGGTGGATGTTAGGGATACAGAGGATAGCATAAAAATGGAGGATTCTGCAAATAGGTTGGTCATATAGAGGGAAGAGTCATCAATGATATCCTCAGTAGACGTCAAATCAGTGGGAAAAGTTTTGGCCACCTCGTCAAGGATATACTCGATGTCCAAGGCGTGCAGTACCTTTCTACCAAATCCTAACCCCTTCTTGTCTAGTTTCTTCATCACAATGTTGGGTTCCATTGTTCCTTGATTCTATTTCCCAAGGCCATCTTTGCAATTATAGCCCATGTGTTTGACTATCCTTAAGCCATTACCATATTGCTTGACTGGTATGGTGACTGGTTCTTTCTCTTTATAGAGCCAAGAAGAAATGTCCTCAATAGTTTCCTCCTCCAATAACCGTCCCTGTTGGAATTGGGTTAGAAATGCTAGGGGAGGAATAGCTACTTTTTTAGTTACTTTGGTAATGGGTGGTTGGCCATAAGATTTAGGGGACAAAGGCATCCACCCTACACAACAAGATTTTGAGATATCATATGTTCCAAAGCCTATATCACAGATATGAGCTTTGATTTCAGGTAGAGGGTTAGGGTTACTTGTAAAATCTTGTGTCAGAGTTTTAGGATCAACATATAGCAGGGATTCAAGGGCTTTTTCATTTTTAGGCACTTGGTTGCAATTCTTATAACTGCTTTGCAAGACACGACAGAATTCAAAAGGATTGGGGTCTCCTGGGATAGTGATCTTCGTACCATTGAATGGGAATTTGAGGGACTGATGGTACGTGGAGGGAACAGCTTTCATTGCATGGATCCATGGGCAGCCTAGGATAATGTTGTAAGGCAGCTCAATATCAAGGACTTGACACTTGGTTTCAAGCATGATAGGACCTAGCTGTATAGGCAAGTGAATAATACCTTCTGAATGGCGTTTAGCATCATCATATCCCTTAATTGTAATACTTTGACCAGTGTTGACATGATCCTCAGAGTATCCCAATTGCTCAAGTAACTTTAAAGAATAGATGTTGAGACCAGCACCACCATCTATGAGTACACGTTTGATTTTGCACTTATGGATGAGAACCTCAATATGAAGGGCATCATTGTGACATGGATCATGGGATGGGAGATCCTTTTTAGAAAAGACCACATTGTAGGGTGAGGCAATGTTACCTACTATAGATTAGAAATCCATGACCACTATATTGTTAGGAACTGATGACTCTTGGAGGGCTTTTTCTAGCACCACTCTATGTGCAGGTGATGACCGTAGAAGGTCAAAGATAGAGATCTATGCTAGCATTTTCCCTAGATGTTTGACAAGATTATAATCAGATTGAGTTGGGAGACTGGGGGTAGGACCACGAATGGTGACACGACCACGATGAGTTGTAACAGCGTAATCCATAGATTTGCCTTTGATGGTGAGGGTAGATACTTGACTCTCTTTAAAACGACCCACAATGGAATCAAAAGAAGTGGAAGCACGATTGACACCTTTACCTTTATCCTGCAGAGGAGGTGGACCATGATGAGGAAATGGTTCCTTGTACATGTCGAGGTCTTTGTTCATGTGTTGAGCTGGTGGATCATCTTCAAGAGAGATTTGGTTGCCTTCGATGAGATTTTGGATTAGGTGCTTGAGTTTCATGCATGATGCAGTTTTGGGCCCTTTGCTCCTATGGAATTCATAGTATTCATTTTCTCTTTACTATGCAGTTTTGTAAACAGGTTCACCGTATGGGGGAGCATCAGGTAAAGTGACAAGGCCTTTGTGTAAGAGCTTCTGTAGGACCGATTCTATGGGCTCTCCCAAGGGAGTGAATTGATGCCGTGGAGGGTAATCTTGTTGGGGCCTCTCTTATTGTCGTTGTTGTTGGTTTTGATAAGGTTGCCTTTGTTGTTGCTATTGTTGAGGTGAAGCTTGACTTGGTTTGGAAAGTTGCAGCAACGTTTGCAAAGTTTGGACATGTTTAGAATCAACCACACCATTATTGACCATATTTTTGTTTTTGTTCCAATATTTGAGTTTACTAAACTAACAAAATCAAAAACTAATAACATAAAGAGAACGGATCTAAATAAAAGCCATTACTAAATAAATCAATCAAATCTTTTATCGAGATTTGTATTGTTCCCTTTGGATGAATGTAGATTGCTCAATAGTGTTGCGAAACCATGGTTGCAACAAGCAAGTAGTGTGCTCAAAAAATCAATGTCAAAAGATCGTGAAGTTGCTCAATCGATGCGATGTATGCTCAAAACGCTATTAAGTATGCCTGAGAATAAGTGATCGAAGAGGCTTAATGAAGGAGATGAGGGGGGTTTATATAGGTTTCAACAAAGATCAATCAACGATTCAGATAATTCAAAAGAATCAACGGAGGAGAACAATTGAGGAACATGCATTGAATAAGAAAAAGACATGTATCTTGCTTTCTTTTGCATGAGAGGAGTTATCAAGAATGCAAGAATGAGTTAGAGCAATTAAAATTTTATAATAATCAGTTAAGTGATTTAAAACAAGAAGAAGGGATTTGCATGAGAATAAGAAGATATTTTGCTTTATTAAATATTAGGAATATTTAATTGTATGTGCAAGAAAGCTTGAATTATATTTAGAGATAACTTAATTTAAAAGAAAAAGTAACTTAAATAAATATTTGATTTATTTAAATTTAGAGAAGATATTATTGGAAGAAAACAATTAAATAATTAGAATTATTTAATTTAGAAGATTTGAAAGAAAATTAAATAAATAAATTTATTTAATTGTTGTGCATGATTTTGGAAGAATAAATATGATTTAATTAAATAATTAAGAATTATTTAATTGTAGATAAGAGGGAATTTGTGATGAATTAATTAAATAATGGGATTTATTTAATTAATAGAGACTTGAGGAAGAATAATAGAGGAATTTAATTTAATTAATTAAATAATGAGGATTTATTTAATTAATGTCAAATTTAGGAGATTTAGAAGAATTTGATGATTTTAATTAAATAATTAGATTATTTAATTAACGCTAAATGCAGGTGATGTGAAAGATTAGATGAAATACAAGTAGTGCGACGACTTGGTCATTTTAGGGTGTCTACATTATGAAGATAAGTACTGCACAGATTGTTAGAGATTTGCCTAAGCTTGTGAATCCTCCTAATCTAGTTTGCAAAGAGTGTCAATTTGGGAAATAGACAAGAACAAGTTTCAAAAGCAAGGATCAATCAGTTGGAGGACTACTTGAGCTAGTGCATACAGATTTGTGTGACCTACCAGAGTAAGAAGTTTACAAGGAGACAGGTATTTCATGCTGCTCATTGATGATTATTCTAGAACGAATTGGGTCACCTTTTTGAAAGAAAAAGATGAAGTTCTAGATAAATTCAAGGCATTTAAGGCAATGGTTGAAAATGAGATGGATTTGAAAATCAAATGTTTGAGATTTGATAGAGGAGGAGAGTTCACATCAAATGAATTCAATTTCTTTTCAGAAGAGCATGGAATGAAGAGACAACTATTTGTACTTAGAACTCCACAACAAAATGGAGTTGTTGAAATAAAAAACAAAATTATTTAAGAAGCTGCTAGAACCATGATGAATAAAGCTCATCTTCTTGAAGCATATTGGAGAGAAGAAATTCACACCACAGTATACATCCTAGATGTGATGAAGGTATCTTCCTTGGTTACTCCACCAAGAGCAAGGCCTACTGGTGCTATAATAAGATGCTGAATAAAATAATTGAAAGTGCAAATGTTAAAGTTGATGAATGTAAGGAAAGGTCTTTAGAATGAAGTGGATATGAGTCAGATGATCCAAATGTTTCAGAAGTGGTGCAGCATGAAGACAACACAGATGAAGAAGAACAAGCTCTGGTAAGTGCTACCAAAACTCCAAGATATGTAAGAATCAATAATTCTAAAAATCAAATCATATGAGATAAGAGAAAAGGGATCTTAACCAGAAGAAAAGATACAAAAGAACAAGTAAATTTATGTCTGATCTCTAAGATTAAACCTAAAATTGTGGATGAGGCTTGCAAAGATGAGAATTGGATAAAGGCCATGGAAGAAGAATTGATGTAGATATAGAAGAATCAGATTTGGGATCTTGTTCCAAGACTAGCAGACAAGAATGTAATTGGTACAAAGTGAGTCTTCATAAATAAAATGAATGAGAATGGTGAAGTGGTAAGAAACAAAGAAAGATTGGTATGCAAAGGATACACTTAGGTTGAAGGAATAGACTTTGAAGAAACTTTTACTCCAGTAGAAAGGATTGAAGCAATAAGGATGTTTCTAGCTTTTGCAGATACAAAGATTTCAAGGTTTATCAAATGGATGTGAAGTCTGCCTTCTTAAATGGAGAGTTGGAAGAGGAAGTCTATATTGAACAACTGAAAGGATTTAGTCATCAAAACAAGGGGACATGGTATGCAGATTGAAGAAAGCACTGTATGGATTGAATCAAGCTCCTAGGGCATGGTATGTATGGTTGGATAGGTACCCAATACATATAGGGTTTAGTAAAGGTACAACAGATAGTAACCTCTACTTCAAGATCAATGATGAACAAACTCTGATTGTTGTAGTTTTTGTTGATGATATTATTTTTGGAGGCAATGAAGGTATGTTCTCAGTTTTTGCTGGAGAGATGCAAAGTGAATTTGAAATGTCTATGTTTGGAGAGATGAACTTCTTTTTAGGTTTACAAATAAGTCAATCAAATAAGGGTATCTTCATTTCTCAGTCTAAGTATGTGAAATAGTTGTTAAAGAAATTTGGGATGGAAGACTCTAAACCAATATGCACACCTATGATAACTGGTTGTAAGTTGAGCAAAGATGATAAATCACCCTTGGCAGACCAGAAAAAGTATAGATCTATGATTGGAGGATTACTTTATCTGACTTAAATTAGGCTTGACATAATGCATACAATGTGTCTTGTGGCAAAATTTTAGGCAGAACCCAAGGAATCACATATGATGGTAGTCAAGAGAATTCTGAGATATTTAAAAGGTACAATAGATTATGGTTTGTGGTACCCTAGGGATAGTGACTTTGTTCTTAGTGCATATACTGATGCAGATTGGGTTGGAGATGTGGATAATAGAAAAAGTACAAGTGGAGGTGCATTCTTCTTGGGAAAAAGATTAGTATCTTGGTTAGGTAAGAAACAAAATTCAATATCCCTGTCTACTACAAAGGCAAAATACATTGTAGCATGCAGTTGCACTCAAGTGTTATGGACGAAGCAGACTTTGAAGGACATCAAAGTTGTGTATGAAGAACCTATTGCAATCTTTTGTGACAACACAAGAACCATAAACATATCAAAGAACCCAGTGATGCATTCAAGGACCAAGCACATATCCATTAGGTATCATTTCCTAAGAGAAAAAGTGACAAAGAATGAAGTCAAGTTGGAGTATGTTTCTACCAAGGATCAGATTGCAGACATCTTTACCAAGACTTTGCCCAAGGATACTTTTGAGTATCTCAGAGAAAAGTTAGGGGTCATCACCCCTCCTACTCTAAACTAAGATGCACAATAGTGCATGAGTCCGGAGGTGTTTAGAGGTCCGGATTGATGCTTTTTAGGGCTACTTCTAAGAGAGAGTAGTCAGAAAATTTAGAGGAGAGATTAGATTAGAGCAGAAGAGTACAAGTATGTGCCCTTTGCCATTGATGTCAAAGGGGGAGAGAAGTCATGTGCAAAACGTAGAGTGCATATGTGTAAGAGAAAGAGTGTAGATGTGTAAAGAGAAAGGGAGAGAATCTTGTCTTGATGGCTATTGCAGTTTTTCACATCATATGTTGCCATTAATGACAAAGGGGGAGATTGTTGCAAGTATGTGCCTAATTGGTGTTGTGATTAATGTCAACATATTCTTGTTGTCATTGGTGTCAACTATATCCTATTCCATTACTTGTTTAGAAGACTTGTATGTTGAGGATATTGAGAATATTAGCCTCTTCGGAAGAGACAAGTAAGCCACAGAGAAGTGTAGTATAGACAGCGAGTTGTATGCTAAAGAGCAGTCTGATAAAATTCTCTGCATTTATTCCTTCTTGAAGATCGTGGTTTGTAGATTGGAAGTAAGTTAGAGGTATGTCTGAGGATGCTACATTTTGAGTCTTCCATCCACATAAAGATTTGAGTGAGTTGTGTTCACTAGAGTGAAGCTTACTTTTTTTGTAAGTTCAGTTGAGACAAGAAGATATTATTTGGCTCCACATTCCTCTGCAATAAAGTATTTTTCTCTGCAATTCTAGAGGGAAGTCTAGGATGATGATAAGTGCCTATAGTTGCAATGGTTCATGGTTTGGTGGTCCACAAGCTATCTTTCTTTTATGACAATTGAAGATAGTGAAGCTCATGTGTTCCAGTGAGAAGATTCCTATGGATAAAGTGGTTAAGGTTCATGTGGTTGCCACTGATGATTATAGCATGCTTGTGGATATTTCGTAATCATGTTTCTATTTGGACTTTGGTCTGCGTTAAGAAATTGAGATGGTGTGTGAAGATTGTTCCCAGATAATGTAGCGTGTAACCAGTGTTGGCCGACCTAGTTGATCCCAATGATTGCAGATATCTCTAGAAGATTGTGGAAGCATGTTGTGGCATGAAGATCATGTTTGAGTCCCAGCTAAGGCATGGCATGATCCACATTTCATTCCCTGTGCATGATGTTGCAATAGGTCAGGACCTATTTTGTAAATGTTTGTAATACTGACCTTGGAGACTGTTCCAATGGTTTATGCTGACCTTAATGATCATTCCAAGGTTGATGTAGTGTATAAATACTTGTAGTTGAGTCATGGAAAAGGTGTCCTTGAGTGAAAATGAGAATATATTAAGAAAGGTCCAAAGGCAGAGTAGAGAAGAAGCAGAGGAAAGAAGAGGAAGAGCAGAGCAGAGGAGCAGAGCAAAGGAAGAGTAGAGTTGAGGAATTGTTTATTCACAATACAGAAAGTTATTGATCATGACAGTGAGTCTGGTAGTAAGCCACCAGTAGGGTTTAACAGCCCTTAGGGTTTAACAACCCTTATTGTAATCTTGCTAGGTTTAGGGTTGAGGCAGTGAGTCTGCTAGACCTAGTTGTTCTTCATGGCAGTAAGCTAGTATGTTTAGGCTCATGGGGTGACCAAGCTTCAACATCACTATTTGAAGACTGCAATATATATTGAGAGTTAATCCTCTCCATGGTTTTTCCCCACCTTGGGGTTTTCCACATAAATCTGGTGTCTCTTGTGTTTGATGTTGCATCTTTGGTTAAGTTTTTGATTTCATGCTCTCATTGTTAAATCATAATAATTGTGGATAAGTGATGAATGTTTAAATTATAGAAAGTGTTTAAGTTTTTTGTGACAACTGATTCACCCCCCTCTCTCAGTTGTCTGATGCATATTAACAATCCATGGTTCCACATTTTGCATATATGTCTACTAGGGTAGTTGTAACTACAACAAATGACAAAATTCCTCTATCCTTCATGCTTTGATGGATGTCCATACCTTGTTCCAAAGCTCAAATTTTGGCACAGGCAGGGAGTATGCTGGGAAAGGTTGCCAAATTTGCATTTACGCCTACTAATTGAATTTTCTTGAAAATTTCTAAAGCCTTTTCGACAAATCCATTTTGTACATATCCCACAACCATTGCATTCCATGAGATGACATCTCTTTGAGGCATTCTACCAAACAGTTCACATGCCTTGTCAATGCTTCCACATTTTGCATACATGTCTACCAGGGTAGTTGCAACTACAACAAATGACAAAATTCCTCTATCCTTCATGCTTTGATGGATGTCCATACCCTATTCCAAAGCTCCCATTTTGGCACAGGTAAGGAGTATGCTGGAAAAGTTTGTTGAATTTGGATTTACACCTACTAATTGCATTTCCTTGAAAGTTTCTAAAGCCTTTTCAACAAATCCATTTTTTGCATATCCTGCAACCATTGCATTCCATGAGATGACATCTCTTTGAGGCATTCTGCCAAACAGTGTTAGACTTAGGGCATACAATTGAGAGGGGGGGTGAATCAGTTGTGTGAAACTTTCTCTTTTTAAACACTTGAATCTTCTTTAGTGATTAGCATAATATTAATCATAAACCATAATGCATTAAAATCAAAAGCAAAAACATATCAACACATATGACACCAAGATTTTGACGTGGAAAACCTGGTTAAGGGAAAAACCATGGGGTGATTAACCCAAGAATGTATTCTCTATTAGAAGAATAGAAAGAACAAAATGGCACATGCCAATTAGGGTTCACTGCCCAAGCACACTACTCACAAGAGGCTCACTCCCTACAAGAGACACACTGTCTACAAAGGAATAAGTATCACCTTTATGAACTGGAGAATAGCATCTTTAGCATGCTTGAAACAGTTCCATTTAAGCCCAATACTTCTACTCTGCCTTTCGCACTTCTCTTCACTACCACACACTCATCACCACAAGACACACTTCAAAATGAATTCACAAACCTTTATTTATACAAGGCATCGACTTAGGAACAATCATCTAAGTTGGCAAACATCTACAAGAACATCCGCAAGACGTGTAATACATCCGGTCAGCCAGTCTCAAGAAGAACACCAATATCCGTGGTTATTCTTCAAATGCAAACTCTAACTTCAATGTGGACCACCAACATTAACTGGACATGATCCAACAATCATCATAACCTTCCCTAAATCACCAAGAACATCCTACTAGAATTCTTCTCTCCTTCATTCGGAGCTACAAGAACACAGTCTGTCATCACTGTCACAAATGAATAGGCTCTTCTGGACCTTCAACCCATGACCTAATCTATTTGATACTTCACATGGACATCTTCAACACTCCCTCAGATCTGCAGAACAGGATAATGAAATACCAGATCTCACCAGACCTATCTGTGGCCCTCTGTCACCTCTGAACACCTGCTAGAAATGGTTCTACTTGAGTGATCATAACTTCTTCAGATCTTCATGCGGACCTCTAAAATCTTGACTAGAGCATCTCAAGACTTATATCTACAAACCCTTTAAACCGCATCCTCTGATCCTCAACCTATCTTTAACTTTTACCTTGTTGTCATCACTATTCTTCACTGTTCCTGATTGAGACTAATTTTCTCAATATCCTTAGCACACAGCTCATCTAATCCTTCTCATTAATGCAACATGAGTATGTTGACATCAATGACAACACCAATTAGGCCCATACTTGCAACAATCTCCCCCTTTGTCATTGATGGCAACATATGATGTGAAAAACCATCAAGACAAGAACTTTTCTTTACTGTCACAACTCCCCCTGTCAATAGCAACCATTCACATGTCTTCTCTCCCTTTACTGCTCCCCCTTTGATCAACAACCACTTGTTTTTCACATGTCTTCTCTCCCCCTTTGACATCAATGGCAAAGGGCTCATACTTGAAATTTCACAACCTCAGACTCATACCTGCTGCTCCCCAACATCAATTTGGATCACAAGATGTGACTGTGATACTCACCGGACTGATGCAGATTAGTGCACCTTAGTTCATCACCGAAGGGGCAATAACCCCTGACTTCTCCCTAAGATACTCAAAAGAGTCCTTAGGTAGAGGTTTAGTAAAGATATCTACAATCTGATCCTTGGAGGGCACATACTCCAATCTGACTTCATCCTTGTTCACTTGCTCTCTCAGAAAGTGAAACTTGATAGATATATGCTTAGTCTTAGAATGCAACACTGGATTCTTAGAAATACTTATTGCACTTGAATTATCACACAAAATTGTGATAGGCTCCTCATATTCTACATGAATATCTCTTAGCATCTGCTTCATCCATAGAACTTGAGTGCAACTATCTGCTACTGCAATATATTCTACTTCAGTAGTAGACAGGGATATTGCCTCTTGTTTCTTGCTTAGCCAAGAAACCAACCTTTTTCCCAAAAAGAATGCTACTCCACTTGTACTCTTCCTATCGTCCACATCTCCTGCCCAATCTGCATCTGTATATGCATGAAGAGAAAAATTATGATCTCTAGGATATCATAGACCATACTCAACTGTTCCTTTTAAGTACCTAGAAATTCTTTTGATTGCCATGACATGAGATTCTCTGTGATCAGCCTGGAATCTCGCCACAAGACCAACAACCTGCATTATATCTAGTCTAATTTGAGTGAGATACAATAATCCTCCAATCATTGATCTATACTTTGTTTGATCTATCTTAGGAGAGTCATCATCTTTACTCAACTTACATCTAGTTGCCATGGGAGTGTTCATTGGCTTCGAATCTTCCATTCCAAATTTCCTCAACAATTCTTTCACATATTTGGTATGAGAAATAAAGATTCCTTTCTTTGTCTGAGTAATTTATAGACCCAAGAAGAAATTCATTTCACCAAGCATTGACATTTCAAATTCACTTTTCATTTGGTTTGCAAAGGTTTTACACATATTGTCTCTTCCTCCAAAGATGATATCATCAACAAATACTTCAACAATCAAAATGTTTTCATGATCAATTTTGAAATATAGGTTACTATCAGCAGTACCTTTGTTGAAACCAATCTTCAAAAGATGTTTGTCCAGTCTTTCATACCATGCTCTTGGTGCTTGCTTTAGACCATACAGTGCCTTCTTTAATTTGTAGACCATATCACCATGATCAGATAACTGAAATCCATCCGGTTGTTCAATGTACACTTCTTCTTCTAAGTCACCATTTCGGAAAGCAAATTTGACATCCATTTGATACACCTTGAAATCCTTGAAGGTAGCAAATGCAAGAAATAGTCTGACTGCTTCATTCTTGCCACTGGAGCAAAGGTTTCTTCAAAATCAATTCCTTCTATTTGAGAGTAGCCTTTGTAGACCAATCTGGCTTTATTTCTTATTACTTCACCAACTTCATTTAGTTTGTTCCAGAAGACCCATTTGGTTCCAATCACATTCTTGTTTCTAGGTCTGGGAACAAGATCTAAACTGTGATTTTTCTCAATTTGCATCAACTCTTCCTCCATTGCTTTGGTCTAATTTTCATCATTGCAGGCTTCATTTATTGTCTTAGGTTCAATCTTTGAAATCAGACAATATACATCTGAATTTTGAGCAATTTTCCTTCTAGTTTACACACCTTTGCTTTTGTCACCTATGATATGATCTTTAGAGTGGTTCAGTCTTACATACCTTGGAACTTTGGGAGTTTCTTGCACTTCTGCTTCTTGATCAGGCTCATTCAGACCTATCTCTTCTTCCTGATTTACTGGATCAGTCTGAATCTGACTTTTAGGAGAGGATTGAGCTCCTTGAACCAGAACACCATTTTGATCATCTTCATCATACTCATAAAACCTTGAGGGTTTCTCTATTCCCTCATCAACCTTCACATTTGTACTTTCTATCATCTTTCTTAGTCTCTTGTTATAACACTGGTATGCTTTGCTTTGAGTAGAGTAACCCAAGAATATTCCTTCATCACTTCTAGTATCAAACTTGCCTAAATCTTCATTTCTTTTGATGTAACACTTGCTACCAAAGACTCTGAAATATCTTATAGTAGGAGTAATGCCAAACTAGAGTTCATAAGGGGTCTTACTGGTATTGCTTCTGATTTGCACTCGATTAAGAGTATAGACTACAGTGCTGACAGCTTCTCTCCAATAGATCTGAGGAACATTTGCTTCCATCATCATAGTCCTTGATGCTTCTTGGATGGTCTGGTTCTTTCTCTGCACTACTCCATTCTACTATGGAGTCCTCGGAGCAGACAACTGTCTCTTAATTCCATGTTTCTCACAGAATTCTATGAACTCACTGGATGTGAATTCTCCACCTCTATCAAACCTCAGACATTTCAACTTTATTCTTGTTTCATTCTCTACCATAGCCTTGAATATTTTGAATTTCTCAAGAGCTTCTGATTTCTCCTTTAGGAAGGTAACCCACATCATCCGAGAATAGTCATCTATTAGTAGCATGAAGTATCTATCACCTTGAATACTTCTGGTTCTTGCTGAACCACAAAGATCAGTGTGAACTAAGTCCAATAGTCTGGTAGAAGATAGTTCCTTTCTTTTGAAATTGACTCTGCTCATCTTACCCAACCGACATTCCTTGCACAAGTAGTTAGTAGGTTTCACCAATTTTGGAAGATCTCTTATAGCCTGAGTATTGCTTATTTTGATGATATTATCAAAATTCACATGACACATCCTTCTATGCCATAACCAACTCTGATTAACTTGAACAAACAAGCAGCTTTTACCAGTACCAACCAAGTGGAAGATATTACCTTTAGTTTGAGCACCGGATGCAATCTCTGTTCCGGACCTTTCAAAGATTTTGCATTTTCCATCCTTGAATCAGAGATCATAGCCTTTGTCCACCAACTATCCAACACTAAGAAGATTGTGCTTCAAACCTTCAACATATAGTACATTACCAGTTTTGTTTCTTCCATCAAAAGAAATAGTTCCTTTTCCTCTAATTCTACTAAAAGAATTATCACTAAACTTCACCACTCCTCCTTCATACCTTTCCAAGTCTATGAACTTATTTTTGTCACCTGTCATGTGGTGAGAGCAACCACTGTTAATGACCCAATCATTCTTTTCTTCAACTTGAGCAGCCAGAGCTCTTTCTACAACTTTATGATTGGTAGATACAGAGGATATTGGTTCTTCTTCCTTGATAGCAATAAACACCCATTCACTTCTAGATCTATTTCCTGTCTCTGATTCATCATCTCTTACTCCATTATCATCTTCTTCATGAACATAGTAACAATTCTTTTGGAACCTTGATCTGTTAGGATTTGGTTTTGAAAATCTTTCCGGACATCTTGATGCAAAATGACCAATCTTATTGCAGTTAAAACACTTAAAAGGTAATTTTCCTTCATACTTACCGGATCCTCTTAGCATTCTCTTTGCAATGAGGGCTTCAAGTTGAGTAGTTTCTACTTCTTCTTCTTCTAGGTCTTTTCTTGCTTTTCCATACCATGACAAATTCCTTGATGAGTTCTCTCTCGGGTCAAATCCTTGTTTACCTTTCACATAGGCACTAGCTTTGAATGCAGATTCAGTTTTGGGGGGATCATCTCCAAATTTGGCCATTTCAAAAGCAACCAGTTTGCCAACCAATTGGTCTCTTGTGATAGTTGCATGGGATCTGAACTCATCAATGGAAGCAACCTTGATTTTGTAAGAGGCAAGAAGGGATCTGAGAATCTTACCAACAATCTCATTTTCATCCAAGACTGCACTAGAGTTTCTAATTCCACAAACTAGCTTATTCACTCTTGGCATAAAAGTGGTAATATTTTCATCATCTCTCATCTTCAGTTTTTCAAATTTCCCTTTTAGACTCTGTAACCTTGCACATTTAACATACTCATCTCCTTCATGTAGAAGTTCTAGTTTAATCCAGATCTCATAGGTAGTTGGTAGGTCAATAACATTTGAGAGCTCTGAGTAAGTTAATGCGCTTAGAAGAGCCTCTTTGGTTCGCATATTGTTTTCAGCATCTGTGATTTCATTTAGAGTTGTCGGACCACCCTGTGGAGGTACATACGCTTTTGAGGCCATGGACCAGTATGCCTTTCCCATACACTGTAAGTGACATTTCATGCAACCGTTCCAAAGAGAAAAGTTGGTTCCATCAAACTTTAGACTATCCTTCTTGTATGACGACATCCTGGATCTCCTCAAGTGGTTAAGCTCCTTTTAGAGGAACTTAGCTCTGATACCATTTGTTAGACTTAGCACATGCCAATTAGGGTTCACTGCCTGAGCACACTACTCACAAGAGGCTCACTGCCTACAAGAGACACACTATCTACAAAGGAATAAGTATCACCTTTATGAACTAGAGAATAGCATCTTCAGCATGCTTGAAATAGTTCCATTTAAGCCCAATACTTTTGCTCTACCTTTCGCACTTCTCTTCGTTACCACACACTCATCACCACAAGACACACTTCAAAATGAATTCACAAACCTTTATTTATACAAGGCATCAACTTAGGAACAATCATCTAAGTCAGCAAACATCTACAAGAACATCTGCAAGACATGTAATACATCTGGTTGGCCAGTCTCAAGAAGAACACCAATATCTGTGGTTATTCTTCAAATGCAAACTCTAACTTCAATGTGGACCACCAACATTAACTAGACATAATCCAATGATCATCATAACCTTCCTTGAATCACCAAGAATATCCGCACTCCATCATCCGGAGCTACAAGAACACAGTCTGTCATCACTGTCACAAATGAATAGGCTCTTCCAGACCTTCAACCCATGACCTAATCTAGTTGATACTTCACATGGATGTCCTCAACACTCCCTCAGATCCGCAGAATGGGATAATGAAATACCGGATCTCACCGGACCTATCTGTGGGCCTCTGTCACCTCTGAACACCTGCCGGAAATGGTTCTACTTGAGCAACCATAACTTCTTCAGATCTTCATGCAGACCTCTGAAATCTTGATTGGAGCATCTCAAGATTATATCTACAAACCCTTTAAACCGTATCCTCTGATCCTCAACCTATCTTTGACTTTTACCTTGTTGTCATCACTGTTCTTCACTGTTCCTGATTGAGACTAATTTTCTCAATATCCTCAGCACACAGCTCATCTAATCCTTCTCATTAATGCAACATGAGTATGTTGACATCAATGACAACAACAGTTAGGCCCATACTTGCAACAACCAGTTCACATGCCTTGTCAATGCTTCCATAATTTGCATACATGTCTACTAGGGAAGTTATGTAGAAGACCACCACAACACCGCAAGGTGGTTGTTGGACCTTTGTGCTGATGCGAGGAGTTTCCCCACATCACTGCAAAGGCTCAACAACCACCTTGCGATGTTGCAGTGACCTAGGTAGCAAATAACCCATGAACACACACATGGTAGTGTGAAGCTCATACACGCTCTCTTCACGCACAACCAAAACTCCTTCCATCTTCTCCAAGGCTTCAACTTGCGCAATGGTGAGGTTCACTACAAACTCCTGCAAAACTTGATCATAATTGTAAAGAAGGCTCTAGGATTCACCATCTTCCTCAAGAGCCCAGGATTTGACAAGAGATGAATACCGTAGTTGATGACTGTTAAAGAGAGATGGCATATGGGACTTGGACATATGGACTATGTATGTCCGAGTAGCTCCATCATTGAGCGACCCTCCAATGGCACAAGATGCAACAATAGATAAAGAGTAGATTGTCCAAACCAATTCTCCTCCATATTTCTTCATTTTCTTTGCGTAGATCAAACCAAGCTTATGTAAATCTACAACATCTTGTGCTACTTCGACACTGCAATTGCCAATGACTCTAAAATAGAATGGTTCTTGATGCCAATGACTCTAAAATAGAATGGTTCTTGATTACAAAAATGCCATTATATTTATAATTAAATGGTCCTCTCTCTAACCTCCCTCGTCTGCTTGTGCCCATCAAAAATATCTCGATTCCCATTAAAATGACTCTAAAATAGGAAGGTGCCCGGGTCACCGCAACACTGTAAAGTGGTTGTTGGGCTTTTGTGGTGATGCAAGAAGTTTCCCCGCATCACCTGAAGGCCCAATAACCACCTTGTAGTATTGTGGTGGTCTTCTGCACAACTTCCTTGGTAGACATGTATGCAAAATGTGGAATCATTAACAAGGCATGTGAACTATTTGGTAGAATGCCTCAAATAGATGTCATCTCATAGAATGCAATGGTTATGGGATATGCACAAAATGGATTTGTTGAAAAGGCTTTAGAAAATTTCAAGTGAATGCAATTAGCAGGTATAAAACCAAATTCGACAACCTTTTCCAGTATACTTCCTGCCTGTGCCAAAATGGGAGCTTTGGAACTATGGACATCCATCAAAGCATGAATGATAGAGGAATTTTGTCATTTGTTGTAGTTGCAACTGCCCTGGTAGACATGTATGCAAAATGTGGAAGCATTGACAAGGCATGTGAACTGTTTGGCAGAATGCCTCAAAGAGATGAAATCTCATGGAATGCAATGGTTGCGAGATATGCACAAAATTGATTTGTTGAAAAGGCTTTAGAAACTTTCAAGAAAATGCAATTAGCAGGTGTAAAGACAAATTTGACAACCTTTGCAGCATACTCTCTACCTGTGCCAAAATGGGAGCTTTGGAACAGGGTATGGACATCCATCAAAGCATGAAGGATAGAGGAACTTTGTCATTTGTTGTAGTTGCAACTGCCCTGGTAGACATGTATACAAAATGTGGAAGCATTGATAAGGCATGTGAACTATTTGGCATAATGCCTCAAAGAGATGTCATCTCATGGAATACAATGGTTGCGAGATATACACAAAATGGATTTGTTGAAAAGGCTTTAGAAACTTTCAAACAAATGCAATTAGTGGGTGTAAAGCCAAATTTGACAACCTTTTCTAGCATACTCCCTTCCTCTACCAAAATTGGAGCTTTGTAACAGGGTATAGACATCCATCAAAGCATGAAGAATAGAGGAATTTTGTCATTTGTTGTAGTTGCAACTACCTTGGTAGACATGTATGCAAAATGTGGAAGCATTGACAAGGCATATGAAATGTTTGGTAGAATGCCTCAAAGAGATGTCAGAGATATCATCTCATGGAATGCAATGGTTGTAGGATATGTACAAAATGGATTTGTTGAAAAGGCTTTAGAAACTTTCAAGCAAATGCAATTAGTAGGTGTAAAGCCAAATTCAACAACCTTTGCCAGCATACTCCCTACCTGTACTAAAATGGGAGCTTTGGAATAGGGTATGGATATCCATCAAAGCATGAAGGATAGAGGAATTTTGTGATTTGTTGTAGTTGCAACTGCCCTGGTATGGAAAGCTTGCCTTTCTTCCAGTGACAACTAAACAACTTAAAGTCATGATTTCTAAAATTCTAGCTTTGAGTTGATTTAGACATTTGGAGGATTGTTTTCTAAAAAGGTAATATAATGGCTAGTACTTACATTTGTGATATTTATAAGGATATCCCCAACTAATTTACTGAAAACTTTTGGATACATTACAATTAATTTGTATATTAGCTTGTGTTATTTCCTATCTATATTCCATTTCAATGAATATTGATCTTTTTTACAAACCATTTTCTTGGCAGTCATAGAAAACTTTGGATGAAGTTTCTATTATTGAATTTGTGTTGCATTATAGTATAGAACAAAAGAACTATTTTTTTCTAAAGTGCTTTTTCAATTTTTTTAATCCTATCATATGATACTAATTTTATCCTATATAAGAAATACTGTGAATAATTATTGTTTACCTGCAAGTCTAGGAAAATTGAATGATGCATTACACCTGTGCCTAAAGTGAATGATTCAAATGAGGTAGCTGGAGGATTTTTGGAGAACTTCCCAACACACCTGAATGATGTTCCTCCAAGAGTTCTTAGAGGTTTGTTACTAGGTGTTACAGTTGAGACATATGATGTTGATACAAGTCTATGGAAGAAACATGTTAAGGCATACAAAAGAATATAAGATGGTGTGGAAGAAACATGTATGGAATAGAAGATAAAGGTTCTGTCTTTTGTGTATTCTTCAATATTAGAATGCATATGAATATAAGATGGTGTTTTCAAAGAGTGACAATCTACAAAAAGAGGAAATTGTGACAATGCATTTAGGCACTTTTATGTGCAAAGACTTGGAGATAGCAGAATACATGGATGAATAGGCAGTCACAGTGGTTACTATGAAACACAATGCAGACACGATCTTATGCATAGGGAGATAGAGGTATTAAATGCAAAAAATATGGTGGCAAGGAAACACAATGCTAATTATCAGTGACAATAAAGAGCACAGAAGCAACATGGTTGTAAAGATAGTGATCAAGGAGGACAGTCTCAAGTGCAATTTTTGCATAGGTGGCAGTGAAATCTCAAATGCATAATATATTCTTAGTAATTGTGTTTTCTTTCTTAGATTTTCATTTATTTTGTTGGACCTTAAGAGGAATGTTGGATGTGCCCAGTGTGTTCCTTGTTTCACTTAATAGTTTGCAATCTTAAAGGTTTTGAGATAATGACTTCTTGTTGTGTATTAGTCTCATTATGGGATTTTTGAACTGAGGTATACATTGGAGGTTTCAAACACTTTCAAGGTAAAGTTTGTAATGTATAAAGATGGAAACAAATAGCAAGGCAGTGAAATCCAAACCCTGCATAGTCAAGATTGCAATTAAAGCTTCATTGCAGTTTAAACTATGGTGACATAGGGTTTTGAGGTAAGTAGTTTTGACTGCGAATTATAGAAGGTAGAATATGGACTTGTTATGATATGTTGTCAAAGATTACAAGGTGAAAGCAACAGATTACAAGGAATTGCAGCCTTCTCTTCATGGAAAGTTTTTTGTTTTAAGGCTTCTCTATTTAAGGTCTTCTTAGAGGACTTTTATTCTTTAGTTCTTGCTTCTTTTGCAATAGCAATAGTTGCCTTGTAACTCTTTTTCAAGAGATTTTATGTAACAACAACTCTTTTCAATTAATAATGACAACAATATTCTTTTTTCAAGACTTGTGTTTCTCTTTGCAACTAGTGATATGATGTTTAATAAACAATGTATCAATATACTACTAGTTGACAAAAAATAGTTAACAAAAACAATTAAATAAACTACCAAATTGATCAAAATGATGATTAAAATTAATGACTAAATAAACTACCAATGGAAGGAAATTAGTGAATAAAAATGACTAAATAAGTGACCAATTAACAACAATCAATGACTAAAATTAACAACTAAATATATCAGTGAATAAAAATGACTAAATAAGTGATCAGATTACAACAATCAATGACTAAATATACTACCAAATTGATCAATCAAAACAACCAATAAATGACTAAAAATGGTTTACTCTTCAATTTGGTCACGTTATAAATGACTGGCAATAAACTACTAATGGTCACGTGACCATGTTTGGTCATTTATAAGTAGTTTTTAGTAGTTTGTTAGTAATATATTGTTGTTTATGTACTAGTGAAAGAGACAAAAGAAGAAAAAACACAAACCCATAGAAGATTAGAAGAAAAAGAAAAATGAACTTAAAATATCACAACAAAGCAAAGAAAGGGACAATTAACCAAAAGTAGACTAACAAAGGTCATCCACCCATAAAAAACTAAAGAGAAGGGACAAACAAGAGAGAGAGAGAGAGAGAGAGAGAGAGAGAGAGAGAGAGAGAGAGAGAGAGAGAGAGAGAGAGAGAGAGAGAGAGAGAGAGAGTCAACATAAAGAAAGGAGTGGATTGAATAATCAGGGGACAGGAAGACAAGGGGTTCCAAGAAAGTAGGTGAGAAACCTGAGCCAAGAAGGGGGATGGTAGGGTGGAAAGAGACAATATGGGAAAAAGGAAGATAGGAGAACAAGACAAAAAGAAGAGAGCAGAGAAGAGAAATGGATGGAAGGGGAGAACGGAAAAAGGAAAGGATAAGAGAAGAGGAGGAAAGAAGGGGAAGGAAAAAGAGGTTAGGAAGGGGGAGGGAGAAGTTCCTGAGGTAGGATAATAAGGGATTCCAAGAGAAACTTAACTTCCATTCATCATCATGATTGAGATTAGATGGGTGTTTATTGATCTCTATGGCCTCTTTAAGTTTTCTCTTGAAGAAGTTGTCTTCACTAACTAAGATTTGAGTGTTTTCTAAGAAGATGTGGTGTTTGGTTATGGCTAAGTGCTTTGTGAGGGCTGATTTGTGGACACGTTCATGCCTAATGTTTGCACTATGCTCTTTGATCCTAATACTGAAGAAATGACCCGTCTCACCAATGTAGGAAGTGCCACATAATAAGACAATCTTGTAGACTCCAAAGTTAAGCAAGAAGTCTTTGGGGTCTTTTGGTGAAGGGATATAGTTTCTTAGAGTAGAAAAGGGTTTGATGGTGCATTGGAGGCCCTTTTAAGAAGAGTATTAGAAATCTTGTTAGAAATGCCTTCGATATAAGGAAGGGTGGCAATAGGGAGGTTGTCCTCCTTGGGCTTGGAGCTAAGGTGGGTCCTAGCTTGCTTGAAATCTCTCAAGATGTGTTTTCTCTTGTATCCATTTAATTCAAAAACTTTGGTAAGGTGGGCAAGCTCTTGGTCTAAGTTTTCACCATTACAATACGAAAATCTTGCGTAGCCAAAGTTTGAAGGATACTAGCTTTTTGGGAGGGGTGGTGATATGAGGAGGAGTGAAGGTAAAGGTCAGTGTGGGTAGCCTTGCAAAAAACATGACATCCTATGGAGCCATCTAGTTTTTTGATGAGAAGAATATCAAAGAAGGGGAGCTTGTTAGCAGTTTCAAGTTATATAGTAAAGGAGATGCATTGAGCTATGTGGTTAGGGTGTGAGTGGAATTCTTCAAGTTGTTTTGAGCCATGGGACCAACATATGTTGGTATCATCAACATAGCGTTTCTACCATTTTGGTTTGAGGGGAAAGGAATTGAGAGTGACATCTTCAAAGTGCTCCATGAAGAGGTTAGCAACAATTAGGGAGAGAGGGGATCCCATGGAAACTCTATCCAACTATTCATAGACTACTCCTTGGAAGGTAAAAAAGGTTGATCGAAGGAAAAGTTCAACCAAGGAGGCAATCTCATTATTGGTCTTGTGTCTAATTATTTTGATGGAGTCCTAGATAGGGACCTTGGTGAAAAGGAACACCACATTAAAGGTGACCAAGAGGTCATTCTCTTCCAACTTCTTATCTTTGATGAATTCTACAAAATGGGCAGAATAAATGTGATAAGATAATGAAATTAATTAAATAATTAAGAATCATTTAATGAACGTTAGATTAAAGTGAATTAGGAGAATTTGATGTTAGAATCATTTAATGAAATGATGAAATTAATTAAATAATTAAGAATCATTTAATTAATGTTGAATGAAGGTGAATTAGAAGAATTAATGATGTATGCAAGGTGAATAATGCAATGATCATTTTTTTATGTCAACATTTTGCCCCTCTTTGAGACAATGTGTTTCACAATGTTGTTTGAAAGAAAATACTGATAATGTGTGATTGACAATTGTTCCCTAGTGTAACATGGTAGAAAGATGCTTAGACAAACTAGATCATGGGTGGAGGGTAACACGATGGAGAAAGAAGGTTGACATGAAGAAAACTAGGTCATGGGAGGGAAGAAATTAGGGTTGGGAGGCTATAAGTAGGACCCAAGGGTAACTTTCAAACCATTTTCATGCTCAGAGCTTATAGATTTTATCTTCTAGTGTTTTGAGATTTTTAGAGCTTAGAGTAGACCAGATTGCAGATATGGTAGACATTCCACAAGTAGATCATCACATAGAGAGGGTCAGGATGCATAACTGGCCAACAGGAGCACCAGGAGTGGTAAGTACCCCTAATCAAACTATTAATTGCATTTATTAGAGTCATTAATGAGGGTATATTTAGGTTTGACCAAAAGTAGTCCCTATGATAAAGTTGCACTTATGGCAAATTTTGCAGCACTTTTGGAAAAAGTGATAGCTTATGTAGCGTGCAATGGTGCTTTTGGCTAGAAAAGGTCGCTTTTGGTAAAATTTAGCATTTAGGCATAAATTTTCTTTTAGTTTAAAAACATGCACTTTTGGTTGGCAGATCGATGCTTTTGGCAAATGTGACTGCTTATGGTAGATAGAATGGTGCTTTTGGCTAAAAAAGTTCACTTTGGCTAGATTTTAGGGTTTAGTCAATAGTAAAAAAGGTTCGCTTTTGGCCCACATAATAACGCTTTTGGTGGAAAAATTAGTTCTTTTAGATAAAAAGATGGCTCTTATGGCTAGCAGAATGGTACTTATGGTTTAATGGTCACTTTTGGTTTTTAGTTCAAAGAGTTAGGTTTTTTCAATTGCTGACAAGTCAGATTTTGTGGATGCAGATTGTTCTTCCCCCATTGATGTCTCGAGAGCGACATCTAGTGATGTTGGCATTATTTGTACACCTAGGTGAAGATGAGGATCTTTTCTTGGAGGTGATGGGCCTATGGTACATCACCCACATGACGTAGGTGCAAGCTCACTAGGCAATGATGACAATATTAGTTGAGAGGTGGCGCAGTGAGCATAGCTCATTTCACTTATTGATGGGTGAGATCAACATCACCTTGGAGGACGTATGAAGGATCCTTGCATCCCCATCTATGGGGCTTGAGTGGACTATGATACTAATGCTGGGTAGGCTACACTGGTTAGACTACTGATGACACAGGATCTCGGCATAGAGGACCACGAGATAAGAACTAGGCATATGCGATGACTATTCAATACAATAAGCTGGTAGTTACTAGGTTGATTGGTGGAGTCCTACTTCCTGATAGATGATCTCATGGATTTTCATTTGTCTAGGGTCCAGTTCTAGAGGGCATGTTCACTCATGGCATCAGATATGCATGGGGGCCTTATGTACTCAGGCAACTTTATCATGATATGCACTAGGTTGTATATAGATTTGGTTTGAGTTTAGTAGCTAGTATGAAACTCTTGCATGTGTGGGCCTGGGAGCATATTGAAGTTGTGAGGCTAATCTTTGCTCGACAGAGATAGGTTAGATAGCCATTTGTCTATCCGTATGATGGTGCAATGACACAAAGGCATCTTGGGGAGTTGACCTACTAGAGACAAACATTTGATGAGTTGGGCACCATTATATGGCACCCCTGTAGAGACTGTGATAAATGGGAGGATGACATAGAGCAGTTGACCTATTGTAGGTAGGCTCGATACCTATTTGGGAGGAGTGTGTACATTATTGAGTAGTTTTTTCCTAAGAGGTTGTTGCAATAGTTTGGATGCCCTCTGCCTGTTCCAGTTGGAGTGGCTATTATTGTATAGACATGGAAAGATGTGCATGACTGGGGACTTGAGGTGGTAGTGGCTACAACTTTGGAAAAGTTTGACATACTTCCCCAGTGGCATGGGACCCTATTGGTGGAGGAGTAGACCTTGGGACTATGTTGGAGTATGATGCATATTGGCTCACACATAGGCTGACTAGACTGGCCATCTTAGGAGTGACTGGCAAGCAGGCAGGATAGGTAGGTTGGCAAGTTTGTAGGCAAGTGATTGGAGTCCAGACCCTATAAGGCCAGGAGGCAGAGGGCAGTAGTGTTACAAGTATGAGAAGTAAGTGTTGTCATTGATGTCAACACCTAAGGTCAACATCTAAGGAAGTTATTTGGATGAGTTTGAGTAAGTGTTTGTGAAGTTAGTGCAATTACAAAACTATTTTATCTCCCAGAATAGTGTAGTGTTTTGATCAGCATATCTTGTAGATTGGATATATTTGTCTGCGGTTTGAAATTTATGTTAAGGGATGTCTTTAGTTGTTATGTCTCAAGTTTGAGCCTCCGATGTAAATATTTGAGTGAGTTCTGGTCACCAGAGGAAAAACTATTTTTCTAATTGTTCAATCGTGACAAGGAGAATGTATTCTGCTCCACATTTCTCCACATTTAAGTTTTATAGATTTTGGTTCTAGAATTAAGTTTGGTATGACGCTATGTGTCTTCAATTGAAGTGGTCCATGATTTGGTGCTCCGCAAGTGATCTTTTCTTTGTGATAACGGTTGATAGTAATGTTTAAGTGGTTTGGTTTGAAGAATCTTCTGGATAGATTGTTTGGAGGTTGTACAAAAGTTCTTGGTGATTGTAACATGCTTGAGGATGTCTCTAGATCATGTTCCTACTTTTTGATTGGTTTGTAAAGTGTAATTTAGATCATGGTTGAACCGTGTTCCTAAAGGTCTTAGTGTTAACACTAGTTTTGGTTGACCTGATTATTTTCACTACTTGCAGTTATGCTTTGGAGTTTGTAAAAGCATGTTATTGCATGGAAGATTGCATTTGAGCCCTAGCTAAGGAGTGGTGTGGTCCACATTCATCCCTTTCCACCAAGAGAATGTCTAGGTCCAGACCTAATTGGAATATTAGTTAAGTTTGTTGTTTGTGCCAACCTTGAAGATTGTTTCCAAGATTGCGGATGTATAAATATGAGTTAGATGATTGGGAAATTGAGTGAAGTTATTGAGATAGATGAGATAGTTGCATGACAAATATCATTTTTTGTAGGTGTGATTCGAATGGTATGATAATGAGCAGTAAAGGATATATTTTTGATGCAGAGAGGTTGTGATAGATTCAGTTGAGTTTGTGGTGGATCCCTAGTTGTTGTGAGATCCGTTCTCATTGTAAATATCTTCTTCTATCTTCTTCTACTTCAAGCAATGAGCCCCTTTGGTAGTGAGCCTCTTCCTTTGGCAATGAGCCCCTTCTTTTTGCAGTGAGCATTTTTGGTAGTGAGCCCTAAGGTAGTGAGCCTCAGGCAATGAGCCTTGTTGTAATTTTGATATATCATTTATATTGTGAGTTAATCCTCACCATGGTTTTTTTCTCATTGGGTTTTCCATGTAAAAAATCTAGTGTCTCATATGTTGAATGTGTGAATGTGTTTAAGTTTCTGATTTCATAGTTAAATCATAATAACAATGATTAAGTGATTGATGTGTTGATGCTTATAAGAAGATTAAGTTTTGGTGACAATTGATTCACCCCTGCTCTTAGTTGTCTTGTGCATTTCAACAATTAGTATCAGAGCCAAGTTCCTTGGAAGAAATCCTAACATCTTGAGATAGATCCTAGATGGTGCACAAGAAGGATACTCTGTAATTTGATGGAATGGACTATGCTCTCTGGAAGGTAGGGATGAAAAGTCATCTCATTTCTCTTGGTTATAGTTTCTGGAAGATGGCAGAAACAAAGTATATTATTCCTCCAAATGGTCCATCATCTAAAGATGAAGTCAAATAGTATGAGTTAAATGGAAAGGCTAGAGATGCTTTGTTAAATGCTTTATCTAACACTAAGTTAGTGAAAGTTTTGGATTTGGAAACTACTCATGAGATCTGGGACAAGTTGAAAATTTTATATGAAGGAGATAAATCTATAAAGAATGCCAAATTATAGAAAATGACGGCAAGGTATGAAGATCTGAAGATGGGTGATGATAAAAACATAACAATCTACATGCAAAAAGTTGATGAAATTGTCAATGGAATCAAAGGTCTTGGAGGAACTATTGATGAGAATGAGGTTGTACTGAAGATTCTTAGGTCATTGTCTAAATCCTATAGTCACAAGGTGTCTACAATTGAATAACTTATGAGTGTGAAGAAGATTACGAAGGATCAATTGCTTGGAAAGTTTGCTACTTTTGAGATGAGAGAATTTGGAGATGCTCTGCCAAAGACTGAGATTGCTTTCAAAGGCAACACTTCAAAGAAGACTTCAAGATCTAAGAAGTATGTTGTGGAACTAGATGATGACCTTGATGAGATTTCTAACTTTGTGGATATAATTCAAAGAGGTACCGGTAAGTTCAAAGGTAAACTACCATTCAAATGCTTTACTTGTCATAAAATTGGTCACTATGCCTCCAGGGGTCCAGGGAGAACTAAGAAAGTCAAGAAGAAATTTTAAAGTAGACCTAGGATCATAAATAAATGTATTATCTTAGAGAGGATGATGATGATGGTGTAATGGATGATGTTTGATGATACTAGTGCAAATGAATGCTTATTTATTGCTATCAAGGAAGAACCTATGTCTACTAATCCTACTAGCTGTATGAAGGAAGAAAAACCAGTGGAAGAAAGTACTTTGTCTATTTGATAGGTTGAGAAAGATAAGGATGAATGGGTTATTGATAGTGGATGTTCACATCACATGACTAGTGATAAAAGGAAGTTTGTAAGTTTGGAAAAATATGATGGAGGACTGGCGAGGTTTGGAGATAATGTAGCTGGTAAGATTTGTGGAAGATGATCTATTTCTTTTGATGGAAAGCACAATATAGATAATGTTCTATATGTGAAGGGTTTAAAGCATAATGTTTTAAGTGTTGGCCAGATGTGTGACAAAGGGTATGATCTAAGATTCAAGGATAATGGATGCAAGATCATGGAAAGCTCTAGAATAGTGATTGCTACTAGTAAGACAACTAGAGGTAATGTTTGTCACTTGAGAGGAACTAATGATTGTTGTTTGTTGGCTTAGACAGATGAGAGTTGGTTGTGGTATAGAAGGATGTGCCATTTCAATTTTGACAAATTGGTGAAGATAAGTTTAGTACAAGCTTTGAGAGATTTTCCTAAGCTTGTGAAGCCTGCTAATACTATTTGCAAGGAATGTCAATTGGGGAAATAGACAAGGACAAGTTTCTAGAGTAAAGAATAATTTTCTGTTGGATTGCTTGATCTGGTGCATACAGATTTATGTGGTCCTACAAGAACAAGAAGTTTGCAAGGAGACAAGTACTTTATGTTACTTATTGATGATTATTCTAGAATGACTTGGGTCACTTTTTTAAAAGATAAATCAGAAGCCCTAGACAAGTTCAAAACTTTCAAGGCGATGGTTGAGAATGAGTTAGAATTAAGGATCATATGCTTAAGGTCTGATAGAGGAGGTGAGTTTACATCAAATGAATTCAATATTTTTTGTGAAGAACATGGGCTAAAGAGATAGTTGTCTACTCCTAGGACTCCTCAGCAGAATGAAGTTGAAAGAAAGAACATGACAATTCAAGAGGCTACTAGGTCAATGATGAAGGAAGCAAACCAACCAGAAGTGTATTGGAGAGAAGATATACACACTACTATCTACATTTAAAATAGAGTTCAAGTCAACGGTAATGGTACTAAAACTCCTTATGAATTGTGGTATGGAAGAGTTCCCACGGTGAAATATTTCAAAGTTTTTGGAAGCAAATGTTATATCAAAAGAGAAGAAAAGTTAGGCAAGTTTGATGCTAGGTCTGATGAAGGAATTTTCCTTGGATACTCTACTAAGAGTAAGGCCTACCGGTGCTACAATAAGAGATTGGGAAAGATCATTGAGAGTGCTAATGTGAAGGTTGATGAAGACAAGGAAAGAATATCATATATGAGTGGCTATGAATTAGATGAACCTGTTGTTACAATAAATGAAGAAAAAGTTAAACAACAAGATAGTCAAATTGAAGAAGAAAAGGCTCTAAAAAGTGTTGTTAAGACTCCCAGGTATGTAAGGATTAATCATTCTAAAGATTAGATTATTGGTGATAAAAGCAAAGGCGTATTGACAAGGAAAAGAGCTATAGAAGAACAAGTGAACTATTGTTTATTTTCAAAGATTGAACCTAAAAATGTAAGTGAATCTTGCAAAGATGAAAATTGGGTAGAATCTATGGAAGAAGAGCTAATACAGATAGAGAAGAATCAAACTTGGGAATTGGTTCCTAGACCTGCTGAGAAAAATGTGATTGGAACCAAATAGGTTTTCAGAAACAAGATGAATGAAAATGGAGAAGTAGTAAGAAACAAAGCAAGACTAGTATGCAAAGGATATTCTTAGGTTGAAGGAATAGATTTTGAGGAGACTTATGCTCCTATGGCAAGGATTGAAGAAATAAGAATGTTTTTGGCATTTGCAACACACAAAGATTTCAAGGTATACTAGATGGATGTGAAGTCTACATTCTTGAATGGAGAGTTGGAAGAAGAGGTTTACATTAAACAACTAGAAGGATTTTAGTTATCAGACCAAGGTCACATGGTGTGTAGATTGAAGAAAGCTTTGTATGGACTAAAGCAAGCTCCTAGAGCCTAGTATGCATGGTTGGATAAGTATTTATTGCAATTAGGGTTCAATAAAGATATCGCAGACAGTAATCTCTATTTCAAAATTAATGATGATCAAATCTTGATTGTTGTAGTTTTTGTTGATGACATTATCTTTGGAGGCAGTGAAGGTATGTGTGAGAAATTTGTAGAGGAAATGCAAAAGGAGTTTGAGATGTCTATGTTTAGTGAAATCAATTTCTTTCTAGGACTGCAGATTACTCAATCAAAAAAATGAATTTTCATTTCTTAGTCCAAGTATGTGAAAGAGTTGTTGAAGAAGTTTGGAATGGAGGATTCTAAGACAATATATACCCCTATGGTAACTGGTTGCAAGTTGAGCATGAATGATGAATCACCTGAGACTGACCAGAAAAAGTATAGGTCTATGATTGGAGGACTACTTTATCTAACATATTCCAGACTAGATATAATGCATGCAATTTGTCTTGTGGCAAGATTTCAAGAAGATCCTAGACAGTCACGTGTTGGTAGTTAAGAGGATCATGAGTGTTTAGGGTAAAATTGGATTTTGTTAATCTTTTGTTGTTTAGATGTTTGGATCCTCCTTTCACCCTAACATTGAAGGATCTAGGGTTGAGTGACAAGCACTATCATCCCCTAGGTCACTTGCAAATGAGGGAACACTTGGATTAGGGAATTAATTATCAATTTTTCCTTCTCCTATGTCTAATTAACCATTAAAACCCTAATTATGCAAATACAACAACAAATTGATGAATAATGAAAAAAGCTCTTACAAATGGGAGTAAAATACTGAATTACGGAATACCTATTTTCAGGGTTCTGAAGTGGAAAAGTTAGGGACACTGGAGCAGGCACCCAAGTCCAAGGTACCTACTTTTTCAGGGAATCTGGACCTCCTTCCAACACTGATCAGCCCTGTAACTTATGTTTCCTAAGATTTGTTTGCGGAGGACACTGGAGTGAGTGCCAAAGTCCTAGAAGTGCTCCTTTGTCTGACTTTTCTTCAGATCCTGAATCCCTGATGTCTGCCAAGCCTTCCTGCAACTCCACTTTTTTCTAGATGTGACACTTGTAACCTGCAATAACAAGACTTGGTTTGGGGGTTGTGGTGTTTAGATGTTTACCTCAGTCAAACCTTGGAGGACACTTAAGTCTCCGAACACCATTGTCAAATAAAGAGGATGTACCCTTGTGAGGTAGAGGCCAAAAACCAATGATAAAAACACAATGATATGTCACCTTGTAGTGAAGCTCTCATGGAGGAAGATGCTCTTCATGCCATGAGGAGATTGAAGCTCAAATCTACAAATATCAATGCACAAAACATACAAGTCTGCTCTTGCAACACAATAGAAAGCCTTGAATCACCTTGAGAACACAATAGCTTGCCAGTAATCATCTAGTTTACAAATGAATGCCTAAACTTGCTTATATATGCAACTACAAGCTCTCTCACCAAGAAATTAAAATTCAAACTTTACCGTGTCAGCAAAATAACCAAATAATAGTCATAAATTGACACTTGAAAATTAGGGCTACCCCAAAATAGGGCAGGACTAGGGGATGGGCGCCCAAGTCCTCCCCCCTATTTTAGGTAGGGTACAGATCAAGGGGTCCACCTAAGTCCTATTTGTCATGGAACCTATGTCTCATTCCATTGGGATGCTAAAATATGAACCAAAATGTCCTAAATGCACTCTAAAGACCTGGGAGCTAAACCTTATGAGGGAAAAGCCCTTAAGGGGACATTTTTCAACATTATATTTAGCCCCCACTTTAATGTATGTATAAACGCAAGGCCAATACATCCATCAAAGTAAGGTCACAAACACAACAAACACACCAAGCATGGAGAAGATACGCCAATCACATAAAAGATAGTAACAGGCACACAAAACATGGAGAAGACAATTATAGTCATGCAGAACACAAAGCAGACAGTCAATGCATAGAAGACACATTAATGCATGGAAGACATAAATGATATATTTTCTTTTCTTTTTATTATATATATATGAAATGCAAATGCAAGTATTGGAAAGTAAACAAACCTCCCAAAATGTACGAAGCACTACTCGAAGGCACTAGTCTCTGCATATGGGGCAACACACATGCAATACATGCAAAACCTCCCAAAATGCATGAAGCACTACTCAAAGGCGCTGGTCTTTGCATATGGGGTAACAAACACACCATAGAAGACAAGCATGCCAAAACACACACACTTGAAGACATAGAGAAAACATTGCAGACAAGTGATAGTGTGTTCCCTATTTCTGGGCTCATCACCATCTCGATGATTGGGCTTCACCACAACAATCACCGAAAACATGCTTAAGGGTTGAGTTAGTCACAGAATCGCTCCCCGCCTCTATAGGGGACTTTTGAAAATGACAGGATGATGCAATCTACTCTGAGAAATACACCATCCCTGCCTCCACAGAGGGCTTAAGAAAAAGGATATGCTCGATATCTCGTCTCCATAGAGGGCTTACATGATTGATTGATTGATTGTAAACAAGCTCAGGATGCACGATGCACTACTCTAGGGTGCAAGTCTTTGCATCTGAGATCAAACACATTGCTAACATATATAACAGACAACTTACCTTATATATGCCCCCACCTTAAGGTGGTTGATATTAGTTATTGATATCAAGCACATTAAGGTAGGAAGAAAACACACAAGGGAACACCAACTTTCGCAAAGCCGATGCCCCCGGAGGTGACATGTACTTTATGATTGCCAAATGTTCCCACAAACACATCCCTGTAAGAAACATGTTAGTGTCTACAACATCATGATAAACAACATCAGTGCATATGATTAACCACACAAAAGGGCCAAGGTTATACAATGAATTCAGAGTTAGAGGATAACCAAGGGCTATATCACGAAGCTCTCCGAATCAAGTACCACCAAGGCTAGATTCAAAGGAAAACAAAGGTGCACAGAACAACAGTATTGTTTAAGGTTTGTAAATGTGACAGAAACATCATAAGATTCACTATGTAGAAAGCACAAGTGCTTCCACTAGCCAAGCATCGAATAAAATATACAACCCCATCATCATATTAGGAACTAAGTCCATTTTTTGATTGCTCTCGAAAGGGACACTAGGTCTGCATCAATATAAATGTTTGTCGTCATCCACCTGCTAGATGGAAACACTAGAGGAAGGGAAACAATAAATAAGAGAGGAGAAAACAAGTGTCTTAGGGACAATCACATAGGAGGGTGCCCCCAAGTCACCAACCACAATGCTATGTCCATAAGACACAACACACAACAATGAAATCAGAGAGAGCAATTTAGAAGAATGATGATACAAATAGAAGGTCACAATAGTGGCAGTCTCCTGGTATTCTAAACCTTATAGGAGAATCCAAGGTCATTCCAAGAGGCCTAAACAACACATAACACATCACGGGGGAAGCACATTATGATATAAATAAAAGTTTATAGATACTTACTTATAGGGCCCCTTTCGGGCTAGAAGTTGTCTATAAGTAAATCATCATCGTCATCTTCCCACTCCCTAATGTTGGAGGACAGTGGGACATATGGTACCATAGCCAAATTTGTATCTTTTTCATTGTTAGGATCATCTTTGTTTGTTTGAATGTTGGGATCAATGTTTTCTTGTTGAGAGGCATGGTTTATAGCATATTCTTGTCTTCTTTTTCTTCTTTCTCTTACTTTTCTATTTCATTTTGTTTTACCACTTATCTTTTGTAAGATAAGGCTATCCTCTTTCATAGGATTTTGCAAATTAGAAGATGAAGCACCGAGATCAAACCTCATTTGTTGCGGTGGAACACTTGGTTGTTCATAATGACCTCCCAATCTTTGTAAGGATTTCAGGGGAGGAACCTCAGCATAGGGACCTTGTCCTTTCGGTCTAAAGTTCTCTTCACATGCGGGTTGTTTATCTTTTGTCATTTCTTGTGTAGGAGGACTAGGTATTTTAGTTTTATCCCAGAAGTAATTCAACTTGTAATGTTTTTGTTGAACCAAAGGTTTATACTTGTTTCGAGGGACGATGATTATATGGCCATCCAAAGGGAATTTCAGACAATGGTGTATTGTTGAAGGGATGCCTTTCATTTATTTTATCCAAGGATGTCCCAATTAAGTGTGAAAGAGGTTAGAAATAGGGACAACATCAAACCATTGTTTGAGATGTTTTCTAGATAGTGCTACTAATAAAGATATCTTACTCAAAGGCTTGATAAAGGTTCCCTTAAGCGTCTTGATCACAATGCTCGAGAGGTCATAAGAACCTTGCATTAATTGATGTGAAAAGAGGAACTCCTTGGTGGAAACATTAGTCATACAATTAGGGTCAATAAGAGTTCCATTCATGGGGTTTCCCATTATTTTCACAGTAATGTAAAGAGGTCCTTCTTTTTCTCCAGTTGCTCTATCATGAGGAGTGAAGACCATTTCAGGTTCAGGAGCCTTTCTTTTCATGTAAGGTCTAGGAGGGAACCTATTGTTTTTGTTATGATTAGAGGCCACGTTTATATTCTCAAACCAATGCCAAATCAGATTTTGAAATCTTTTCAAAATCGGTGCAAAAGATAAGAGCAAAAATAGCCCAGAATGCTTGATTTTTTGATACTTTTTCAAAGCCAATGAATGACACAAAAGATGTTGTAAGGATTTTGATCAAGGATATAAAGTTATATGTCTAATATTAGTCCAAAACAGAAATATAATCACTCTCAACACACTCTTGATGCAAATCCAAGATAATGCCAAGTCAAAATATAGTGAAAATATGTCAAAATGAGCACTTGTTTCACCAAAATTCAATGCAAAAGAGCATAACAAAGGGCGTTGTGAGGAAAATGATGATGGAAAACAAATAATATCATCAATAACAGCCACTTGATGCAAAAAGACCCAACACAACATGACTGTAGCACCACTTAAGGTAAAACCCTAGTGAAAATATAGCAGAATATGCAAATTTTCACGGGTTTTCAACTCTAAGACCTAGAAAAAGGGGTGTTGTAAGGAATTTTAGGATGTAAAGTTGAATAATATCACTAATATCAGTCACCTCAATCCATAAAATTGATCACAACATGCGTGGAGTGCAAACTAGGTCAAACCCTAGGGCAAAAATAGCCAAAATGTGTAGTTTTTCACCGAATTTTCACTACAAGAGCCCGTTAAAAGGGTGTTGTGAAGATTTTTATGAGGGGAAGAAAATTAATACCTTGATAACAGAAAAATAATCCTAAAATAGCTTTCACAACACACCTACGGTGCAAGTTTGGAGAGTTGATAAGGCTGAATTTAGCGAAAATTGTTGTTTTTGAAGCCCTAGGTTTGAGATCTTGGGAAAAAAATTTATATGAATGTTTGGAAGTCTAATTTATGATTAAATTGACTTAAACTTAGATCTGAAAATTATTTTCAAGCCTTAACATGCAAAATGCCCATGCAAATTTAGTGAAAATGCATCAAAATTGCTAGTTTTTGTTGAAATTTTCTATGTAAAAATACAAATATTTTAAATCTAAATGAAAATTCACACTAAAATGCAAGACTAAAGACAAATGGAAATTTGAATGAATCTCTAAAATTAGTAGAAAAATCTGATAAAAGATTTTGGCTAAAAACCCTAGATTTTAGAATTACTAGGTTATATAAAATTGTCAAAGTTTCCACAAAACCTTAGCAATTAAATGATGAAAATGCAAGGTAAATTTCTAATTTTTTGTATTTTTCTCTAGTTTATATCAGATCTGATGTAAAAATCATGAATTAGGAAAATTTAGAAAGAATTGATGCAATTTAGTAAGCTAAACAATTCAATTTTTTTGTATTTTTCAATTTTTCTTTTTTTTTGAATTTTTCTCAATGCAATAAAATAAATGACCAAATGAATGAATGAAACCACATCAAATATAAAGACAAACACTTAGAAAGTTGTAATTTAAGTCCAAAAACACGGATTCACCAAAATGTTTAGGGTAAAATTGGATTTTGTTAATCTTTTGTTGTTTAGATGTTTGAATCCTCCTTTCACCCTAACATTGAAGGATCTAGGGTTGAGTGATGAGCATTATCATACCCTAGGTCACTTGCAAATGAAGGGAAACTCAGATTAGGGAATTAATTATCAATTTTTCCTTCTCTTGTGTCTAATTAACAATTAAAACCCTAATTATGCAAATACGACAACAAATTGATGAATAATTAAAAAAGCTCTTGTAGACGGGAGTAAAATACTAAATTACACAATACCTGTTTTTGGGGTTCTAAAGAGAAATAGTCATGGACACTAGAGTGGGTGCCCAAGTCCAAGGTACCTACTTTTTTGAGGAATCTGGACCTCCTTCCAACAGTGATCAGCCCTATAACTTCTACTTCCCGAGATCTATCTATGGAGGACACTGGAGTGAGCACCCAAGTCCTAGAAGTGCTCCTTTGTCTGACTTTTCTTTAGATTCTGAATCCCTGATGTCTGCCAAGCCTTCCTACAACTCCACTTTTTCCAGATACGACACTTGTAACCTACAATCACAAGACTTGGTTTGGGGGTTGTGGTGTTTAGAGGTTTGCCTCAGTCAAATCCTGGAGGACACTTAAGTCTCCGAACACCGTTGTCAGATAAAGAGGGCATGTCCTTGTGAGGCAGAGGCCACAAACCAAAGGAAACAATGATAAAAACACAATAATATGTCACCTTGTAGTGAATCTCTCATGGAGGAAGATGCTCTTCATGCCATGAGGAGATTCAAGCTCAAATCTACAAATATCAATGCACAAAACATACAAGTCTACTCTTGCAACACAATAGAAAGCCTTGAATCACCTTGAGAACACAATAGCTTGCCAGTAATCATCTAGTTTACAAATGAATGCCTAAATTTGCTTATATATGCAACTACAAGCTCTCTCGCCAAGAAATTAAAATTCAAACTTTACCGTGTCGGCAAAATAACCAAAAAACGGTCATAATCCGACAACCAAAAATTAGAGCTACCCCAAAATAGGGCAGGACTAGGGCAAGGTACAGCTCAAGGGGTCCACCTAGGTCCTATTTGTCATGGAAACTATGTCTCATTCCATCAGGATGCTAAAATATGAACCAAAATGTCCTAAATGCACTCTAAAGACCCGGGACCTAAACCTTATGAGGGAAAAGCCCTCAAGGGGACATTTTCTAACATTACAATGAGATATCTAAATGGAATTTTAGACTATGGATTTTGGTATCCTAAAGATACTGACTTTACTCTTAGTCCTTATATAGATGTAGATTGGGTTGGAGATGTTGATGATAGAAAAAGTACAAGTGGAGGTGTTTTATTCTTGGGTAACAAATTGGTTTCATGGTTGAGAAAGAAGAAAGATTTAATTTCTTTGTCTATTTTAGAAGCAAAATATATTGATGCAGCATGTTGTTGTACTCAAGTGCTATGGATGAAGCAAACATTGAAGGATATAAGAGTTGTGTATGGAGAACTGGTGCAGGAGCACCCCTACAAGACAGGATATAGGTTCATTGTCCGCATGACAGGACATTAGTCTATTTTTAGCATGTTTGACTTCATAATGTAATAAGGTCCATTAGACCAATGCATATGTATTAGATCAGTTTAGGAGAGTGTGCAGGTAGTTAGAGCTCGTGATCAGGTTGTCTGAGCTGTCTTCTCCCAGCCGCTAGGAAGCTCCCAGCCGCTGGGAATCGAGTTGGTAGTACTTGTAGGATATTGCTATAAATAACTCAGATCAGTTAGGGTATGAAATGCCATCAGATAGAGAATATCATATCAGAGAGAGTAGTAGTTGTGTTATGTTGTACTAGTGATTGAGTGAGATCCAGAGATCAGTCCAGACATTGTGAAACATTGTTGCAGAAACAGGACATTTGTGTTTCATCTGAATAAGATCTCATCAATTGCATTATCTGGTTTATCAGCTGTTTATGTTTTGATTTCCATTATGATTACAAGTTGATGGATTCTTTCAAACCTTCCACCGGTTGATTCTGTGAATCGGTGGAATGGTCATGCATGTTAGTTTAGGTTGTATTTTAGTTTTCTGTTTATGCATTTCATTGTGTGGGAGATTGATCGGTAGCATGCTGTGAATCAACCTAGCATCCTCATGTGCTAGGGTTTAGGAAGATAAAATGTTAAGTTTTGATCTGAAGGTGATCCGGCCCGATCATCACATTTTCTTTGTGAAATTGTACGGTTCTGTGAGTTTGCATGCAGCTGACGGATATATAGGGATCTGCATGTGCTTTTCCAGACGGAGTGAATCGCATCGACATCTGCGAGTATATTGCTATCCGGATCAGGTTATGAAGCTGATGAAGATTGTATGTTTCAAGTGCATCAGGATGATATAAGTTGGATATATACTCAGTGTGTATATCGTCATCAAGATCATCTTTCGTGTGTATCCATCATCTGCATATCGCTATCGCATGCAGGAGTGAAAGTTCACTTTTTGGCTAAGGACCGGAAAGGTCATCATCAGGATATTGAAAAGATCACAGGATATTCATTATCATGTTGCGGAGGATATAAGTGTCTTATATCCTGTTGACATCATCATCAGGTGCATTGACATCATCATCAGGTGCATGTGACGTCATCGTCATCAAGATATTGCGAATATCACCCTATGCAAGTTTATCCTGCTGTCGCTAAGTGTTTCGGCATCGGCGTAAGTCATTGGCATAAAGTTTGGTTAACATCATCAGGATGTTTCAATATGACCGGATAAGTCATATCCTGATGCTGTTGTTTGTGTAGTCGGATATCGGGGTGACGTAAGCATCAAAGGAAAGGTGCTTGAAGTTGTTGTCATCAGGATATTTGGAGGGAACCGGATATTTTATATCCTGCTGATGAAGGTGATGCTGAACATCATGATGATGAAGATAGAGTTTGGTGGTAAGATGAACAGTGAACATCAGGAGGATGTTTGCGCTAGCCGAATGTGATGATGCTGCTGACAGGCGAAAGGCGAAAGGCGATAAGGAAGTGAACAGTAGTTAGCAGGAGGATATTTCATGCTCGTTCGAAATATGATGATGCTGTCTATGTTAGCAAGAAATATGATGATGATGATAAGCCGATAGGTATTATAACATGCTGGTTGTATTAATGACTCCTCCTTCCCATTTGTAAGCTCCCGTTGCATTTACCTCTGCATCATAGTGGTATCAGAGCAAAGGAAGGATCTTCTGGAAAAGATCAGGATATAGCAGGATGTCAGGTGACGAAGGAACATCTGAGGTTCCGACAAGGATGACCAACGTTGAGTTGGCAGTTCTGGTGAAGAAACAGATTGCAGAGAGCAAGGCCGTGAAGGCTCAGAATCAGGAATTGAAGGATGAGTTAGCGAAGTTGAGGAGCAAAGTAGGTTCTGGTAGAGAAGAAGATAGGGAAGAAGAAGAGATCCCTAGTTGGAGCGAGGAGGTCGTTCCTGCAGACTAGAGACCACTGTTGAACGCCCTCAAGGCCATGGAGAGGAGAACCATGGATGTGAAACTGGATTTGCCAGTGTTTACAGGAAAGATGGAACCTGATTCAGTGATGGAGTGGATAGACTCCTTGAACAATTTCTTTGAAACAGAGGAGATACCAGAACAACAGAGGGTGAAAATAGCCCAGTCAAAAATGAAAGAAGCTGCCTTGACATGGTGGAATTTCGTCCAAGATGATAGAGTACAGGAAGGAAAGTGTAGAGTCACTACATGGAAGAAGATGATGGCATTAGTAAAGGAAGCTTATGTCCCATTGGATTGTAGTATCCAATTACACAAAAGGAAGCAAAACCTGAAGCAGAAGGAGCTAGATGTCAGCTCATATACAGAAGAATTCATGAAACTTTGTATGAAAACAAAGGTAAAGGAAAGTGAAGAAGAGAAGGTAGCCAGATACCTTAATGGATTGAGGTTCAATATTCAGGAAGATTTAAGTCTGCATAATCCAGATACAGTTCAGAAATGCTTTTAGTTGGCATTGAAAGTGGAAGAGAAGTTAAAGAGAAAACAAGAACAACACAATAGAGGAAGAGGAAGACAACAAAGAGGTGGAAGAGGTCCTTTTAGAGGTAGAGGACATGGACATGGATATCAAGGAGAATCCAGTCATGACAATAGTAAGGGAAACAATAGTCAGAACCAGGGGGAAAATTATAGTCAGCAAGGAAACTTCAGAGGTAGAAGACCTTTCAGAGGAAGATCCCAGGGCAGAGGATCCATCAGATGTTATAACTGTAACAAAGAAGGCCATATAGCCAGCAGATGTCCAGAAAAGGCCACAAGCTCAACAGGAGAAAGGAGAACAAATCTGGTCCAAGAACCTGATAATCAAAGTATGACAGGCTCTAATGCTTTTCAGAGTGTGAATGCTCCTGATAATTATGGATACCCAGAAAGTGGAGAGTCTCTAATGATGAGAAGAACAATGACTACCATGAAGGTACCTGACAAAGAATCCCCTCAAAGAAAGTCTCTTTTCAGGACTATTTGCAAAGCAGGAGGTAAGGCATGTAAAGTTTTGATTGATTCTGGTTCTACTAAAAATTTTGTGTCTGAAGAAATGGTGACAAAACTTAAGCTTAGGAGATTGCCTCACCCATCCCCATATAAAGTCTCATGGCTTACCAAAGGTCAGCAGACAACTGTAGAAGAGTAGGCTTGGGTAGAATTTCAGATTGGAGCATATAAGGATAAGTTGTTGTTTGACATTACCACGATGGATGCTTGCAATCTTTTATTTGGTAGACCATGGCAGTATGATTTGAAGGCACAACATGATGGTGTTAGAAACATCTATACAATCACTAAAGATGGTAAGGATATAAAGTTACTACCATTAACAGAGAAGGAGGAGAAATCTAAAGGAAAAGAGGTGAAGGTAATGCTGATGGAAGGTAAACAGTTCATGAAAGAAGTAGCAGCAGAAGGTGCAGTTGCATATGCCCTAATCCCATGTATGAGGGTGAATAAAGAACAACAGCAAGAAGTCAAGGAAGAGAAGAAACAAAGGTTCATAGACCTAGCTATCCAAGAGCTATTGGATAAGTACAAAGGTATCATCTCAGAAGGAATGCCAAGATCCCTACCACCTGTCAGGGATATCAGTCACTGCATAGACTTAATTCTAGGGTCAACACTTCCAAACAAAGCAGCCTATAAGCTAACTCCAGAACAGAATGCAGAAGTAGCTAGACAAATTGAAGAATTATTGGATTCAGGTCTAATTGGGAAAAGTTTAAGTCCATGTGCAGTACCAGCTGTACTAGCACCAAAGAAGGAAGGTACTTGGAGGCTTTGCACAGATTCCAGAGCTATTAACAAGATCACAATCAGGTATAGGTTTCCAATCCCTAGGATAGAGGATTTACTTGACTGTTTGGGAGGTGCTAAGTATTTTACAAAAATAGATCTAAAGAGTGGATATCATCATATCAGGATTAGACCAGGAGATGAATGGAAAACAGCATTCAAAACTAATGAAGGGTTATATGAGTGGAAGGTTATGCCTTTTGGTTTATCTAATGCACCTAGTACTTTTATGAGGTTGATGAATGAGGTTTTGAAAGAGTTCATTGGTAAGTTTATCATAGTATATCTAGATGACATTCTGATTTTCAGCAACACAAAAGAAGACCATCTCAGACACATAGATTTGGTTCTTAAGAGGTTACATGAGGAGCAGCTGATGATAAATTTAGACAAGTGTTTGTTCATGCAAGAGGAGATCACATATTTGGGTTTTGTCATTTCACAAGGAAAGTTACAAATGGATAAGGAGAAGGTAAGTGCCATATTGTCTTGGCCAACCCCACAGACTATGAATGATGTCAGAAGTTTCCATGGGTTAGCAACCTTCTACAGGAAGTTTATAAGAGGGTTTAGTCATATTTGTGCACTCATGCTTGATACCATCAAAGGAGGACAGAAGTGCAGATTTGTTTGGACTCAAGGAGCAGATGATTCTTTTGAAACATTGAAGACGAAGGTGGCATAGCAGCCAGTCCTTGCACTTCCAGACTTTAACAAAATCTTTCAGGTAGAATGTGATGCCAATCACATGGCCATCGGAGCAGTACTCAGCCAAGAAGGTAGACCTATTGCATTTTTCAGTGAGAAGCTCAATGATGCTAAAAAGAGGTATTCCTCATATGATTTGGAAATGTATGCTTTAGTCCAGTCACTCAAGAAATGGAGGCATTACTTGATGCCAAAGGAATTCATAGTATTCACAGATAACCAGGCTCTGAGTTTCATAAACAGCCAGGAAAAGCTGAACCACAGACACATGAAATGGGTAGAAACCTTACAAGCTTTTACTTTTACATTGAAGCATAAGAAAGGAGTCAAGAATAAAGTTGCAGATGCTTTGAGCAGGAGAGTTCTAACAGTCAACCAGATTCAGTTAGAAAGTGTTGGCATTGATTCACTAAAGACCATGTATGAGACTGATGAAGATTTTGGGGAGATATATCATGTATGTACTTCTTTTGGAGAAAAATATCATGCTGAATTCTCTGAATTTTTGATTCAAGATGGATTGTTGTTCAAAGGTGGATAGTTATGTATTCCAAGGTGTTCTATGAGGTTAAACATCATTAAGGAGAAACATTGTGGAGCCATGGCAGGTCATTTTGGTCTAGATAAGACTCTTGATCTTGTCCGAAGACATTACTTTTGGCCTAAGTTACACTTAGATGTCAGAAAATTTGTAGAGACATGTGTGATATGTCAGAAAGCTAAAGGCAGGTCGACTAATGCAGGTTTATATCAGCCCTTACCCATTCCTTCCAGACCATGGGAAAGCATAAGTATGGATTTTGTCTTGGGTTTACCAAGGACAAGGAAAGGGTTTGACAGTGTTTTTGTTGTAGTGGATAGATTCAGCAAAATGGCACATTTCTTGCCATGTAAAACCACTGCTGATGCTTCATACATTGCAGATTTGTTTTTCAGGGAGATTGTCCGGATCCATGGATTGCCATTGAGCATAGTGTCAGATAGGGATGTGAAGTTTATTGGTCACTTCTGGAGAACTCTTTGGAAGAAACTTGGAACAAATTTGTCTTTTTCCTCTGCATATCATCCTCAAACGGATGGACAGACTGAAGTAGTGAACCGTTCCTTAGGGAATTTGCTTAGGTGTTTGACAAAACAACATGGAGAAAAGTGGGATAATATTCTATCTCAAGCTGAATTTTCCTATAATGATACTGTCAATAGGAGCACAGGGAAATCACCTTTCCAGATAGTTTATGGTATGCATCCAAGAGGAATTTTGGAATTGAGAGATCTACCTATAGTAGACCCTGTTAGTGCAGAAGGAGAAGCTTTTGCAGAAGCCATAAAAGAGGTTCATGATCAAGTCAAGACCCAACTGCAGCAAACCACCTTGAAGTATAAGGAATATACTGATAAAAAGAAGAAGGATGTACAGTTTGATGTTGGAGATTTGGTATGGGTTCATTTGAAGAAGGACAGACTTCCTAAGGGAAAATATACTAAACTTATGCAGAGAAAAGTTGGACCATGTTAGATTTTGCACAAGCATGGACAGAATGCTTATGAGATACAACTCCCCCTGATCTTGGTTTGTCCCCTATATTCAATGTATGTGATTTAACTCCATACAAGTCTTATCCAGATGTAGATCAGGAACTCCTACAAGATACAGCCCATGATGACATTCCCAAGCATGATCCTCCACAGTTGCAGAAGGTTTTGGACACCAGAGTGGTCAAACAGACTCGGAACAAACAGTACTTGGAGTATCTAGTCTCTTGGAAGGGAAAACCTAATTCTGAAGCCATCTGGATGACTGAAGAGCAGATCCAGAAACATGGTGCAGATCTTCATACTCTCATCTCAAGTGGACTTGAGATTTCTTCTTCTGGGGAGTATGGTGCAGGAGCAGCCCTACAAGACAGGATATAGGTTCATTGTCCGCATGACAGGACATTAGTCTATTTTTAGCATGTTTGACTTCATAATGTAATAAGGTCCATTGGACCAATGCATATGTATTAGATCAGTTTAGGAGAGTATGCAAGTAGTTAGAGCTCATGATCAGGTTGTCTGAGCTGTCTTCTCCCAGCCGCTAGGAAGCTCCTAGCCGTTGGGAATCGAGTTGGTAGTACTCGTAGGATATTGCTATAAATAACTCAGATCAGTTAGGGTATGAAATGCCATCAGATAGAGAATATCATATCAGAGAGAGAGTAGTTGTTGTGTTATGTTGTACTGGTGATTGAGTGAGATCCAGAGATCAGTCTAGACATTGTGAAAAATTGTTGCAGAAACAGGACATTTGTGTTTCATCTGAATAAGATCTCATCAATTGCATTATCTGGTTTATCAGCTATTTATGTTTTGATTTCCGTTCTGATTACAAGTTGATGGATTCTTTCAACCCTTCCACCGGTTGATTCTGTGAATCGGTGGAATGGTCATGCATGTTAGTTTAGGTTGTATTTTAGTTTTCTGTTTATGCATTTCATTGTGTGGGAGATCGATCGGTAGAATGCTGTGAATCAACCTAGCATCCTCATGTGCTAGGGTTTAGGAAGATAAACTGTTAAGTTTTGATCTGAAGGTGATCCGGCCCGATCATCACATTTTCTTTGTGAAATTGTGCGGTTCTGTGAGTTTGCATGCAGCTGACGGATATACAGGGATCTGTATGTGCTTTTCCAGACGGAGTGAATCGCATCGACATCTGCGAGTATATTGCTATCCGGATCGGGTTATGAAGTTGATGAAGATTGTATGTTTCAAGTGCATCAGGATGATATAAGTTGGATATATACTCAGTGTGTATATCGTCATCAGGATCATCTTTCGTGTGTATCCATCATCTGCATATCGCTATCGCATGCAAGAGTGAAAGTTCACTTTTTGGCTAAGGACTGGAAAGGTCATCATCAGGATATTGAAAAGATCATAGGATATTCATTATCATGTTGCGGAGGATATAAGTGTCTTATATCCTGTTGACATCATCATCAGGTGCATTGACATCATCATCAGGTGCATGTGATGTCATCGTCATCAGGATATTGCGAATATCACCCTATGCAAGTTTATCCTGCTGTCGCTAAGTGTTTTGGCATCGGCGTAAGTCATCGGCATAAAGTTTGGTTAACATCATCAGGATGTTTCAATATGACCGAATAAGTCATATCCTGATGCTGTTGTTTGTGTAGTCGGATATCAGGGTGATGTAAGCATCAAAGGAAAGGTGCTTGAAGTTGTCGTCATCAGGATATTTGGAGGGAACCGGATATTTTATATCCTACTGATGAAGGTGATGCTGAACATCATGATGATGAAGATAGAGTTTGGCGGTAAGATGAACAGTGAACATCAGGAGGATGTTTGCGCTAGCCGAATGTGATGATGTTGCTGACAGGCGAAAGGCGAAAGGCGATAAGGAAGTGAATAGTAGTTAGCAGGAGGATATTTCATGCTCGTTCGAAATATGATGATGCTGTCTATGTTAGCAAGAAATATGATGATGATGATAAGCCGATAGGTATTATAACATGCTGGTTGTATTAATGACTCCTCCTTCCCATTTGTAAGCTCCCGTTGCGTTTACCTCTGCATCAAGAACCAATTTTAATCTTTTGTGAGAATACAAGTTCTATAAACATTTCAAAGAATCTAGTGATGCAGTCAAGAACAAAGCATATATCAATAAGGTATCACTTTCCCAGAGAAAAGGTAATAGAGAATGAAGTAAAGATGGAATATGTGTCTACAAAGGATTAGATTGTAGATATTTTCACAAAGCCACTGCCTAAGGATACTTTTGAGTATCTTAGCGAGAAGTTAGGTGTTATTAGCCCTCTTGCTCTAAACTAAGATGCCTAGGAAGTGCATCAATCCAGTGATGCCCCAAAGTCTCATTTTTTTTAATCTTGGTTGATGTTTTGAAGGCTACCTCTCAGGGGGAGTAGGTAGATGTTGTGATATGAGTTCTTGACAAAAAGTAGTAAGTGTTGTAGTGTTGCTGATAGGGGGAGTAGTGCAATAGTAGTAAGATCTGAGTTGAACTTTGATAACTAAAGAGGGGGAGAAGTTCTAGCACCCTTTTCCATTGATGTCAAATGGGGAGATAAGTTCATGTGAAAAACTTAAGGAGAGAAATTTTTATTGATGTCAAAAGAGGGAGAATGTTGCAACTTAAGGAGAGAAATTCTGATTGATGTCAAAAGAGGGAGAAAGTTGTAGCCAGAGAAATCTTAAAGTAAGGGGGAGCAAAGAAGCAAAGCAAGTTTATTTGTCTTGATGGTTTTTCACATCATGTTTTTCCATGAATGACAAAGGGGTAGATTGTTGCAAGTATTAGCAGTAAGTGGTTTCACTGATGTCAACACCTAAGGTTAGCATCTAAGGAAGTTATTTAGATCAGTTTAAGTGTTTGTGAAGTTAGTGCAATTACAAAACTATTCTATCTCCCAGAACAGTGCAGTGTTTTGCTCCGCATATCTTGCAGATTGAATATCTTTGCTTGTGGTTTGAAAGTTATGTTAAGGGATGTCTTTAGTTATTATGTCTCAAGTTCGAGCCTCCGGTGTAAATATTTGAGGGAGTTCTGGTCGCTAGAGTAAAAATTGTTTTTCTAAGTATTCAATGGTGACAAGGAGAATGTATTCTACTCTGCATTTCTCTGCATTTAAGTTTTATAGATTGTGGTTCTAGAATTAACTTTGGGATGATGCTATGTGTCTTCAATTGAAGTGGTTCATGATTTGGTGCTCCACAAGTGATCTTTTCTTTGTGACAGTGGTTGACAGTAATGTTTAAGTGGTTTAGTTTGAAGAATCTTCTAGATAGAGTGTTTGGAGGTTGTGTAAAAGTTCTTGGTGATTGTAATGTGCTTGTGGATGTCTCTAAATCGTGTTCTTGCTTTTTGATTGGTCTGCAAAGTGTAATTTGGATCATGGTTGAAGCATGTTCCTAGAGGTGATGAAGGCGATAAATCATAAAACACACAACAACAAAAATTGCACATAGAAAATAGAACTTTCTTTATTGATTTGGACAACTTATTACATTATAGAAGCTCAGATACAATCAAAGGAATCAACCCTCCACAGGCTGCAACACAATACAACTTCCTATCCCAAGACTCTGGAATCACCTTCTGTAACCCCAAATCAGCTAGGGTTTCTATTTTCCCACCTATTCTTGACTCTACACTTCCCCCCTTAACTCTACTTCTGCCCAGGGTTCCCAAAAATGGTTATTAATAGCCCTTTTAGTGGCCAACAACCTAATTTTAAAATTTGCATCTCCATCCAAAAATAGGTCAACTTCCGGGAGCCATAACTTTTGATCCAAGTGTCCGATTGATGAACTATTTTATGCGTTGGAAAGATTGTAGAGTGCTCTACACATTAAGAACTTGCTCTACCAGTTTTGGCCATTTTTAGGCCCGTACGGAGCTGTTAACTGCCTCAAACCTGAGTTTGAATAATTTTCAAGTATTTTTCAGGAAACAAAAACTTTAATATCTTTCAGCTTGCAAATGATCTTTTCGTGATTCCTTTGACAAAGGTATTATTTTTTCGTTATGAAGCTTCCTGCAAATTTTGACTTCAATTCGTGCCCAAATGCAAACTTTCTAAAAATAGCAGGTTGCTATTTTTAGCAGTTTGGAAAAACTGAAAGTTCTACATCATTATTCAAGCGATTATGGAACCAGAACCACAAATTTTGAAAAGAAATGGAAAGAACATCAACAATTTTGAAACACATCTTTTTCTGAGTGATGCAAGATTGCCCTTACACCACTAGATGCTCCTGCATCAAAAGGTCTTGGTGTTAACACTAGTTTTGGTCGACCTGGTTGTTTTCACTACTTGCGGTTATGCTTTTGAGTTTGTGAAAGCATCTTGTTGCATAGAAGATTGCATTTGAGCCCTAGCTAAGGTGTGGTGTGGTCCACATTCATTCTTTTCCACAGTGGGAATGTTTAGGTCTAGACCTAATTGGAATAGTGGTTATGTTTGTTGTTTGTGCCAACCTTGAAGATTGTTTCCAATATTGCAAATACATAAATATGAGTTAGATAATCAGGAAATGGAGTGAAGTTATTGAGATAGATGAGATGGCTACATGATAAACATAATTTGTTGAAGGTGTGATTTGAATGGTATGATAATGAGCAGTAAAGGATATATTTTTGATGCAGAGAGGTTGCAATAGATTCAGTTGAGTTTGTGGTGGATCCCTAGTAGCTGTGAGATCCATTCTCATTGTAACTATCTTCTTCTATCTTCTACTTTATGTAGTGAGCCTCTTCCTTTGGCAATGAGCCCCTTATTTTTACAATGAGAATTTTTGGCAGTGAGCCCTAAGGAAGTGAGAATTGTTGTAATTTTGATGTATCATTTATATTGTGAGTTAATCCTCACTATGGTTTTTCCCTCATTGGGTTTTCCATGTAAAAAATCTAGTGTCTCATATGTTGAATGTGTTTAAGTTTCTAATTTCATGCTTTCATGGTTAAATCATAATAATAGTGATTAAGTGATTGATGTGTTGATGTTTATAAGAAGATTAAGTTTTGGTGACAACTGATTCACCCCCCCTCTTAGTTGTCTTGTGCATTTCAACAAGTAGTCATAGTAGAGGTGGTAGAGAGGCTAGAGGTAGGCCATTAAGATATCCCTAGGAGTCTTAGATAGGTAGATGTAGAGATGGGAGAGGCAGGGCAGTAGGATTCACTAGTAGCATAGACAAAGGTGGAGAGACTATAGCAGATCCTACATGAAGAGACCCATAGGAGGACTCGAGTAGAGCTTTATTTGGTGAGATATCGATAGGAGAGGGATACTGCTAGGGTAGAGTTGAGGCAGGCTAGAGTAGCTACCCAAGGACAAGAACAGGTACATGTACATGTACCTGACTCAGTGGCACAAACTTGCATCACAAAAGAGCATGATGGAGTTAGTAGCAATGAGACTGAGGGCTAAGTCATCCCTTTAGAGGATGACCTTGGTGAGAGATACTACTAGGGCCATGATTGGCATAGACCAGCTGACAGTTACTCTGGTGACAGAGTTGACTCAAGTTCAACATGAGTTGAACCAAGTGATTTGAGACTGTAGTGCGAGTAGTGTAGAGGCAACCAAACTTTCATGAGAAGAGAAGACCAAGGGCCTCATCCTTTAGGAGATCTAGGGCTTCAGTTATGGGACCACCATAGCCTAGACCAGTAGTACCCTAGTAGCCTCCCCCAGCCACATGACCATCAACCTCCGGTGCAGGAGCCAAGCCCTCTAAGGGGAGTTCCTCATAGACATAGTTGTCAGATTGTTGTACTTTTATGTATTTTGGGACTATGATGCATGTGGACTTATTTGAATATATTTCATAGCTCTTAGTAGCCCATTATGACATTTTTTCATTTTTGATATGTATATGATGAGATGGTATGATTTTTGATGACCTATATGAGATGTTTTATGGATGAAACTTATGATGCACATGATGTTTTATGGATTTATGTGATGTATATGATGTTATGGATGTATATATGATGTATATGATATTTATGATGTTGTGGATGTATATGTTGACATGGTTATAAATGTGATGAATATATATTATGATTTATGAATTTATGATTAATGTATTGTCTAACATGCATATTTTTGTAGGACTCCTATGTGGATGAGAGGAAATAAGAAAAAGATGATGATGTTTAAAATAGATAAATGATGGTTGATTGATCTTCATGAAATCTATGGTTTTTTATTGGTATATATGGATGGATAGATGGAGAGATTTTGCTTTGGTTATGCTTTATAAAATGTAAAGAACAATCCTTATTTTGATATAGCAATGGATATTATGCACTAGGGTATATAAGACCAAGGTGATGATGTATCCAATGCATAGGATGTTGACTCTGTAAACAAATGATTTGAACTTATTTCTACTATACATAATAGAACCTTGTTAGATATGTGAATGCATAATAGTCTTAGCATAGAATGATCTTAATACACAAGGCATTTCTAGAAACTTAGATACAAAATATATTGATATGAAAGCTGCTAATTCCAACAACAAGATAAATATTAGTCATATTAGGATGATAAGAACATCCCACAAACATAGCATACAAAAGAAATGACCATGCCCCAATCCATATTGTATCGCAACATACCAAGATATAGATGTATCAAGGTAGTCTTGATTAGGTTTTAGAAAGGAACAAAAGATAAACCAAAAAGAAATTGACCAACTGATAAAATAAATACACAACCGTCATATTCTCTTGCCAAAGAGGATGTTCATGGTAGATTGGACCTTAATGTAGGAATGGTATATCCGTTAAAGGCTTTGGATTAGGATAGAAGGATTTAGTAGATGTGGCCAAAAATATGTGGACAAGTGTATTGCTTCAGGAGTAGTCTTTTTCTAATGATTTGATAAGTACTTGAGATTTCAAAAGATACATAGTTTTTTGTCTACTTGAGTTAGTCAAGTTGAGTTGATAGGTGAATAAGATGGATTGTGGTAGATGGATGAAGTGATAGTTTTGATTTATTATGATTGTGATGGATGAATAATGTGTACAAAAAGATGAGTGACAGTGTGACCATTCCTCTTGAGACAAAAAAGGACCCATTCCTAGACCTAGGTTAAGTAAAAGTGCCCCCATTTAGGTAGAGGATTTTATTATGGAGAATGATGGATGGATGAACTAACCATGAATGATGCTAGTGGGTAATAATTGACAGTGACAATTTCCAAGGCATGATAGATGGGTATGTGGAAATGCAAAGGTCAACAACTTTATTATGGATGGATGGGGTTTTATTATGGAATGAAATGTAGTGATGTGGATAGATGAAGTAGATGGTGGATGCAGACTCTTACACATAGCATATGTTTACCAAGTTTTCACTATGGTATTTATACAAGATATTTGTTTACTAGATTTTCACCAGAGGATGGATTATTTTATTGTTGTATATTTTAGTTTTTTATTTTTGTTTGGATTTTTCTTTTTTTTTTTTTTTTTAAAATTTGGATTTTTTGCTAGGGATACTCTGAGGATCAAGCATAGAATTTCTTAAGATAAAAACTATTGATGGGTTCATCAAGATGAATGCCTTTAGGTGTTGACAATATATAAGCTCCTCATCCATAAACTATTGTAACAACAAAGGGTCCCAACAAATTTTAAACTTTCCCTTTTTGTCTCGATCATGCCATTTTCTCTATTTTTCTTTAAGGTCACCTAATTGAAACCATCTTTCCTTAATTTTCTTGTTATAGTAATGATGAAGGTAGTTTTGATAAACCTAAAGGTTGTTAAAATTAGGGTAGACAACTGAGAGGGGGGGTGAATTAGTTGTCACAAAACTTTACCTTTTGCTGCATTTAATCTTCTTTACCACTTATTAATAGATTAATAATATAACCATGAAAGCATGAATCTACAACACATGAGTAGAAACATAATCAACACACATAACACCATGATTTTTACATGGAAACCTAGTTAAGGGAAAAACCACGATGGGGGTTAACCACCAAGATTTATTCTCTGTTAAAAGAATAGAAAAATGGGAAGGCACTTGCCTTTGGGTGCACTGCCCAGAGCTTACTGCTCTAAGAGACTCACTGTCTACAAAAACATTCACATGATTAACACTGAAAGGTTGAACTGAGAAACATCTTCTTCATGCCAAGGTTTAGTTCCATTGAAGCTCACAACACCTCTGCTCTACCCCCAAATACTTCCTCACTACCTCTGCATCTTTGCTCACATCACAATTTACATGACTTCATTACACTTATTTATACATGACATCGACTTTGGAATGAACATCAAAGTCGACCTTATAATCATTTATCTGGAAAATTCTCCAAGATAGGCATTACAAGCAATTACAATTACAAGACTTGACTTAATACAAAATGCTACATGCAGATCACTACATTGTTAGCCAAACATAGCTGGGACTCAAATCTTCCTCGAACAACATGCCACACTCCATAGAACTTCTCTTAGATCATCTGTAACACGTACAAAGCATTCAGGCGGCCAATACTAGAAAGAACAACACCCAAGCAGAAATCTTCAACTGCGAGCTCAATCCTTAATGTAGACCACCAACACAATAGGTACATGATCTAGAGACCCCCACAAGCACAATAAAATCAACAAGAACAACTGCACCACCTCAAATCACCAGAATCACTTGCATCTACATACCGAAACTTAAAAACATTAACTATCATGACTGTCACACTAGAAAGATTGCTTGCGGACCTCCAAACCACGAACCACTTGAGTTGAGGATACACACCAACATCCCAAACATACCTCTAGAACCGCAAACCATAATATTCCAATGCAGAGAAATCTAGACCAAATTCCTGTCACTCTGTTACCTCTGAACAACTACAAAACCTGGTTCAACTCAAATGGCCATAACTTTACCAATCCTCCATGTGGACCTCTCAAATCTTAGCTGGAGCAACTTTAGACAATCCTCTACAAAACCCTTAAGTCCATAGACTCTGATCTTCATCTCACTAGGAATGTAGAGCAATCTACTTTACTAAATTACACTATCTTCACTATCTCTGACAAAGAGATATGTTGGCATCAATGACAACACATCATAGGCACATATTTGCAACAATCTCCCCCTTTGTCATTGATGGGAACATATGATGTGAAAATGATTCAACCATCAAGACAAGGACTTCTCCCCCTTTCTCTTATCACACATTCAACCACTTTCTTCACTGGTCCCCCTTTCATAGCAACTACTTACTTCTGAGTTTTTCATGTTACTTTTCTCCCCCTTTGACATTAATGGCAAAGGGCACATATTTGCAATCATCTCTCCCCCTTTTTGTTTCTTAGATAAAACCAAACTAAACTCTAGAATTAACATACTGACTACTCCCCCTGAGTAGCATTCCCTTTACACCAATCCAGATCACAAGATATGACTGTGAGTTCCACCGGATTGATGCACACTAATACACCTTAGTTCTGAACAAGAGGGGTAATAACCCCTAACTTCACTCTGAGATACTCAAAAGTGTCCTTAGGTAGAGGCTTAGTGAGGATATCCACAATTTGATCCTTTGAAGGAGCAAACTCCAATATGACTTCATTCTCATTTACCTTCTCTCTCAAAAAGTGAAACTTGATGGATATGTACTTTGTCTTTGAATGCAACATGAGGTTCTTTGAGATGTTTATTGCACTTGAATTATCACAGAATATTGTAACAGGTTCTTCAAACACAATTCTGATATCCTTCAACATTTGCTTCATCCACAAAACTTGAGTACAATTACTTGTTGCTGCTATATACTCTGCCTCTGCAGTAGACAGAGACATTACCTCCTACTTTTTGCTCAACCAAGAAACCAATCTCTTTCCCAAAAAAAAAGCACCACCACTAGTACTCTTCCTGTCATCCACATCTCCCACCCAATCAGCATCTGTATATGCATGAAGAGTAAAATCATCATCTGTAGGATACCATAATGGTGCAGCAGTTTGCAAGGTTGATAGGATAGTAAACGAGTTGGATAAAGGCCTGACAGAGGTTGCAAAAGGTAATGTGATAGTGAATAGGGGAAAGATAGTTGAGAGAAGCATGGATATTGATGAAGGTGACAAGGTCAGAGGACCCAGAATGGGACAGTCTACAAAGAATGCATATGGTCAAGAAACAAGTAATGTTGGCAAGCATGCCATAGACAGTGAAGGATCAAAGCCAAAAGAACCTGATGAAGACAAACAAGAAGGACAAAGACAAGCAATGAAGGATAATTTGCAAGATTATTTCCAAGGGACTTGGAAAAGTTTCAAGTTAGGGTGTATGGTGCAGTGCACCTAGGACATTTTTTTGTCAGTTGTTTAAAATTTTGTTTTGTTGAAGACTAGGGAGTTTCAAAAATAATGTATTAAAGCCTTGAGATGCATGAGGTTGTAAGTGGAGGTTTAAAATAGGCAATTATATTTAGTGGTCTACAGTCCTTTTAAGAGTGTGATAATCTATTTTTAGATATACAGTCTTTTTTATGAAAAAATAGTCAGTTGAGGCTATTTTTAGCCTTTTCCCACGATTAGGAAGGAGGTAATGGAGGAAATTCATGGAAAGGATAAGAAGGAGACCTCTCTCATGAGATGGTATTGTATTTTTGATGAAGTTTGAACGAAGGAGATGAAGAAAATAATAGTTTGTTGTCCCCATGTCACTGTTTTTCTATATTTTTATTGTTTCTTTCATCTTTTATGAGGCCATACAATACTGTCAAGATCTTCAATGCAATTTTGTAATGGATGGTTTTACCTTCGTGTTGAACCAAGTGTGGATTAATTTCATTATCATTGAAGGGTTTAAAAAATGTTTATCCTGTCATTGCCCTGTTTTCAAGTTTTGTCACTGCTTTATTGTTGTTCCCTTCAACTGTACCTACCTGTACTGCATAGTCAAGGGCACATAGGATTAAAATTATGTAGTAAATGTTCTTAGCCTTCATTTAAGCCAAGTTATAGAAGTTTTCATGATGGTTTATGCTTTTTATCATTATTTTGTGAAAGGAGGTCTCTAACCCTTGTTTTAAGGGTTTTAGAAGTTTTTTTTTTGTTTTCATATTGCTATGTTACAACCCCAAAATGGGTGGAGTGGGTTTAGAATGGGGTGTTTTCTAATTGGTTTTGCATGTAGGAGTAGGGGACAAGTAAAGGTGAAGATTTGAGCCATTCAGCCTCTTTGTGACATGAATTTGGCAAACTAGTGTTGGAGGAGTGAAGATTGGATCATAAAATGAGTTAAAATGAACTTAGTGTTGCAAGTATGGGTCTAACCGGTGTTGTCAATGATGTCAACATACTCATGTTGCATTAATGAGAAGGATTAGATGAGCAGAGAGAAGCAATGGAGATAGTGAAGTGGAGATCCTAGCTAAGATGTAGATTAGAGATTGCGGTTCAAAGGGTTTGTAAATATGAGTCTTGAGATGATCTAGTCAAGTTTTCAGAGGTCCGCATGAAGATTTAAAGAAGTTATGGCTGCTCAAGTAGACCTGGCTCCAGCAGGTGGTCAGAGGTGACAAAGTGACAGATAGGTCCAGTGAGATCCGAAAATGCATTATCTCATTCTACAGATTTGAGGAAGTGTTGAGGACGTCCTTCTAAAGTGTCAAGTAGATTGGTTCGTGGTTTGAAGGTCCGGAAGAACCTATTCCTTTGTGACAGTGATGACAGATTGTGTTCTTAAGGTTCTGGATGAAAGATAGAAGGATTCTAGTAAGCAGATGAAGTGCAGATGTTCTTGGTGATTCAGGAAAGCTTGTGGTGATCTGTAGATCGTGTCCAGTTCATGTTGGTGGTCTGCATTGAAGTTAGAGTGTGCATTTGAAGAATAACCACTGGATGATGGTGTTCTTCCTGAGACTGGCTGACCGGATGTATTACACATCTTGCAGATGTTCTTGTAGATGTTTGCTGACTTAGATGATTATTCCTAAGTTGATGCCTTATATAAATGAGGATTGGGAAGTTAGTTTGAACTAGCCTTTTTGTGTGGAGATGAACGAGTGGTAGCGAAGAGGAGAGCAAAAGGTAGAGTAGAAGTATTGAGCTTAATGGAACTAATTCAAGCATGGTGAAGATGCTATTCTCTAGTTCATGTATGTGATACTTATTTCTTTGTAGACAATGTGTCTCTTGTAGGCAGTGAGCCTCTTGTGAGCAGTTTGCTCAGGCAGTGAGCCCTAATTGGCATGTGTCATTTTGTTCTTTCTATTCTTCTAACAGAGAATACATTCTTGGGTTAATCACCCCGTGGTTTTTCCCTTAACCAGGTTTTCCACGTCAAAATCTTGGTGTCTTATGTGTTGATGAGTTTCTGCTTTTGATTTGAATGCATTATGTTTCATGTTTAATATACTGCTAATCACTAAGAGGATTTAAGTGTGTAAATTGGAGAAAGTTTTGCACAACTGATTCACCCCCCTTCTCAGTTGTGTGCCCTAAGTCTAACAGTTGGTATTAGAGCTAAGTTCCTCTAAAAAGAGCTTAACCGCTTGAGGAGATCTAGGATGTCGTCATACAAGAAAGATAGTCCGAAGTTTGATGGAACCAACTTTGCTCTTTGGAAAGGTCACATGAAATGTCCCTTGCAGTGTATGGGAATGGCGTACTGGTCCATGGTTACAAAAGCATATGTACCTCCATAGGGTGGTCCGACAACCCTAAATGAAATCACAGATGCTGAAAATAATCTACAGACCAAAGAGGCTCTTCTAAGCGCATTATCTGACTCAGAGCTCTCAAATGTTATTGACCTACCAACTACCTTTGAGATTTGGAATAAATTGGAACTTTTGCATGAAGGAGATCAGTATGTTAAATGTGCAAGGTTACAGAGTCTAAAAGGGAAATTTGAAAAACTGAAGATGAGAGATGATGAAAATATTACCACTTTTATGCCAAGAGTGAATGAGCTAGTTTGTGGAATTAGAAATGCTGGTGGAGTCTTGGATGAAAATGAGATTGTTGGTAAAATTCTCAGATCCCTTCCTGCTTCTTACAAAATCAAGGTTGCTGCCATTGAAGAATTCAAAGCCCATACAACTGTCACAAAAGATCAATTGGCTGCATTTGAAATAATAGAGTTTGGAGACGACCCCCCCAAGACTGAATATGCATTCAAAGCCAGTGCATTTATTAAAGGTAAGCAAAGGTTTGATCCGAGAGAGAATTCCTCAAGGAACTTGTCATGGTATGAAAAAGCAAGAAAAGATCTGGAAGAAGAAGTAGAAACTGCTCAACTTGAAGCCCTTATTGTAAAGAGGCTGCCAAGAGGATCCGGTAAGTATGAAGGAAAATTACCTTTTAAGTGTTTTAACTACAATAAGATTGGTCATTTTACCTCAAAGTGTCCAGAAAGATTTTCAAGGCAAAATCCTAATAAGCCAAGGTTCCAAAAGAACTGTTACTATGTTCATGAAGAAGATGATAATGAAGGAGTAACAAATGATGAATCAGAGACTGGAAACAAATCAGGAAATGAATGGGTGTTTATTGCCATCAAGGAAGAAGAACCAATATCCTCTATATCTATCAATCATAAGGTTGTAGAAAGAGCCCTGGCTGCCCAAGTTGAAGAAAAGGGTGATTGGGTCATTGACAGTGGTTGCTCTCACCATATGACAGGTGACAAAAATAAGTTCATAGATTTGGAAAGATATGAAGGAGTGGTGAAGTTTGGAGATAATTCTACTGGTAGAATCAGAGGAAGAGGAATTATTTCTTTTGATGGAATAATCAAAACTGGTAATGTTATATATGTTGAAGGCTTGAAGCACAATCTTCTCAGTGTTGGATAGTTGGTGGACAGAGGCTATGATCTCTAGTTCAAGAATGGAAAATGCAAGATCTTTGAAAGCTCCAAAATAGAGATTGCATCTGGTACCCAAACTAAAGGTAATAAATTCCACTTGGTTGGCACTGGTAAAAGTTGCTTATTTGTTTAAGTTGATCAGAGTTGGTTATGGCATAGGAGAATGTGTCATGTCAATTTTGATAATATCATCAAGATAAGTAATACTCAGGCTGTAAGAGATCTTCCAAAATTGGTGAAACCTACTAACAGCTTGTGCAAGGAATGTCAGTTGGGTAAGCTGAGCAGAGTCACATTCAAAAGCAAGGAACTGTCTTCTACCGGATTATTGGACTTAGTTCACACTAATCTTTGTGGTCTGGAAAGAACCAGGAGTATTCAAGGTGATAGATACTTCATGCTATTAATTGATGACTATTCCCAGATGATGTGGGTAACCTTTCTAAACGAGAAATTAGAAGCTCTTGAGAAATTCAAAATATTCAAGGCTATGGTGGAGAATGAAACAGGATTAAAGTTGAAATGTCTGAAGTCTAATAGAGGTGGAGAATTCACATCCGGTGAGTTCATACAGTTCTATGAGAAACATGGAATTAAGAGACAGTTGTCTACTCCTAGGACTCCACAGCAGAATGGAGTAGTGGAGAGAAAGAACTAGAGCATCCAGGAAGCATCTAGAACCATGATGATGGAAGCAAATGTTCCTTAGATCTATTGGAGAGAAGCTATCAGCACTGCAGTCTATACTCTCAATCGAGTTCAAATTAGAAGCAATACCAGTACGACCCCTTATGAACTCTAGTTTGGCATTACTCCTACTGTAAGATATTTTAGAGTCTTTGGTAGCAAATGTTACATCAAAAGAGATGAAGATCTAGGCAAGTTTGATGCTAGAAGTGATGAAGGAATATTCTTGGGTTACTCTACTCAAAGCAAAGCATACCGGTGTTATAACAAGAGATTAAGAAAGATGATAGAAAGTACAAATGTGAAGGTTGATGAGGGAATAGAGAAACCCTCAAGGTTTTATGAATATGATGAAGATGATCAGAATGGTGTTCTAGTTCAAGGAGTTCAATCCTTTTCTGAAAGTCAGATTCAAATTGATCTGGTAAATCAGGAAGAAGAGATAGGTTTGAATGAGCCTGATCAAGAAGCAGAAGTGCAAGAAACTCCCAAAGTTCCAAGGTATGTAAGACTAAACCACTCTGAAGATTAGATCATAGGTGACAAAAGAAAAGGTGTGCAAACTAGAAGGAAAATTGCTCAAAATTCAAATGAATATTGTCTGATTTCAAAGATTGAACCTAAGACAATAAATGAAGCCTACAATGATGAAAACTGGACCAAAGCAATGGAGGAAGAGTTGATGCAAATTGAGAAAAATCACACTTGGGATCTTGTTCCCAGACCTAGAAACAAGAATGTGATTGGAACCAAATGGGTCTTCCGGAACAAACTAAATGAAGTTGGTGAAGTAATCAGAAATAAAGCCAGATTGGTCTGCAAGGGCTACTCTCAAATAGAAGGAATTGATTTTGAAGAAACATTTGCTCTGGTGGTAAGAATTGAAGTAGTCAGATTATTTCTTGCATTTGTTGCCTTCCAGGATTTCAAGGTGTATCAGATGGATGTCAAGTCTACTTTCTTGAATAGTGACTTAGAAGAAGAAGTGTACATTGAACAACCAGATGGATTTCAATTATCTGAGCATGGTGATATGGTCTGCAAGTTGAAGAAGGCACTATATGGACTAAAGCAAGCCCCAAGAGCCTGGTATGAAAGATTAGACAAACATCTTTTGTAGATTGGTTTCAACAAAGGTACTGTTGACAGTAACTTATATTTCAAAATCGATCATGAAAACATCTTGATTATTGAAGTATTTGTTGATGATATCATCTTTGGAGGAAGAGATAGTATGTGTAAAACTTTTGCAAATCAAATGAAAAGTGAGTTTGAGATGTCTATGCTTGGTGAAATGAATTTCTTCTTGGGTCTGCAAATTACTCAAACAAAGAAAGGAATCTTCATTTCTCAGACCAAATATGTGAAAGAACTATTGAAGAAATTTGGGATGGAAGATTCAAAACCAATGAATACTCCCATGGCAACTAGATGTAAGTTAAGCAAAGATGATGACTCTCCTAAGGTAGACTAGACAAAGTACAGATCAATGATTGGAGGATTATTGTATCTCACTCAAACTAGACTGAATATTATGCAAGCTGTTGGTCTTGTTGCTAGATTCCAAGTTGATCCTAGAGAATCCTATGTCATGGCAATCGAGAGGATCTTTAGATATCTAAAAGGGACAGTTGAGTATGGTCTGTGGTATCCTAGAGATCATGATTTCTCTCTTCACGCATATATAGATGCTGATTGGGCAGGAGATGTGGATGACCGGAAGAGTACCAGTGGTGGAACTTTTTTTTTGGGAAAGAGATTGGTTTCTTGGCTAAGCAAGAAACAAGAGGCAATATCCTTGTCTAAAACTGAACTAGAATACATAGCAGCAGTAGGTTGTTGCACTCAAGTTTTGTGGATGAAGCAGATGCTAAGAGATATTAAAGTAGAGAATGAGGAGCCTATCACAATCTTCTATGATAATTCAAGTGCTATAAGTATATCTAAGAATCCGGTGTTGCATTCAAAGACAAAGCATATATCTATCAAGTTTCACTTTCTGAGAGAGAAAGTGAACAAGAATGAAGTCAAATTGGAGTTTGTGTCATCCAAGGATTAGATTGCAGATATCTTTACTAAACCTCTACCTAAGGACTCTTTTGAGTATCTCAGGGAGAAGTTAGGGGTTATTGCCCCTCCGGTGATGAACTAAGGTGCACTGATGTGCATCAATCTGGTGGGTATCATAGTCACATCTTGTGATCCAGATTGATGTTGGGGAGCTGCTACTCAGGGGGAGCAGCAGGTATGAGTCTGAAGTGGTGAAATTACAAGTATATGCCCTTTGCCATTGATGTCAAAGGGGGAGAGAAGACATGTGAAAAACAAGTGGTTGATGATCAAAGGGGGAGTAGTAAAGGAAGAGAAGACATGTGAATGGTTGTTGCTGATAGGGGTAGTAGTGATAGTAAGGATAAGTTCTTGTCTTGATGGTTTTTCACATCATATGTTGCCATCAATGACAAACAGGGAGATTGTTGCAAGTATGGGTCTAACTAGTGTTGTCATTGATGTCAACATACTCATGTTGCATTAATGAGAAGGATTGGATGGGTAGAGAGAAGCAATGGAGACAGTGAAGTGGAGATCCCAGCTAAGATGCAGATCAGAGATTGCAGTTCAAAGGGTTTGTGGATATGAGTCTTGAGATGATCCAGTCAATTTTTTAGAGGTCCACATGAAGATTTGAAGAAGTTATAGCCGCTGAGGTAGAACTGGCTCCAGCAGGTGTTCAGAGGTGACAAAGTGACATAGATAGGTCCAGTGAGATCCAAAAATATATTATCCCATTCTAAGGATTTGAGGAAGTGTTGAGGACGTCCTTGTGAAGTGTCAAGTAGATTGGTTTGTGGTTTGAAGGTCTGAAAGAACCTATTCCTTTGTGATAGTGATGATAGACTGTGTTCTTGAGATTTTGGATGAAGGAGAGAAGGATTCTAGTAAGTAAATGAAGTGCAGATGTTCTTGGTGATTCAGGAAAGCTTGTGGTGATCTGTGCATCATGTCCAGTTCATGTTAGTGGTCCACATTGAAGTTAGAGTGTGCATTTGAAGAATAACCACTAGATGATGGTGTTCTTCCTGAGACTGGCCAACCGGATGTATTACACGTCTTGCAAATGTTCTTGTAGATGTTTTCTGACTTAGATGATTATTCCTAAGTTGATGCCTTGTATAAATGAGGATTGCGAAGTCAGTTTGAACTAGCCTTTTTGTGTGGAGATGAGCGAGTGGTAGCGAAGAGGAGAGCGAAAGGTAGAGCAGAAGTATTGAGCTTAATGGAACTGATTCAAGCATGGTGAAGATGCTATTCTCTAGTTCATGTATGTGATACTTATTTCTTTGTAGACAGTGTGTCTCTTGTAGGCAGTGAGCCTCTTGTGAGCAGTGTGCTCAGGCAGTGAGCCCTAATTGGCACGTGCCATTTTGTTCTTTCTATTCTTCTAACAGAGAATACATTCTTAGGTTAATCACCCTGTTGTTTTTCCCTTAACCAGGTTTTTTGCGTCAAAATCTTGGTGTCTTATGTGTTGATGAGTTTCTACTTTAGATTTGAATGCATTATGTTTCATGTTTAATATATTGCTAATCACTAAGAGGATTTAAGTGTGTAAATTAGAGAAAGTTTTGCACAACTGATTCACCCCCCCTCTTAGTTGTGTGCCCTAAGTCTAACACTTAGACCCATAAAACCTTTGAAATCCATCTATTTGCACCCTATTGGATCCTCTAGAATAGGAGTGAGAAGTTTTTCTTTGAGTTTGTGAACACTTCCTTTGTAAAAGTGGGCTAATTGCCCTCTAGGACAATAGAAACAATCAAAATTAGGGGCTTGTGTTCCAAAAGACCCCAACCTACATGTTTAGTATGTTATGTAACTCCATAATGGGTACTTGAAAAGGTAATTTGTTTGTGGGTTTGTCATATCTTTTGAAATTTATACTTCAAAAACCTCGCTGACAGGGCTATAAGGAGATAAGTCAACCTATGAAGGAAATGGTATGTAAGAAGGTACCTTCTGAGTAATTTGTTAGTTTTGTAAGCTTGGGATAGTCAAACTTAGAAGGTGTAGGGTCCCTAGAATGTTTGGGAAGTTTCCCATGTATATGAACCTTAAAATGGTGTTGTTTGACAGTGTTGAAACAATGGAGAAAGAGTGGACAGTCATGTCCTATGTGATGTCAAGTGTTGTAGTTTGGTCCACTAGGACCTAGAAGACTTGTTTGCCCTACCATCCCCTGTATCCTCTTTCCTCTTATGAAGTTGGTTGTGACCCCTTAGTGGTCTTGTGTTGTTTGGATCTACATCAAATTGGTATCAAAGCACAATTAGTAGATTGGTTGTAATTGAGAAGTGTTAAGAGGCAGTTTGTCAAGATGCCTCAAAGAGTGAGAAACATGTCTCAAGAGATGAATGACCTAAAGGAAAAGCATGCCAGAGAGTTGATGGAGCTGAAGGAAAGAATGGCTACCCTAGATCAAAATCAGAGAAGAGGAGTGGCTCTAGGTGATGAAAATGAGTTTGAGGAAGAAGAGGAAGTTGAGTATGAAGATTTGGAAGAAGAGTTGGACCCTGAGGATCAGAGGATGGTAAAGTTGTTGAGGGAAATAAAAGAAGACAAGCACAAGATAAAGATAGATGTGCCAAATTTTGGAGGAAGCCTAAATGATGAAGAGTTGTTAGACTGGATTGCAGCATTAGACAATCATTTTGAGTGTGAAGAAGTTCCCAAGGATCAGAAAGTGAAGACTGCAAAGACCAAGCTGATAGGTCATGCTTTGTTATGGTGGATTATCAACAGATAAAGAGGAGAAAGCAAGGAAAGGTAAAAATTATTTCATGGGACAAGATGGTAGCAAAAATCAAAGGTAAATTCTTGCCTAAAGATTATGAAGTTCAAATGTTTAAGAAGCTTCAAAACTTAAGACAAAAGGATATGGATGTTAAGACATACACTGAAGAGTTCTATAAGCTGAGTATAAGGTTTGGTCAAAATGAAAATGAAGTGAAAAAAGTTGCTAGGTATATTTGTTGCAAGTATGGGCCTAACCGGTGTTGTCATTGATGTTAACATACTCTTGTTGCATTGATGTCAAGGATTGGATGAGCTATGTACTGAGGATATTGAGAAAATTAGTCCTATCAGAAACAAAGAAGAACAGTGAAGATAGTGAAGCTCTATGAAGTGAAGATCCCAACTAAGATGAAGATCAGAGGATTCACATCAAAGGGTTTGTAGATATGTGTCTAAAGATGATACATTCAAGATTTGAGAGGTCCGCATGAAGATTTGGAGAAGTTATGGCTATATGAGTAAAACTAGTTTTGGCAGATGTTTAGAGGTGATAGAGTGACTTAAAATAGGTCCAGTGAGATCTAGAAATGCAATATCTTATTCTGCAGATTTGGTGGAGTGTTTAGGAAGCCAATGTGAATTGACAACTCAATTGGTTCATGGTCTGGAGGTCCACAAGCATCTATTCTAATATGATAGTGATGACGGAATATGTTCTTGAGGTTTTGGATGAAGATGCAAATGATTTTAGTAAGTAGAAGTGGTGTGGATGTTCTTGGTGATTCAGGCAAGCTTGTGGAGGTCTCTAGATTGTGTCCAGTTCATGTTGGTGGTCCACATTAAAGATTGAGCTTGTAATTGAAGAATTACTTCTGGATGATGATGTTCTTCCTAAACTTGGCCAACTAGATGATTTACACATCCTGTGGATGTTCTTGAAGATGTTCTGCGAAGCATGGCATGTTCCTCAAAGAAGATTGAAGTCCCAGATTTGTGTGGCCAACAGAGTAGTGATTTGCATGAAGTCTTTTGTAATAAGTCAAGTTATATTTGTGTATTTGCTCTATAATAAAATAAAGTATGCTGACTTTGATGATTATCCCAAAGTCGACGTCTTGTATAGATAAGAGTTGTGAAGTCATTTCAAAGATAGGTGAAGATGAGAGTGTGGTAGAGAGGAGAAGAGTGAAAGGTAGAGCAGAAGTGTTGAGCTTGAATGGAACTGACTCAAGCACGGTGAAGATGCTAATATTTAGTTCAAGTATGTAATATTTATTATTTTGTAGATAGTGTGTCTCTTGTAGGTAGTGGGCCTCTTGTGAGCAGTGTGCTTGGAGAGTGAGTCGTAATTGGCATGTGCCATTTTGTTCTTCTTATTCTTTTAACAGAGAATACAATCTTGGGTTAGTCACCCCATGGTTTTTCCCTTAACTGGGTTTTCCACATTAAAATCTTGGTGTCATATGTGTTAATACATCTGCTCTTGAATTATTGCATTGTGCTTCCATGATTAATTTATTATTATGCCATTGAATTACAAGAAGGATTTAAGTGTTTAAAGAATAGAAAGTTTTGAGACAACTGATTCAGCTCCCCTCTCAGTTGTCTATCCTAAATCTAACAATTGGTATAAGAGCCAAGTTCTTCTAAAAGAGCTTAACCACTTGAGGAGATCTAAGATGTCTTCCTACAAGAAGGATAGTCTGAGGTTTGATGGAACCAATTACACTCTTTGGAAAAGCCGCATGGAATGTCACTTGCAATGTATGTGAATGCAATATTAGACCATAACTTCAAAGAAGTATGTTCCTCCAAAGAATGGTCTGACAACTATAGATGAAATAAAAGATGCTAAAGACAATCTTCAGGCTAAAGAAGCTTTATTAAGTGCCTTATTTGACTCAGAGCTAACACATGTTATAGATTTAAAAACTGCATATGAGATTTCAGAAAAACTACAACTTCTGCATGAAGGAGACAAATATGTTAAATGTGCCAAGCTACAGAGTCTAAAAGGAATATTTGAAAACCTGAAGATGAATGAAGATGAGAATATCACTACATTTATGCCAAAAGTAAATGAGCTTGTTTATGGCATTAGGTGTGCTGGTGGAATCTTGGATGAAGATGAGATTGTTGCCAAAGTTCTCAGATCCTTAGCTCCTACTTACAAACACAAGGTTGTTTCTATTGAAGAATTCAAATCTTTTTCAAATATCACAAGAGATCAATTGGTTGGAAAATTAGCTACATTTGAATTGGCTGAGTTTGGAGATGCACCCCCTAAGACTGAATCTGCATTCAAAGCTAGTGCCTCTGTAAAAGGCAAACAAAGGTATGATCCAGGAGAGAACTCCTCAAAGAAATTATCATGGTATGAAAAAGCAAGAAAAGATCTGGAAAAAGATGAAATAGACGCTGCTCAACTTGAAACCCTTATTGCAAAAAGACTGCCAAGAGGATCTAGTAAGTATGAAGGAAAATTGCCCTTCAAATGTTTCAATTGCAACAAGATTGGTCATTTTGCCTCAAGGTGTCTGGAAAGATTTTCAAGGGTAAATCCAAACAGATCAAGATTCCAAAAGAAATGTTACTATGTTCATGAAGATGATGATGATGGAGTAACAGATGATGAATCAAAGATAGGAAATAAATCTAGAAGTGACTGGGTGTTTATTGCCATCAAGAAAGAAGATCTAATGCCCTCTAAATCTGTCAATCATAAAATGATAGAAAGAGCTTTGGTTGCCCAAGTTGAAGAAAAGGACAATTGGGTCATTGATAGTGGATGCTCCCACCATATGACTCGTGACAAAAATATGTTCATAGATTTGGAAAGATATGAAGGAGGAGTTGTAAAATTTGGTGATAATTTTGTTGGTAGAATAAGAGGTAGAGGAACTATTTCTTTTGATGGAAAGAACAAAACTAGTGATGTACTATATGTTGAAGGTCTAAAGCACAATCTTCTTAGTGTTGGACAGTTGGTGGACAAAGGCTATGATCTCTAATTCAAAAATAGAAAATGTAAGATCTTTGAAAGTTCTGGAACAGAGATTGCATCTGGTACTCAAACAAAAGGTAGCATCTTCCACTTGGTTGGTACTGAAAAAGTTGTTTATTTGTTCAAATTGATCAGAGTTGGTTCTGGCATAGGAGAATGTGTCATGTGAATTTTGATAATATCATCAAGATAAGCAACACTCAGGTTGTAAGAGATCTTCCAAGACTGGTGAAACCTACTAATAGTTTGTGCAAAGAATGTTAGTTGGGTAAGCAGAACAGAGTCACATTCAAAAGTAAGGAACAATCTTCTACCGGATTGTTGGACTTAGTACATACTGATCTATGTGGACCGACAAGAATCAAGAGTTTGCAAGGTGATAGATACTTCATGTTATTAATTGATGACCACTCCCGGATGATGTGGGTGACTTTTCTGAAAGAAAAATCTGAGGCTCTTGAGAAATTCAAAATATTCAAGGCTATGGTAGAGAATAAAACTAGATTAAACATAAAATGTCCTAGGTCTGATAGAGGTGGAGAATTCACATCCAGAGAGTTCATAGAATTCTATGAGAAACATGGGATAAAAAGATAGTTATCTACTCCAACGACTCCACAGTAGAATGGAGTAGTGGAGAGAAAGAACCAGACCATCCAAGAAGCATCTAGAACTGTGATGATGGAAGCAAATGTTCCTCAGATCTACTGGAGAGAAGCTGTAAGCACTGCTGTCTATACTCTTAATCGAGTACAAATCAAAAGCAATACTGGTAAGACCCCTTATGAACTCTGGTTTGGCATCACTCCCACTATGAAGTATTTCAGAGTCTTTGGTAGCAAATGTTACATTAAAAGAGATGAAGACCTTGGCAAATTTGATGCTAGAAGTGATGAAGGAATATTCTTGGGCTATTCTACTCAAAGCAAAGCATACTGGTGTTATAACAAGAGATTGAGAAAGATTATAGAAAGTACAAATGTAAAGGTTGGTGAAGGCATTGAAAAACCCTCAAGGTTTTATGAATATGAAGAAGATGATTAGACTGATGTTTTGGTCCAAGAAGTCCAAGCCCCATCTGAAATTTAGATCCAGACTGATTAGGAGAATCATGAAATATAGGAAGAAGAGATAAGTTTGAATGAACTTGTCCAAGAAATAGAAGTGCAAGAAATTCCCAAAACTCCCAGGTATGTAAGACTGAATCATTATGAAGACTAGATCATAAGTGATAAAAGCAAAGGTGTTCAAACAAGAAGAAAGATTGCTCAAGACTCAGAAAAGTATTGTCTGATTTCAAAATTTGAACCAAAAATAGTGAGTGAAGCATGCAATGATGAAAGCTAGACTAAAGCAATGAAGGAAGAGTTAATGCAGATTGAGAAAAATCACACTTGGGATCTTGTTCTGAGACCTAGAAACAAAAATGTAATTGGAACCAAATGGGTATTCCAGAACAAACAAAATGAAGATGGTGAAGTAGTTAGAAACAAAGCCAGATTGGTCTACAAGGGTTATTCTCAAGTAGGAGTTGATTTTGAAGAAACTTTTGCTCCGGTGGCAAGAATTGAAGTAGTGAGATTATTTCTTGCCTTTTCTGCCTTTAATGATTTCAAAGTATATCAGATGGATGTCAAGTCTGCCTTCTTGAATGGTGACTTGGAAGAAGAAGTATATATTGAGCAACCAGATGGATTTCAATTGTCTAATCATGGTGATATGGTCTACAAGTTGAAGAAAGCACTGTATGGACTCAAACAAGCCCCAAGAGTCTAGTATGAAAGACTAGATAAGCATCTTTTGAAGATTGGTTTCAACAAAGGTACTGTTGACAGTAACTTGTACTTTAAAATTGATCATGAAAATATCTTGACTGTTGAAGTATTTGTTGATGATATCATTTTTGGAGGAAGAGATAGTATGTACAAAACTTTTGCAAATCAAATGAAAAGTGAATTTGAGAGGTCCATGTTTGGGGAAATGAATTTCTTCTTGGGTCTGCAAATCACTCAAACAAAGAGAGGAATCTTCATTTCACAGACCAAATATGTGAAATAATTGTTGAAGAAATTTGGGATGGAAGACTCAAAACCAATGAATACTCCCATGGCAATTGGATGTAAACTGAGGAAAGATGATGACTCTCCTAAGGCTGATTAGAAAAAGTATAGGTTAATGATTAGAGGACTACTATATCTTACTCAAACTAGACCTAACATTATGAATGTTGTTGGTCTTCTTGCCAAATTCCAAGCTGTTCCTAGAGAATCTCATGTCATGGCAATCAAGAGGATTCTCAGATATCTAAAAGGAACAATTGAGTATGGTTTATGGTATCCTAGAGATCATGATTTCTCTCTTCATGCATATATAGATGTGGATTGGGTAGGAGATGCGGATGACTAGAAGAGTACCAATGGTGGAGCATTCTTTTTAAGGAAAAGATTGGTTTCTTGGCTGAGCAAGAAACAAGAGGCAATATCTCTATCCACTGCAGAATTAGAATATATTGCAGCAGTAGGTAGTTGCACTCAAGTTTTGCGGATGAAGCAAATGCTAAGAGACATCAGAATGGAGTATGAGGAACCTATCACAATCTTCTGTGATAATTCAAGTGCAATAAATATATCAAAAAATCCAATGTTGCATTCAAAGACAAAACATATATCCATCAAGTTTCACTTTTTGAGAAGTAGGTAAACAAGAATGAAGTAAGATTGGAGTTTGTTCCCTCCAAGGATTAGATTCCAGACATTTTTACTAAACCTCTACCTAAGGACTCCTTTGAGTATCTCACTAATGTGCATTAGTCTGGTGGATCTCACAGTCATATCTTGTGGTCTGGATTGATGGTAGGAAGTTGCTACTCAGGAGGACCAATTTGTATGATTCTGAGTGATGCAAGTATGTACCCTTTGCCATTGATGTCAAATGGGGAGAGAAGATATGTGAAAAACAAAAAGTGGTTGTTGATCAAAGGGGGAGCAGTAAAGGAAGAGAAGACATGTGAATGGTTGTTGTTGATAGGGGGAGCTATGTTAGTCAGTAAGGAGAAGTACTTGTCTTGATGGTTAAAATAGTTTTTTACATCATATGTTGCCATCAATGACAAAGGGGGGGATTTTTGCAAGTATGGGCCTAACCGGTGTTGTCATTGATGTCAACATACTCTTGTTACATTGATGTCAAGGATTAGATGAGCTATGTGCTGAGGATATTGAGAAAATTAGTCCTATCAGAAACAAAGAAGAACAATGAAGACAGTGAAGCTCTATGAAGTGAAGATCCCAAATAAGATGAAGATTAGAGGATGCACATCAAAGGGTTTGTAGATATGTGTCTAAAGATGATACAGTCAAGATTTGAGAGGTTCACATGAATATTTGGAGAAGTTATGGCTATATGAGTAAAACAAGTTTTGGTAGATGTTCAAAGGTGACAAAGTGACTTAAAATAGGTCCGATGAGATCTAGAAATGTAATATCTTGTTCTGCAGATTTGGTGGAGTGTTTAGGAAGCCAATGTGAATTGACAACTCAATTGGTTCATGGTCTGGAGGTCTACAATCATCTATTCTAATATGACAGTGATGACAGAATATGTTCTTGAGGTTCTGAATGAAGATGCAAATGATTTCAGTAAGCAAAAGTGGTGTGGATGTTCTTGGTGATTCAGAAAGCTTGAGGGGGTCTCTAGATTGTGTCCAGTTCTTGTTGGTGGTCCGCATTGAAGATTAAGCTCATAATTGAAGAATTACTTCTGGATGATGATGTTCTTCCTAAACTTGGCCGATCGGATGATTTACACATTGTGCAAACATTCTTGAAGATGTTCTGAGAAGCATGGCATGTTCCTCAAAGAAGATTGAAGTCACAGATCTGTGTGGTCGACAGAGTAGTGATTCACATGAAAGTCTTTTGTAATAAGTCAAGTTGTATTTGTGTATTTGCTTTGTAATAAAATAAAGTATGCCGACTTTGATGATTATCCAAAAGTTGATGTCTTGTATAAATAAGAGTTGTGAAGTCATTTCAAAGATAAGAGAAGATGAGAGTGTGGTAGAGATGAGAAGAGTGAAAGGTAGAGCAGAAGTGTTGAGCTTAAATGGAACTGACTCAAGCATGGTGAAGATGCTAATCTTCAGTTCAAATATGTAATATTTATTATTCTGTAGACAGTGTGTCTCCCATAGGCAGTGGGCCTCTTATGAGAAGTGTGCTTAAGTAGTGAGCCTTAATTGGCATGTGCCATTTTGTTCTTCTTATTCTTTTAATAGAGAATACAATCTTGGGTTAGTTACCACGTGGTTTTTCCCTTAACCAGGTTTTCCACATTAAAATATTGGTGTCATATGTGTTAATACATCTCTGCTCTTGAATTATTGCATTGTGCTTCCATGATTAATTTATTATTATGCTGTTGAATTACAAGAAGGATTTAAGTGTTTAAAGAATAGAAAGTTTTGAGACAACTGATTCACCCTCCCCTCTCAGTTGCCTGCCCTAAATATAACAATATTGGGGGTTTGAGGTTTAACATGTAGGATGAATTGGTGTTGGCAAATCCAAGGAGTGTTGAAGATTGTTATCAGATGACAGCAAGAGTGGAATAGAAGCTGAAGAGAAGACAAGACAAGACAGCCAGAGGTAGAGGCAGCACCTCTAGATGTAGAGGATCCTTTCAAAACACAAAACAAATCAATGAGATTCAAGAAGAGATGAACAAGGCATAAGGGAAAAGTGCAGATTTCAGAGGTAGAAGTTCTAGAGGCATATTTGGTGGTGGAAGTAGTACAAACACTTTTATGGGTAAGTGTTACAATTGTCAAGAGTTTGGGCACCCAGCATATAAGTGTCTTGAGAAGCAAAATTTTTCAAGTGATGGTGAAAGGAAGAGTGATAGAAGGACTCAATTAGTCCAAGAAGAAGAATGTGGTTCTAGTTCCACAAAGTGTGATGCTAAGACATGAGAAACATTAATGCTGAGAGAAAGAGCACTACTGAAGACCTCCAGGGAGAAGGAGCTAATTCAGAGGAGAGCATTGTTTAAGACAACTTGCAAAAGCAAGGACAAGGTATGTAAAGTGACAGTGGATTCTGGTTGTATTGATAATATGGTGTCAAGTGAGATGGTAGACAAACTGAAATTGAAGAGAGTTCCTAGGGAAATACCCTACAAAGTTTCTTGGTTAAGTGATCAAGTCTATTGTAGTGATTGAACACACATTAGTTGAGTTTAAGATTGGTACATATGAGGATAGGGTACTTTGTGATATCCTACCTATGGATTGTTGTCATGTGATACTGGGAAGACCCTGGCAATTTGATGGGCTTGAAGTTTTTGATGGAAGAGCCAATACCTTCACTATTAAGAAGGATGAGAAGACTTTTGTACTATTGCCATTAGATGAGTAGTCAAGGACAACAAAGATGATTATGTTTGGCAAGAAGGAGCCAATGATGTTTGAGGAGAGTGAAAACAAGGAGTGTGTAGCCTTTTCAAGGCACCAAACTATTGAGACAACAAAGAGCAAGTGTGAAGCTAAGTTGCAGCCAGTTGTGAAGAGGAATGTCTTCATGTGAAAGAAGGAAGTGAGTGAAAATGTGAAGTGTAAGAGTGAAGAGCTTGTGGAAAGGCAAGAAGTGAGTGAAGGGATCTTAGTAGGGATAGTAATGTGTCCTGTAGTGATGAGTAGAGATAAGAGACAACCAAGTGAAGTTGGTACAGTAGTTTACAAGGTTGATAGGATAGTAAACAAGATGAAAAAAGGCCTGCTAGATGTTGTAAAAGGTAATGTGACAGTGAGCAGGGGAAAGATAGTTGAGAGAAGCATGGATGCTGATGAAGGTGACAAGGTCAGAGGACCCAGAATGGTACAGTCTACAAAGAATGCATATGGTCAAGAAGCAAGTAATGTTGGCAAGCATGCCATAGATAGTGAAGGATCAAAGACAAAAGAACCTGATGAAGACAAACAAGGAGGACAAAGAGAGGCAATGGAGGATAATTTACAAGATTATTTCCAAGGTACTTGGAAAAGTTTCAAGTTAGGGTGTATTGTGCAGTCCACCTAGGACATTTTTTTGTCATTTGTTTAAAATTTTGTTTTGTTGAAGACTAGGGAGTTTCAAAAATAATGTATTAAAGCCTTGAGAGGCATGAGGTTGTAAGTGGAGGTTGAAAATAAGCAATTATCTTTAGTGGTCTGCAGTCCTTTTAAGAGTGTGATAGTCTATTTTTAGATATACAGTCTTTTTTATGAAAAAATAGTCAGTTAAGGCTATTTTTAGCCTTTTCCCATGATTGGGAAGGAGGTAATCAAGGAAATTCATGGAAAGGATAAGGGGACCTCTCTCATGAGATGTTATTGTAGTTTTGATGAAGTTTGAACAAAGGAGATGAAGAAAATTTTAGTTTGCTATCCCCATGTCACTGTTTTTATGTATTTTTGTTGTTTCTTTCATCTTTTCTAAGGCCATACAGTACTATCAAGATCTCTCATGTATGGAATGTTGTAATGGATGGTTTGACCTTTGTGTTGAACAAAGTGTGTATTTATTTCACTATCATTGCCCTGTTTTCCAGTTTTGTCACTATTTTATTGTTGTTCCCCTCAATTGTACCTACCTGTACTACACAGTCAAGGGTACATAGGATTAAAATGATGTAGTAACTTCATTTAAGCCAAGTTGTAGAATTTTTCATGATGGTTTAAGCTTTTTATCATTGTTTTTGTGAAAGGAGGTCTCAAACCCTTGTTTTAAGGGTTTTAGAAGTTTTTTTGTTTGTTTTCCCACTTCATATTGCTATGTTACAACCCCAAAATGGGTGGAGTGAGTTTATAATGGGGTGTTTTCTAATGGGTTTTGCATGCAGGAGCAGGGGACAAGCAAAAGGTGAAGATTTGAGCCATTAAGCCTCTTTGTGACATGAATTTGACAAACTAGTGTTGGACGAGTGAAGATTGGATCATAAAATGAGTTGAAATGAACTTAGACCCATAAAATATTTAAAATCCATCTATTTGTACCCTATTGGATCCTATGGAATAGGAGTGAGAAGTTTGTCTTTGAGTTTGTGAACACTTCCTTTGTAAAAGTGGGTTAATTTCCCTCTAGGACATTAGGAACAGTCAAAATTAGGGGCTTGTGTTCCAAAAGACCCCAACCTGCATGTTTAGTATGTTATCTAACTCCATAATGGGTACTTGAAAAAGTAATTTGTTTGTGGGTTTGTCATGTCTTTTGAAAGTTATGCTTCAAAAACCTCGCTAACAGGGCTACAAGGAGATAAGTTAGCCTATGAAGGAAATGGTACAAGGATGTACCTTCTGAGCAATTTGTTAGTTTTGTAAGCTTGGGATAGTCAAACTTAGAAGGTCTAGGGTCCCTATAAAGTTTGGGAAAGTTCCATGTATATGAACCTAAAAATGGTGTTGTTTGACAGTGTTGAAACCATGGAGAAAGAGTGGACAGTCATGTCCTGTTTGATGTCAAGTGTTGTAGTTTGGTCCACTAGGACCTAGAAGACCTGTTTGTCCTACCATCCCCTATATCCTCTTTCCTCTTGTGAAGTTGGTTGTGACCCCTTAGTGGTCTTGTGTTGTTGGGCTCTGCATCACATAAGCCATAATCAGATGTCCCCTTTAGATATCTAATTTTTTTTTTTACTGCTACAACATGAGATTCTCTAGGATCAACTTGAAATCTAACAACAAGGCCAACTGCATTCATAATATCAGGTCTAGTTTGAATCAGATAAAGCAATCCTCCAACCATTGATCTATACCTTTTTTGATCTACCTTAGGAGAATCATCATCTTTGCTCAACTTGCATCCGGTTATCATAGGAGTACTCACAAGTTTTGAATCCTCCATTCCAAACTTTTTCAACAACTCTTTCACATACTTAGACTGCGATATGAAGATGCCCTTATCTGATTGAATGATTTGTAGACCTAAGAAGAAATTCATTTCACCAAACATGGACATCTCAAATTCACTTTGCATCTGATCAACAAATTTTTTGCACATGCTCTCATTTCCACCAAAGATGATATCATCAACAAATACCTCAACAATCAAGATGTGTTCATGATCAATTTTGAAATAAAGATTACTATCAGTTGTGCCTTTGCTAAAACCTAACTTTAGCAGATACTTATCTAATCTTGCATACCAGGCTCTTGGCGCTTGTTTAAGTCCATACAATGCTTTCCTTAATCTACAGACCATATCTCCTTGATCAGACAACTGGAATCCTTCCAGTTTCTCAATGTAGACTTCTTCTTCCAATTCTCCATTTAAGAATATTGACTTGACATCCATCTGGTAAACTTTGAAATCTTTGTAAGCAACAAAGGTAAGAAATAATCTGGTTGCTTCGATTCTTTCCACTGGAGCAAAAGTTTCTTCAAAATCAATTCCCTCTACCTGAGAATATCCTTTCCACACCAATCTTGCTTTGTTTCTCACAACTTCACCATTTTCTTTCAATTTATTTTGGAAGACCCATTTAGTTCCACTTACATTTTTTCTTTTGGGTCTAGGAACAAGATCCCAAGTATGATTCTTTTCAATTTGCATTAATTCTTCTTCCATAGCTTTTACCCAACTTTCATCATTACAAGCTTCATTCATTGATTTTGGCTCAATCTTTGAAATCAAACAATACTCTTCTTGTTCTTCGGCAATTTTTCTTCTAGTTTGAACACCTTTATTTCTATCTCCTATAATCAGATCTTCAGAATGATTCAACCTTACATACCTCAAAGTTTTGGGATTTTCTTGAACTTCTGACTCTTGAACTTGTTCCTCAACATTTGTACTAGCTTCTTGAGTCACTGGATTCTCTGAAGCAATTTGAATCTGAGTTTGAGTTTGAACTTTATTTCCTTTATTTGGACTTTCATTTTGATCATCTATATCATACCCACAAGACTTGGAAGGTCTCTCCTTGATTTCATCAACTTTGACATTAGCACTTTCAACAATCCTTTTCAATCTCTTGTTAAAGCACTCGTATGCCTTTCTTTGGTTAGAATAACCCAGAGATTTTCCTTCATCACATCTTGCATCAAACTTGCCTAGATCTTCATCTCTTTTAATATAGCATTTACAACTGAAAACTCTAAAGTATTTCATAGTAGGAGCATTACCAAACCATGGTTCATAAGGTATTTTACCAGTATTACCTTTGATCTACACCCGGTTAAGAGTGTAGACAACAGTACTCACAACCTCTCTCCAATAGACATATGGAACATTTTCCTCCATCATCATAGTTCTAGAAGCCTCTTGAATAGTCTAGTTCTTCCTTTCCATAACTCCATTCTGCTAAGGAGTCCTAGGAGTAGATAACTATCTTCTTATTCCATGATTTTCACAAAATGCATTAAACTCACCAGAAATAAACTCTCCACCTCTGTCAGATCTCAGACATTTTATCTTCACACCAATATCATTCTCCACCTTAGCCTTGAACATGTTGAATCTGTCAAGAGCCTCTGATTTCTCTATCAAGAAAGTGACCCACATCATCTGGGAGTAATCATCAATTAGCAACATAAAGTATATGTCTCCTTGCAGATTCCTAACTCTAGCAGGACCACACAAATCAGTGTGCACAAGTTCCAACAATCCACTTAAAAATTGTTCTTTACTTTTAAATGTAGCTCTATTCTATTTGCCCAACTGACATTCCTTACACATGCTATTTGCAAGTTTCACAAGCTTTGGAAGATCTCTCACATCCTGAGTAGTACTTATCTTGACAATGTTATCAAAGTTTACATGACACATTCTCCTATGCCATAACCAACTCTGATCAATATGAGCAATCAAACAACTTTTACTAGTACCACTTAAATGAAATATATTACCTCTAGTCTGTGTACCAGATGCAATCTCAGTTCTAGAGCTTCCTAAAATTTTGCATTTTCCATCCTCGAATCAAAGATCATACCCTTTGTCAACCAACTGTGCAACACTAAGAAGATTATGCTTTAATCCTTCTACATACAAAACATCATTAGTGTCATTCTTACCATCAAGAGAGATGGATCCTCTGCCACGGATTCTACCAGCTATATTGTTTCCAAACTTCACAATTCCACTTTCATATATTTCCAAACTTACAAACTTACTTTTATCACCAGTCATATGATGAGAACATCCACTGTCAATCACCCACTCATCCTTTTCTTCAACCTGAGTAGCCAAGGCACTTTCCACATTCACATAGCTAGTAGATTCACTAGGCACCGGATCTTCTTCTTTGATAGAAATGAACACCCATTCATTTCCAAAGGTACTTCCCATAGCAGATTCATCATCTGTGACTCCTTCATCAGTAGCTTCTTGGACATAGTAGTATTTCTTCTAAACCCTAGGTATATTAGGGTTTGGCTCTGAAACCCTCTCTGGACATCTTGAAGCAAAATGACCAATCTTATTGCAAGCAAAACATTTGAAAGGCAAATTTCCTTCATACTTACCAGATCCTCTTGGTAATCTTGTGGCAATAAGGGCTTCAAGTTCTTCAAGCTTAGATTCATCTTCTTCAAGTTCCTTCCTTGCTTTCTCATATCTGGTTAGTCTTCTTGAAGAGCTTCCACCTGGATCAAATCTTTGCTTTCTGAAAACACTAGCTTTAAATGCATATTTTGATTTAGGAAGATAATCACCAAACTCACTCATTTCAAATGCTGAAATCTTGCCAACCAACTGATCCCTTGTAACATCTATCATAGTCCTAATCTCCTTATTAGCAACAACTCTATTCTTGTATGAAGCAGGTAAGGATTTGATCACCTTGCCAACAATCTCTAATTCTTCCAGTTTTCCACTAGCACACCTGATACTGCACACAAGTTCATTCACCTTCTACATGTAGGAAGTGATGTTTTCATCTTCACTCATCCTTAAACTTTCATATCTACCCTTCAAGATCTATAGCTTAGCACATTTGACATATGCATCACCTTCATACATAGTTTACAACTTCTTCTAGATTTCATGAGCAATTTGCAATTCCAAGACATTTGTCATTTCTGTATCAATCAGGGCACTCAACAATGCTTCCTTAGCCTGAATGTTGTTTTCAACTTCTTTGATTTGATCTAGAGTTTAGGACCATTCCATGGAGGAGTATACTTATTCTTAATTATCAACTAATAAGGATCACCCATGCATTGTAAATGACACTCCATGCAATTCTTCCAAAGAGAGTAATTTGTTCCATCAAATCTTGGATCTCCTCAGGCTGTCAAGCTTCTTTTAGAGGAAGTAGATCTGGTACCAATTGTTGAAATTAGGGCAGACAACTAAGAGGGGGGGTGAATCAGTTGTCACAAAACTTTACCTTTTGCTGCATTTAATATTCTTTACCACTTATTAACAAATTAATAATATAACCATGAAAGCATGAATCAACAACACATGAGCAGAAATATAATCAACACACATAACACCAGGATTTTTATGTGGAAACCCAGTTAAGGGAAAAAACATGGTGGGGGTTAACCCACAAGATTTATTCTCTATTAAAAGAATAGAAAAATGGGAAGGAACTTGCCTTCAGGTACACTGCCCAGAGCTCACTGCTCTAAGAGACTCACTATCTACAAAAACATTCACATGATTAACACTGAAAGGTTGAACTGAGAAACAACATCTTCTTCATGCTAAGGTTTAGTTCCATTGAAGCTTACAACACCTTTGCTTTCCCCCAAACACTTGCTTGCTACCTCCGCATCTTCACTCACATCACAATTTACATGACTTCATTACACTTATTTATACATGACATCAACTTTGGAATGAACATCAAAGTCGGCCTTACAATCATCTATCTAGAACATTCTCCAAGATATGCATTACAAACAATTACAATTACAAGACCTAACTTAATACAAAATGCTACATGTACATCACTACACTGTCGGCCAAACATAGCTAGGACTCAAATCTTCATCGAACAACACACCACACTCCATAGAACTTCTCTTAGATCATCTGCAACACGCACAAAGCATCTGGTCGGCCAAGACTGGAATAGAATAACAATACCCAAGGAGAAATCTTCAACTACGAGCTCAATCCTTAATGCGGACCACCAACACAACAAGCACATGATTCAAAGACCTCCACAAGCACAATGAAGTCAACAAGAACAACCGCACTACCTCAAATCACTAGAATCACTTGCATCTACATACCAAAACTTAAAAATACTAACTGTCATGACTATCACACTAGAAAGATTGCTTGCGGACCTCCAAACCACAAACCACTTGAGTTGAGGATACACACCAACATCCCAAACATACCTCTAGAACCATAGACCATAATATTCCAATGCAGAGCAATCTGGACCAAATTCCTGTCACTCTGTTACCTCTGAACAACTGCAAAACCCAATTCTACTTAGATGGCCATAACTTCACCAATCCTCCATGTAGACCTCTCAAATATTAGTTGGAGCAACTTCAGACAATCCTCTACAAAACCCTTAAGTTCGTAGACTCTGATCTTCGTCTCACTAGGAATGTGGAGTAAAGTAGTAATCTACTTCACTGAAATGCACTGTCTTCACTGTCTCTGACAAAGAGATATGTTGGCATCAATGACAACACATCATAGGCACATATTTGCAACAAAGGTGAGTTAGTGTTGTGAGATGCCTCTCATCCAATAACTCTAACTCATGCAATCTAGCAATTCTGTACTCTTCTCCAACAATGAGCTACTACATGGAAACTCAAAGAGATGGGATCTTGACCTTGATAGGTAAAATGGATTTGGTGCCATAGACTAAATTATATGGGGTAGCACCAATTGGGGTTCAGATACTAGTGTAGTATGCCCATAAGGCAGGATTAAGATGCAAATGCCAATCACAACTAACTTCATTGACTATTTTCTTAAGGATTTTCAATATGGTTTTATTTGAAGCCTCATCTTGCCCATTACTTTGTGGATAGTAAGGGGTGGATAGGTGATGTTGAATATGGTACTGAGTGCACAAGGCATGGACATCTTTGTTTTTAAAATGTCTTTCATTATCAATTACTATAGCAAGCAGAATACCATACCAGCAAATGATGTAATGTAAGATGCACTTAGCTATTTGTTTGCTAGCAATGTAGGTCATAGGAATGGCGTCTACCCACTTTGTGAAAAACTTAGTAGTGGTGATGATGAAATTATGGCCATTAGAGGATGATGGATAGATTTTACCTATGAGGTTCCGTCCCCACTATGAAAATGACCATGGAGTAGTAACAGGTTGCAACTTATGTTTTGGTGCATGAATCAAGTCTCTGTGCTGTTGACATTGAAGGTACTTCTAAGAAAATTGATGAGCATCTTATTCCATGGTAGGCCAATAGTATCCAATGTGCAATAACTTCTTAGCAAGGTTAGGACCGGTGGAATGTGATCCACCAACACCTTCATGAACTTCTTGTAAAGCAATGTTATCCTCTTTTGAGTTGAGACATCTAAGTAGGACTCCTTTGGTATAATGTGTCACCAAGGATGGTAAATTGGGAAGTGCAATGAGTAAAGGTTTTTTTATGGGTATTGGTAAGGTTTGATGGAAGGGTGTTATCATGGAGGTAATCATAGAGGTCTTGGTACCACTGAGAATTGGGACCAATAAATTCATAGATTAATACAGTCGGTGGAACATCTATAGGTGGTATCAAGAGTTGTTTGACCAAGAACTCACAATGCTAAGTATCTAGGAGGGATCTAATTGTTTCCATAGCATCGGCAGCCTTGTTGTTCAATCTAGGAATATGTTCAAAAGAGATATTAGAAAAATATTGTTTGAAGTCATCAAACATCCTTTTATAAGGCAACAATTTGTCATCTTTGGTTTGATATTCATCTATGACTTGTCAAATGAATAATTGTGAATCTCCATAGACCTATAACTGCTTGATATTCCATTGAACTACCATGTAAAGTTCTATAAGTAAAGCTTCATATTTGGCAATCTTGTTTGTGCAAGGTAGAGCTACCCGATATGATTTAGGAATACAATCGCCTTGTGGTGTGATGAAGAGAATTCTAACTCCTAAACCTTGTTGGGTGTATGAACTATTAAATTATAGCTGCCATACAACTAAAGAATAGAGATTGAATATCCCTTCATCTAGAAAATTAGAAAGCATAGGGTGTGTATCTATAACAAGAGCCTTTGCCAATTGATCGACAATGACTTGTCCTCTGATTACTTTACAATCAACATATTCAATATCAAACTAACTAAGAATCATAATCCATTTTACTAAGCTACCTATGAGAGCTGCCTTGGATAGAAGATATTTCGATGGATCTATCTTAGATATAATCTTGGTTTGTTGATTTAACATGTAGTGTTGCAACTTTTGGGAAGCAAACACCACAACTAGACATGGCCACTCTATGGGAGTATAGTTAATCTCATAACCTACCAAGGTACGACTAATGTAATAGATTACTTGTTCTTTACTAGAATCATCATGTTGTACCAAAAGAGCACCAAGTGTAGCTGATGTGGTAGAGATAAATAACAATAAAGGTCTCCCTGAAACTGGTAGCACCAATACTGGAGGTGTAGTGAGATATTCATTCAATTGTTCAAATGCCTACTGACACTTACTATCCCATCTAAATGCTACATATTTATGGAGTAATTGTAAAAAAGGTTGACATTTGTCAACAAGTTGTGATATCAAATGCCTGATTGACTACAGTTTTTCTTGGAGGCTTCTTAGTTGGTTCAGATTAGAAGGGGGACCTTAGCAGGATCTACTTCAATTCCTCTGCGAGACACTATGTATCCCAACAATTTCCTTGATGTAATACCAAAGACACATTTCTTGGGGTTAAGTCTAACTTGATATTGTTCTAACTTGTCAAAGATTTGCTCCAGGACTTGTAAGTGACCTTATCTAGTAGCTGATTTTCCTAATATATCTTCATCAACATAATCTTGCATGATGGTGTGAAAAATGTCATGAAATATAATAGTTATCACTCTTTGGTATGTTGCTCCTGCATTTTTCAAGATGAAAGGCATGACTTGCCAACAATAGGTGCCCCAAGGACATGTGAAAGCTCTCTTGTGCCAATCTTCAGGTGCTATGATAATATAATTATAACTAGAAAAAAGCATCCATTAAGGAAAGCATTTCATGACCAACTATCAAGTCTACAATGATGTCAATATTAGGCAAAGGAGAATTTTCTTTTAGACATGCCTTGTTAAGATCCTTGAAATTAGTACAGATACAAATGCCCCTAGTGACTTTGGATACATGCACCAAATTAGAAACCCACTCTAGATAATCAATAGGGTGTATAAATTTTACATCTAGCAACTTTTGATGTTCTCCTTTAACTAGTAATGCTATCTAGGGATGCATTTTTGGAAGCTTTTGTTTAACTGGTTTAGCATTATGGTATACTGATAAGTGATGGACCACTAATGAAGGATCCAACCTGGGCATGTTTGCATATGACCAAGTGAAGTTAACTATCCTTTTCCTGAAGGAAGCTATAAAATCATTTTTCTCTTTCTTTGAAAAAGATGCCGCTAAGAAGGTGATCTTTAGCTTCTATACAGTCTCTAAGTTGATTTCCTGTGATTTTTCAACTGGAAGTGAATACTTTTCTTCATATGTTGAAGGCAAGGGAAGGTCAAATCCTCCATCCATAGGTTCCTTGGAGAGGTTTTCACTATTGAATACGTCCTTTATTTTTACTTTTTTAGGATCTGATGGCCCCACAATGTGGTTTTCACCAGGGGATCTTATATTTTGATTTTTACTTTTGCAACTAGAGGATTTGGCCTTCTTTCCAAAATATAGTGTGTGGGATAGGTCTTTAACAAAGCCTACTTTATGGTCACCAAGTGGAATACCATCTTGGTGTCCCATGAATTCTGCAAGGGCTTCATCATTCTGAAAGATATCAAGAACGAGAGCCTCTTGTTTATCCCAATCGATAAGTTCAAGTTATACAAGTGAAAGGTTCTAGGTTTTTTTCTTGAATGTGAAGGATATAGAGGATATCATGAATATGGAAGTCTCATGAAATAATTCAGTGAGATGTAAGTAGGAGTCGTCAATGGTATAATGATTAGAAATCATTACGAGAAAATATTTCACTACTTTGTTGAGAATAAACTCAATGTCTAAGGATCGTGGTACCTCCTTTCTATATCCTAAACCATGTTTATTATTTTTCTTTATCACAAAAATAGGTTCTATGTTTCCTTGTCCATGTAATCCAAGAGCACCTTGGCCTTTGTAACCCATTTTCTTAACAATGTGGAGATAGGTCTCTACTATATTGGTCAATTGGTAATCTAACTAGATCTTGATCGTCTGTGAATATCTAAGTGCAGATATCTTTAATGGACTCATATTCTAACAATATTCCCCAACAAATGAATATTGTGGGGTTAGCTTGTATGACTACCTTTGGACTTGCCTTGGCTATTGGTGGTTTCCCATATGATCTAGGTGATTGAGGTAAGTTCCCCACATAAAAAGACTTGTGTAGGTCATATTAATTGAACCCTATGTCTTTGTACTAAACCTTGATCATGGGAAAATGTGTATCAACTAAAGCTTTGGTCAACATGGATGGATAAAGATATGAGGAACATGGTTGAGCTTCAAGGTTGTTAGGGATTTGATTGGAATTCTAGTATCATCCTTGCATTGATCGAAAAAATGCAAAATGATTGGGGTCTCCAAGGATAGTAACTTCTGCACCATTGAAAAGAAACTTTAGGCATTGATGAGAGGTGGATGGTACAACTTGCATGGTATGGATCCATGGGTGACCTAAGATGATATTGTAAGGAAGATCAAGGCCTATTACAATAGGATCAAATTGAATAGGTAGATGGATGACACCTTTTGACTCTCATTCTACATCATCATATGCTTTTATGGTTATACTTTTGTCAAATCAATAACATCTTCAGAGTATCCCAATTGTTTTAGCAACTTTAGAGAACAAATGTTTAAGCCAACACCACCATCTATAAGAATACGTATGACCTTGCATTGATGGATGTAGACTTTGAAATGTGGAGCATCATTATGATAGGGGTTTTGTAATGGAAGGTCCTTTTCAGTGAAAACGAAGTGGTGTGGTGAAGTGATATGCCCTATCATGGATTGGAATTGAGCAACATCAATATTGTTTGGGGCTAATGATTCTTGAAGGGCTTTCTTTGTTAGCAACTTGGCAAACATCATTAATAAAGACAATACTGGTATAATGAATAATGATTATGCATGATGTTTGAAGGTGTTTTCATTGATGGAAACAAGAAAAGGAACAAGTTTGGAAGAGAGAATTTGGTCTGGTGAAGAAGACTTAGTCATTTTGGCTAAGTGTTGGCAGTGTACCGAGATAGCGACAAAGAGATAGTGTTTGGATTGACATTGGTCTATAGTTGAAGACTAGGTATTATGGTTCTAATATGATGTTCCTAACTCTTAGGTGATCTTATATCCAAAGGTTTAGCTTTTGATCAGTTCTAGAAGTATATCTTCAAATGGCCTAAGTACGACAAAACATAATATAGTGCCAATTAAAGAAGAACACTCATTTGTTTTGGTCTGCATTCCTTCGGTGTTAGATATTTAGTTATGCAATTTTTAGGTGTTGTGAACATTTGTATAAAGTGTCTAAATCTAGAATTGTAGAGTCTAAGGTCCACTGAAAACACAATTGTGAGCTACTGAGTATCACTACTTGGCTTGACAGAGTTTGATTGTGATAGGGCATGTGTTCTCATGGTCTACATTTTACCACAAATTGATATTATACTCTGAGGTTTTGAAAGAAAGATTGGGGATGTATTAAGAGTCTTTGATATGATGCTGAGCAAGTCTTGTGGTCTGTAGTGAAAGTTGTGATCTGAGAGTTAGATTGAGTCAGTAACAGTCTGTGTTTGAGGTTGACATGATAGTTTGATTTGTGTGGTAAGTTCTATTGATTAGAACTTCATCCTAAGTGATTCTATAGTTGGAGCTGACATATGAGAATGTGATTCAAGCATGGTTTGGGTCCACTATGTATTTTGATGACGGGATTTGGTCAACAAGTTACAAGTTGGTTGACTACACGCTTCATCTAATTAGGCCAACCTAATATGAAGATTCTAAGTGTTATAGAAATATATATATATATATATATACATATATATATATATACATACATATACATATATACATACATACATATATATACATATATACATACATATATATAGATGTATATGTATATGTATATATACATGTACATATACATACACATGCACATACACATACACATACACATACACATACACACACACACATGTACACATACACACACACACATATATGAGATCTAATTCAATGTTTGGATATATGTGGTGTGAATATGTAAGTGTGTGTATGACATGTGGAAGATTGTGATTTTGTGAAAGTGACAAATGCAAAAGAAGAGAGATCTTGTTCTCATGTAAGAAAAGAGCAGTGTTACAGGATAGTTGAAGATGAAGAGTTTTGAGTCAGTTTTTATGAGCATCATTGGAGCTGTAATCATGCATTTGTAGGTGCAATTCCAATAGTTCATTTTGATAGTGAGCCACCCTTCTATTCTTCTCTTTCTTTAGGCAGTGAGCCACCTTTGGACAGTGAGCCCTAATGTAGTGTGCCTCTTTGTAATTCGGTACTATTACTACATAATATTGTGAGCTAATACTCACCATGGTTTTTTAATTTTTTGGGTTTTCCATGTACAAATCTTGGTGTTTCATGTGTTATGTTTTGTGGTTGTTCACATCATGTTTAATCTTCTTTCTATTGTTGAATGGGAAAATAGATTAATGGTTTAATAATTGTATGCTTTAAAAGAATACTTATATACCCCCTCTCTCAGTATTCTGGGTGTTCAACAATTGGTACCAAGGCTTGGTTCCTTGGAAGAAGTCTAACAACTTGAGGAAGGTCTTGGAGTTTGAACACATGGTTGGTAAAAGGTATCCTACTCCTCCTGAAGAACTTGATCTAATTGAAAGTATAGAAGAATGCATTGAAGATCAACTCTGGGTGGCTCTTGAAGATCTTGAAAATATTGAAGAAGAAAATAGGGATCTGAAAGAAAATGTCAAGGAAGCAAATGAATGCATCAGGTAACTAAGGGAACCAGTCAAGAAGTTCAAAGAAAAGTATAAAGAGGTAGTGAGCAATTGAGATCAGTAAATGAAAACTTGGATGATCTAAAAGTGGAAATTATATAAAGTGAAAAAGATGAAGAAATCCTAAATGAAGTACTAAAGAACAAATCTAAAGAATGTACAAAGCTTGAACAAGAAGTGAATCTAAAAGACGATCTAAAAAGGGCATGGATTCAAGAAGACAAATTTAGAGTGAGTGCTGCTAAAATTGATAGAATAATTGCAACTAAGAAGAGTCCTGATAACAAAGAAGATCTGGGATTTGAGAACGGTGAAAGTTCTAAATCAGATCAAGTAGCAATTACTAAGAATAAAGAGGACAAAGGCAAATAGATCTAGAATCAAAGGAATAGAAGACCTATAAGACCACTAGTCAGACAACCAAATGCTCAAAGGTACCCCTCTTTCAATGGTTATTGTAATGCATGCAATAAGTTTGGTCATAAGGCTACTCAATGTAGGATCAGAGTGAATCAAAATGCTCCATCATTTTATGGTTAGTGCTTTACTTGCAATAAAGTGGGTCATAAAGATAAGGAATAGTTACAATAATTGAAGGAAAGCTCAAACCTTTAGAGGTAACTACTTTATATGCAAAAGAATTGGTCATAAGGCTAGTGGATGTAGAAGTCAGATAAGGAACTATAATAATGGAAGGAATGCTCAATCTTTCAAAGGTAAGTGCTTTGCATGCAATAGATTTGGACATAAGGCTAACCAATGCAGATCAAGGATGAATGAAAGGAACAATGGTCAAAGAAATGTTGTATGCTTTAATTGCAACAGGTGTGGGCATTTTGCAAGATTTTACAAAAGCAAGAATATAAAGAAGGGTAATCAGACAGAGATGAAGAAACCATTACAAGAGGTTGATCTAACAGAGGGCAAGAAGGAGATGAACAAGATTTGGGTTAAGAAGGAAACCCATGAAGTCAAGAATGAGTCTGCACTAGACTTTGGTGTAGAAACTTCATCCGAGAAGTGAATTGGGAGCTCTGGCTCAAGGGGATCTTTAATGAAAAATCCTATTCCCCCAGGCTAAAATATAGTGATGATAGCTAGCAATAAGATATGAGGTGTATGACAGAATGACATAACTTTTGAAGAAGATTCCAGTAGAAAACAACCTAATGTGGTAGATTACAAAGCAATTTAGATCGACTGTGAATGACAAAGAAAGAGGTTGACAACTTTTTGAATTTAGAATTTATGGTGATTAAGTTTTGATGTAAGGGGTTAAAAGGGAATTCATTTGAAATGAAATCACACTGCATTCAAACCCTCAAGTGACTAAGGAGATTTGAGAAGTGAAACTAAGGTGAATTTAATTATTTAGCGATTAGTGCAAAGAAACCCTAACCAGAAACAAAAGGTATTTATAGCTCTCTCTTTTAAAAATTTCTATGTTGAATTAGTGAAGATGTTTACCCCTCAAGTGATAGAGATTATAGAGTCCCTAACCTAAATTCAAGAATCACGCATACAAATCACTTGAAACTAATCTAGATGGTGCGTTCTCTAAAATTCTACATGGTATTATGCATACAGAAGAAGTTAGGGCATATATACATGCAAACCTAGAAGAGTATGATCACGAGAAATTAGGGAAAATTCATCTGAATGAACTAACTAATAAAAAATTTGATCTGAAAGAAGAGTATAGAGCATTGCATGAGAAGAAACTGGATGTATGGATTGATTTTCCTGTGTTTTCTAAAGATGCTTGGGTTTGGTATGCCCTATGTAGAATTCGTGATGAGTTTATGTGGTTAGACATGACACATATGATTACTAAAGATGCAATTAAGGATGGGATTGGCATGTGCTCCACCAAAATAATTCTGACATTAAAGTTCATGAAGAATAACATAGTAATGGGGCTTACAAGTGTAAAATTTGATAAAAGGGCACTAACTACAAATGACATTAAGGATCTGGTGGTAAGATTTGCATCAACAGTGATGGGATACAAAGTCTACTTCTCCAACTGAGAGAATTTAGTATCTATAATATCCATCTACACAGCATTTGAGATGGTGAAGAGGAATGCAGATTATGACCTGTGTGAGTTGCTCTGACAACAACTGATGGAGAACTTGAAAAGAATAAAGGATACAAAGTACCCTTTCAAGTATGGAACTCTAATCATTTGCCTGCTCTTCTATTTCCTGAAGGAATTACCAGGTATGGACAATATTGTCTAGCTTAATCACTCTCCTATAGCAATCCAATAGAAATCATTTGTAAAGTTTAGGAGATGTTGATAAACAAAATGTAGCATTATGGGGCTACTTTAAAAATTTCCAAAAGAAAATGAAGCTAGGGCTAGAATCCCTAAAAGGGTTGTGGAAAACTATGAAAAAGAGATTGTGTTTATGGTAGACAAAGATAAATGCCTTATGGAGGCAATGGAACCAAGAATAGTGTGGGTCCCATCAATGGAATATGAAGTCACAAAGGATATTTTGACTGGTTTGGTTGATTTAATGTTGAGCAAACCTGATGCAATCAAGGTAGGAGGGTCTAGTGAGGGACTATCCAACCTTGCAACCTAATCAACCAATGTCACGATCATAAGGGATATGCAACATAAGATAATAGCTAATCAATAGAAAGATAAAAGATATTCATGAACACATAACACAAGATATATCTTGGGAAAGCCCTAACAAGGAAAAACCTAGCCTTCAAAGCTCATACCTCATATATTATAACTTAAAATTGAGTTACACATGCCTCAAGGGCTTTATAGAGGCTAGGCCACAGCCCAAGGATTACAAAATATTCATACAACAATATTCTTTCATGATTTCTTTCTTCTACATCTCAATTCTTTGCTCTGCAACTCCTTTTGCTTCTTGCTCTGCCTTCTACTCTATTTTGCTACTCATTCAAATCAAAACAAGTCAAGATCTTGCTTTGCATCTTCGTATACTCGATCACTTCATCATTGGTGCCTTGTAACAAATCATTATCCTTCATTTATATCCTCCACACACCTTCAAATCATTATCAAGTTTTCCTGATTGCAATGGCTAGTATGAAACGTGTGTACACAGATAGGTTAGACCTAAACATAAGGTATTGCTCCGCTAGTGCATAAAACTTTGCGCAGATCTCCATGAAGGTTGGTTAGGTCCTATATTACTTTGAATAATATTGCTTTTTGCTCTGCAAGTCATGGAATTGCTCCACAAGCCATTTAGACTTCACTGAACACTGTCGGCTCTGCTATGTGAAAATAGGTAAAAATAGGTAATCTTCTGATAGAGATATCTTTCTGGAATCAAACCCAAATGATCTAAATTTTGGATATGATGAAGATGATTATTTCTAAATGCTAAGTCTAGCTCCATAGCCTCTAATAGGAAAATGTTGTAAAAAGTGGTATTCTCTAATGTCGCTCTCCCAGTACTCTACAACTTCACTGCTAACTATCCCAATTGTTTTGAATGCTTTCGAATGCTCCTACATCAGACTCTCAGGGTTATTTGAAAAGTGAGCCTCTTCACTTTGGTTTGTATTATGTCAAATTCAATGTGATCCATTAGGATAGGTTCGGTGGTCTATTTTCAAGTACTTGCAACTGCCTCAAGGTTGGTGGTCTGTTCAAGTCCACCTTGCAAAACTACCTCAAGTTCTTCTAAGTTTAGTTTCTACTTGCAAGCCTTGTATAGCCTCAATGATTGATAATCTAAGCAAGTCTTCTCCGCAAGTTGCCTCAAGTTCTTTATCTTGTAATGGTCTAGGTTTGGCAGTCTACTTGTAAGCCCTGCACTGCCTCAATGGTCGGTGGTTTGAGCAAATCTTCTCTACAAGTTACCTCAAGATCAAAGTCTATTTCAATTACTTAAGAGTCAGTCCATACATTCATACATCCTCCAGAATAATCATGTTCAATCTTGATTCAGTCAATACATTATTGAACACTTTCTAATTTCAGGTTCCTGACACAATTTCCTCCACACTCACCAAAATATTATAGTTTCCTCTTTGCATACACTTCTCCTTTACTATTCTTTGTTTCCTTATCCATATTTACTTCACTCTAGTATAGAAACTTTCTCTTCTGGTAGAATATGTTGTCTTTCCCTCTTTCTCTACTACATGAACTTCTCTTTTTTGTTATGCTTCACACTTATTCACACAACTTCATTTCTCAAATGATTCCACACAAAAATTTTCTTGCACTACTTTCTCAATTCAGTAACACAACTCTCATTAAGACTAATGCTTCACCCTCTTCTGGTTTCTCTATTAAACTCAATTATTCAATAGGTTCTTCTTTCTCCTCTACATAAACTATCTTTGCATCATTTTCTTCTGGTTCTTCTCTATCAAACTTAGTGATTCAATAGGTTCTTCTTCTTCTACATAAGCTACCTCTATATCATTTATTGTTTCCTTATCATTAGTCTCTCCTTCATTATCTCCTCTGATAATAGGTTCTTGATGACTTTCAATGTTTGATTCTTTTCTCCTCCAAACTTGAAAATAGGTTCCTCTTCTAGTATCATGCACTGTGATAAGAATTATGACTCCTATTATTTATCCCTTTATGATTTGAATTTTTATCCTTGTTCTGCCCTACATAAGGTCTTTTGCATTTTGTTTCAGGTCCTCTTTTCTCTCCAACATGTGAATACTTCCATCTATACAACTTTCTGAACATACAAGCAACATGTTTCCATTTTTCTCTATCAATCCATCCATAATCCATCTACATACAATCTGTCATAGGCTTTCTTCTCTTTATTTTATTCCAACACATCTTTTCACAATGATTCCTCAACCCACAAAACTTACAAGGATGTAGATCCCAACACAATTCCTTTTCATGTCCATGTCTATTACAATGTGAACAATACATACCTCTCCTTCTTGATGCAGAGGTAAAACGCAATGGGAGCTTACTAACAGGAAGGAGGAGTCAATGATACAAACAGCATGTTAAAAATCCCTATCGGCTCAGCATCATCATCATATTTCCTGCAAACACCAACAGCATCATCATATTTCAGACGAGCACAATTATCCTCCTGCCGACTACTGTTCACTTCCTCCGCCTGTCGCCTATCATCATCATCATGATACTCAGCTAGCGCAAACATCCTCCTGTTGCACTGTTCATCGGGTGCCAAACTCTATCAGCATCATCATGATATTCAACACCACCTTCGTCAGCAGGATATCAAATATCCGGTTGCTCCAAATATCCTGATGACGACAACTTTGCACCTTCCCTTCGATGCCCCGATAGCCGGCTATACAAACAACAGCATCATGATATGATTTATCCGGTTCGATTGAAACATCCTGATGATGTTAACCCAACTTTCTGCCGAGGACCTACACCGATACCTAAACACTTAGCGACAGCAGGATAAACTTGCATAGAGTGATATCTCAATATCCTGATGATGATGACGTCATATCCTGATGACGATGATGTCACACAATATCCTGATGACCTCTTCAATACTTAGCCAAAAAAATGGACTTTCACTCCCGCATCCGATAGCGATATGTGGATGATGGGCACCCCCGAGAGATGATCCTGACGGTGATATATACACTGAGTATATATCTGACTTATAACATCCTGATGCACTTGCAACATGCAAACTTCATCAGTTTCATAACCCGATCCTGATGGCGATGTATTCGCAGATGACGATGCGATTCGCTCCGACTGGTAAAGCACATGCAGACTCCTGTATATCCGTCAGCTATATGCAAACACTCAGAACCGCACAATTTCACAAAGACAATATGATGATCGGGCCGGATCACCTTCAGATCAAAACTTAACAATTTATCTTTCCAAACCTAGCACATGAGGATGCTAGGCTGATCTACAGCATGCTACCAATTGATCTCTTGAACAATGCAATGCATAAACAGAAAACAAAAATGCAAACTAAGCTATAATACAGGACCATTCCACCGATTCACAGGATCAACCGGTGGAAGGGTTAAAGGAATCCATTAACTTGTAAACAGAATGGAAATCAAAACAGATACAGCTGATAAACCAGATAATGCAAATGGTGAGATCTAATTGAAATTCAAATGTCATGTTTCTGCAATTCTGTCAAACAACAGTGCTTCACAATATCTGAACTGTTCTCCTGAATCTCAACTCAATCACAACACCATAACATAACATAACATAACATAACATATGCTAAACCCTAACAGATCGAAGGTATATATAGCAATATCCTGCGAGTACTACCGACTCACTTCCCAGCGGCTGGGAGCTTCCAAGCGGCTGGGAGAAGGACAGCTCAGACTACCTGATCACGATCTCTAACTGCCTACACACACTCCTAGGCTGATCTAATACATAGCATTGGTCCAATGGACCTTATTACATGATGGAGTCAAACATACTAAAAATAGACTAATGCCCTGTCATCATGTGGACAATTAACCTATATCCTGATCATGTACGGGTGCTCCTGCACCATACTCCCCAGAAGAAGAAATCTCAAGTCCACTTGAGATGAGAGTATCAAGGTCTGCACCATGTGTCTGGATCTGATCTTCAGTCATCCATACTGCTTCAGAGTTCGGCTTTCCCTTCCAAGAGACGAGATACTCCAAGTACTGTTTGTTCCTGGTCTGCTTGACCACTCTGGTGTCCAAAACCTTCTGCAACTGTGGAGGATCATGCTTGGGAATGTCATCATCAACTGTATCCTATAGAAGTTCCTGATCTGCATCTGGATAAGACTTATATGGAGTTAAATCACATACATTGAATATAGGAGACAAACCAAGATCAGGTGGGAGTTGTATCTCATAAGCATTCTGTCCATGCTTGTGCAAAATCTGACATGGTCCAACTTTCCTTTGCATGAGCTTAGTATACTTTCCCTTAGGAAGTCTATCCTTCTTCAAGTGAACCCAAACCAAATCTCCAACATCAAACTGGACATCCTTCTTCTTTTTATCAGCATATTCCTTATACTTCAAGGTTGTGTGCTGCAGTTGGGTCTTGACTTGATCATGAACCTCTTTTATGGCTTCAGCAAAAGCTTCACCTTCTGCACTAACAGGGTCTACTGTAGGTAGATCTCTCAATTCCAAAATTCCTCTGGGATGCAGACCATAAACTATCTGAAAAGGTGATTTCCCTATGCTTCTATTGACAGTATCATTATATGAAAATTCAGCTTGGGACAGAATATTATCCCACTTCTCGCCATGCTGTTTTGTCAAGCATCTAAGCAAATTCCCTAAGGAACGGTTCACTACTTCAGTCTGTCCATCCGTTTGAGGATGATATGCAGAGGAAAAAGACAAATTTGTTCCCAGTTTCCTCCAAAGAGTTCTCCAGAAGTGACCAATAAACTTCACATCCCTGTCTGACACTATGCTCAATGGCAATCCATGGATTCTGACAATCTCCCTGAAAAATAAATCTGCAATGTATGAAGCATCAGCAGTGGTTTTGCATGGCAAGAAATGTGCCATTTTACTGAATCTATCCACTATAACAAAAACACTGTCAAATCCTTTCCTTGTCCTTGGTAAACCCAAGACAAAATCCATACTGATGCTTTCCCATGGTCTGGAAGGAATGGGTAAGGGCTGATATAAACCTGCATTAGTTGACCTGCCTTTAGCTTTCTGACATATCACACATGTCTCCACAAATTTTCTGACATCTGATTGCAACTTAGGCCAAAAGTAATGCCTTCTGACCAGATCAAGAGTCTTATCTAGACCAAAATGACCTGCCATAGCTCCACAATGTTTCTCCTTGATGATATTTAATCTCATAGAACACCTTGGGATACATAACTGTCCACCTTTGAACAACAATCCATCCTGAATCAAAAATTCAGAGAACTCAGCATGATATTTCTCCCCAAAAGAAGTACATACCTGATATATTTCTCCAAAATCTTCATCAGACTCATACATGGTCTTTAGTGAATCAATGCCAACACTCTCTAACTGAATCTGATTGACTGTTAGAACTCTCCTGCTCAAAGCATCTGCAACTTTATTTTTGACTCCTTTCTTATGCTTCAATGTAAAAGTGAAAGCTTGTAAGGTTTCTACCCATTTCATATGTCTGTGGTTCAGCTTTTCCTGGCTATTTATGAAACTCAGAGCCTGGTTATCTGTGAATACTATGAATTCCTTTGGCATCAAGTAATGCCTCCATTTCTTGAGTGACTGCACTAAAGCATACATTTCCAAATCATATGAGGAATACCTCTTCTTAGCATCATTGAGCTTCTCACTGAAAAATGCAATAGGTCTACCCTCTTGGCTGAGTACTGCTCCAATGGCCATGTGACTGGCATCACACTCTACCTGAAAGATTTTGTTAAAATCTGGAAGTGCAAGGACTGGCTACTGTGCCACCTTTTTCTTCAATGTTTCAAAAGAAGCATCTGCTCCTTGAGTCCAAACAAATCTGCACTTTTGTCCTCCTTTGATGGTATCAAGCATGGGTGCACAAATATGACTAAACCCTCTGATAAACTTCCTGTAGAAGGTTGCTAACCCATGGAAACTTCTGACATCATTCATAGTCTGTGGGGTAGGCCAAGACATTATGGCACTTACCTTCTCCTTATCCATCCGTAACTTTCCTTGTGAAATGACAAAACCCAAATATGTGATCTCCTTTTGCATGAACAAGCACTTGTCTAAATTTATCATCAGCTGCTCTTCATGTAACCTCTTAAGAACCAAATCTATATGTCTGAGATGTTCTTCTTTTGTGTTACTGAAAATCAGAATGTCATCTAGATATACTATGACAAACTTTCCAATGAATTCTTTCAAAACCTCATTCATCAACCTCATAAAAGTACTAGGTTCATTAGATAAACCAAAAGGCATAACCTTCCATTCATATAACCCTTGATTTGTTTTGAATGCTGTTTTCCATTCATCTCCTGGTCTAATCCTGATCTGATGATATCCACTCTTCAAATCTATTTTTGTAAAATACTTAGCACTTCCCAAACAATCAAGTAAATCCTCTATCCTAGGGATTGGAAACCTATACCTGATTGTGATCTTGTTAATAGCTCTGGAATCTGTGCAAAGCCTCCAAGTACCTTCCTTCTTTGGTGCTAGTACAGCTGGTACTGCACATGGACTTAGACTTTTCCCAATCAGACTTGAATCCAACAATTCTTCAATATGTCTGGCTACTTCTGCATTCTGTTCTGGAGTTAGCTTATAGGCTGCTTTGTTTGGAAGTGTTGACCCTGGAATTAAGTCTATGCAGTGACTGATATCTCTGACAGGTGGTAGGGATCTGGGCATTCCCTCTGAGATGATACCTTTGTACTTATCCAATAGCTCTTGGACAGCTGGGTCTATGAACCTTGGCTTCTTCTCTTTCTTGACTTCTTGTTGCTGTTCCTTATTCACACTCATACATGGGATTAGGGCATATGCAACTGCACCTTCTGCTGCTACTTCTTTCATGAACTGTTTACCTTCCATCAGCATGACCTTCACCTCTTTTCCTTTAGATTTCCCCTCCTTCTCTGCCAATGGGAATAACTCTGTCACCTTACCATCCTTAGTGATTTTATAGGTATTTCTAACACCATCATGTTGTGCCTTCAAATCATACTGCCATGGTCTACCAAATAAAAGATTGCAAGCATCCATCTTGGTAATATCAAACAACAACTTATCCTTATATGCACCAATCTAAAATTCTACCCAAGCCTGCTCTTCTACAGTTGTCTGCTGACCTTGGGTAAGCCATGAGACTTTATATGGGGATGGGTGAGGCAATCTCCTAAGCTTAAGCTTTGTCACCATGTGTTCAGACACAAAATTCTCAGTAGAACCAGAATCAATCAAAACTTTACATGCCTTACCTCCTGCTTTGCAAATAGTTCTGAAAAGAGACTTTCTTTGAGGGGATTCCTTGTCAGGTACCTTCATGGTAGTCACTGTTCTTCTCATCATCAGAGACTCTCCACTTTCTGGGTATCCATAATTATCAGGAGCATTCACACTCTGAAAATCATTAGAGCCTGTCCTACTTTGATTATCAGGTTCTTGGACCAGATTTGTTCTCCTTTCTCCTGCTGAGCTTGTGGCCTTTTCTGGACATCTGTTGGCTATATGGCCTTCTTTGTTACAGTTATAACATCTGATGGATCCTCTGCCCTGGGATCTTCCTCTGAAAGGTCTTCTACCTCTGAAGTTTCCTTGCTGACTGTAATTTTCCCTCTGGTTCTAACTATTGTTTCCCTTACTATTGTCATGACTGGATTCTCCTTGATATCCCTGTCCATGTCCTCTGCCTCTACAAGGACCTCTTCCACCTCTTTGTTGTCTTCCTCTTCCTCTATTGTGTTGTTCCTGTTTTCTCTTCAACTTTTCTTCCACTTTCAATGCCAACTGAAAGCTTTTCTGCACTGTATCTGGATTATGCAGACTTAAATCTTCCTGAATGTTGAACCTCAATCCATTCAGGTATCTAGCTACCTTCTCTTCTTCACTTTCTTTTACCTTTGTCTTCATACAGAGTTTCATGAATTCTTCTGTATATGAGCTGACATCTAGCTCCTTCTGCTTCAGGTTTTGCTTCCTTTTGTGTAATTGGATACTGTAATCCAATGGAACATAAGCTTCCTTTACTAATGCCATCATCTTCTTCCATGTGGCAACTCTATGTTTTCCTTCCTGTACTCTATCATCTTGGACAAAATTCCACCATGTCAAGGCAGCTTCTTTCATCTTTGACTGGGCTATCTTCACTCTCTGTTGTTCTGGTATCTCCTCTGTTTCAAAGAAATTGTTCAAACAGTCTATCCACTCCATTACTGAATCAGGTTCCATCTTGCCTGTAAACACTGGCAAATCCAGTTTCACATCCATGGTTCTCCTCTCCATGGCCTTGAGGGCGTTCAACAGTGGTCTCTGGTCTGCAGGAACGACCTCCTCGCTCCAATTAGGGATCTCTTCTTCTTCCCTATCTTCTTCTCTACCAGAACCGACTCTGCTCCTCAACTTTGCTAACTCATCCTTCAATTCTTGATTCTGAGCCTTCACGGCCTTGCTTTCTGCAATCTGTTGCTTCACCAGAATTGCCAACTCAGCGTTGGTCATCCTTGCTGGAACCTCCGATGTTCCTTCTTCGTCTGACATCCTGCTTATCTTTTCTAGAAGATCCTAACCTTTGCTCTGATACCACTATGATGCAGAGGTAAAACGCAACGGGAGCTTACTAAGAGGAAGGAGGAGTCAATGATACAAACAGCATGTTAAAAATCCCTATCAGCTCAGCATCATCATCATATTTCCTGCAAACACCAACAGCATCATCATATTTCGGACGAGCACAATTATCCTCCTGCCGACTACTGTTCACTTCCTCCGCCTGTCGCCTATCATCATCATCATGATACTCAGCTAGCGCAAACATCCTCCTGTTGCACTGTTCATCGGGTGCCAAACTCTATCGGCATCATCATGATATTCAACACCACCTTCGTCAGCAGGATATCAAATATCTGGTTGCTCCAAATATCCTGATGACGACAACTTTGCACCTTCCCTTCGATGCCCCGATAGCCGACTATACAAACAACAGCATCATGATATGATTTATCCGGTTCGATTGAAACATCCTGATGATGTTAACCCAACTTTCTGCCGAGGACCTACGCCGATACCTAAACACTTAGCGACAGCAGGATAAACTTGCATAGAGTGATATATCAATATCCTGATGACGATGACGTCATATCCTGATGACGATGACGTCACACAATATCCTGATGACCTCTTCAATACTTAGCCAAAAAAATGGACTTTCACTCCCGCATCCGATAGCGATATGCGGATGATGGGCACCCCCGAGAGATGATCCTGACAGCGATATATACACTGAGTATATATCTGACTTATAACATCCTGATGCACTTGCAACATGCAAACTTCATCAGTTTCATAACCCGATCCTGATGGTGATGTATTCGCAGATGACGATGCGATTCGCTCTGACTGGTAAAGCACATGCAGACTCCTGTATATCCGTCCGCTGTATGCAAACACTCAGAACCGCACAATTTCACAAAGACAATATGATGATCGGGCCAGATCACCTTCAGATCAAAACTTAACAATTTATCTTTCCAAACCTAGCACATGAGGATGCTAGGCTGATCTACAGCATGCTACCAATTGATCTCTTGAACAATGCAATGCATAAACAGAAAACAAAAATGCAAACTAAGCTATAATACAGGACCATTCCACCGATTCACAGGATCAACCGGTGGAAGGGTTAAAGGAATCCATTAACTTGTAAACAGAATGGAAATCAAAACAGATACAGCTGATAAACCAGATAATGCAAATGGTGAGATCTAATTGAAATTCAAATGTCATGTTTCTGCAATTCTGTCAAACAACAGTGCTTCACAATATCTGAACTGTTCTCCTGAATCTCAACTCAATCACAACACCATAACATAACATAACATAACATAACATATGCTAAACCCTAACAGATCGAAGGTATATATAGCAATATCCTGCAAGTACTACCGACTCACTTCCCAGCGGCTGGGAGCTTCCAAGCGGCTGGGAGAAGGACAGCTCAGACTACCTGATCACGATCTCTAACTGCCTACACACACTCCTAGGCTGATCTAATACATAGCATTGGTCCAATGGACCTTATTACATGATGGAGTCAAACATACTAAAAATAGACTAATGCCCTGTCATCATGTGGACAATTAACCTATATCCTGATCATGTACGGGTGCTCCTGCACCATACTCCCCAGAAGAAGAAATCTCAAGTCCACTTGAGATGAGAGTATCAAGGTCTGCACCATGTGTCTGGATCTGATCTTCAGTCATCCATACTGCTTCAGAGTTCGGCTTTCCCTTCCAAGAGACGAGATACTCCAAGTACTGTTTGTTCCTGGTCTGCTTGACCACTCTGGTGTCCAAAACCTTCTGCAACTGTGGAGGATCATGCTTGGGAATGTCATCATCAACTGTATCCTGTAGAAGTTCCTGATCTGCATCTGGATAAGACTTATATGGAGTTAAATCACATACATTGAATATAGGAGACAAACCAAGATCAGGTGGGAGTTGTATCTCATAAGCATTCTGTCCATGCTTGTGCAAAATCTGACATGGTCCAACTTTCCTTTGCATGAGCTTAGTATACTTTCCCTTAGGAAGTCTATCCTTCTTCAAGTGAACCCAAACCAAATCTCCAACATCAAACTGGACATCCTTCTTCTTTTTATCAGCATATTCCTTATACTTCAAGGTTGTGTGCTGCAGTTGGGTCTTGACTTGATCATGAACCTCTTTTATGGCTTCAGCAAAAGCTTCACCTTCTGCACTAACAGGGTCTACTGTAGGTAGATCTCTCAATTCCAAAATTCCTCTGGGATGCAGACCATAAACTATCTGAAAAGGTGATTTCCCTGTGCTTCTATTGACAGTATCATTATATGAAAATTCAGCTTGGGACAGAATATTATCCCACTTCTCGCCATGCTGTTTTGTCAAGCATCTAAGCAAATTCCCTAAGGAACGGTTCACTACTTCAGTCTGTCCATCCGTTTGAGGATGATATGCAGAGGAAAAAGACAAATTTGTTCCCAGTTTCCTCCAAAGAGTTCTCCAGAAGTGACCAATAAACTTCACATCCCTGTCTGACACTATGCTCAATGGCAATCCATGGATTCTGACAATCTCCCTGAAAAATAAATCTGCAATGTATGAAGCATCAGCAGTGGTTTTGCATGGCAAGAAATGTGCCATTTTACTGAATCTATCCACTATAACAAAAACACTGTCAAATCCTTTCCTTGTCCTTGGTAAACCCAAGACAAAATCCATACTGATGCTTTCCCATGGTCTGGAAGGAATGGGTAAGGGCTGATATAAACCTGCATTAGTTGACCTGCCTTTAGCTTTCTGACATATCACACATGTCTCCACAAATTTTCTGACATCTGATTGCAACTTAGGCCAAAAGTAATGCCTTCTGACCAGATCAAGAGTCTTATCTAGACCAAAATGACCTGCCATAGCTCCACAATGTTTCTCCTTGATGATATTTAATCTCATAGAACACCTTGGGATACATAACTGTCCACCTTTGAACAACAATCCATCCTGAATCAAAAATTCAGAGAACTCAGCATGATATTTCTCCCCAAAAGAAATACATACCTGATATATTTCTCCAAAATCTTCATCAGACTCATACATGGTCTTTAGTGAATCAATGCCAACACTCTCTAACTGAATCTGATTGACTGTTAGAACTCTCCTGCTCAAAGCATCTACAACTTTATTTTTGACTCCTTTCTTATGCTTCAATGTAAAAGTGAAAGCTTGTAAGGTTTCTACCCATTTCATATGTCTGTGGTTCAGCTTTTCCTGGCTGTTTATGAAACTCAGAGCCTGGTTATCTGTGAATACTATGAATTCCTTTGGCATCAAGTAATGCCTCCATTTCTTGAGTGACTGCACTAAAGCATACATTTCCAAATCATATGAGGAATACCTCTTCTTAGCATCATTGAGCTTCTCACTGAAAAATGCAATAGGTCTACCCTCTTGGCTGAGTACTGCTCCAATGGCCATGTGACTGGCATCACACTCTACCTGAAAGATTTTGTTAAAATCTGGAAGTGCAAGGACTGGCTACTGTGCCACCTTTTTCTTCAATGTTTCAAAAGAAGCATCTGCTCCTTGAGTCCAAACAAATCTGCACTTTTGTCCTCCTTTGATGGTATCAAGCATGGGTGCACAAATATGACTAAACCCTCTGATAAACTTCCTGTAGAAGGTTGCTAACCCATGGAAACTTCTGACATCATTCATAGTCTGTGGGGTAGGCCAAGACATTATGGCACTTACCTTCTCCTTATCCATCCGTAACTTTCCTTGTGAAATGACAAAACCCAAATATGTGATCTCCTTTTGCATGAACAAGCACTTGTCTAAATTTATCATCAGCTGCTCTTCATGTAACCTCTTAAGAACCAAATCTATATGTCTGAGATGTTCTTCTTTTGTGTTACTGAAAATCAGAATGTCATCTAGATATACTATGACAAACTTTCCAATGAATTCTTTCAAAACCTCATTCATCAACCTCATAAAAGTACTAGGTTCATTAGATAAACCAAAAGGCATAACCTTCCATTCATATAACCCTTGATTTGTTTTGAATGCTGTTTTCCATTCATCTCCTGGTCTAATCCTGATCTGATGATATCCACTCTTCAAATCTATTTTTGTAAAATACTTAGCACTTCCCAAACAATCAAGTAAATCCTCTATCCTAGGGATTGGAAACCTATACCTGATTGTGATCTTGTTAATAGCTCTGGAATCTGTGCAAAGCCTCCAAGTACCTTCCTTCTTTGGTGCTAGTACAGCTGGTACTGCACATGGACTTAGACTTTTCCCAATCAGACTTGAATCCAACAATTCTTCAATATGTCTGGCTACTTCTGCATTCTGTTCTGGAGTTAGCTTATAGGCTACTTTGTTTGGAAGTGTTGACCCTGGAATTAAGTCTATGCAGTGACTGATATCTCTGACAGGTGGTAGGGATCTGGGCATTCCCTCTGAGATGATACCTTTGTACTTATCCAATAGCTCTTGGACAGCTGGGTCTATGAACCTTGGCTTCTTCTCTTTCTTGACTTCTTGTTGCTGTTCCTTATTCACACTCATACATGGGATTAGGGCATATGCAACTGCACCTTCTGCTGCTACTTCTTTCATGAACTGTTTACCTTCCATCAGCATGACCTTCACCTCTTTTCCTTTAGATTTCCCCTCCTTCTCTGCCAATGGGAATAACTCTGTCACCTTACCATCCTTAGTGATTTTATAGGTATTTCTAACACCATCATGTTGTGCCTTCAAATCATACTGCCATGGTCTACCAAATAAAAGATTGCAAGCATCCATCTTGGTAATATCAAACAACAACTTATCCTTATATGCACCAATCTGAAATTCTACCCAAGCCTGCTCTTCTACAGTTGTCTGCTGACCTTGGGTAAGCCATGAGACTTTATATGGGGATGGGTGAGGCAATCTCCTAAGCTTAAGCTTTGTCACCATGTGTTCAGACACAAAATTCTCAGTAGAACCAGAATCAATCAAAACTTTACATGCCTTACCTCCTGCTTTGCAAATAGTTCTGAAAAGAGACTTTCTTTGAGGGGATTCCTTGTCAGGTACCTTCATGGTAGTCACTGTTCTTCTCATCATCAGAGACTCTCCACTTTCTGGGTATCCATAATTATCAGGAGCATTCACACTCTGAAAATCATTAGAGCCTGTCCTACTTTGATTATCAGGTTCTTGGACCAGATTTGTTCTCCTTTCTCCTGCTGAGCTTGTGGCCTTTTCTGGACATCTGCTGGCTATATGGCCTTCTTTGTTACAGTTATAACATCTGATGGATCCTCTGCCCTGGGATCTTCCTCTGAAAGGTCTTCTACCTCTGAAGTTTCCTTGCTGACTGTAATTTTCCCTCTGGTTCTGACTATTGTTTCCCTTACTATTGTCATGACTGGATTCTCCTTGCTATCCCTGTCCATGTCCTCTGCCTCTACAAGGACCTCTTCCACCTCTTTGTTGTCTTCCTCTTCCTCTATTGTGTTGTTCCTGTTTTCTCTTCAACTTTTCTTCCACTTTCAATGCCAACTGAAAGCTTTTCTGCACTGTATCTGGATTATGCAGACTTAAATCTTCCTGAATGTTGAACCTCAATCCATTCAGGTATCTAGCTACCTTCTCTTCTTCACTTTCTTTTACCTTTGTCTTCATACAGAGTTTCATGAATTCTTCTGTATATGAGCTGACATCTAGCTCCTTCTGCTTCAGGTTTTGCTTCCTTTTGTGTAATTGGATACTGTAATCCAATGGAACATAAGCTTCCTTTACTAATGCCATCATCTTCTTCCATGTGGCAACTCTATGTTTTCCTTCCTATACTCTATCATCTTGGACAAAATTCCACCATGTCAAGGCAGCTTCTTTCATCTTTGACTGGGCTATCTTCACTCTCTGTTGTTCTGGTATCTCCTCTGTTTCAAAGAAATTGTTCAAACAGTCTATCCACTCCATTACTGAATCAGGTTCCATCTTGCCTGTAAACACTGGCAAATCCAGTTTCACATCCATGGTTCTCCTCTCCATGGCCTTGAGGGCGTTCAACAGTGGTCTCTGGTCTGCAGGAACGACCTCCTCACTCCAATTAGGGATCTCTTCTTCTTCCCTATCTTCTTCTCTACCAGAACCGACTCTGCTCCTCAACTTTGCTAACTCATCCTTCAATTCCTGATTCTGAGCCTTCACGGCCTTGCTTTCTGCAATCTGTTGCTTCACCAGAACTGCCAACTCAGCGTTGGTCATCCTTGCTGGAACCTCCGATGTTCCTTCTTCGTCTGACATCCTGCTTATCTTTTCTAGAAGATCCTAACCTTTGCTCTGATACCACTATGATGCAGAGGTAAAACGCAACGGGAGCTTACTAATAGGAAGGAGGAGTCAATGATACAAATAGCATGTTAAAAATCCCTATCGGCTCAGCATCATCATCATATTTCCTGCAAACACCAACAGCATCATCATATTTCGGACGAGCACAATTATCCTCCTGCCGACTACTGTTCACTTCCTCCGCCTGTCGCCTATCATCATCATCATGATACTCAGCTAGCGCAAACATCCTCCTGTTGCACTGTTCATCGGGCGCCAAACTCTATCGGCATCATCATGATATTCAACACCACCTTCATCAGCAGGATATCAAATATCTGGTTGCTCCAAATATCCTGATGACGACAACTTTGTACCTTCCCTTCGATGCCCCGATAGCCGACTATACAAACAACAGCATCATGATATGATTTATCCGGTTCGATTGAAACATCCTGATGATGTTAACCCAACTTTCTGCCGAGGACCTACGCCGATACCTAAACACTTAGCGACAGCAGGATAAACTTGCATAGAGTGATATCTCAATATCCTGATGACGATGACGTCATATCCTGATGACGATGACGTCACACAATATCCTGATGACCTCTTCAATACTTAGCCAAAAAAATGGACTTTCACTCCCGCATCCGATAGCGATATGCGGATGATGGGCACCCCCGAGAGATGATCCTGACGGCGATATATACACTAAGTATATATCCGACTTATAACATCCTGATGCACTTGCAACATGCAAACTTCATCAGTTTCATAACCCGATCCTGATGGCGATGTATTCGCAGATGACGATGCGATTCGCTCCGATTGGTAAAGCACATGCAGACTCCTGTATATCCGTCCGCTGTATGCAAACACTCAGAACCGCACAATTTCACAAAGACAATATGATGATCGGGCCGGATCACCTTCAGATCAAAACTTAACAATTTATCTTTCCAAACCTAGCACATGAGGATGCTAGGCTGATCTACAGCATGCTACCAATTGATCTCTTGAACAATGCAATGCATAAACAGAAAACAAAAATGCAAACTAAGCTATAATACAGGACCATTCCACCGATTCACAGGATCAACCGGTGGAAGGGTTAAAGGAATCCATTAACTTGTAAACAGAATGGAAATCAAAACAGATACAGCTGATAAACCAGATAATGCAAATGGTGAGATCTAATTGAAATTCAAATGTCATGTTTCTGCAATTCTGTCAAACAACAGTGCTTCACAATATCTGAACTGTTCTCCTGAATCTCAACTCAATCACAACACCATAACATAACATAACATAACATAACATATGCTAAACCCTAACAGATCGAAGGTATATATAGCAATATCCTGCAATCTTCTGATAGCGATATCTTTGTGGAATCGAACCCAAATGATCTAAATTTTGGATATGATGAAGATGATTATGTCTAGATGCTAAGTCTAGCTTTGTAGCCTTTGATATGCAAATGTGGTAAAATGTAGTATTCTCCAATGTTGCTCTCTCGATACTCTACAACTTCACTGCTAATTGTCCCAATTGTTTTGAATGCTTTCAGATGCTCCTACATCAAAACTAAAGGATCCTAAGGAGGAAAGATTTGGAACATTTGAAGAAAAATCTCTCAAAGTACATATGGAACTCAAACAATCTGAAATAAAGAGAAATGTAAGGAAATATGTGGAATAATATGCAAAAAGTAAAGGCTTCACAAAAGAATAAATAGATGAAGCAAGAGCCAAGTTTGAAACCTTCAAGGCTACAAGTGCTCCGGAAGGTCAGACTTCAATGGCTCTAGAGAAGGAAAGAGGAAAATCTGAACCAAAAAAACCTATTTCCAGCTCAAAAAGAAGAATAAGAGCTTTGGTCCACTCCCTACAGCTGAGGTTGAGAAAGAAAAGATAGAACATGCAGAGAAAAGGTAGAAAAGAAAGAAAGCAAAGGCCAACAAAAGAGTGTATGTGAGCCTTGGTAAAGGAGAAGAAGAAGAGGAAATAGAAACAGATGAAGAAGTCAAGGCCAAGAAAGCAAAAATAAATGTAACAACTGCAAGAAAAAAGGAGAAGCCCTCTGGAAAAGGTAAAGACAAGAAGAAAAAGGAAGAGAAGACTAAGATTAGGAAAGATAAAGTAATAATGACCTTAGATGCAACTATCAATACAATGGATGAGCATTGGAATTTAAAACCCATTGTTGATATGTATGATGAAAGCTCTGACATTGATAATCTAACAATTGAGGTAGCTATGATAAAATATTTAGATATGTTTAATAAAGCCCTGATTGAGGTTGTAGCTGATTTACCAGACAACCTAGCCAACATCATGATAGAAAGGATAGAAGGGGCTATGGCTAAAGATGTTGAGATGAAGGAATATGTCCTACTAAAACTTTTCCCAAACATAACCATTGAAGAAAGAGTCAAAGTCACTAAGATACTTGGTGAAAAGTCTAGAACAAAGAAAAGAGGTAATACTCTTATGTCTAGAGACATTGAGAAATTGGTGAAAGAGACTGAGGAGATAACCCTGAGTGTGCTATATGAATTGTAAATCTCAACTATAGTAGACACTGATGGGGAAGAGCAAGATAATGATATTGATACTTCTAATGCGGCTCTAGAAGTGAATGTTGAGTAGAATATGGAACAAAGTACAATTACTCCTTCAGTAGGCATAGGGAATGAAGAAGAAGTGAATACAGAATAGAGTGTGGATCAAAGTGGAATAGCTCCTCTAGTAAGCTCTAGACAAGATGAAGAGATGAAAGAGTCTACAAAGCAAAAGAACTCTAAAGAAGAAAAAGTGGAACCCGAAGAAAATATCCTTGAGGATCAAGGAAAACAAAGAGAAGAAGTTGATGAATAGATGAATGACAATTCTACTATGAAAATATAGGGAAATGAGCAAGAACCTATTCAAGAGGAACCTCTAGAAAGATATGTTGGTGAGGCATCTCAGGACGAAGATAAGAGAGACACTGCTGACTCTTTGAGAGTGTTTGGAGAAGCAGAAGGAAGCTCAAATTTTGACTGCACCTAAGCTATTACAAGGACCTATTAGCCTTTCTACAATGTCCCCATTGTAGAAATTAAGACTTGGGACAATTTTTTGAGCTACTGCAAAAGAAGAGATATTGAAGTCCCATATGGAGGACAATGAGCTGATTGGAGATGCATCAACAATTTTTGAAAAGATTATGCCTGGATTAAAGAGAGATACATCATTAACCCCTACTAGTTAGTTGAAGAAACTTATTGAGTCATTCAACTCTCATTTTGAGTCCCTGGAACAAGCTATAGAAAAGAAGGTAAGGGCAGAGATTGATGATAAAAGGTTACAGGAAATTACTGACAAATTTACTCAAGACAAAATTTTGTTAGATAAAAGTATAGAATATGCACAGACAACTATCAAAGAGGCTAGTGAAATATACCAGATCTATCTTACATGGCCTAAGAAGACTAAGGAGCTAAAAGACAAAATAAATAGATGGGAAGCTCAAATAATGAAGATCTCCAGAACTTACGACCTGGTAAAAGATGTTTTTGGCAATCAGAGGGCACAAGTTGAGACCATTCATTCTAATATACATAAGTTGTAGACCTAGAGGGAGGTTATAAAAAATAGAATGAGCTAGCTCCAAGAGATAGTAAGCTTCAAAATTGCATCCATGGCCAGGTTAGTAGTAGTAATAGAACAGACTAGGCAAATTACTGAGGCCCCTGCTACTATTAAGAAGGTAGAAGAGCTGGTATCTCAAGTTAATGGGCATGTATTAGTTTTGAGTGATACTAAGGTATTCTAATTTTACTTGTATATGCGGATAAGTACAAATAGTTTTGAAGTTTTGGCCCCTTGTACATATCTTTGTATCATATACCTTTTCCATTGATGTCAAAGTGGGAGAATGAAGCATGTGAAAAAATAACTGAAAAGTAAGAAGAGAAACATGAAGTTAGGGGGAGCGGAGTGTAAAGAGAAAGGGGAGCAGTGTAACTATTTTTTTCACATCAGGAGTTACCATCAATGCCAAAGGGGGAGATTGTTGGCAACTTGGAAAACATCATTGATAGAGACATTACTAGTATAATGAAGTATGATTGTGCATGATGTTTGAAGGTGATGTCATTGATGGAAACAAAAAAAGGAACAAGGTTGGAAGAGAGAATTTGGTCCAGTGAAGAAGACTTAGTCATTTTGGCTAAGTGTTGGCAGTGTACAGAGACAGCGATAGAGAGACAATGTTTGGATTGGCATTGATCCGCAGTTGAAGACTAGGTATTATGGTTTTGATATGATGTTCCTAACTCTTAGATTATCTTATATCCAAAGGTTCAACTTTTGATCAGTTCCAGAAGTATATCTTCAAATGGCCTAAGTTTGGAAAAACAAAATATAGTGCCAATTAAAGTAGAACACACATTTGTTTTGGTCCGCATTCCTCCTATGTTAGATATTTTGTTATGTGTTTTTTAGGTGTTGGAAACACTTGGATAAAGTGTCTAAATCTAGAATTGAAGAGTTTGAGGTCCATCGGAAAGATAGTTGTGAGCTACTAAGTATCGCTACTTGGTTTGACGGAGTTTGACTGTGACAGGGCATGTGTTCTGATGGTCTGCATTTTGCCCCAGATTGATATTATACTCTATAGTTATGAAGGAAAGCTTGGGGATGTATTAATAGTCTTTGATATGATTTTGAGAAAGTCTTGTGGTCCACAGTGAAAGTTGTGATCTAATAGTTAGACTGAGTCAGTAACAGTCTATGTTTGAGGCCAACATGATAGTTTGATTGGTGTGCGGTAAGTTCTATTGATTAGAACTTTATCTTAAGTGATTATATAGTTGGAACTGATATATGAGAATGTGATTCAAGTGTGGTTATATATATATATATATATATATATATATATATGAGATCCAATTTGATGTTTGGATATATGTGGTGTGAATATGTAAGTGTGTGTATGACATGTGGAAGATTATGATTTTGTGAAAGTGACAAGTGTAGAAGAAGAGAGATCTTGTTCTCATGTAAGAACAAAGCAGTGTTGCAAGAGAGTTGAAGATGAAGATTTTTGAGTTAGTTTTTCTTAGCATCATTAGAGCTGTAATCATGCATTTGTAGATGCAAGTCCAGCAGTTAATTTTGTCAGTGAACCACCCTTCTATTCTTCTCTTTCTTTAGGTAGTGATCCTATCTTGGCAGTGAGCCACCTTTGAACAATGAGTCCTCTTTGGGCAGTGAGTCCTAGGTAGTGAGCCTCTTTGTAATTTGGTATTGTAACTACATAATATATTGTGAGCTAACACTCACTGTGATTTTTTCTTTTTGGGTTTTCCACGTAAAATCCTGGTGTTTCATGTGTTATGTTTTGTGGTTGTTCACTTCATGTTTAATCTACTTTCTATTGTTGAATTGGCAAATGGATTAATGGTTTAATAAATGTATGCTTTAAAATAATACTGATTCAACCCCCTCTTAGTATTCTGAGTGTTTAACATTCTTGAGTATAGATTTCTGTGTGGGTGATGCTTGAAGGAGATCTAAGATGGATATCTTAGCTGGTGTTTTTCCTAGATGGTCTAGAATGTTGTACTTAGAATCTTGATGGATACTTAGTGCTACCCCATGAAGGGTAACACAACCACGATGAGTTGTAATAGCACAGTCAGGGTCTTTTCCCTTGATGGAGAAAGTAGACACACGACTTTCTTTTATATGACTGATAATAGAATCATAGGAACTTGAGGCATGGTTGACATTTTTACCTTTTTCTATAGTATTTCCTTTACCATGGGGCGGGAATGGATCCTTGTAGATGTTAATATCATTGTTTTAAGTTTGTTTAGGAGGATCATCGATAGTTACTTCACCTCTATCAATCAGGTTCTAGATGAGGTTTCTTAGTTTCATGCATCCAGGAGTTTTATGTCCTTTTACTCTATGGTATTCACAGTATTCATTGTCTTTATACCAAGAGGGTTTGAATACAAGTTCATCATATTGATGTGTTTTGGGTAGCATGATGAGACCGGTTTAAACAAGCTTTCTTAAGATGGACTCAATAGGTTTGTTGCATTATTGTCATTGATGTAAAGGCAAGGAAAGGGCAAGCAATCAGCAAAATGTTCTTAGTCAGAACCAAGACAAAAAGTCTTTAGTTGGCAATTGGGAAGAAGAAAGAAATTTAATAGTCTATTAGCAACTTTGAATAAATGACAACTTTGAATAAAGTTGAACTCATGTTTGTTCCATCGATAATATCTGGTTTATTTGAGTGTTAAGTATTGGCAATTTTATTTAAGTGTTAAGTATTGGTAAAGTGTTAAGTTTATTGTTCTATCGACAAAGTGCTTAGTTTTTGAACTACTTCACTAGTTCATTAGTTAAGTGTTTAGCCGATATGCTGATTAGCCAAACACAACTTAAGGCTAAGTGTTTCTAGTGTTGTCAGAAAAATACATCATGATGAATATGATTTTATTTTTTAATTGGTAACTTCAGAGAAAGAAAAGATAAAGTCATGTTATATCAGCAAAGTTATTACATAGAAAACTTGTTTTAAAGTTTGACACTTACCTAATTAGCCAACTAGCTGATATGGCTTAGGAAGGTGGCATTCTTTGAAGCTTGGAAGGTAAACAAAGTTTTTCAATCAGTGTTGTCGGCAAAGTTCATCAAAAGTGAACTAGGTTGAAGGTTCAATGTTTTGTTGATAAGCCAATAAGCTGATATAGGCTTAGCTTCAACAAAGGCAAAGACTTAGCTTTTTGAGAAGAAGCTCAGTATTTTTAGGGAAATGAAGAAAAGATAACAAGTTCTAAAGTTCCTCATCTTTTCGATATGCCGATAGAAGGGTTCATTATGAAGTTCAAAAAAGGTACTTATTCCCAATAAATGCATTAAAGGCATAAGTTTGAATAGTCAGCAATTCACCAATAAATTGATGAGTTCATGACATGGTCTTTTTACTGACAAAGAAGATGAGTTGGCCAAGTTCATGCCAGCATGGATTTGATGATAGAAGGCACAAAAGACAAGGTTTTGAAAAAGTAACATTCACTCATACTTAGCACAAAAGGCAAGTTTACAAAAGTATAAATTGTTGATAGAGTACATAAAGTGAAATAAAGGCTAAGTTCTAAAAAAGGTATATTTTCTGATAAGCATAAAGATAAGTTTAGGATAACGTGATTTTGTTGATAAGGCATTAAAAAGGCATTTTTGTATGATGAAGTTTTGTTGATGAGCTATAAAGGAGCAAAAGATGAAGTTTTGAAAAACATCTTTTTTCTTATAAGAGAAAGAGGTCTAAGTTTTAGAAAATCAATATTCACCAATAAAAGGCCATTTTTGAAGGCTCAAGAAGGCTATAAATATATTATTAGTTGATAAGAAAGTCACAGAATTGGTTTTTGTAATAGTGGAGCAACAGAGTAAATCAAGAAACATAATAGACTCTATGATGATTTGGTGGACATTGATTTCAGATAATAGTGTGATGTTTGTAAAGCTGAAGTTTGTAGGTGTGATAGTTAAGCCAATTATAGTCAATTGTGAAACAAAATGGAACTATCTCTATTTAGTTTTGGAGTGGTTGTGGTAGTTATCCTATTAAAAAATGTGTTTTATGCACATTGAATCTATTGTGAAATCTTTTCTAACCATATTGAATATTGTTGTTCACATTGTGAGAGAGGAAAGAAGGCAGAGTGCATATAGGAAGGAGTCAACTATGTTGATGCAAAACAAAGAGTGAGTGTGTAATAACAAGGTGTATTTTTGGTTATAGAAGAACCACTATTTCACATTTGAATCTATAAGAATTCAAGGGTTGTAGCCTCTCTATTTTAGATTTGGGTTGAAGCTTCATTATATTTTGGAGCTCATTGGAGGTGTGTGATGTACCTGTAGGTTGTAGCCTCAAAACATTGCCTTGGGTGTTGATGTACATGTGGTTTGGTACCTACAAAACATTTGTAATTAGTACTTATTGTGAGGTTGGATTTGAGCAGTAGACTCAAGCAACTTTCTCACCGTGTTTTTCCCATTTTGGGTTTTCCACATAAATCTACTATTTCTTGTATGTTTGATTTTTATTTGTCCTCCATTTTAATTTTTGGTTTCTTTTAAAGTTTTAACATACACTGATTCACCCCCCCTCTCAATGTATAAGTGTTATTTTAACAATTGGTATAAGGGCCTCAAGTTCCTTGAAGAAAAGTTTAATCACTTAAGGAAGATTCGGTCTCAAGAACACTATGGCAGGACAAGAGGGTTCTTCTTCAAATAAAGAACCATTATTTGATGGATCCAATTATGCTTTCTAGAGCATCAGAAGGGAGACCTACTTAACCTCTCTTGGATATGATATTTGGAAATCTATTGTAAATGGTTACAAACCACCATGACCACCATCTACTCTCATTGCTGCTGAGAAGAAAGCCTATGAGAATAATGCCAAAGCGAAGAATGCTATACTGTGTGGTTTAACCAAAATAGAATTTCTCAAAGTTATGCATTGTAAGTCTAGTAATGAAATATGGGATAAGTTGCATAATATATATGAAGGTGATGATCGAGTTAAGCAAGCAAAACTACAAACTCACAAAAGTAAGTTTGAGGCTTGAAAGATGCATGAGGATGAGAATATTGCAGGATATATGCTTAGGGTAGATGAAGTGAGAAATGCAATCATAGGTCTTGGAGAAGAGGTAAAAGATCACATGGTTGTAAAGAAGATTCTAAGATCTCTCCCATAGAGATTTGACTCTAAAGTATCTGCAATTGAGGAAGTAAAAGATCTAGATAAGCTTACTCTAGATGAACTATTTGGATCACTTACAACATATGAAATGAGAAGTGAAAATAGAAGATCAACAAGGAAAGAAACACCATTTAAGACTTCAAAATCCAAGGAGATTGAAGTAGACTCAGAACAAAGTACTAGTTTAGGTGAAGAAGTAAATTTTGTTAGAAAGCTGATGAAAGGCTCTAGAAATACAAAGGTAAGATACCTTTCAAATGCTTTAATTGTGGAAAAATTGGTCACTTTGCCTCTAAATGTCCATTAGGTAAAAAACAAAAGGGAGATAGTTATAGGAGTCAAGAATTCTCAAAGTATAAAAGAAGAAAATTTAATAAGAAGAAAAAGAGTTTGTTTGTAGATAAAGAAAGTAGTTTGTCAAATGATTATTCTTATGCAAGTGAATAGTATGAGACTACTTTAATGGCTATTGAAATTAAAAGGGATGAAAATACTCCTTCAAAAAAATTTCATGAAGACTCTGATGAGAAAGAAGAGGGTGAAGTTGATCTAGAAGGTGAATTAATTTCTTCTTTAAATGATCTAAGGTTTGAAAGAAAACAAAATAAAAAATACAAGTTACAAATTGAAGAATCTGATAAACTTTTTGTAGACCTAAAATTGTAGTTAGAGGAGTCTAAAAGAATAGAAGAGGTAACTAATTTGAGTTTGAAGAACAAACTAGATGAGTGTTAGAAGTTAGAGGCTAAAGTTGTCATGCTGAGAAAGGAGTTAGATAAGGTGAATGAACAATTAAACAAAAGTCTCAAATTTGAGAAGAGTTTAGAAACCCTTGATAAGATAATTTGTAGTCAAAGATCCTTCTCCAACATGGTTGGGTTAGGATAGGTAGAACACAAGAGTTCCAAAGATGTTGTTTCTGAAAAGAATACAGAAGGTAAAGCTTCCACAAAAGATGATCCCTTCAAAAAGATAGTTGAAGATTAGGGCGAATCAAGCTCTGCTATGTCTAAGAAACATACTGATTCAAGGAATCCTGGGGGATTCAAAAAGGATAAAAGGACTGAAGACTTTAAAAAGGAAGATGTTGGTTTCATCAAGGTGCATAATGCAAGAAGAAGTTTCAAAGATCAATTTGCAAGCCAAGCCAGGTTCATCTATGCTTTTCATGGTTATTGTTTTTCATGTAATTAGTTTGGACACAAGGCAATAGATTGTAAAACTAGACTTAGAAAAATGGATAGACATAATTTTGTAAATAGAAATTCTTTTACCCCTTTAGTTGATATGAATGATATATGTTATAACTATAAAATCTATGGGCATATTGCAAAATTTTGTAGAAGTGTGTTTGTTCATCCTTCTAGATGGGAGAAAAGGAGATTTGCTCCTCCAAGACAAGCCAGACCTACACATACTTCTGTACAAAAGTAGCAAAAGGAAAAATCCATGGCACATCACAAGTCTGCACCCCCTGCTCAAGAAAAAGAACTAGCAAAGAATTTTGAAGAAAAGGAGAAAAGTTCCAAAAGGTGTTGGGTAGAGAAGAAGGTTGAGAAATCTATGTTAGTCCAAGCATAATTTCATGCCAAAGGACAAGGTAATCCTTGGGTGATAGACAATAGATGCTCTAGTCATATGATTGGGGATAAGATCAAGTTCATCATTTTGAAGAAATGGGATGGTGGTTATGTTATGTTAGATGACAACACCACTGTGAAGATAGCTAGTAAGGGCATATTGTACATAGATGATAAAACTAATGCTCAAGATGTGTTGTATGTAGAGGTACTACAACATAATTTGCTTAGTGTCAGCCAGATGTGTGACAAGGGGTATAATGTATTATTTCATGCTAGTGGGTGTGAGATAAGAAAAGCTAGCTCTGGTAGACTTGTTGCTAAGGCAGACGAAACAAGAAACAATCTATACCATCTTAAGGAGGCAAAGGGTGAAAGATGTTTGTTAGGGCAAGCTAATCAGAGTTGATTATGGAACAAGAGGATGGACTACATCAACTTTGATCATCTGGTAAAGATCAACAAGAAAAATATAGTCAAACATTTGCCTAACATTGGCAAAGCAGAAAATTCTTTCTATAAAGAATGTCAGGAAGAAAAGCAAACAAGAGCCAGTTTTAAGTCAAACGATTACTCAACATCAAAACCTCTTGACCTGATTCATACAGTCTTGTGCAGGCCAACCGGAACCACGAGCATCAATGGAGAAAGGTACTTTATGTTGTTGATAGATGACTATTCAAGGATGACATGGGTAACTTTTCTTAAAGATAAATATCAAGATTTAGAAAGATTTAAAATCTTTAAGGCTAGAATTGAAAATGAGATGGGTTCAAGGATAAAGTGCTTGAGGTATGATAGAAGTGGATAATTCACTTCTAATGAATTTGATCAATATTTTGGAAGCATGTAATTAAGAGACATATTTTTGCAACTAGAATTCCTCAACAAAATGGAGTTGTTGAGAGAAAAAACAAGACTATTCAGGATAAGGCTAGAATAATGTTGAATGAAGCTAAATTGCTTGATAGATAGTGGAAGGATATGTTCATACTATTGTTTGCATTATCAATAGATGGCATTTAAGAGTACATCATGATAAGACTCCATATGAGTTATGGATAGGAAAACCTCCATCTGTGAAGTATTTCAATATAATTAGAAGAAAATGTTTTATATAAATAGATGAAGATACCTTGAGTAAATTTGAGCCAAGATTTGATGAGGGAATATTTCTTGGTTATTCAAAAACAAGAAAAGCATATAAATGCTACAATAAAAGGTTGTAGAAGATAGTTGAAAGTGTGAATGTTAGAGTGGATGAAAATTTCTCTCAGCTACCTCATGGAAATGATCTGTATTCAAAGGTTCTTGTTTATTATGAATAAGAAGAAGTTGTTGAAAAACAAGAGTCACAAGAAGAAGAATGAGAAGAGTGGTGCTGATGAAGAAGAGCAACCGCAGTCTACTCCAAAGGCTCCACCCAAGTATTTCAAAAGAAATCATTTTGAGAATCAAATTATTGGAAATAAATTAGACGGTGTCATGACAAGGAAGAAGTTGAAGCTAGCATAGAAAGAGTATGTAAACTATTCTTTATTGTCAGATAGAACCTAAATCTTATGAAGAAGCTAGCAAGGATGAAAGTTGGATTGAAGCCATGAAGGAAGAACTTAGTCAAATAGAGAAGAATTAGACTTGGGAACATGTTCCAAGGCCCACTAATAAAAGTATCATTGGCACAACATGGGTCTTTAGGAAAAAATTGAATGAGGATGGATAGATAACTAGAAACAAAGCCAAATTATTATGCAAGGGCTATGCTTAGATTGAGGGCCTAGATTTTGATGAGATATTTGCACCTATGGCTAGACTTGAAGCCATTAGAATGTTTCTTGCATACTTAGTTTATAAACATTTCAAAGTGTACCAGATGGATGTGAAATCTACATTTCTCAATGGTTACTTGGATGAGGAAGTTTATATAGAACAACCTGAAGGATTTCAAGTGCGTGAAAAGAAAGATTATGTGTGCAGATTGAAGAAGGCACTATATGGCCTATAACAAGCTCCTTGATCTTGGTATGCCAGGTTGGACAAATATCTTCAACAACAAGGCTATAAGAAAGGTATAGCAGCTAGAAATTTGTATGTTAAACATGAAGATAATAATATGCTAATTGTCATTGTTTATGTTGATGATATAATATTTGGAGATAATGACAAAATGTGTGAAGAGTTTGTTGACGCTATGTGATGCAGGAGCATCTAGTGGTGTAAAGACAATCTTACATCACCCAAAAAGATTTTGATTCAAAATTATTGAATTTGTTTTCATTTCTTTCCATAATTAGTATTTCTAGTTCCATAATTGCTTGAATAATGATGCAGGATTTTTAGTTTTTCCAAACTACTAAAAATAACAAACTACTATTTTTCAAAAGTTTAACTACCATTTCAGGAAAGTTTGCATTTGGGCATGGATTGAAGTAAAAATTTATAGGAATCTTCATAAATGAAATATAAGATGTTTGGTGAAGGAATCGGGCAAAGATCATTTCTGAGCTGAAAGATATTAAAGTTTTTGTTTTCTGAAAAGCCCCTAAAATTTTTTGAAATGAGATATGAGGAAATAAAATGTCCCATAACACCCTGAAAGTTGATGGAAATCCATTTGCATATTTTCAGAATGATACTTCACTTCACGATCTTTCTAGTGCTTAAAATAGTTCGTCAATTGAACACTCGGATCAAAAGTTATGCTTCCTGGAAGTTGACCTACTTTTGGAGGGAGTTGCAAATTTTAAAATTTAGTTGGAGGCTACCAAAAAGGGCTATTTATGACTATTTTTGGGAACATTGGGCATTAGTAGAGTTAAAGAGGAAAATGTAGAGTCAAGAATAGGTAGGAAAACAAAAACCCTAGTTGATTTGGGGTTATAGAAGGCTGAAGATTCTAGAGTCTTGAGGTTAGGAAAAATTGCAATGTGTTGTAGCTAGTAGAGGATTCATCCTCTGATTCTTTTGAGCTTCTGTAATGTAATGTGTTGTCCAAATTAATAAAAGAGCATCTCTATTTTCAGTGTACAATTTCTATTGTTGTGTGTTTTATGATTTACGCCCTTCATCAAGTGGTATCAGAGCAAGGGTTCTTGAGTGTGTAGACAGATCACCGACCATGAAGCAGTTTGTACCAGGACCTGAGGTTGTGGGTTTGCTGTGGAGATCAAGATGCCTCCACGAAGAAATCATATTGGGAGGAATACTTTGATGGAAGAGGGTTTTAGAGCCCTACAAAGGCAAATCGATGCATTGCAAGAGGATCTACGAAGAGGGTTTGAGCCAAGAACCAGAGAAGAAAGTGAGGATGAAGCTGAAGAAGAGCTATCTGATGAAGAAAAAGAAGTTGTAGGAGATCCTATAGAAGTTAGGTTGTTGAGGGTCATTTCTAAGATTGGAAAGAGGCCCAGGATCAAAGTTTCTATGTATTCTAGAGATTTGAATTCGGAACAACTTATTGATTAGATTAGTGACATGGAGGAGTATTTCAAGTATGAAGATGTGGAGGACCCAGATCGGGTCAAGTTTTCAAAAATAAAGTTGAAGGGCCATGCCAGTATTTGGTGGAAGGAGGTCCAATTAGAGAGGAACAGAAGAGGAAAAGGAAAGATCACCAGATGGGATCGGATGGTGGAGAAACTAAAGAAGTAGTTTATTCTTGTGGACTATGAGATAGAGTTGCTGAAGAAGCTACAAGGACTGAAGCAAGGTAACAAGTCTATTAAGGAGTATACATAAGAGTTTTATAATATTACTATCAGGACAGGCCATGTAGAGGCCAACAAGGAGAAGGTAGCCCGTTACATTAATGGGTTGAGGCCAAGTATTCAAGAGGAACTGAGCCTGGTAAGAATGACCAGCATAGAAGATGCGTACTAGTTTTCCCTGAAGGTGGAAGAGAAGATGAATAAAATATTTGACAGCAAGCAAAGGGGGAGAGGTCAAGGCGGAAGGATAGGTGGAAGACCCTATGGACGCTGAAATAATGATCCAAAGAAAAGTCAAGAAGCTGGCACTAGTCAAAATCAGAGAGGAGATAATACCTACTGCCCTCGTGACAAGAATAATGGTGAACAAATAGGAAGAGGAAGAGATAGACCTAGGCAAGGACCTGGAAGAGGAGGTTTTAGGGGAACATGTTTCCAATATGGAGAAGAAGGGCATCGAGCATACAAGTGTCTACAACATCAAGGAAGGACGAATAGAAGACCTGAAGGTAATGCATGAGTTGTACATGTAGATGAAGATGCACAGAATGAGCATTCTAAAAGTATTGAAAGAGGAGAAACCCTAGTTGTCAAAAGAACCTTGTTGAATGAGGAGAAATAACCAGATCAGAGGAAGAGCTTATTCTGTACCAGGTGCAAATGTGAAGGTAAGTGTTGTGAGATTATTATTGACAGTGGAAGCATTGATAATGTTGTTTCAGAGGAGATGGTTAATAAGTTGAAGTTGACAAGAAGAAAGCATCCACATCAATATCAAATCGCATGGTTGCAGAAGGACCATAGAGCTTTGGTCAATGAACAATGTTTAGTCAAGTTCAAGATTGGGGACTACCATGATGAAGTAATGTGTGATATCATACCATGGATGCATGTCATATGCTATTGGGGAGGCTATGGTAGTATGATAGGCACACTGTCCATGATGGCCATGCAAACACATATTCCCTAACAAAGGATGGGGTTCATCATAAGTTGAAGCCCTTGAAGGAGGTGGAAGAAAAGGTGTGTAGTATTGCTAGAATTTGCTTGGTAGATGGTAGGAAATTTTTGGAGGGTATGAAGCATGAGCATCATTGCTTTACATTGATTCCTAATTTTAGTCAAGAGAAATGTGAAGATGTACTAGTAGAAGTTTTAGATATGTTGGAAGATATTCAGGACATTTTCTCTGATAATGCACCAAAAGGTTTACCACCAGTGAGGAAGACAAGTCATCAAATGGATTTGATACTAGGAGCTAGTTTTCTGAATAAGATAGCCCATAGAATGACTCCTATAGAGAATGAAGAGATGAATAGACAAGTTCACAAGTTGTTAAGGAAGGGACTGATAAGGGAGAGCCTAAGTCCATGTGTGGTACATGTAGTACTAGCACTGAAGAAGGATGGAGAGTGGAGAATGTGTACAGATTCCTGAGCCATCAATAAGATCACAATCAAGTACAGATTTCCATTGCCTAGAATGGATGACATAATGTACTGTTTGAGTGGAGCCAAGTACTACACGAAGATTGACCTGAAGAGTGGGTATCACCAGATTCAAATAAGAAAAGGAGATGAATGGAAGACAGCCTTCAAGACAAAGGAGGGTTTGTATGAGTGTTTAGTCATGCCATTTGGGCTAACCAATTTACTGAGCACATTCATGCGGCTCATGAATGAGGTATTGAAAGAGTTCTTGGGAAGCTTTGTTATTGTTTATTTAGATGACATTTTGATTTTTAGTAAGAATTGGGATGATTATCTAATGCATATCAGAAGAGTTTTAGAGAAGCTGAGGGAGGAGAATTTGTTGATTAATCTAAAGAAATATAGTTTTGCAAAGAAGAAATTGGTATACCTAGGATTTGTTGTCTCAGAGGAAGGTCTTAAGATGGACCCAGAGAAAGTAAGGGCTATCATTGAATGGCCTACACCAAGGAGTGTTACAGAGGTAAGATCTTTTCATGGTTTGGAAAGTTTTTACAGAAAGTTTATTAGAAAATTTAGTAGCATTTATGCACCCCTAATTGAGACAATGAGAGGGGATAGAAAAGAGTTTAGATGGACTAAAGGAGAAGACAAAAGTTTTGATACGTTAAAGCAGAAAGTCACAAAGCAACCTATTTTGGCACTTCCAGATTTCAATAAGGTATTTCAGGTAGATTATGATGCTAGTGGCAGTGCTATAGGAGCTGTTTTGAGTCAAGAAGGTAAGCCCATTGCTTATTTTAGTGAGAAGCTTAATGATGCCAATAAAAAGTATTTTGTTTATGATCAAGAGTTTTATGCTATAGTTTAGGCTTTGAAGAAATGGAGACATTATTTATTGCCAAAGGAATTTGTTTTATATATTGATCATCAGGCTTTACAGTATCTCAATAGTTAAGGGAAGTTGAACCAGAGGCACTTAAAATGGGTTGAGTTTTTGCAGAGTTATACTTTTGTTTTGAAGCACAAGAGTCAGAAGTCCAACAGAGTTGTAGATGCCTTGAGTAGAAGGCAAAACTTGTTGATAGAAATGAAGATAGAGGTTGTTGGGTTCGATGAGCTCAAAATTTTGTCTACTAAAGATTCAGATTTTACAGAGGCTTGGAAAGCTTGTTCAAAACCTGTTACTTTGGACAAGACAAAATGGTTGGATTTCATAATCCAAGATGGCATGTTGTTAAGAGGAAGTCAATTGTGTATTATGAGGAGTTCCATGAGAGAGAACCTGATTAAGGAGAAGCATAGTGGGGGATTAGCTATACACTTTGGTCAAGATAAGACCATTGCTATTATTGGTGAAAATTATTATTGGCCATAGTTGTAGCAGGATGTGAGGAAATTTGTGTAGAGTTACAGAGTGTGTTAGATGGAAAAAGGAATAAGTCAAAATATAGGGCTATATCAACCATTACCTGTACCAGAGAAGCCATGGAATGATATTAGAATTGATTTTGTTCTTGGTTTACCAAGAACATAGAGAGGACATGATTTAATTTTTGTGGTGGTGGATAGATTCTTGAAGATGACACATTTGTTTCCTTGTAAGAAGACTAATGATGATGTTCATATTGTAGAGTTATTTTTCAAGGAGGTGGTGAGACTGCATGGTCTACCTAAGAGCATAGTTTCAGATTGAGATACCAAGTTTGTTGGTTATTTTTGGAGGACATTGTGGAAGAAGTTGAAGACAGATTTGAATTTTAGTTCTAAACACCATCCATAGACTGATGGATAAATAGAAGTGGTGAATAGGAGTTTGGTTAACCTTCTTTGATGCTTAGTGGGAGATAAGCCCAAGGGATGGGATTTGATTTTACCATAGGTAGAGTTTGCTTACAACAATTCTATCAATAGGAGTACTGGTAAATCACCATTCCACATTGTATATAGGAATAGTCTAAGAAATGCCTCTGTCATGCCCACATTTCCCATGTGGTCACAACATGCATCACATGTGTCATGTCCACATGTGTCATGTGGTCATGACATGAAATATCAAAAATTTTCCCATGCTTCCCTAGAAACCCCCTCGCATGCGTAAGTGTGCTCGGTGGTGTATGCTTAAAGTGAAACAATATAGTTGTCGATGGGGTACTAAGTACATGTGTGCACATCTTGACACAAGAAGGCCAACAAGGGGGTCTTCACGATGCGGTTAACGTCGCTACAAGGTTAGAACTTTCAAGGCTCCTAAACCCTAAATTCTGGAAGATTCTGGCAGCATAACGCCTCATGGGCGTGAGTGGGATTTATTACACAAATTCTATTCTTAATACGTGGTTCCCTGGTAGGTTTAACAAACTTCGTACAACTCCCTAATTATGATGAATTTACACTTGGTCTCATTTATGGATCATTTTTTTTCAACAAAGCCCGATCATCCATTCACTATTCTATTTTCTAAAATTTAATATTAATTTCTCCTCCTTCGGACTTAGCATTTTCAACAAAGCCCGTTCATTTGCCCTCTCTTCCGTTTCTCTAAAATTTAATTTTGATTGTATTTCTATCATGATCACTTAACCGTTTCTCTAAAATTTAATTTTGATTGTATTTCTATCACGATCACTGCCTCCTTTACATTATTCCTAATTTCTTGGAAGACCAGATCACTTAAACAGGGTTTACTAACTTCACTTGACTCAGTCTCCTAAGTTTCCGCTCTAGGTTTCATCTCATCGTATGAACTAATTGTGATAATTAACTTGTTCCTAATCAGGATTAATGATAGTTCAAACTTACTTAGTTCTCTTAGCCCAGTTTAGAAATGCCACGCATTTTCTCCTCTTTGTTTTCCAATGTTAGTTTTTCTTTCTCATTCTCTCTTTTATTTTCTCAATTGGACGTTTTCTAAATTTACAGTTGAGTTTAAAATGGCCACACATGGAATGCCTGTGATTGCTTGTTTGCGTTTATTTTCACAGTGTCTTTTGTAAATGAAAGGATCATATTTTCCTCTTCATTTTCCTGATATTTAATTTGTGATAATTGTTGAAACTTTTGAGAAACTCTTCCTTAAAATTAAAATATAATTATATTTTTCCATATTGTTGTTAAAAATTCCCTACTATTATTTTCTTTCTTTCTCACAAAACAAATATAGCCTCTCTTTTAAATTTATAACAAATAATTATATATATATATATATATTAATATTTATAGTATCTAAATATGATAGTTTTTTTTTATAAAAGCCCAAGCTTTATATTCATTTCATATTTTGTTTGAACTTATGCAACCCTAACTTTCTTTTTTTTTGTTTGTTGTTTTTTTTAGGGCAGAGAACTGGAGGGCGGCGGCGGCGGCGGCCATGGAGTAGAGGGCTGCAGGTGGGAAGTAGGCTACAAAGGTAGACGGCCGTGGTGTGGAGGGAGGTCGGAGGTGGAGGTAAAAGGGGACCGTGCAGGGGTGAGGCGGTGGAGAAGGGAGCGCGGGGGAAGAGGTGTTTGGAGGCCGCATGGGGTAGTGAGTGGAGGACGACAGAGGGAGGAGTGTGGGCCTATGTGTTGGCCGCGGGGTTAATGGCATGGCAGGGGTGTGGAGAGGGGCGGAGCCCCCACCCACATCCCACTATGTGGGGTGTGGGTGGGGGCTCCGCCCCTCCCCACACCCATCATTTACAATCTGCAGTGGGGGTTCAAACCCCCACCCTTATAAAAAATTATTTTTTTTGTCTGTGTTTTTTTTACACACAAAAAAATCCGTGATTCAAATTTTTTTTATCTATTTAAAATTTATATAATATATATAACACAATTTCTCAGCTTAGTATTATGCACATTATTATTTAAAAAAAAAAGGTCTGTAAAGTGCAGAGTATATATATATACATTTTTAACTATCAACCAATTTCTTTCAACAATGATAAGGCAACATATTAAATTGATTTAATTGAAATTTTCTTACAATTTTATTTCCAAATGCAATTAGAATAAAAAAAATCATAGATATAGAGTAATAAGCAAGGATAATGAATTCTAATTTCCTCTTAATCAATCTGCAATTTTAATTTCAAGTCACTAATTTTCATTTGAAATTAACAGCATATCATTTTAAAAATGGAACAGTAATGATTGTATTTTTATTTTTACAACAAAATCAATGTATTATTATAACAAATTTTTATTTCCCTTCAAATGAAAAAACTACAACTCCACATAATTTATTAAAATTAACATTTTTACAATTCATCTAAAGGGGTAAATATTACAACTTGTTTATAGATACAACTAGTTTCACAACTTTGCAAGTAGGAGAAGAAGGAAATAGACAATTCTAATATCCTTTTAAAAACAAATTTTCTTTTCCTTTTCTCATTTCAAAATGGTAAACTTAACGTACAAAAATCATAACTATCAACACAATAAAGGAGGATTTCCTCACAACTCCAAAATAACAATTGATACAACAATAGAGAGATAATTTTCTCCTTTTGGAAATAAACAAGGAAGGAGCTATTAAAAGATCAGGCTCTCCTTAAGACTTAAGGAAAATAAAATATTTTCTGAGTTCAACTAATCTTCTCCAAGCTTCCCAATAAGCTCCAAGAATACCTGCATGTCACACAAGGAAAGAAACACCACACAAGCTGCTCTCCTCCCTACCATAGACCTGAAAGAGGGTCACCCCCGAGCTAGGGAGATCATCCACACACCCAGGGTATTCCAAAAGTTCACTTCACAACAAGGTAAAAACAACACACCAAAACACACTTACACCCATGGATATTTACACAATACAAAAACTCAACCACAGTGAGTTTAACAAGGGGTAGGAGAGTGAACACACTCAACTCTAGAGTGTCACCCTTTCAAATAATATAATCAACACATTTCTCATGGCCTCAAGTCAAACTTGTTAACAAAATTCTCCAAGGAGTTCATATTTTGACTCTCAAGCCAAATAACACAATTTCTCAAAGTCACACAAATGCCCTCAAGGCTTTGAACATCTCAAAAGAAACAAGGCATGCACTCGAGGAGGATCACTCCTCCCCTACCCCACACTTGATGAGCATTTCTCCCAAGTAGAAGAAGCTCTATCAACATCCCAATAAAATTTCCCACTATAACAAAATTTACAACACAAGCAAAATGGACATTTTCACGCATCCTTCATACAACAATTAGAATACAAAAGAAAGGTCATGAAATCCAACCTTAAAGAGCCCTTTAATGGATGAAGTTGATGTAGAGCTCCACTAAAATCTCCTCCAACCTAAGCCACCAAACTCCCTCTCACTTTCCTCTCCCAAAAGCAATTTTCAATAAACAAAAATCCTCCAAATTCCACAACCCCCTCTCCCTATCCCAAGTGGGATTAAAATAACCCAAATTCCATGAGTTTAGAGAAATGGGGAGGTGACACTTGTCACCTCCTCACTCTTCCCCAAACTACTATTGTGTCCCAAGGGATGAGTGTTGGCTTATGTCACTTACCCATCCCTAAAGTCTTCCTTCTCCCTTACCACATGTCATTTCTCTTACGCATAGGAGAAATAAAAGGAGTTAAAGGAGGAAAAATGGTAACACATGTCTCCCCTTCCTTCCTTCTTATGAATGACCACACAACTCCATGGGGACTCTCACCAATTGTGAGGGTGACTTGAAGTCAATTCCTCCATTATTGGTGGGTCTTGGAGTCATTTTTTACCTTGGGAATGGAAAAGGGATGGGCTTGAGTGCTGGTACCACCCATCATATCCCTCCCATACCTCCAAATTCGTCACTTAACTTCAGAGTGAAGTTAAGGTGACCATACGGAGGTTACCCAAGTAAAAAGGGACCCTAGACCCATGGGGTATAACCCAGGGTCAACTTTAACCTAGTTAGGGCACCCAGGGTCAAGTTAAGACATAAGAAAAAGGTCTCAAAAATTTAAATTTAAAAAAATGAAATTCAAATACAATTCTTACAACACAAATTATAACTCAATTTTACAAAAAGGGTAGACCTAACCTATTCAACCTCATGAAAGACAACATTACAACATTAAATCAAACACAGAGTTGATCTCAGTTCCTAGTGGAACCAGATCGGCTTCACAAGGGATCACAACATAAGGTGTGGAATGATCTCCAGTATCTGTGGTTTGTTATTCAAAACATGTGCACTCAATTACAAGGTCAATGTCACATAAATATCATAGCTGAAGCAACTTAAAACATGAATTCCTAATACATAACACAATTCTCATAAACATAATGAAATCACATAATAATTTCCTTTCTAACATCACCCAATTAGTTTTCCTTTAACATAACAAGGTTCAATAGTTTGAAAATCTGGGATCAACAGTCCCACAAATATAAAAGTATCAGCAACAGTAAACTAAATAGTCACATGTATGAAAATGAAAAAGTGTAGGCCTCACAGCCTCAGAGTTAAGGAAGTTGGACAAGGGAGAAAAGACAAGTGCTGAAGTTGAAGACTTTGCAGAGTACTTGAAAAATTTGCATGAAGAGGTGAGAAAGTACATTAATAAGATGAACATCCAGTACAAGGCTAAGGTAGATTAGAAAAGGAGATATAAGGAATTTTAGGTTGGAGATGAAGTCATGGTTCACTTGAGAAAAGACAGGTTCCCAATTGGAACATATAATAAGTTGAAAATGAAGAAATTTGGACCATGCAAAATCTTGAAGAAGTGTGATTCAGGAAATGGATATGAGGTAGAGCTACCAAGTGGGATCAACATTTCACCTATGTTCAACATTGCTGATTTAATAGAATATCATGAAGGTGGCACAAAGGATGGACCAATAGAAGAATAGTGGAATATTTCAACATCTACTTCAACAAAGGAGATAAAAGAGATCTTAGATAGCCGTGTGGGAACAAGTACTTGAAATAGGAAATATGGAGAATATCTGGTGAAATGGAAAGGAAGGCCTATTGAAGATTCTTCTTGGTTGTCTAAGGTGGAGGTTGACCGTTTGGGTTTTCCTCAAACAAACACCTGAGATGTGACAGGGTCACTTCTCAAATTACCTTAGGTGTCTGATGCAGGAGCATCCAAAGGTGTAAAGACAATCTTGCATCACCTAAAAAGATGTTGATTCAAAATCATTGAAGTTGTTTTCATTTCTTTCCACAATTAGTATTTGTGGTTCCATAATTGCTTGAATAATGATGCAAGACTTTCAGTTTTTCCAAAGTGCTAAAAATAGCAAACTACTATTTTAGGATAGTTTAACTGCCATTTTAGGAAAGTTTGCATTTGGGCATGGATTGAAGCAAAAATTTATAGGAAACTTCATAAATGAAATATAAGACCTTTGGCAAAGGAATCAGGCAAAGATCATTTGTGAGTTGAAAGATATTAAAGTTTTTTATTTTTTGAAAAGCCCCTGAAAATTTTTGAAATGAGATATGAGGCACTAAAACGTCCCATAATGCCTAAAAAAGTTGACAAAAATCCATTTATGAATTTTTGGTATGATATTTCACTTCACAATCTTTCTAACGCTTAAAACAGTTCATCAATCAGACACCCAGTCAAACGTTATGCTTCCCAAAAGTTGAACTACTTTTGAAGGGAGTTGCAAATTTTAAAATTTAGCTAGAGGCTGCCAAAAAGGGCTATCTATGACTATTTTTGGGAACCTTGGGCATTAGTAGAGTTAAGGGGGAAATGTAGAATCAAGAATAGGTGGGAAATAGAAACCCTAGCTGATTTGGGGTTACAGAGAGCTGAAGATTCTAGAGTCTTGAGGTTAGGAAAAGCTGTAATGTGTTGCAGCCAGTAGAGGATTCATCCTTTGATTGTATTGAGCTTCTGTAATGTAATGTCTTGTCCAAATCAATAAAAGAACATCTCTATTTTCTATGTGTAATTTATGTTGTTGTGTATTTTATGATTTACACCCTTCATCACTATGTAGAGAGAATTTAAAATGTCCATGCTAGGAGAGTTAGCATTCTTTATTGGTCTATAGGTAAGTCAATTAGACACATGCATTTGATTTCTCATACCAAGTAGGTGAAGGAAATTCTAAAGAAATTCAAGATGGAAGATTGCAAGCTGATTGGCACACCTATGGTCACTGGGTGTAAGCTTAGCAAATGATTCGGCCTTAGAAAATCAAGCATTATATAGGTCCATGATAGGAAGTCTTTTGTATCTCACAACAACAAGGCTTGATATCATGCAAGTTGTTTGCATGGTAGCTTGGTTTCAAACAGCTCCTAAGGAAACACATGTCAAAGTTGTGAAGAGGATATTCAAATATTTGAAGAGTACAGTTGATTATGGTTTATAGTATCTGATTGGTGATGATTTTACTTTAACTACATACACATATGCAGACTAGTCTGGTTGTGTGGGTGATAGTAAGAGCACTAGCGGCGGTGCATTCTTTCTAGGAGATAAACTAGTTGCATGGTTGTGTAAGAAACAAGAATCAGTTTCTTTGTCAATAACTGAAGCAGAATACATAGCTATTGTATCTTGTTGTACTCAGGTGTTATGGATGAAGAAAACACTACAAGACATTAAGATGAGTTTTCTTGAGCCAATCAACATTCTTTGTGATAATACAAGTGCTAGAAACATCTCAAATAATCCAATTATGCATTCAAGGACCAAGCACATATCTATTAAGTATCATTTTCTCAGAGAGAAAGTTACTGAACAAGAAGTCAAGTTGGAATATATGGCTACTAAAGATCATATGGTTCATATCTTCACAAAACCTCTTCCAAAGGAGACTTTTGAACAACTTAGGCAGTAGCTAAGAGTTGTTCCTTCTCTTATCTCTACTTGAATACAACATGTATTCATCCAGGGGAGTATATCAACATATTTCTTTATCCCTGGTACCTAGTTGTCCTGTAGGATGGTTGTCCTCGGGGGGAGTAAGCTTGCATTGTTCTCTTTCTGTTATCTTTCTGAGATTCCCTTTGTAATTGATGTCAAAGGGGGAGAATTTTGTATGATAATTTATGTAGTAAGGGGGAGACAGTTTCAGAGGTTCAGGTGTTGCCTTTCCATTGTTGTGGTGTTGCCATCAATGACAAAGGGGGAGATTATTGCATTGTTGTCATTGATTTCAAGGCAAGGTAAGGGAAAGCAATAAGCAAAATGATCTCAATCAGAACCAAGGAAAAAAGTCTTCAGTCAACAATTGGGATGAACAGAGAAATTTAATAATCTATCAACAACTTAGAATAAATGATAAATTTAAATAAAGTTGAAGTCATGTTTGTTCTATCGGCAATATCTATTTTATTTGAGTGTTAAGTATTAGAAATTTTATTTAAATATTGGAAAAATGTTAAGTTTATTGTTCTATCAATAAAGTGCTCAATTTTTTAACTACTTCACTAGTTCATTAGTTCATGTTGCAAGTATGTGCTGATTGGTGTTGTCATTGGTGTCAACTATACCTTCTGATGTTGTTATTGATTGTTTGATTGATTTGTTGTGTTAAAGTGATATGAATGCCTTGTAGAGGTGTTGATGATGTTAGTATATTGTTATTTATTGATGATTGCTCTAGAATGACTTGGGTCACTTTTCTTAAGGAAAAATTAGAAGTTCTAGATAAGTTTAAATCTTTAAAAGCAATGGTTGAGAATGAATTGTATATGAAGATCAAATGTTTGAGGTCTAATAGAGGTAGAGAATTTATTTCTAATGAGTTTAACATGTTTTGTGAGAATCATGGGATGAAGAGGCAATTATCTTCTCTTAGAACTCCTCGATAGAATGGAGTGGTGGAAAGGAAGAACAAGACTATACAAGAAGCTGTAAGGACAATGTTAAAAGAGGTAAACCTACTGGATGTCTACTAGATAGATGCAATTCATACTACAGTTTACATACAAAACATAGTATAGGTGAAGGTAAATGACACAAAGAATCCTTATGAATTATGGAATGGAAGAATTCCCACTGCTAAATATTTCAAGGTTGTTGGAAGCAAATGTTATATCAGAAGAGATGAAGAACTAGGAAAGTTTGATGCAAGATGTGATGAAGGTATTTTCCTTGGATAATCTAACAAAAGCAAAGCCTACCGATGCTATAATAAGAGGCTAAGAAAGATTGTTGAAAGTGCTAATGTTAAAGTTGATGAAGACATATAGAAGTTTTCAGAGATTCATGGATATGAATTAGATGAGTCTTCTTGTGGAGAAAAAGAAGAAACTAAAGAAAAGAAAGTATAGCTTGAGGAACAAAAAGCTCCAGAAAGAGAAGTAAAGGGTGAAGAACAAGAAGCTTCGAAAAGAGAAGTACAAGTTGAAGTTGAAGCTCCAGAAAAGGATCCTAAGACTCCCAAATATGTACAAAGGCATCACACTAAATATCAGATCATTGGTGATAAGAGCAAAGCTATATTGACAAGAAACAGAGATGCTAAAGAATAGGTAAATCTATGTTTACTTTCCAAAGTTGAACCTAAATCAGTGGTTGAGGCATGCAAGGATGAGCATTAGATTAAGGCTATGGAAGAAGAATTAATGCAAATTGAGAAGAATCAGACTTGGGAACTTGTCCCAAGACTGGAGAATAAGAATGTGATTAGAACTAAGTGGGTATACATGAACTTGAGTTGAATGAGAATGGAGAAGTGATAAGAAACAAGGAAAGACTTGTGTGTAAGGGGTACTCACATGTGGAAGGAATAGACTGTGAGGACAATTTTGCCCTCATGGCAAGAATGGAGGCTATTAGACATTTTTTGGCTTTTATAGCACATAAGGATTTCAAGGTATATTAGATGGATGTGAAGTTTGCTTTTATGAATGGAGAGTTGGAAGAAAAGTCTACATAGAGCAACCAAATGGATTTCAGTTGTCAGACAAACCAAATATGGTATGCAGATTGAAGAAGGAACTATATGGACTGAAGCAAGCTCCTAGAGATTGGTATGCAAGGTTAGATAGATATTCATTGTAGTAGGGATTCGGTAAAGGGTCTACTAATAGTAATCTATACATCAAGGTAAGAAAAGATCAAATCCTAATTTTTCAGGTCTATGTGGATGACATAATATTTGGTGGAAATGAAAGTATGTGTAAGGACTTTGCAACTAAAATACAAAATGAATTTGAGATGTCAATGTGTGGAGAGATGAACTTCTTCCTTGGGCTGCAAATTAGTCAAACAGATAAGGCCATTTTCATTTCACAATCAAAGTATGTCAAGGAACTGTTGAAGAAATTTGGAATGGAAGATTCCAAACCAGTTTGTACCCCCATGACAATTGGTTGCAAGCTGAGTAAGAATTATTAATCCCCTAAGACTAATTAGAGAAAATATAGATCAATGATTGGAGGACTACTATACCTAATAACTACCATACCAAATATCATGCATGCAGTCTATCTTGTGGCAATATTTCAAGAATATCCTAGAGATTCACATGTCATGGCAGTGAAGAGGATATTCAAGTATTTAAAGGGCACTCTGGATCATGATTTATGGTATCCCAAGAACAATAATTTTACCCTAAGTGCCTACACAGATGCAGACTGGGTTGGATGTGTAGATGACATGAAAAGTACAAGTGGTGGTGTATTCTTTCTTGGAGATAGAGTTGTATCTTGGCTATGAAAGAAGCAAGATTCAGTATCCTTGTCTAGTGCAGAGGTAGAGTATATTGATGCAACATCTTGTTGCAATCAAGTGTTGTGGATGAGACAAACTTTGAAGAATATCAAAGTTGAGTATGATGATCCAATTCCTATCTTCTATGATAACACAAGTGCTATTAATATTTCAAAGAATCTAGTGATGCACTCAAGGATAAAGCATATTTCAATCAGGCATCACTTTCTAAGAGAGAAGGTTGCAGAGAATGAAGTGAAACTCAAGTATGTGCCTACAAAGGATCAGGTTGTTGAGATATTCACTAAGGCTCTTCCTAAGGATACATTTGAGAATCTTCAGGAGAAGTTAGGGGTTATTTCCCCTCCTTTGAACAATGATGCAAAGGAGATGCATCAGTCCAATGTGTGTCAAGATTCATTCTTTTCTGGACTGATGTTGGAGGCTACCTCTTAGGGGAGTAGGTAGTGGCATTGACTATTGCAGTTAGAGTGAGTAAGAGTCGGTACAGGTTGGTGTGTACTCCTAAGGAGGAGTATTTAGAGTAGTTGAGAATAGTATAAGTATGTGTAGTATCATAATCAGGGGGAGAGAGCTTGAAAAGTTGTGTCACCTTTTTCCATTGATATCAAAGGGGGAGAGAGTTGATGTGAAAAATAAAGGTAGAGAAAGAGAGTAAGATGTATAAGAGAGGGGGAGAGTGAGATGGGTGCACAACTATTTCATGATGGTTTTTCACAACATATGTTTCCATCAATGACAAAGGGGGAGATTGTTGCAAGTATGTGCTAATCAGTGTTGTCATTGATGTCAACATGTTTGTGTTGTCATTGGTGTCAACTGTATCTTCCGATGTTGTTGTTGATTGTTTGATTGAATTGTGGTGTTAAAGCGATCTAAATGCCTTGTTGAGATGTTGATGATGTTAGTATATTGTTCATGTTGTTGGGTTTCCAAGTGCTTTTGAGAAAATTTGATTTATACTAGAAACAATGTGTTGAAGGAGTTTTCTGGCTTACAAAGTGTTGTTTGAGTTTTGCTCTGCATTTCTTCTATGTTGGAGATCTAAGTGTGCAGTTTGGATATGTTGTGAAGTATTTGAAGATGCTAAATCTAGAATTTGGTGCTCTGGATCACTGTGCAGTGGAAGTTATGTTCACCAGTTTGAAGACAGTATTTGATAGTATTTTTGAGTTGTGTAGAGGTGTTTAGGAGAAAATATTTTGATCTACATTTCTTCATAGTATGGTTTTAGGTGTTGTGGTTATAGACATGTGTTTATAAGGTCCTTATCTATCTTCATTCCAAATGATTTTGTTTTGGTGCTTTGGAAAGCAAGTGCTTGTGTAGCAGAGATTGACAGTGTTGTTTGTAAATAGTCTGTGAACTATTTCAAGTGAAATTTGTTGTGACTGAATTTGTTGGTTCTCAGGTGACTCCAAGCTGTTCATGGATGTTTCCATATTGTTGTAAAGTATTGTGTGTGGTTTGTAAGTTATGGTTTTGATCATGGAAGCATGTAATCAAGAATCTCTTATGTTTATGTTGTTTGGTTGACCTTGGTTCTTTGTGGTGGTTATGGAATTGATTCGGTGGTTATGTTAGTGTTGAGTAGCATGCTTGGATGGATTTAGGTCAGAACTAAGATGTAGAGTGGTTTACCTTCATTCCTTGTGTTATGGAATGTTTAAGTCCAGACCTAATTTAAATTTTGTGAGCTTGCTGACATTGGAGATTGTTCCAATAATTGTAGATCATGTTGCCGACCTTGGAGAATGTTTTCAAGACTGATGGTGATAGAAATAAGTGTTAAGGATTCATGGATGCATGGCTGTATGATGGATGTGTGGATGTGATGTAAATTTGATAAGTGCAGTCAGATCTTTCATGTGTTAGGCTACCAGATGTAATGAGTAGAAGGTGTCTACCATTTACAGTTTTGTTGTGAATATGTTGTTGGTGTTGAGATGTATTTTGAGCTTCATTGGAACTAAACTTCATGCATAGGTTTGATGCAATTATATTAGTTCAAATACTGGCAGTGATCCATCCTTCTCTTCTTTCTTTCTTTCTCAGTGGGCAGTGAGTCCACTTGGATAGTGAGTCCTTGGGTAGTGATCACTTTGGGTAGTTAACCCTCTGGGCAGTGAGCCCTATTGTAGTGAGCATTCTTTCTTTTGGGTAGTGAGGCCTTTGGTAGTGAGCCTCTTGTAATTCAGTATTGCTACTACTTTATATTGTGAGCTAATCCTCACTGTGGTTTTTCCCTTTTAGGGTTTTCCACGTAAAAATATGGTGTTCTCTTGTGCATGGTGTTTTTATGTTTAAGTCTTTGTTATCTTCTTTTCATGTCTAAATCTCCATAACAGATTAAGGGTTTAAGTGAACTAAAGTGGATACAATTATGTTTATGAGGGTTTGAAGTTTTGTTACAATTGATTCACCTCCTCTTAGTTGTGTTGTGCATTCAACAATTCAATGGTTAGTTGATATGTTGATTAGCTGACTACATCTAATTTTATTGTTTAATTGGCAACTTGGGAGAAAGAAAAGATAAAGTCATGTTATATCAGCAAAGTTAATACATAGCAAACCTATTTTAAAGTTCAACATTTACCTAATTATCTGACTAGCTGATATGGCTTAGGAAGGTGGCATTCTTTGAAGCTTGGAAGCTAATCAAAGTTTTTCATTAAGTGTTGTTGATAAAGTTCATAAAAAGTGAACTAGCTTGAAGGTTCCATGTTTCACCGATAAGCCGATATAGGCTTAGCTTCAGCAAAGGCAAAGACTTAGCTTTTTTGAGAAGAATCTTAGTATTGTCAGGGAAATGAAGAAAAGCTAACAAGTTCTAAAGTTCCTCATCTTACCAATATGCTGATAGAAGGGTTCATTATAAAAGTTTGGAAAAGGTACTTTTTGCTGATAAAAGCATTAAAGGCATAAGTCAAAATAGTCAACAATTCATTGATAAACTGATGAGTTCATGACATGGTCTTTTTATTGATAAAGAAGATGAGTTGGCCAAGTTTGTGCCAGCGTGGATTCACCAATAAAAGGCACAAAAGACAAGGTTTTGAAAAAGTGACATTCATCGATACTTAGCACAAAAGGCAAGTTTTGTAAAAGTATAAATTATCGATAGAGGCCATAAAGTGAGATAAAGGTTGTGTTCTGAAAAAGGCATTTTTGTTGATAAGCATAAAGATAAGTTTGGGATAATGTGATTTCTTTGATAAGGCATTAAAAAGGCTTTTCTATGTGATGAAGTTTTGTCAATACAAGCTATAAAGGAGCAAAAGATGAAGTTTTGAAAAGCATCCTTTTGTCGATAAGAGAAAGAAGTCTAAGTTATAGAAAATCAATATTCACTAATAAAAGGCCATTTTTGAAGGCTCTGGAAGGCTATAAAAATATTATTGGTCGATAAGAAAGTCACAGAGTTGGTTTTTGTAACAGTGGGGCAACAGAGTAAACCAGGAAATGGAATGGACTCTATGATGATCTAGTGGACATTGATTTCAGATAATAGTGTGATATTTGTAAAGCCAAGGTTTGTAGGTGTGATAGTTAAACCAATTGCAATCAGCTGTGAAATGAAATGGAACTATCTTCACTTAGTTTTGGAGCAGTTGTGGTAGTTCATCTATGAAAAAAAAATGTGTTTTATGCACATTGAATCTGCTATGAAAGCTTTGCTCACCATATTGAATATTGTTGTTCACATTGTGAGAGAGGATGAAAGGTAGAGTGCATAGAGGAAAGAGTCAGTTGTGTTGATGCAAAACATAGAGTGAGTGTGGAACAACAGGGTACATTTCAAGTTATAGATGAACCATTATTGCATATTTGAATATGTAAGAATTTAGGGGTTGTTGCCTCTCTGTTTTAGATTGGGGTTGAAGCCTTATTGTATTGAGTTGGATCTCATTGGAGGTGTGTGATGTACCTATAGGTTGTAGCTTCAAAAAATTGCCTTGGGTGTTGATGTACCTATGGGTTGGTGCTTGGAAAACATTTGTAATTAGTACTTATTGTGAGGTTGGATTTGAGCAGTAGACTCAAGCAACTTTCTCACCGTGGTTTTTCCCATTCTAGGTTTTCCACGTAAATCTTGTGTTTCTCATATGTGTGTGATTTTTATGTGTCCTCCATTTTTAATTGTTGGTTTCTTTTAAAGTTTTAACATACACTAATTCATCCCCCCCTCTTAGTGTATAAATATTCTTTCTACAAGGTTCACCCAGTGGAGTAAATTTGCATCTAGGCATTGAGTCTTGTCTGGGTTGTTCCTTGGGAGTAGATGTGACATTTATAGTTGGTTGAAGATTGATATGTGCTTGGAAATTTTGAATGTGTTTAGTATTCACAACACCATCATTGATAAATTTTTTGTTTTTGGACCAGAAACATGGTTTTACATTTGATTGTTGAGGATTGTTGAAGATTTTGACTAGTCCTTTTGCGATTAGGGCCTTTTCTATGTGTGTTCCCTTAGAGATAATCTCATCAAAAAAAATTTCACATTGGACTTGTAGATGAAATCCTAATTCAGGATTCAGATTTTGAACAAATATGCTTACCAATTGTTTTTTAGGAATAGGCCATGGAAATTTACTAGCCATATTTCTCCATCATTGTATGAATGATATAAAGGTCTCCCCTTTTCTTTGTTTATTGTTGCATAGTTCGGTCATGGATATCTCATGTTTGATGTTGAATGAAATTTGAGTTACAAACTTTTCAACCAATTGGTTAAAGGTCTTGATACCTGGACGTAAATGAGAAAACTTTTCTATAGCTTGCCCTCCAAGACTACGAGGGAAGAGGCATAATAGATAAGTATCATTGTGGACAACCTCAAGATAAGCAATATAGAATTCTCTAAGATGTTCTTTAGGATCCCCTTTTCCTTGGTATTTGTCACACTTTGGCATTTTGAAATTAGGAGGAAAAGGTATCATAGGGAGTGACCTATCAAAAGGATAAGGACAAACTTCTTCTAAAGAGAATTTTTCTTGGTATGTAATAAGTTAATATCTGAAATTTATTTTTGAAGATGTGAAAATTTAAGATCAATTTCAGATGTGGGATGTTGATTTGGAGCAAGACCCTAGTAATTAGCTGATGGTGGTTTTTGTGTTTGAGGGGGATTTGTGTGTGATATGTATAGATATATATGTTGTGGATTGTTGGGTATTGTGTAGGTATTAGTCAAAGTTTGGGGTTGTGATGCTTGTGGTGGATTGATATGAGAGACGTTGGGATTGGAAGATTGGGGTTGCAATGTTTGTGGTGGAGTGATGTAAGAGATGTTGGGATTGGGGTTGTGATGTTTGTGGTGCATTTGAAGTGATGACTTGATTGGGTTGAGTAATAGATGATATAGATGGAATGATTAGAGGAATGGATGGTGAAATACTAGAATAAATATGATTGATTGATGTGGGGGGTAGGTAAAGTGGATTGACAAATTGATTGGTTAATGGTGATGGAGGAATATTATGTGTAGGTGTAGTGGGTATGGTAGTCACTATTAGAGACATGGTTTGAATAGAATGTGATCCTCCCATAGCAGCTATAACAATGCTGATGAGATCTTACTCCTTGATAGTAGATGTGTCAAAGTCACTAGGAAACTTAGCTCCTTATTTAGCAAGTGGAAGAAAGAATCTATTGGGGTCTGATGCTAAGAGCTTATATATAGTGTCTAGGATGTTGGGGTTTTGTAATTCCTCAATGGAGTCATGTGATGTGTTATGTGATTGTTGTCCCAAAACATTGGAAGAGGAAGGACCTAGTGTATACCCACTTGGAAGGAAGACATGAGGATTCATACCCATTGGGAATTGTGTTGCATCAATGGATGTGTTGAGGTCATGTTGAGGATTGCTTTGATTAGTCTCCATAGCTTTTCTAGATTAAGACCTAGTAAGAGGAATATGATTTTTTAGACCTTGGAAATGATGAGGATGAATGGATAGATGGATTTTTATTTATACTTTTGTAACAAAGTTGAGACTCTAAGATGATTGTTGTTTGAATGTTTTGGGATAAGATAAATCTAGATCAATGTTGATTTGATTTGGATTGAGATTATCTTCCAAGAGATAGACTAATGAACTCAAGCAGAGATAAGATGGGGTAGTGAGGTTCACCAACTCAAGAGGAGCCACTCTCCTAAGCTATATATTTCACTAGTTGATAGATGCTAACTTATCGACTAATCTAAGAGAGGCAACTTCTCAAATTAGAGGTAAGCTAGTAGATGTGATCTAGATTTTGGCTGATAATCAAATTGATGTTAAGGATATGAAGATGGATGAAGATAACTAGGTGATTGAAGGATTGATGGTGAATGGTCTGAATGGTCTCAAGTCTGATGACAAAATCAATTGAATGTATTACTTTTGGTTTATGGTCACTGGTAGTTATCTGATGTATTGTATTTGGGTGTACTTTGCTTTGGTCTAATGTAAATTGGCTATAAGGGTCTGGTCTTTTTTGGCTCTCTATTGGTCTTGCCATTTTGGTCTTTGGCTGCTAGCTATAGCTATGTAACCTTTTTTGTTTAATGATTAGAAGGTGATATATCACCCATGATTCAGCAAAAAAATCAACTAAATGTGAAAGACCTCTAATTCTAGGTGGATGTCTGACTGGAAACTATGTAAAACCAAAAGCTACAAGATTGTTTGTCAGAAGTGGTAGTAGGATAATGCAAAAGTGATAGAAAGATAGAATAGAAGCACATCTCTGTCAAATAGAAGCGCAATTCTGTGGACTAGAAGCACAATTTTGTAGACCAAAAGCAATAACATGATAGCTCAAAAGTGCAACTCTATAGATAAAAGTGGGCAAAAGACAGAACCAAAGGCCCCACTCTATTAGCCAAAAGTGCATTTTTGTTGACCAAAAGCACAATTTTGTCGAGTGGAAGTGCAACTTTGTGTGCTAGAATTGCAATTCTATGTACCAGAGGTGCAATAAAACTGCTTAGAAGTGAAACTCTATTGCTCAAATTAAAAATTCTTAGGTTTTTGTTTATTTGTAGGATGGTTTTGAGTTCTTTCTGGAAAGATAATCAAATAATAAGATACAATGGTTGTAGACTCTTTTAGAATTAGGTGCGCAAGACTATGAACCTTTGTGGATAACAAATGGCAAATACTGGTAGATCACAAGAAATCACACCAAACACTCTTGCACAAGCCTAGATAGTATTCAAGTAGGATTGGTATGTCCTCTGAACTCACTCAGGTGTGACTTCAACCTCCACTATTAGATAATGGCAGTTTCCATCCCCTTGATACCATTTATCATTACTTGAATAGGAAAGGAATGCAAGGTCATATAGCTTACACTCTTTACTTTGGAGACAAAAGTCTTGCCCAAAGTGTATTCTATCTCAAACAATGAAGGCAATAGCGTGAGCTCTTCTCCGTCATGCGGCTGTGATGCATTAAAGGATATAATGGATGAAGGTCTTATCTAGGTTTACAAGGTATCTAGGGAGCACTAAAATATACACAAGCTATCATGGGGTTCAATTCTATGAATGGGGGTGTCCCAAACATACAACTAAGCATCGACCAAATCAAGTCTTAGCAAACTGAGAATCTTGAGGTTTTTTCTAAGCAAGAAGGGGTCCTTCCTTTAGAATGAGTCTTTTGATTCTCATAACATTTATATCCCACACCAGAGCATGTGGTTAAGGTCATCCTTAGGGTGATGAAATCCCTTAACAATCCTTCTATAGAGGATACCGAGTACTTTTGATTTGTAAGATTGTCTTGCGACGTGAGAGACGAGCATATGTATGACTCTTGGGTCCATGGGAATAAAGCAAATAAAGTAATAAAGTGAATGATCTAGTATTTTAGATCTCCAAGATCACCCTTAAGTGTGAGGAGAGAGCATACATACATAGATATTCAAGACATAGAAAATAAGTTGTAAATTCCCTTAAGAAAATGAAGTGTGCTACTAGATTAGTAATAAAAATTAAATCTTTGTCAAGTGTTATGAATCAAACTCAATAGTAGTTTCACTTTTTGCTTCTTTGACAAGAAATAAGAGGCTGTACAAATGATATTAGTTTCCAAGAAAGCCACTTGTTAGATGAAAAATAAAAACTAGGACTGTCAGAATCAAAAGCATCAGTATAATGACCAAAAACACAATTCTATGTGCCAGAAGTGCAATAAAACTAATGAAAAGTTCACACTTTGCTAACCAAAAGCGTAATGAAATTAACCAAATGTGTAGATATTTATATGAGAAGTGAAGTAATTTCAACCAAAAGCACAACTCTACTAACTAGAAGTGCAACTCTATTTCCCAAAAGTACAACTCTATCTAGGTCCTAGAAAATAGAAAATAGAGGTAGTCAAAAACTCAATCATGTTGTCTAAAAGTGAATAGTATAGTTTGGATGGGCCAAGTGGTTGATTGCAAGTGTGATCTATTAACCCTACGTAAATCATAAAAAAAACAATGAGATGAATGATCAATTAGGTCAAAAGACAATAAAATAAAATACATCATCTTGTGAAACAAATCATTCCTGCAAATACATCAGCTTGCATGCAAAGAAGACAAACTAGATGCCTAGAAACACTGCAAAGGTCAGAAAACAAAAGATAGCTAGTAGCAACCAAAGGTGCCACTTTACAGACCATAAGTGTAATACTATCAACTGAAAGCACAACTCTGTAGACCAAAATCACAAATATTCTGACCAAAAATGTAACTCTATAGACCAGAAGTGCAAATCTCTTAGCTGAAAGCACAAATCCATACCTATAGCCTAAAAAGTCAAATTTATCAAGAAAATATGTGTTAAATTCAGGGAGTGGGTCCCATCGAGAGTGCCAAAATGTATATGCTAGAAATCAGAATGCAAACAAGAACAAAAGAGATCCTATTCAATGTCTACATAACTCAAGAAATAATCACAATGCACAATAATGAAATCCAAAGCAAACAATCAAGAAAGTTACCACACTATGATATTTATTCCTTGGTGTATTGATATGTGGATTTCTCTAAACATAGCATAACCATGATTACAAAGGATGGATGATAGCTCAAATGGATGTGAGATGAGAGATGCTTCAACGACTACTCAAAGCACTAGGAGATATAGATGCCAATGCTAAAAAATCATGAAGGGTTTGTGAAGAGATGAATGGGTGTATTTATAGTTCTCAATGAAGATCGATCAACAGTGGAGGAAATTTGATGAAATCAATGGATGAGATAAATTGAGGAATCATGAATGAATGTGCACATGACAAGTGTACATGCAAAAAGTTGTTTTATTGAGTTAATTTCTTTGTTGACTAAAGATAGGATTGATTTTCATAAAAATAGAATGTTTTTTCTATTTTATGAATTGATTGATAAAAACAAAGGTTTTAAAGCCAATTAAACTCAACTTTTGATTTGCTTTTTGACATGCTATGAATAAAATTAAATAATAAATTATTTCATTTGCATACATGGAAGAAAAATATATTTTTGGAAGATTTAAGAGGATAATTAGAAATTAAATTAAATAAATTTATTTAATTTGTGGTGCATGATGGAAGAATAAATAAGAAATAAATAAAATATTGATTTTATATATTTAGAAGATTAGAAAAGCCAACATTAAATAAATTTGAATGATTTATTTAATTTGGAGGAATAGTTGGCCAATTAAAATTATTTAATTGTGGTGGATAGGAAGAAATAAAGATGTTGAATTAATTAAATAATTTATTCATTTAATTAATGTTAAAATAGAAAAATAAATGTGGTAAGATAATGAAATTAATTAAATAATTAAGAATCATTTAATTAACACTAGATTAAGGTGAATTAGGAGAATTTGATGTTAGAAGAGTTTAATGAAATGATGAAATTAAGTAATAATTAAGAATCATTTAATTAATGCTAAATGAAGGTTAATTAGACGAATTAATGATGTATGCAAGGTGAATAATGCAATGGTCATTTTTTGGTGTCTACACCAAGTACAATGCTTGCCCCTTATGGGGTCATCTAGCACATTTGTGTCCACATTAGAAGTGTACACCAATCAAGTCTTAATGTACCCACAATATCTAATAAATGTCTTCTAGGGTCACTGTCATCTCCCCTGTCAAGAGATGGAATGTGCTAGTCTCTGATATCCATTACTCCACTTGCACTATTAGCATAGTCTTATGTGCATGAATGATTGAAATCCTTGCAACATGCTCGAGTACACACTCTTGCACTATCACCCACTCAACATCTCTAAACTAATCCATCATACTCAAGACAACTGACCACCTCTCGTGTGTTTCTATCAACTTAAGTTGCACTTGCGCATCATACATCACACATGTCAGCCCACAAAATAATCAACCTATCTAGCTACCTATCCTTTCTTCCTATCATCCCCTCATTTTCTCAACCCAACGCATATACTAAAATACTTTGCATGTCCACTGAAGTCCTCACACAACTGCTTTGATCATTCTCTCCATATTGAATGCAACCATTGAATAGGTCACACATCTATTAATTCTTTCATAAAACTACCTCACTTGCCTTCTCCTCTTTGTGCACCACCCCACTTAGTGAAACCACTGTGATTTTTGATGGAACAATCGAAACTGTTTGCATCTACCTCAACCCTTAGGACATCTTCCATGATCCTAGTGCATCTACTAAATCATGTTTAGTGGTTTATCGCAATCTACCTATATTTAATGCACCCCCAAAGCCCTAAATGACAAGGTACATACCATAATGCCTGCTCCCTTTGACTGCTCATACCTTCTCACCTGATCTGCCTAATGCTCTATAGCTGGTACATTCACCATATTTTCTCCACTCCTCCTTCACTCTTCTCAATTTACTATTGACTAGGATAAAAATGAATAGTTTTTACTCCCTAGCCCTTTTTAATCACCCCCTTTCACTCTTTTTGTTCCCATTTCTTCATACCAACTTTTTTTTCACCATTTTTCTTCTATCCTTCATGAGTTTTCATCCTCTATTCATTTTTTACCTCATTTTCTTCTTTCAAGAGCTCCCTTGGACACCCTTTTCCTTGTGTGACATTTCAATGGGGCATCATCCCCTTATCACCTTCTTCCATTTTCTTCTATCCATCAATCAACTGGGACATGTTAATTTCCCCTTATTTCTTTGAGTGTCCTATATTTTATTTTTCTTTGAAATAACATTATTTTAACACCATTTAAAAGAGAGGAAAAATTTAGACACCTAAAATCAACACTTTTTCAATCATGACCACTTCCTCCATAATTGATTATTTTAACTAATTATTTTGTTTTCGACATTTATTAGTTAAATAATATTTTAATTATTTAATTAATATTTTTTGGTAGTCTCATAATTCCTCCTATCATATAAAATCACTATTTCATCTATATAACCTTAGACAAATAATTATTTTTCTAGGAATATATTCCCCTTTCCCTCAAATTAAATAAATATCCCTATTTATTTAATTTGGAATTTGTCCACTTTTAATTACTTTTCCTAAACATCATTTGCCCTCCAAATCATTTTCACCTGGGTTTATTAAGCCTAATCAAGGTACATGCATGTACATGACAAGTGGTACATTGAGGAATGGCGAAATCTTCTATTCCTTTCTTCCTTAAATTTAAAATTTAGCTTGTCCTTATGCCTTACAATTTTAAATTTGAATAAAATAAAACCATGGTCTTTTCATTTATTCCCCATCTACCCATTTGATCTCAACCATCTAATCTTTTCAAAGCCAATCCTACACCCTTGATTTTCCTAAAATCATGGAGTCCTCTTTCTCAACCAATCTTCACAAGCCACTTGTCCATATCTCCTTTATTAAGATCTCTCAAGCATTGTGAGACCTTGATCTTCATCGTCAATCCTATCCCTCTATTCTCACCTCCAAAAATCTATAAATTGGAGGTATCATAGCCATTTTGAGAAACACATTGAATGCAAGGATATGCTGCTAGTTTGAGCATTTATACATTAATCAAATTATGCAATTATCTTAGGACATATCAAAGGGAATTCATTTTTCTTATTGTTGCAAGTATGGGCCTAACCAGTGTTGTCATTGATGTCAATATACTCCTGTTGCATTAATGATAAGGTTTGGATGAGCCGTGAGCTGAGGATATTAAGAAAATTAGTCTCAATTAGGAACAGTGAAGAACAGTGATGACTGTAAGACAAAAGTCCAAGATAGGATGATAATCAGAGGATGCGGATTAAAGGGTTTGTAGATATGTGTCTGTAGGTGATCCAGTAGACATTTCAGAGGTCTACATGAAGATCTAAAGAAGTTATGGCCACTCAAGTAGAACCAGCTCTGGCAGGTGCTCAGAGGTGACAAAGTGACATAGATAGGTCCGATGAGATCCGATAATGCACTATCCCATTCTGCGAATTTGAGGGAGTGTTGAAGATGTCTGTGTGAAGTGTCAACTCAATTTGATCATGGTTTGAAGGTATGGAAGAACCTATTCCTTTGTGACAATAATGACAGACTGCATTCTTAAAGCTCCGGATGAAGGAGAGGAGAATTCTTGCAAGTAGATGAAGAGTGGATGTTCTCAAGTGATTTAGGAAAGGTTGTTGTGATCCTTGGATCATGTCCAATTCATGTTGGTGGTCCACATTGAAGTTAGAGTGCGCATTTGAAGAATAACCACTAGATGATGGTGTTCTTCTTGAGACTGGCTGACTGGATGTATTACACGTCTTGCAGATGTTCTTGTAGATGTTTGCCGACTTAGATGATTATTCCTAAGTTGATGCCTTGTATAAATGAGGATTGCAAAGTTAGTTTGAACTCACCTTTTTGTGTCAATGAGTGAGTGGTAGCGAAGAGGAGAGTGAAAGGCAGAGCAGAAGTATTGAGCTTAATGGAACTGATTCAAGCATGGTGAAGATTCTATTCTCCAGTTCATGTATGTGATACTTATTTCTTTGTAGACAGTGTGTCTCTTATAGGTAGTGAGCCTCTTGTGAGCAGTGTGCTCAGGCAATGAGCCCTAATTGGCATGTGCCATTTTGTTCTTTCTATTCTTCTAACAGAGAATACATTCTTGGGTTAATCACCCCGTGGTTTTTCCCTTAACTAGGTTTTCCACGTCAAAATCTTGGTATCTTATGTGTTGATGAGTTTCTACTTTTGATTTGAATGCATTATGTTTCATGTTTAATATACTGCTAATCACTAAGAGGATTTAAGTGTGTAAATTGGAGAAAGTTTTGCACAATTGATTCACCCCCCTCTTAGTTGTGTGCCTTAAGTCTAACAATTGGTATCAAAGCTAAGTTCCTCTAAAAGGAGCTTAACCACTTGAGGAGATCCAGGATGTCATCATACAAGAAGGATAGTCTGAAGTTTGATGGAACCAACTTTGCTCCTTGGAAAGGTCGCATGAAATGTCACTTGCAGTGTATGGGAATGGCATACTGGTCCATGGTTAAAAAAGTGTATGTACCTGCACAGGGTGGTCTGACAACCCTAAATGAAATCACAGATGCTGAAAACAATCTGCGGACCAAAGAGGCTCTTCTAAGTGCATTATCTAACTTAGAGCTATCAAATGTTATTGACCTACCAACTGCCTTTGAGATTTGGAATAAACTGAAACTTTTGCATGAAGGAGATCAGTATGTTAAATGTGCAAGGTTACAGAGTCTAAAAGGGAAATTTAAAAAATTAAAGATGAGAGATGATGAAAATATTACCACTTTTATGCCAAGAGTGAATGAGCTGGTTTGTGGAATTAGAAATGCTGGTGGAGTCTTGGATGAAAATGAGATTGTTGGTAAAATTCTCAGATCATTTCCTGCTTCTTACAAAATCAAGGCTGCTGCCATTGAAGAATTTAGAGCCCATACAACTGTCACAAGAGATCAATTGGCTGGGAAATTAGCTGTATTTGAAATGACAGAGTTTGGAGATGACCCCCCCAAGACTAAATCTGCATTCAAAGCTAGTGCCTCTGTTAAAGGTAAACAAAGGTTTGATCCAGGAGAGAATTCTTCAAGGAAATTGTCATGGTATGAAAAAGCAAGAAAAGATCTAGAAGAAGAAGAAGTAGAAACTACTCAACTTGAAGCCCTTATTGCAAAGAGGCTGCCAAGAGGATCTAGTAAGTATGAAGGAAAATTACCTTTTAAGTGTTTTAACTGCAATAAGATTGGTCATTTTTCCTCAAAGTGTCCAGAAAGATTTTCAAGGCAAAATCCTAACAAGCCAAGGTTCCAAAAGAGCTGTTACTATGTTCATGAAGAAGATGATAATGAAGGAGTAACAGATGATGAATCAGAGACTGGAAACAAATCAGGAAATGAATGGGTGTTTATTGCCATCAAGGAAGAAGAACCAATATCCTCTGTATCTATCAATCATAAGGTTGTAGAAAGAGCCCTGGCTACCCAAGTTGAAGAAAAGGATGATTGGGTCATTGACAGTGGTTGCTCTCACCATATGATAGGTGATAAAAATAAGTTCATAGATTTGGAAAGATATGAAGGAGGAGTGGTGAAGTTTGGAGATAATTCTGCTGGTAGAATTAGAGGAAGAGGAACTATTTCTTTTGATGGAAGGAACAAAACTGGTAATGTTCTATATGTTAAAGGCTTGAAGCACAATCTTCTCAGTGTTGGATAGTTGGTGGACAGAGGCTATGATCTCTTATTCAAGAATGGAAAATGCAAGATCTTTGAAAGCTCTGGAACAGAGATTGCATCCGGTACCCAAACTAAAGGTAATATCTTCCACTTGGTTGGCACTAGTAAAAGTTGCTTATTTGTTCAAGCTGATCAGAGTTGGTTATGGCATAGGAGAATGTGTCATGTGAATTTTGATAATATCATCAAGATAAGCAATACTCAGGCTGTAAGAGATCTTCCAAAATTGGTGAAACCTACTAATGGCTTGTGTAAGGAATGTCAGTTGGGTAAGATGAGTAGAGCCACATTCAAAAGCAAGGAACTATCTTCTACCAAATTATTGGACTTAGTTCACACTGATCTTTGTGGTCCAGCAAGAACCAGGAGTATTCAAGGTGATAGATACTTCATGTTGTTAATTGATGACTATTATTGGATGATGTGGGTAACCTTTTTAAAGGAGAAATTAGAAGCTCTTGAGAAATTCAAAATATTCAAGGCTATGGTAGAGAATGAAACAAGATTAAAATTGAAATGTCTAAGGTCTGATAGAGGTGGAGAATTCACATCTGGTGAGTTCATAGAGTTTTGTGAGAAACATGGAATTAAGAGACAGTTGTCTACTCCTAGGACTCCACAATAGAATGGAGTAGTGGAGAGAAAGAATTAGACCATCTAGGAAGCATCTAGAACCATGATGATGGAAGTAAATGTTCCTCAGATCTATTGGAGAGAAGCTATCAGCACTACAATCTATACTCTCAATCGAGTTCAAATTAGAAGCAATACCGGTAAGACCCCTTATGAACTTTGGTTTGGCATTACTCCTACTATAAGATATTTCAGAGTCTTTGGTAGCAAATGTTACATCAAAAGAGATGAAGATCTAGGCAAGTTTGATGCTAGAAGTGATGAAGGAATATTCTTGGGTTACTCTACTCAAAGCAAAGCATACTAGTGTTATAACAAGAGACTAAGAAAGATGATAGAAAGTACAAATGTGAAGGTTGATGAGGGAATAGAGAAACCCTCAAGGTTTTATGAATATGATGAAGATGATCAGAATGGTGTTCTGGTTCAAGGAGTTCAATCCTCTTCTGAAAGTCAGATTCAAACTGATCTAGTAAATCAAGAAGAAGAGATAGGTCTGAATGAGCCTAATCAAGAAGCAGAAGTGTAAGAAACTCCCAAAGTTCCAAGGTATGTAAGGCTGAACCACTCTGAAGATCAGATTAGAGGTGACGAAAGCAAAGGTGTGCAAACTAGAAGGAAAATTACTTAAAATTCAGATGAATATTGTCTGATTTCAAAGATTGAACCTAAGACAATAAATGAAGCCTACAATGATGAAAACTAGACCACGGAAATGGAGGAAGAGCTAATGCAAATTGAGAAAAATCACACTTGGGATCTTGTTCCCAAACCTAGAAACAAGAATGTGATTGGAACCAAATGGGTCTTCCAGAACAAACTAAATGAAGTTGGTGAAGTAATCAGAAATAAAGTCAGATTGGTCTACAAGGGCTACTCTCAAATAGAAGGAATTGATTTTGAAGAAACTTTCACTCCAGTGGCAAGAATTGAAGTAGTTAGATTATTTCTTGCATTTGCTATCTTCAAGGATTTCAAGGTGTATCAGATGGATGTCAAGTTTTCTTTCTTGAATGGTGACTTAGAAGAAGAAGTATACATTGAACAACCAGATGGATTTCAATTATCTGAGGATGGTGATATGGTCTACAAGTTGAAGAAGGCACTGTATGGACTAAAGCAAGCCCCAAGAGCCTGGTATGAAAGATTGGACAAACATCTTTTGAAGATTGGTTTCAACAAAGGTACTACTGACAGTAACTTATATTTCAAAATTGATCATGAAAACATCTTGATTGTTGAAGTATTTGTTGATGATATCATCTTTGGAGGAAGAGATAGTATGTGTAAAACTTTTGCAAATCAAATGAAAAGTGAGTTTGAGATGTCTATGCTTGGTGAAATGAATTTCTTCTTGGGTCTGCAAATTACTCAAACAAAGAAAGGAATCTTCATTTCTCAGACCAAATATGTGAAATAACTGTTGAAGAAATTTGGGATGGAAGATTCAAAGCCAATGAATACTCCCATGGCAACCGGATGTAAGTTGAGCAAAGATGATGACTCTCCTAAGGTAGACTAGAGAAAGTACAGATCAATGATTGGAGGATTGTTGTATCTCACTCAAACTAGACCAGATATTATGCAAGTTGTTGGTCTTGTTGCTAGATTCCAAGCTGATCCTAGAGAATCCCATGTCATGGCAATCAAGAGGATCTTTAGATATCTAAAAGGGATGGTTGAGTATGGTATGTGGTATCCTAGAGATCATGATTTCTCTCTTCATGCATATACAGATGCTGATTAGGCAGGAGATGTGGATGACTGGAAGAGTACCAATGGTGGAGCTTTCTTTTTGGGAAAGAGATTGGTTTCTTGGCTAAGCAAGAAATAAGAGGCAATATCCCTATCTACAACTGAAGTAGAATACATAGCAGCAGCAGGTTGTTGCACTCAAGTTTTGTGGATGAAGCAAATGCTAAAAGATATTAAAGTAGAGTATGAGGAGCCTATCACAATCTTCTGTGATAATTCAAGTGCTATAAGTATATCTAAGAATCTGGTGTTGCATTCAAAGATAAAGCATATATCTATCAAGTTTCACTTTCTAAGAGAGCAAGTGAACAAGAATGAAGTCAAATTGGAGTTTGTGTCATCCAAGGATCAGATTACAGATATCTTTACTAAACCTCTACCTAAGGACTCTTTTGAGTATCTCAGGGAGACGTTAGGGGTTATTTCCCCTCCAGTGATGAACTAAGGTGCACTAATGTGCATTAGTTTGGTGGGTATCACAGTCACATCTTGTGATCTGGATTGATGTTGGTGAGCTACTACTTAGGGGGAGTAGCAGGTATGATTCTATAGTGATGAAATTGCAAGTATGTGCCCTTTGCCATTGATGTCAAAGGGGGAGAGAAGACATGTGAAAAATAAGTGGTTGCTGATCAAAGGGGGAGCAGTAAAGGGAGAGAAGACATGTGAATGGTTGTTGTTGATAGGGGGAGTTGTGACAGTAAGGAGAAGTTCTTGTCTTGATGGTTTTTCACATCATATGTTGCCATCAATGACAAAGGAGAAGATTGTTGCAAGTATGGGCCTAACCGGTGTTGTCATTGATCTCAACATACTCCTGTTGCATTAATGATAAGGTTTGGATGAGCCGTGAGCTGAGGATATTAAGAAAATTAGTCTCAATCAGGAACAATGAAGAACAATGATGACTATAAGACAAAAGTCCAAGATAGGATGATAATTAGAGGATGCGGATTAAATGGTTTGTAGATATGTGTCTGTAGGTGATCCAGTAGAGATTTCAAAGGTCCGCATGAAGATCTGAAGAATTTATGGCTGCTCAAGTAGAACCGGCTCTAGCAGGTGTTTAGAGCTGATAGAGTGACACAGATAGGTCCAGTGAGATCTGATAATGCACTATCCCATTCTGCGGATATGAGGGAGTGTTGAAGATGTCTGTGTGAAGTGTCAACTCGATTGGTTCATGGTTTGAAGGTCTGAAAGAACCTATTCCTTTGTGACAGTAATGACAGACTATGTTCTTAAAGCTCTGGATGAAGGAGAGGAGAATTCCAGCAAGCAGATGAAGAGTGGATGTTCTCAAGTGATTCAGGAAAGGTTGTTGTGATCCTTGGATCATGTCCAGTTCATGTTGGTGGTCCACATTGAAGTTAGAGTGCGCATTTGAAGAATAACCACTAGATGATGGTGTTCTTCCTAAGACTGGTCGACCAAATGTATTACACATCTTGCGGATGTTCTTGTATATGTTTACTAACTTAGATGATTATTCCTAAGTTGATGCCTTGTATAAATGAGGATTGCGAAGTCAGTTTGAACTCGCCTTTTTGTGTGGATGAGTGAGTGGTAGTGAAGAGGAGAGTGAAAGATAGAGTAGAAGTATTGAGCTTAATGGAACTGATTCAAGCATGGTGAAGATGCTATTCTCTAGTTCATGTATGTGATACTTATTTCTTTGTAGACAGTGTGTCTCTTGTAGGCAGTGAGCCTCTTGTGAGCAGTGTGCTCAGGCAGTGAGCTCTAATTGGCATGTGCCATTTTGTTCTTTCTATTCTTCTAACAGAGAATACATTCTTGGGTTAATCATTCCATGGTTTTTCCCTTAACTGGGTTTTCCACATCAAAATCTTGGTGTCTTATGTGTTGATGATTTTCTTCTTTTGATTTGAATGCATTATGTTTCATGTTTAATATACTACTAATCACTAAGAGGATTTAAGTATGTAAATTGGAGAAAGTTTTGCACAAATGATTCACCCCCCCTCTCAGTTGTGTGCCCTAAGTCTAACACTTATATGGGTGCATTTTGTTTGAATTAAATTTACTTTCTAGTCTAATCTTGAGTGTTGGTAGTTTGTGGTAATTAGGAGGTTTAACTAGTTCTGGTCTCTTTTGTATGATTACTTTCTCGTATGCACAAAATTACACATAACAAGAGTGCAAAGTGCAACATCACTCAATCGTATGATTTACATAAGAACAACACCATAACCATGTTCTCAATATAATAAGATTAATAACACTGACATGTTTCATAAGGAATGATAAGCAATTGTGGAATATAGTATGCACCAACCCAATAAATTCTTCAATGCAAAATTCCTTCTACAAGACAATGTGTACACCATGAAATAGGGAAAACATAATTTAGAATTACAAGACGTAGAATTTACTAATTCATTCATCATCTATAGACCACATTATTCATGCATATGTTTCCATGCATATGACCCATATGTTTCCATGCATATGACCCATTTACAAACCCTTTCTTTAAATTTTGAATTAATATAATGCAATAACACACCTAGGCTCCAACACAAATCCTAGAGAAGAATGTAATTGGAGACATAAGTCATTACCCAAATGATCCATTATAATAACCCAACATATTTCTTTCATGCAACCACATAACCATATTACACATAATGACATGCACTGATAGAAGACAAATGCAAAATGCACTTCATGTAAGCATTTCTAGTCACCCTACAAAAGATGAAAATAATGATTCCAAATATGACAAAGTGGGTAAGAAGGTATGCTACTCTTGTAACATGGTATACATGAAATAAGTGTGTACAATTCAAGATTCATTTAAACAAGTAGTACCACAACACTTTTCTTTTAAATACCAGGCATATGAAAATATCATCTCTTTTACAACCAAATGCATAACTCACAAGAGAGTACACAAGGTTCAATAGATAATCCAAGAACATTGGCATTCATTCATATACAATGGTATAAATAGACACACTATTAAAAGTGGTTACACAACACCATCGTGACTCCATAAGGGTCACTTAAATATTCATAAACGTCAAGGATTATTTCCAAGCATTTAGGACATCAAGAAGGAAAATCACACAAAAACAACTTATCATCAAGCACAAGGGTCTAACTAATCCCACAATAATGTATTCCTCACCCAAGCACATGGAAGGAAAACATACCAAGAAATAACACATGCTACTTTTAGCACACAACCACACAAGGACCCCATACATGCTAAAACATAATGAGCAAAAGACACAACCTAGAGCTTTGAATGCTGCAACATGGGCTTTGATACCAAGTGTAATGCCCCAATATTATGCTTAAGACATTAATTGAAATCTTTTTATATAAAAGTGGCATTAAGTAAGCCACACTATACTCTTACATGCCCAAGGAGTCATAAAATGTAATGAAACACTTGGCACATACCAATGCACAATGCAAGGTGACACAAGTGAAAGATTAAAAAACACCATGGTTGGGAAACAAAATGAGATAAGGAGGATTGTTAGGGTTTCCAAGGTCACTGAGAAACCTCTACAATATCCCTACTAGACTACCCCTTAGATTTCTTAGAGATATAGGAAGCATAGAGATAAAATTGCCAAAGTTTTAGCCTTCAAGTAATAACCTACATTGGGTTGGGTTTTCCCTTTAACCTTACTGTAGACACCTAAAATTGACTTGCTCCACAAACCAATTTCCCGTATCTCTACACCACCAATTATCCCTCCTATTAATTAAATAAATTCATTTTATTTAACTAATCTATCTCTAATCATCTACCCTTAACTATTTATCCATCCTTTGTGATCAATTAATTCATTTAATTTATCACTATACCTTACAACACTATCCCACATTAACTAAATAAATATTCTCAATATTTATTTAATTAATTTGTCCATCTCCCTAATCCTTAATAATTAGATAAATCATGCTTATTTGATTAATCTACCCTACTAATCAACCTAAACCTAGGCTAGTTTATTAAATAGCAATTATTTAATTAGCTACCCTACCCTACCTATCCCCTAGACCTAAATTAATTAAGATAAACACTTAATTAAACCTTTCTTGACCCATTCTCCCACACACTTTGAATAAAAATCAATCTTTTATTCCAAGGGTCACATCTTCCTCTTACACATGTCAGTGTACATGTGTCGTTGACCTCTTACACTCCTTACATATGTCATAACTCATTTATTTCCACTCTTCCCAAAATAAATTTTTAATTCATTTCTAATCCCCCTCTCTTCCCCATGTGAATTAAAAAATTCACATCTAACTTATCATATCCAACTCTTCCCCCAAAAGGATTTTTTAATTCATTTTTATTCTCATCACCCTTCCCTATGTTAATTTAAAATTCACAAATAATGGGAGCCATCCAATCTCATTGACCAAATATTAACCTTTGATCTCTCTCATCCAACACTCTTGTGACACTTGTCACAAGACTACAACTTCAATCCAAACCCTAATCATCAAGCATTCTTAGCCATTGATCTAAACTTTCAATCCTCACTCTCCATCTTTTTACCAAAAATCTATAAATAGAGCCCTCATCTTAGCCATTTTCATCACTTCTTCATCATATCAAATCCATGCCAAAATTTCTATCAAATCTTCTCCTCATGCCATCATAATGCCAAAATCATTCTAGTCTCTTTATCCATATCCGATCTCCATCCAATCTTCTATCAATCCATAGCCAAATCTCTTCATATACATTATGTTGAAAGCAAGAACAATCCACATTTACACAATTATCAACTTAGGTAAAGCTAGGAGAGCTCTTAGGTGCACTTTCCTCCACCTTATCAAGGAGTAAGAAGATCTTGAGGTATAAACATTGTGTTTTTGCATTTTGTTTGTGTTTTCTAACCTTTAGATTTATCTTTCTTTCATTTGGCACACCCGGTGGGACCCCATGGTCCCTATCTAATCTTCTTTGCTTGAGTTTTTGCAAGAAAAACATGTTTTGCAAGTTCTAGCACTAAAACCCCTTGGTTTGGCACTATTTTTTACTGATTTGGCACTATACACACTCAGTTTAGCACCATCATGCCCAACAGACCAGATAAAATAGATAAAAACATAGTTTAGTACCATTTCCACCTCCTGTAGCTCCATTTATGCCTCCCATCACACCTCCCATCGCACCTCCCATCACACCTCCTATAAATCCATCCTCTAGTTTGGCATCATCCTCTGGAGTGGCACCATTTACTATTTTGGCACCATTTCCACCTCTTGTAGCACCATTTCCACCTCCTGTCGCACCTCCTATAGCACTATCCTCTGATTTGGTGCCATTTACTATTTTGGCACCATTTCCACCTCCTGTAGTGCCATTGCTACCTCCTATTGTATCTCTTGTTGCCATTTCTACCTCCTATAGCTCCATTTCGACCTCTTGTAGTGCCATTTCTGCTTCCTATAGCACCATTTCTACCTCTTGTAGTGCTATTTCTACCTCTTGTAGCACCATTTATGCCTCCTATCACAATTTCTACATCCTGTAGTACGATTTTCTGTAATAGTAAAAAATGGTTATTTCTCTGTGTGCAGTGCTATTTTTGGCTTCTGTGATGCCATTTGTCTATCTTGTGGCACCTTTTCATTCTATGTTGGTGCCTTTATCTATGCTAACATTAGAATCTGTGCAAGGTGTTGGTTGTATTCTGTAGGTCAAAAACATTTGTCCGAGACATTAAAATCAAACTACTAACATTGTTTACAGGATTTCATTAGCCTAGAAACACTTCATTTTGGTGCACTAAAAAGAACATTTCTTGCTTAGCTTAGAAAACATTTGAATGTGGTGCATAAAATTAATCTTGTTTGCAAAACAATCATAGGCACATTTCACTTTGGGCTTAAAAAGAACATTAGCAATTGCTTAATGTGTCTTGTGCACTTGCACATTTGTGTTACCCAAGAGATAGAATTAAAGTATCCTATCCCCTCACCTTCAAAAGGATCTTGGGTGAAGAGAAATGATTCTACTCTCTTTTTCTTTTTAGGAGTGGTCTTGCTCTTGAGACACATCTGCAAGGAGAACTCATTTGCGACCCCAAGCAGTGCTTTCCATTCTCTTCTTGCAAAAGGATTGATGTGAGTGGCTGGGATAGGCTCTTAAGTGGGTCACTGCCGCATGAATGAGCATCAAGTCCTCGAATGTTCCCCCACTATGAACCTTTGTTTTAGTAGCAAAAAACCTTCTATTTGTTTGCATAGGGGGTTGGAAAATAGACCTCTAAAGTCATCCAACACTCTCACAGTTCAAAGTAGAGATAACAAATTTCTTGAGATCTTTTAGTCTTTAGAAATTTGAAGCTTGGTGGGCCAGAGAAGTGAGTTTCGTGTAAGGGGGAGCCAGTGCCACCAAGATTCTAAGTTATCTGCTTTGAGTAAGTGCATCTGGAGCAATCCAAGTGGGAATCCAACAAGTATTGTCCTTTCCTTGCCTTAGGTTGTACAAGTGCTTGATAAACTTTTCACATTTTCACAACAAAACCTTTGGCCATTATATTCTCTTGTTTGGAGTGTTTATATGTGTATATGCCTAAAAATGACATGATTCGGTCTAAATAAATATTCTTAATATTCATTCCCTTCTAATTCCTCTATCAATAAATAAATAAATCAATTTATTTATTTGATTCATATTCTTCCAACAATTAAATAAAATCTTTTATTTAATTAAATTCTTCCCAAACAATTAAATAATTCTTAATTATTTAATTAAGTCAATTCATTCTTCCAAATTTGAATAAATCAAATCAAATTTATTTAAATCCTCTCAATCTCTAAAAATAAAATACAATCAAACATTTTATTTATTCTTCCAAATCATGCACAACAATTAAATAAATTTATTTATTTAATTAGCTTTCTTATCTTCTAAATTAAATAATTCTAATTATTTAATTGTTTTCTTCCAATAATATCTTCTCTAAATTTAAATAAATCAATTATTTATTTAAGTTGTCTTTTTCTTCTAAATTGAGTTATCTCTAAATATAATTCAAGCTTTTTGCACATGCAATTAAATATTCCTAATATTTAATAAAGCAAAATATCTTCTTATTCTCATGCAAATCCCTTCTCCTTGTTTTAAATCACTTAACTAATTATTATAGTCTTTTAATTGCTCTAACTCATTCTTCTATTCTTGTTAACTCCTCTCATGCAAAAGAAAGCAAGACACATGTCTTCTTCTTATTCATTGCACGTTCCTCAACTATTCTCAACCATGGATCTTCTCATTCTCTCTATATCGTCAATCGTCTTTCTCCCAAGTCTATAAGTACAACCTCATTCTTCCGTTTCAATAATCCAAGCTTTAAGTATTGTTATTCTACAGGAATTACAACGTGCCTTTGGCACCAATTCCTTCATTGCTTGTGATCACACTTTTGTTACTATGCACTATGCACTACAACCCTCGTTTTGGAGCTCCTCTTCATTGCGACATCACTACAGGCATATACAATCGACATTCTTGACAAAGGAAAGAAGTGTACTCACTGAGGGCCCTTTTCATACACACACGGATGATTTTTGATAGGCAACAATGGAAGTTTCGATCTAAGGAAGGTTTACATTTGTTGATTCATTGTTTGTTTGATTTGATTTCCTTAGTTCACTATTCTATTGAGTTTTGGGTATTTGATATTGTTTATCATTTGCATATTCATTGTTGATCCAAATTTCCCCTAACATTTTTGGTACCCACTGTGGGGCCTAGCCCCAAATTTAACCAAAAATTGAGTTTTTTATGTTTAGAAAGCCATACACAGGAGGAAACAGTGCATACATCAATTTCTAACACACATCTGTTACCTTTCACAGTGCATCGGTTGAAGCTACGCATACATACATTGTTCCAGTGCATATACTAAATTTCACAGCGCATCTGTTGAAGTTGCGCATGCATACACTGTTCCTGTGCTTTTACCCTTGGAGATGGCGCATACATCAGATTGGCATATTTACTATTTATTTCGGTGCATTTACTGATTGTTTCAGCGCATCTGTATTACTGCACTTCTGTTGACTATCTCTGTGCATTCAGTCTGTGAAGCTATCCTTCTGTTGTAGGTAGTTATTTTAGGGTTTTCTAGGAAGATTTTTGCTAACACTGACATCTTTGCAGGAATTCTCTTATCGGTTTTGCAGGCTAGGCACTAGTTTAGATTCATGTAGTTGAATTTGCTAGATCACACTTTGATTTCTAAAAAATGGGAAAGTAAAATGGATGTTCATGTAAAGTCTCACGTAGTCTAACTAGGAAAGTGGTAACGAAACCTTTGCTATCTTGCATTGCAACATTGCTATCTTTTCAAAGTTATTGCTATCTGGATTAAAACTGAACTCACTATTGCTATCTGGGTTAAAATTGAACCACTGCTATCTTGATTGACCAAAATTTCAAAGTTAACAATTCGTGCTATCGTGGATTAAAATTGAACTCACTATTGCTATTTGGGTTAAAACTGAACCACTGCTATTTCGATTGACCAAACATTTCAAAGTTAACTATTTGTGCTACGTAGATTAAAACTGAACTCACCATTGCTATCTTGGTTAAAATTGGACCATTGCTATCTTGCTACTCACTTCAAAGTTCTATGCTTGCCCAAATAGATAGCTCATCTAGTTTTTCTATTTTTAACTAGGCGAAAAAGAACCACTGTATACTATGTTTTGGGAATGATACCAGGCCTATGCTCTCCCCTATCATGGGTGACCAAAATGCCAGAAGTATCATTTTCGCATGTGTTTTTCCTTTAGAGTGGCCTGCTCTTGGATACTGCTTATCCAAGTAGGAACGAACTTAAGTGGTAACAGGCTAGACGCCAAGCCCTTCCAAGCCACTATAAATAAATTGTGTTTGGAGCAAAAGCTTCAAACAACAAATGAAGTTGTATTATACCGACAACCAAGCTCCTCCAAAACCCTCCAAGGCGCAACCCTTGCAGGCTGGGAGACTCCATAACAGAGAGTAGTGCTGCCACATGTATAACCACTCAAACAGTTGCCTTCATTAAACACCTTTGTTCTAGTGGCCAAAAACCCTTGTTATCCATTTGAAGCCTAGGATTTGTACTTGTTCTTTCTTTTTAGTCCAAAAAGAGTCAAAAAATCACAAAAAAAAACCACAAAAATATTCTTTGTGTTTGCTGTGTTTTCTTACCATAAATTCAGAAAATCATATCACAAAGACCTTCTTGCAAACCAAAGTACCAAAAACATCAAAAAAATTCCAAAAAAATTACAAAAAATTAAAAAAAAAAGCCAGAGCGGCGCATCCATCCTCTGTTCCTGCGCATCTGTGTGGACCTACGGCACATTTGCAGTGACTTTTAGTGCTTTCATTGATTGTTCCAGTGCATATACATTTCAGCAGTATGGCACATATATCTTGACTTGCAGCGCATGTATCTATTTTCATAGCGCATCTGTTTCAGTGCATACATGACAGTGAGCACTTGCACAATCTTTCAAAGAAAAATTCCAAGATTTCTAGGTACCCATTTTAGTGTTGTGTCAGTTTTTGTCAACATGACAAACCAATTAGAAGTAATTGCTCAAGAACTCCAAGTCATACAACAAGAAATGGTAATCTTACAAGCTAAATGTGTCAGTACTAGCTACGCCTCACCCCAAACTCATACATCTGTTTCCCATCTTAATGATGCTCATGACAAGGAAAGCACCACCTCAAGTTGGAAATAGTATACCACTCTATCTACTAGTCCTCCTTCACCATCTTCTAAGACACCTATCCCAAAGCATACCAATCCTACACCAACACCACCATCTAGTTCCTCAAACTCTAAATGGACAACCAAAAAAGAATTAGATGAGTGGTGGGGAAAATGTTTTCCAAATTTATACAACCAGAGAAAAGCTAGGGAAAAAGGTAAATCCTCTCACTCACCTATCCATACACCTACCAATGATGTGATCCAAGGGCTACTAGTAGAGAGTCAACCATGTCCCCAAATTCTGGTCCTTGACCTTACCAAGAATCCTTCATGTCATCGGCAACCCCTTGAGCTTATCAAAGAGCCTCCTACCATGCACCAAAGTCAAGGTCTGTTGCACCTTCATGTTGTTGACCAAGAGCCTATCCAAGAGTCTTCTACCTTAACTTCCATTCAGGCACATCAAGAGTTATGTCAAGAGCACACTTAGAACATGTGGAAACATCAACCCCTTGTCTAAATCAAGATCAAAGCACTCCCATCTGACCCTTACATAACCTTTATCTTTTCAATGATCCTATACCTATACATGAGCAAGAAATCCAATTTCAAACCATTCATAACCTATATCTCTTTTATGATCAAGATACTACCTTTAATGAAGAAGCTATCCATGAGCAACTTGATCCTATACATGAACGAGAGATCAAAGTCTAACCCCTCCATGACCTCTATCCTTTCTATGATCAAGATATTATCATTGATGATGAACCTATACAAGAGCACCTTAATTCCATCATGATAAATCCTATCTATGATCAAGATCCCATCTATGATCAAGAGCCTATCTATGATCAAGCAGACCATGATGATCCTCTTAGCCCACTTTATGCATTCCATGGTCCTGGGATTATAACCCCATCTAATCCAATCCAAGATCCAACAACTTCCTCTTCCTTTGATGAGACACTTTCCTCCCAAGCAAGCATAGAAGATCGAACCAATAATACTCCTCCGCCATCCATTATCGACCATGCTGCAAATCCCCCACCATATATCCTTGGTCTTACCGCTTTCATTCATGAGTGTTCATCCTTAGAACACCAGCAACCATTATCCTCTATCTCACCTTCTCCACCCAATAAAGAACTCATGTCTAGTGTTCCACCTATACACAATCCCACTATCCATCGCATACTCCAGAATATGAACTATCAAGGTAAAGGCTTAGGCCTTCATGAACAAGGTATTTTGGAGCCCGTCCATGTCAATGTTCATCCTCATTCATATGGCCTTGGATACATACCCCAAGGTGAACAATCTCAAGATGTTGGTACTTCCTCCACTCCTCCTAAATCCACCACTTTTCATTGTACATCCTTTCATATCCCCAACACATATGTCTCCATTCCACCTCCATCATCCTATACATCCCAAGAGCATGTGACCATACACCTTCCACCATCCAATCTACCTCCGCTACTTCCAACTCCTAATATCCCTCCATGCATTTTACCACCACTTCTTCCAACACCTTATCCATCCATCTATGAATCCTCTAACAATCCCAATCATGACCAACTAATACACGTATTGTCTAAACAAAGAGCTTCCACCCACTTCGCTTCCACCATCTCAAGAGAATTCACCAGCAAAAATCTGGATGCCTCTACCTATAAAGTCAAAAATCCTAAGAGTCCTCATGACCTAGGATACAAAAACCAAGAATCAAAGAAACATCCTTCTCAAGAGCCGCATACACCCACACACCTATACGCCAAACTGAAAAAGGTGTGGGTCCGCATCCAACAAATGATTACTTTGAAAGCTGCACAAAAGCTGCATACACCAAAACCCATACCTTCACAGGTACTATCTAAAAACAAAATGGTTTGGGTACCTAAGAAAAAAGCCCTCAAATTACATGAGGCATCTACTTCTCAAGAATCTCAACCATCCACTTTCTCCCATTCCATCCAAAAATCTCAAATTCTTCCATCCCACATGACAAGCAAAAATCAGCAAAATACTCAGTCTATGTGGATCCCTACATGCCTAAGTCATTCATCCACAAGTAAAAGTCTTCGTTGCTTCCTACATTACTTTCCCATCACTAGCTTCAATGTTTATCACAGTATGTGCAACCGTTGGTCATGATTCCCTTCCATTCCACAGCATTTTCATATACCTCCATCTCCCCTTCCTTCTACTATTATCCTACATATCTTCCTCATCCTATTCCTATGGTCCATGCTTTTTCATAGACTTTTCATCCATCCTTGCATAAGTCCTCTGTATTCTGCAATATCATCCACTATCGCACCTTCCATAATCCACTATCTACCTACTTCATCTTCCTTTCATGCAATCCCCTACCAACATCTATGAGAGCACTCGACATGGTCCACGTGATGACATCTATCTAGCAGGACTATCACCTCTCAAGGAATCAGACACTTAGGTTCCTCTCATCCATATCTACCTTCTCCTATCCAAATGTTTAAAAAAAAAGAAGTAAAGAAAAATCCCTTCTTCCAATGGTGAAAATCTGGCAAACAGGCACCTTGGATAAGTACCATCATGAAAACCTGACAAACAGGCGTCATGTGTAAGTTGATCTTCTACATCACCTACACTTGGGGGCACCTTGTCTCATCAGCCTATCACTCTTCTCCTATCACTTTCCTTCTGTACCATTTCCTATCCTATCCTACCTATACTATCCAGTCTATCCATCCTAATGTTCCCTTCCTCCATTTGTTTGATCTTGATAAAGGTTGGAGGCACAATGTTGAAAAATGTTTTAAATGTCTCTTGACATACCTTATCCCTACAAACCATGCAAATCCTTCATTACCCTCTCATCCTCCTATCACCATAAGCTTTGTCATGAAAAATCCTAAGTACTCTACCTACAATGGGGCACGTTATTCTTATGCGACATAGTCCTTGGAGATCATATCCTTGGTTCCTTCTACCTACCTATTCCGTTCACCCATACATCTACCTATCTGTGGTGTTTCCTTATCATTAGTATCATCTAATCCATATTTGTCCCTTATCTATTCCATATTTGATCCATATCTATTCCATATCTGATCCATATATGTTCCATATCGTGTCTTATCTGATCCATATATGTTCCATATCATGTCTTGTCTGATCCATATCCATTCCATATCGTGTCTTGTCTGATCCATGTCTATTCCATATTATGTCTTATCTGATCCATATCTATTCCATGTCTAATCCATGTCTATTCCATATAATATCTCATCCGATCCATATCTTAGGTCTATTAGGGTTTACCCTGAACTACGTTGCCTTTGTGTCGTCACATAGGCAAGGCCATTTAGGAATGAGCCCCCAAGGCACTAGGCCAGTCCCTTAGGGTCCGTCTCACCAATAAAGATTGTGGAATCTTCTCACCAGGCAAACAAGAGCAAACAAAACCCACTTTTTTTCAAGAAAAAATCTTGATGTAAGACATTAACCTATCCGGAGCAAAGCAAACAAACTCCTAAGGCTTTTTAAATGATTTTACCCAAATTATGGCAAGAAACAAACACATCTAAATGCAAAAATGTTTTTTGGATTGGAAACATGGTTAAAATACAGAGTCTTGATTTTTGCTATCATGCCTTTCTATGCTACTCGAGGATGCCAAAAGCTAGAGATGCTATGATGGGCGCATGATTATTTTATTTGTTTGTTGTTTGTCGATTAAACTTTAGTAATGTGAAACCTTGTCTAAAGACATGATCAGCAAAAGATCATTGAGGACATCAAGGTCTAACATGAAAGGGTGCAATCCTTGTTTGTTGATACGCAAGAAATACTCAGGTCATCTCGGTTCAATTATACCTCGATGCTTGTATTTACTTGCTAAATCAAAATCCATGGAAGCGATACTCAGGTCATCTCAGTTCAATTATACCTCGATGATTGTATTTTCTTACAACATTTCAAAAAAGCCCAATGATGAAATAAGCACTTCAAAATACTTGCACCATCAAGATGTCAAAAAAAAAGCCATTCACATCCACAAAGCATCCATACCATTCACATTCGCAAAAGCATCCATACCGTACCCCATGCAATAAAAGATCCAAACAATGTAGAGTATCATTACAAAGTCAAGCTTGTAAATCTTTCTATCGAGTTATTCTTCTATCTATCATTGTGATCCATTCTTCTCAATCCAGTCAATCTGAGCAATGATCCCCATGCAAGTATATCCTTAATCCATACCAATCAAGTCAAGTCAATCTTGTCAAATGATCCAATCACAATCAATGGTCTTGATCCTTGTCTAGTTGTAAACCAACTCAATCAATTATAATCAATCAATTATCTTATACAGGATGTAACATTATCAAAATCAGACCAACACACACGTCTTACACAACATGTTTCATTCCCTGAAACCAAACACTATCCTTCGTGTTGGTCTAGGGATCCATCGTTCCCTGCCATGACAACACTATTGTATATCGTTATCAATATATCATTGGTTTACCGCTTGACAGGGGCAATACCTTGTCCATTCTTGTATCATTTGTGCATACTTGCTTACTTGCTTGTGTGTGATATCATTCTGTCTTACATAGTGTATCATTTAGCTCTTTCTTCATCCTTCTTCTTCGTGAGATTGTCTGTCTCACGCCTTCTACCTTCTTCCCATCCAATCTCCTGAGGGGGCATCCTATCATCGTTAAACCTATACTAGGGGCAAACTGGGGCATGTATCATTATCAGACTATTTATTCTTTGAAGCAATGCTATAAATTGTATTGCATCAAAGAGGGGCAAAATGTATACACCTAAAAATGACACGATTCGGTCTAAATAAATATTCTTAATATTTATTCCCTTCTAATTCCTCTATCAATAAATAAATCAATCAATTTATTTATTTGATTCATATTCTTCCAACAATTGAATAAAATCTTTTATTTAATTAAATTCTTCCCAAACAATTAAATAATTCTTAATTATTTAATTAAGTCAATTCATTCTTCCAAATTTGAATAAATCAAATCAAATTTATTTAAATCCTCTCAATCTCCAAAAATAAAATACAATCAAACATTTTATTTATTCTTCCAAATCATGCACAACAATTAAATAAATTTATTTATTCAATTAGCTTTCTTATCTTCTAAATTAAATAATTCTAATTATTTAATTGTTTTCTTCCAATAATATCTTCTCTAAATTTAAATAAATCAATTATTTATTTAAGTTGTCTTTTTCTTCTAAATTGAGTTATCTCTAAATATAATTCAAGCTTTTTACACATGCAATTAAATATTCCTAATATTTAATAAAGCAAAATATCTTCTTATTCTCATGCAAATCCCTTCTTCTTGTTTTAAATCACTTAACTGATTATTATAGTCTTTTAATTACTTTAACTCATTCTTCTATTCTTGTTAACTCCTCTCATGCAAAAGAAAGCAAGACACATGTCTTCTTCTTATTCGTTGCACATTCCTCAACTATTCTCAACTGTTGATCTTCTCATTCTCCCTATACCGTCGATCGTCTTTCTCCCAAGTCTATAAGTACAACCTCATTCTTCCATTTCAATAATCAAAGCTTTAAGTATTGTTACTCTATAGGAATTACAGTGCGCCTTTGGCGCCAATTCCTTCATTGCTTGTGATCACGCATTTGTTACTATGCACTACGCACTACAACCCTCATTTTGGAGCTCCTCTTCATTGTGACATCACTACAACCATTCACAATTGACATTCTTGACAAAGCAAAGAAGTGCACTCACTGAGGGCCCTTTTCATACACACAAGGATGATTTTTGATAGGCAACAATGGAAGTTTCAATCTAAGGAAGGTTTACATTTGTTGATTCATTGTTTGTTTGATTTGATTTCCTTAGTTCACTATTCTATTGAGTTTTGGGTATTTGATATTGTTTATCATTTGCATATTCATTGTTGATCCAAATTTCCCCTAACAATATGCTTGCCAACAAACTGTCATTGAAACATTTGGCATTTCCCAAAATCCCATCATTTGAGCTTAATTAATTCCCATCTTTGAGCGTAATCCCATATTATCCTCCTAATCACTCATCCCATCATACCTCTTTCATCTCAACCATCCTAATCATCTTCATCATCCTTAATCCAAACTATTATCATTATCTTAATCTCACCCCTTTATCTATTTGGTCAATTTCATCCAAATCAAATCCAACATCAATCATCCCTCATCCATTATCCACTCCAATCAAACATCCCAATCCCTAATCCTTAATCAACAAATCATCCTTTACAAATCAAACCTTGGTTAAGGACTTAGTATCCTCCAGCCTCCATCAATCTTTCATCCAAAATCCTAATCATTATCAAAATCCACCAACATCATTATCAAAATCCAAATCCAAATCAACCTAATCAAAAAAATCAAGACCTTAGTTGATCACATCAACCTTTATCCAAACTTGCTTGAGATCATTAGTCTATCTTAAGTAAGTCATCAAAATCAACAATCAACCCAATAAACTCTATTACTTAAGTGTCATTAGTCTACCTTAAGTATAGAGAATCATTCATCTTTTTAAAGAAAAACAAATCACCCTAAGGTCTTGAAATTTGATCCCCAAACATCACAAGCATCCATTATCTCCCATTTCATCTCATATCTCTCCAACAACATGGATCCTTATGTAGCAATGCAACATTTACAAAGACTTAAATATGACTATGAGGATTTTGATCCTATCGCTAAGGAAAAATTCAAAAATGATAAATTAAAGATATCCCCTTAGCACACCTCATCATTGGAGAATCCCAATCCCCTACCCAACCTCCATCATATCAACAAACACCCTACACTTCATCTACATCCACATAATATCAACCTTCATCATACCAACCTACATCTTACATATCCACACCATCAAACTCATACCAACCTCCATCATATCAATCTTCATCCCCTTATACATCCATGCCATCATACCTATCCAACCAATCAAACCTCCAACTTATCCATCCCCCAACATTTGTCATGCTAACTTTGATGAAGGGAACACCAATCTAGCACACCTTATAGCCGAAATCCAAAGCCTATATCAACAACCATTATCCTATGTGAATCCCCCATCCCCTAATCTCCATCCTCTAATCCCCCCATCACAATATCCCTCCAATCTTTTCACCTTGAACCCATCAACCTATCCATCTCCCAATCCATCAATCCCTATCACCCATCCACCATCTAATCCACCATCAAACCTTCCTAATTTTAATCCAAGAACACCCAATGAATCCTTGAGGGATTTTCTTCGAACAAAAAGAGAAGCTATGGAGTCCTCCAAATCCCCTACCCCTCCAACACCACCATCCAATCCAACACCTATCCTTGAACCCATCCCAGAATCATCACTACCTAATCCCATCACCCACTTATCCAACACCACTCCTGATCCTACACCATCCACCCTTACTATCCATCCATTATATTGTTTTTCAACCCGTACACTCATGAAGGATGTCATCCATTGGCTATTAGCAAGGAATCAAACACCCCCATGCAATCCAACACCCACCAAACCTCTTGAACAATCTCCTATCATAAGTCAAGAACTATCATGCATCCATGTTCAAGAACCCATAAGTCAAGCACCTATCACATCCATCCACGCACCCACCACATCTATCCAAGTCACTTCCACTTGTATCCAAACACATGAGCTATGCCTAGAGTCAAATCCAAAGCATGTTGAAGCATCAACCTCCTATCCTAATCAAGATATAAACACCCCATCTAATCCTATTCCTCATCCCCTTTCATCTAGTGATTCACCTATTGATCCCACACCATCTCCTATCACCCCTTTATCATCCCTCATTAATCCTTTACTACCACCTATCAACCCCATCTCAAATCCATCCTCTTATCCACTTGGAAAAAACACTTTCATCCATGGTGACTCTCTCATAGGAGGTGAACAACTTCCATCCACCATCTATCCTCTTCCAACAAATAATGGATTCGTGTCTTGTTTCCAAAGCACTAAACATCTCATTCCATGTCGCATACTCCAACATATGAACTATCAAGGAAAAGGCTTAGGCCTTCACGAAAAAGGCATCTTGGAGCCCATCCACACCAAATTCCATCCATCCTTGCATTGCCTTGGCTATACATCTCAAGAAAAACAATCTAAACATGTTGGTAATATCCACGCATCCTTCAAAATCTATTCATCCAAACACAGTGCATCTCATCGCACCCCCAAATCATATGTCACTATCCCTCCTCCACCTTCATATCATGAGAAAAAGAATGTGACCATCCATCTTCCTCCATCAAATTTACCTCCACTACTTCCAACGCCAAATATCCCTATTAAATCCACTTTACATCTTATCCTACCAATGCCAAGCATCCCTATCCTCAAATTCCGTCATTCATTTAGCCATAAATCCACTTTAAACCCCTCCACCCATAAATCCCCTAAAATTCCCAATCAAGACCAACAAAAGCACACATCATTCAAACATGAAGCTTCCCCCAAATCCATGGGATTCAAAAGTAATAATTTGAATTCCTCAATGTTGGAAAGAGACACTATGTGGCCTCGTAAGTATTGTCATTGATGGAAACAAAGTCTATCCCACACATCCGCAGTACATAATATGCCTATACCGGAAGTCAGATTGAAGATTGTTAACAAGATCTAACAATCAGGTCCAGATCTATCAGATGGTGTAACTTAGTAAGTTATGGACTTGGATAAGTCAAGAGGGGTATCATGACTATTATATTCTAGATATTTAGCCTCCGGTGAGAAAGCATGAAAAAGATATGAGCATCTGAGTGTTGGGTTCCAGTAAGGCAAAGCAGACAGAGGAAGAACTGACCGACAGAGTATCAGATCTCAATCCAGATGTGCAAAAGGTGTTGATCAAGCAATTTGTAGCATTATACATTATTGATTGACATGATTAATGACTTCTGTCTATGTTTTTGATGCACATCACTAATCAAGCATGGATTCCATCGATAGATCAATAACTTGCAAATATCTCAAGTGTTCTTGTTGCCAACTAAGAAGTTATTGGAAATCCTTAATGCGGATATATATACCTGATGTATTCAAGCTTGTGAGTGTGTGGAAGGGTTAGTATGAATAATTAAGTGTGGAAGGGTTAGTATGAATAATTAAGTGCGAAGAAAAGCAAAGTCAAGTGTGAAGGCAGTAATTCAAGCCCGTAATGTGATAGGAAAGTTATATTGAGTAGAGGAAGAATGAAATGTGTCAGATCAGTATACTGTGCCTAACCAAAACTAATTTCCTACATGTATAGATGTTGTTCACCAATTCAAACACCTTGGTATCATCTGTAAGCATTTGTAGACTGTAAGTCTCTTGTAGGCAGTGGGCCTCTTGTAAGCAGTGTGCTCGAGCAATGAGCCCTAATTGGCAAGTGCCAAATTTGTACTCTTTATTCTTTTAACAGAGAATACAATCTTGGGTTAGTCACCCCGTGGTTTTTCCCTTAATAGTGTTTTCCATGTAAAAATCCTTGTGTTATGTGTTAATTTCTTTTCATTTCCTATGATTGTTTTGTTTTGATATAACTCTAAATGATAAGATAAGAAAAGAAAGTAAAAAATAAGATAACTGATTCACCCCCCCTCTCAGTTATCTGCATTGTTTCCAACACTCAACTCATAAAGCACAAAAGCCTAAAGATGTTATCCCTTCCAAACAAAATCAAAAATCTAAAAGGCTACCAAAGCTCACACCATCATAAGAAAAAGTAAAAACCAAAATGGTGTGGGTCCCTAAACAAAAAGCACCAAACTCTAATGAGGCATTCACATCCCAACCTACCCCAAAATTCCAACATCTCACCCCCCATCTAAAAATCCCATAATTCCTAAGTCCATTTGGGTACCTAAAACCCAAATCAGCCATCCAAAAATCCCATATCTTGATCCCCATTACTACCCATCCTTGATCCAAAATATAAGCTTCAAAATCCAAAATGGTGTGTGCAACCATTGTTCTTGGTTCTCCTCCACCACATGACATTTCCACATACCTCCATCTCTCCATCTTTCATCCACTATCCTACACATTTTTCCCATCACATCCCTATGGTCCATACTTTTACATAATCTACATCATAATCCATCCACTATCCACCATCCATTCCATCTTCTCCTATCTACCAACATCCATGTAATTGTCATCCATAATGCTATCCAACATGGGCCCATCTTCTCCTTGCTATGCAAACAGACGCTAGAGTCCCCATTCCATCCAAAAAGCCAAAAAAAAATTAATAAAAAAGAGCAAAAAATCAAAAAAATCAAGAAAATAGTAAAGAGAAAAATCTATCCAATGGTGAAAACCACTCCTTGTGGTGCATTGGGCAAGTACCATGATGAAAACTACTTGTGGGTGTCATGTGTAATCTCTTCTCCATCCATTTTGTATCCCTACACTTGGGGGCAAAATCATACCCTTCATCCACATCCATAATATCCTTTGCACATCTTATCCCCTATCTTATCCTTACACCATCATATTCCTATCCACCATCCCCTATTTATCCTATCATTTACCATCCATTCTATCCACTATATCTTCCTCCTTAGATCTTGATAAAGACAAGGGGCAAAATATCAACAACATGCTTTGGACACCTCTCGGCATACGTCCCTTTCCAAGCATATCCTCCATCCATCTATCTACTACAAAGTCCATCCATCCAAACATAAGTCCATCATGCATGGGGCATATGATTCCTTGCAAAATAGCCCTCCTTATCCCCATCTTCCATCTATCTAACATGCATCCCTATCACTTGTCCATTTATCCATCATGAATCACCTATCCATCATCTTTCAAAGCATCTCCCAATCCCTCAACCCCATCACCTCCACCTCTAGATTTGGTGTTCCCTAGTCATTGGTATCTAGTGTAAAGGATATCCAAATGAAATCCAATGCAACCATCATAATAAACCATTCCCTATCCAAAATCACAAAATCCAAAAAAATCAAAAAATTTAGAAAATCCAAAAAAATTAAAATATCCATCCCAAAATCTACATCGTTCCATCAACATCTCATATTATCCTCCTACTCACTCATCCCATAATACCTCTTTCATCTCAACCATCTCACATCATCACCACAAATTAGAACTACATATCATCATTGTCTGCATCTTAATGTGCCTTGATCCCGTGCATATAGGGTATGTAGGCAGTCTATACTATGAAGGAAGTTTCTAGTACTCAGGTACATAAGATGCACCCATCCAACCCGCCTGGATGGTCCCTAGCCCCTAAGCTTACACTAGATCCAAATGCAATATCCCAAACATCGCATTATTTATCAAAGTATCATCCCCTAACAAAAATCATAAACTATCAAATCAATATCAACCATAACTTACAACCATCATATCTTGCGCCAATCTTACAACATCAATCACCAAAACCATGATATATCATTCCTACAATGAGCATAATCTAATCATCCATCAATTCCTACCTTAGGATATATAGCTCCTACAATAGGAAGAATCTATCAAATCATCATCCATCTTGGCAAGAGATACAATGGCTATTTGTTTGGTTTGTTGGTCTTTTGGTTTTTGACTTTTATTTATCTTTTGTCCTATTCAAAGGTCACATCAAAACTACCCTGATCTCACTATATCATGGTATGTGGTGAAAACATCTAGAATGGGACATAGCCATAGCTTTTGTATGTTGTGCTTGTGAGTTGGTCTTATTACTCCAAGCTAGTGTTCATATCTTGTGGATCATATGGTCAATTCTAGAATATTGATCTCCTTGTGAATCTAAGGTTCATCATACCTTTTGGGTACTAAGGACTTATGCTATGAGTCCCCTTCCCTTGTCTAGACAAGGTTGTACTATCTTGGGCATGCATGGGATCATCCCTTTATCTACATGTCTAGTCCATGCAAATGTTGGATAAACATCATCACCTTGGTCTTCTATACCTTGGTGAAAATATCCACTTTGCTATAAAAAACCTAGGATTGCTCTAAATCATTTTTAGCACAATGATCATCCATCAACTAATCTACCCAAAATAACCAATATTTCATTTCACTCCTTATCCTCCAACCACTTCTACCAATCTATTCCATCCATTTTGAGAGCACACCCATGTTCTTGCAACTTGCCTATCCTCTTGAGGGGGCATCACTCTTACCAATCATCCCTAAAACTTACCCTATTCCTTCAAACCAAAGTCTTTTTCTATCCAATTCAACTCTATATTTTAACTTATTTGAAATAATGTTACTTAGCCACAACACCATTTCAAAAAGGGGAAAATGTAGACACCTAAAATTGACTTGCTCCGCAAACCAAATTCCCGTATCTCTACACCACCAATTATCCCTCTTATAAATTCAATAAATTTATTTAATTTAATTAATTTATCCCTAATCATCTACCCTTAACTATTTATCCACCCTTTGTGATCAATTAATTCATTTAGTTTATCACTATACCTTACAACACTATCACGCATTAACTAAATAAATATTCTCAATATTTATTTAGTTAATTTGTCCATCTCCCTAATCCTTAATAATTGGATAAATCATGCTTATTTGATTAATCTACCCTACTAATCAACCTAAACCTAGCCTAGTTGATTAAATAGCAATTATTTAATTATCTACCCTAGCCTACCTATCCCCTAGACCTAAATTAATTAAGCTAAACACTTAATTAAATCTTCCTTAACCCATTCTCCCACACACTTTGAATAAAAATCAATATTTTATTCAAAGGGTCACATCTTCCTCTTACACATGTAAGTGTACATGTGTCCTTGACCTCTTACACCCCTTACACATGTAATAACTCATTTATTTTCTCTCTTCCCAAAATGAATTTTTAATTCATTTCTAATCCTCCTCTCTTCCCCATGTGAGTTAAAAAATTCACATCTAACTTGTCATTTACAACTCTTCCCCCAAAATGAATTTTTAATTCATTTTTATTCTCATCACCCTTCCCTATGTTAATTTAAAATTCACAAATAATGGGAGCCATCTAATCTCATTAACCAAATATTAACCCTTGATCTCTCTCATCCAACCCTCTTGTGACACTTGTCACAAGACTACAACTTCAATCCAAAACCTAATCCTTAAGCATTCCTAACCATTGATCTAAACTTTCAATCCTCACCCTCCATCTTTTTACCAAAAATCTATAAATAGAGCCCTCATCTAAGCCATTTTCGTCACTTCTTCATCATATCAAATCCATGCCAAAATTTCTATCAAATCTTCTCCTCATGCCATCATAATGCCAAAATCATTCTAGCCTCTTTATCCATATCCAATCTCTATCCAATCTTCTATCAATCCATAGCCAAATCTCTTCATCTACATTGTGTTGAAAGCAAGAACAAACCAAATTTACACAATCATCAACTTGGGTAAAGCTAGGAGAGCTCTTGGGTGCACTCTCCTCCACCTTATCAAGGAGTAAGAATATCCTGAGGTATAAACATTGTGTTTTTGCATTTTGTTTATGTTTTCTAACCTTAAGATTTCTCTTTATTTCACTTACAACTTGCATTTGAATTCTAGACTTGCATTTTAGGTTTTTTTCTAAAGTTACAACTAGGCCTAATACTACCCCAAACTTTTGCATCAGGCTACAACTCATATCCTACAACAAAAGCTCAAGTTTTGGAATTTGGAATGTAACTGCATTCTGCACCTTCTGGAGATTCAGAAAATAGTTGTGGTTTGGACAAAGTATGAAGAGACTCTGATTCCCAACCTTAGGTTGAATTTAGACCTCAGGGTCTAATTGCAACATGCCTCTCCTACTTTAGGTCTAGAAAGCAACTTGCACTATGCAAGAGCGTGACAAAATTTTGGAACAACACTCCTTTAGTGGTTCAGGATTTAGTGTCTTACTTGCATTTGCAACATGCAAAATGTCAAGTCAACTTTGAACCTTGACTGCTTAATGACTTAGACAATTGAGATTTATTGTAAATTGAACCTTACAATGTATAATGGGAATCCATACTTTGGGCCTCCTATAATTTAGGTTTTGATGAGGGTGCACACCACCCAACACACTCATAACAAAAAATTTAAACTAATTAAAACGATGACAATTTACGTGGGGAAAACCCTTTTGAGAGAAAAACCTCACTTGAAAAGCAACTCAATATATTATACAAAAATCTCAACAGATTAAAATATACTTGAAAGGAAATCTTTCATAGTAGTTTTGATAACTAGAGATCTGGAGAAAACTCAGCATCTATCATACTCTCACACACAACCTCTATCTCAGGCACCTGATATATAGGAGATACAATATAGGAAACTATCAAATGGTAATTACAAAACCATGAGATAAAACCACCCAAATTATCTCCAATCAAAGATTCCTTATGATATGTCAAGTCACAAACCAACACATGTAACTTCCCCCTTTACAACTCTTCTAAGTGTCCAACATGTTTTCACATTTTCCAAATGGGAGGCCTAACTTTCAGAGGTCATAACTTTTGATCTGGCTACCCAATTGATGAACCATTTGATGCATTGAAAAGATCATGAAGAGATATATGTGGTGCTTTTCCTAGTTCAAGAATTTATTAGACATTCATCAGAGCCCCATTCGATCATTTAAAGATCTAAAATTCAATTTTAATATTTTTTATAGGATTTTTAGACATTGAAACTTTAATATCTCACTATCTACAAATGATCTTTAGCTAATTTTTTTTACCATAGGTTGACTTTACAATTCCAGAGTTCTGGGTATATTCTTAGGTCCATAATACTCAAATGCAAACTTTCTAAAAGTACAAACTTTCTAAAAATAGTAGGTTACTTTTTAGCCTTTTACTAAAATAAAACAACATTAAATTTTTTGGGTGATGCAAGATTGTTCTTACACCTCTAGATGCTTTTGCATTAGACACCTAGGGTTGTTTGAGAAGTGACCTTGTCACATCTCCTTTGTTTGACGGAGACCAAGGTAGTCAATCTCTACTATGGATAACCATGATGAATCTTCAATAGGTATTCCTTTCCATTTGACCAAGTATTCTTCATATTTGTGCTTCTTCCCACATGACTATCTAAGATTTCTTCAGTTTCTTCCCTCTTTTAAATAGGTGATAGAATATGCTACCATCCTTCTACTTGCCCATCTTCTATACTTCCTTCATGATATTTTGTCAAATTAGCAATATTGAATACAAGTGAAATATTGATCCCACTCGACAACTCAACTTCATAGGCATTCCCTGATTCATACTTCTTCAAAATCTTACAAGGTCCAAATTTATTCATCTTTAGTTTATTATATGTTTCTATGAGAAATCTCTCTTTTCTAAGATGGACCATAACCTCTTCTCCAACATTGAATTCTTTGAATCTTCTTTTTTGATCTGCCTTCTCCTTATACTAATTATTCATTTTATGGATATGCTCCCTTACCCCCTCATGTAGACTATTCATGTGTTTTGCAAAATCTTTTGTATCTGCACTCCTCTTTTCCTCCTTATCCATCTTCCTTAACTCTTATACATTTTTGGGACTACTTCCATATACAATATGGAATGGTGATTTTCTTGTACTTCTATTAGTTCAGTTATTGTATGCAAACTCAACTTATGGTAAAATCAAGTCCCATCCCTTTGGATTTTCTCCTACCAAACATCTCAAAAGGTTTCCCAAACTTATATTTACAACTTCTCTCTGACCATTAGTTTGTGGATGATGTGCAAAATTGAACTTCAAATCTATCTTCAGCTTCTTCCACAATGTCCTCCAAAAATATCCAACAAATTTAGTGCTTTCATCTGAAACTATGCTCTTAGGTAGACCATGAGATCTAACTAGGCCTCCTTGAAAAGTATCTTTACAATATGAACTGCATCATTTATTTTCTAACAAGCATTGAAATGTGCCATCTTGGAGAATCTATTGATGTTATGAACCTGTGTTTAACTCTTCTCTTTACTTTGTTAGTATATTAGTTGCTATGGACACGTATGCTTTGTAATTCATCCTATGATCATATTGTATTATCCCACATTCATGGGAAGTAGTAGTTGTTTAGATTAGACTTAGTATATAAGTACGTGTTGAGGCCAATGAAGGCATCCATGAATTTATTGTATTTAACTTACTCAAAGGAGGTTGCCCCCTTGAAGTGGCATACGATTAATAAATTCCTTTTGTGTTTCTACTATTTATATAATTTTGTTATTTCATGCATTTTTTCATTATATTGTTGCAGGAGGTTCCTCCCATCTAGTACTCGAGCACTTTCTTGGGCTCGTTGGGTGAAATTTTTACAGAAATATTTTTTTGTTGTGGCCCTCCAGGCACTGTGATTGTTGCAGCAATATTTTTTTTCACATCTGTATTGTTCATTTAGATTGCAGGTTTGAATCTGGGAACATCCCTATCTACTTAACTGTGGGAAGTACTTGGGCATATAGCCCTAAAACTCATTGTGAGGAGTACCACAGGAACCCTGAAGTAGTTGGCCCATTGAGAGGACCTGCTAGTGAAAAGGGCAACGACCCCTACCCAATTGACTAGTTCCCATCTGTAAGGTAAACCAAGAGTTATTGTTTGTGGCAAAGCGGTTATCAGTTTTACCTGAGAAATGGAGTGAGGGGTACTACCCCAATACACAAGCTGTTAGATAACATTGGTGGCCAGAGTGACTCCCTTGAACCTTTAGGAAGTTGAACATACTTGGGGCCCATATCTATTAGCAATAGGCACACTATAGATTGAATCCATCTAGAGTAGTTGGCAGATCATTTCCAGAAAAAAAAAAAAAAGTATTTTTTTTTTGTTTTTCGCCATATCTTTCTTGTTTTAGCTATGTTTCCTCTTCCACTTCACTAGGACCTATGAAATTTCATTCTGCACATTTCCTTCCTTGAGGACCCTATCCCAAATTCCACTTATCAAAGCCAGAAATCCTACATTTAACTATTTTTAGGGTTTTCCATAAATTCTTGAAAACCCACCCAATAGCCTTAACATTTCACCACATCATTCCTTTCATATTTCTACTCCTTTGTCTCTCTAGGCAAAATTTTCCCATTCTTTCACCCCGCTTCTAAAATCACCATTTTCTCCTCCCATTTCCCTTAGGAAGTGTCCAATTGCTAGTCAAACCCCAATTACCCATTGCAGTTTTCTCCAAATCAAAATTTTCCTTTACTAAAAAAGTTTTAGCACACATTTTTCTACCCATTCCAAAAAAATCTCCCAGCTATGGTTGTAACGCAAACAGGACCAAAAAACATGGAGGATGAAATTGTAGCCCTCAAGACCAAACTCTAAGATCTTGATGAAAAATTTCTTGGCCTCAATCTTCATCATTCAGCCATGAACAACAAACATAAGCTAGAGTCTTCTTTAGACATTGGGTTTTCTTCTTCCAGCAATTTTCGTGGGCTGAAGCTTGATTTTTCTCGATTCAATGGTGACAATCCGACTGGATGGATATACCGGGCAGAATAATATTTTAGTCTACATAATATTTTTGATGTCAACATAGTTCCACTTGCATCCTTTCACCTAGAACATGAAGCCCTTCAATTGTTTTGTTGGTATATCAAGGCCCATGACAAGCCAAAATGGACTGATTTTTGCAAACTTATTTTGAAACAATTTGGCCCTAGTGCTTTTGGTGACTTCACAGGAGCACTCACTAAACTTCACCAAACAAGCACTATGAGAGAGTATCAGACATAATTTGAACAACTGGCCAATCACACAGAGGGATTGTCTGATGAATTCTTCAGGAGTTGTTTTTTTAGCAGTGTGAAGGATGTAATTCAATCTAAGGTTAAAATGTTCCATCCCAGCACAATGATGGAGGTGCTAGGGTTGGCTAAGTTGGTAGAGGACAAGATTAGAGCTCAGCAGTGATCCAAATCTAATTTTGTTCCTTTCAGAAATACAGATCCCCAGAGACATCAAACAATGTTAGCTCCTAGAACAACTCCTATCAAGCATTTGATTAAAGCAGAGATGTGGGCACATAGAGAAAAAGGACTTTATTATAATTGTGATGAGAAATTCACTCAGGGACATAGATGTGTTGAGAAAAAGCTCTACCTCTTGGATATCAATTCTCTACCTGAATCTAAAGTTTGTGTGGATGCTCAGGATTCAATAGAGGATCAGGTCAAAACCCAGCAGCTGCTTATTGACCCTACTTCTCTGGAAGACCAACAAGAGATCTCTCTCCATGCTTTAGCAAGAGTCACCACACCACAAACCATGTGGGTCTGGGGTGTTGGTTGTTTTAAATTCCCAACCTAATCTCAAGGAAGCAAATCTATAAAATAGCCATTTCTAATAATTGATCTGTCTCAAGGGATTGGCCAACAAATAGGAAACAATCTTGAGTTTCAATCCCTTTTCCTCTATACTTTAGGCTCTGCAAAACCAAGGAGGGTGTTCCTAAATGCTTTTCTTAAGAAAACAATGTTTTACTTTGAATGGGGGGGTGTTGCTAGATGCTTGCTCAAAACACCGCTTCAGAAATAGATATGTTCTTTCTAAGTTGCTTAAAGAATTACTGATAGAGTAAAGTAATGGGTTAGATTCTTAAGCTTTAGCATAATTCTTTGCAGAAGAACATGTAAATAAAATAACACCAAAAACCTATAACTGAAAGGGAAATCATTCTGATTTTATAGAATGAGGATAATCATGGGGAGTTTAATATAGTATAGCATTTCAAGCTGATTAGTGCCTAGTCCAAGGGCCATAGAGTCAAAATAGATGTAGATAAAAAAGACCACCTTGTGACTAATTTCACTCTACTCTGACAATAAAATAATATCTTACATTATAATATTCCACTAGTTTCAGAGTTAACCATGCTTAGTTATCCTTGTAAACCACTATTACATTCAATATCCTCTTATAGCTACTTGATTAAATGCCATAAGAACAATATACAAACATAGGAAAAATCATGATGATGAATAAATTGATCATTAATCAAATTGTATTCATAAATGTAATAACATACACATGAGTAGGAGACAATATACTCTGAAACTCAAAAATAATATGTAAAATAGACTGATATTGAATTACAAGTAGCTTTGCAAATATATCAAAAGATTGAACTCGACATGAAACATGAAACTAGACGACCAATACTAATTTCAAAAGCTTAAAATATACAACACCTCCAGGATCAGATTGATCCTATTATTCAGACTAAAACTGGAAATATGACCTTGAACAAATGTTTTACAAATAAGTCTTGAATTTCCTTTTATAGAATAAGGGAGCAGACAAGCTACCGGCTTAAAGAAAAAGAAGAAGTTACATTTTAATTCACCAAAGATGAAGTTTGTAACAAGATGTATGTGTAACCATCTCCTAACTACAAAGAGATGCCTCCACAATACCCACACATGATGAGGTATCCACTTTCAAATTGTATGCCCTCTCAATTTTGGCAGGGAATCGAGCTAAGATTTTTTTGGTGGTTGATACATTGTCAAAGGCCATTGGAGCCAGGCACTCCTCAAATGCCATCAAATTTTTTGATAAGAGCATTCACTTCTCTACCTATCCAAGCCACGTGCTAAAAAATGAGAAAACGTGCAAGGAATAATGTCGAAAGGAAACCTAGGAAACTTGAATCTCCTTCACTATTTGCATATTTCCTTGTAATGGTATGACTCCTTACTTCTGGTCAGAAGGTTTCCAACTTCCTCAACTAGACAAAAACTTGGGGAATCCACACATAGTTGGCTCCAATAGTGCTGGAAGCCAAGAGAACAACAATAGCAACAACAATTCTTTCTTCTACCCTTATTTGTATCATCTTGATGGGTAGTCTCCTTACACCTAGAGTTAAACCTCTGTTAAGAAAATTAGATTAAGGGAGGGGTAGAGGAAGCAATGATGCCTCTCTGCCTAAGAACATAATCTGCCAACTCACATAAATAAGGAATTACTGGAGCTAGGAGATTAGCCCTCATGGCCCACAATTAGATGAGTAAAGAGAAGGAAGAAGAAATCATAAGGGCTCAACGGATGCTTCTATTGTTCCCAAATCTTCCTTTCACCACCTATTCCATAGAAAGAAAATTCCAAGTCTCCTAATTCTGTAAGGGCATATTGATAACCATGAGAACAAGGAAGAGAATCCAATAGAACAGGGGAGCAAAAAGAACATACAAAACCATGGGAAAGCCATACAGTTAGTACAATCAAATAATGTAGGAGGCAACACTTGGAGACAAAAAATTATAGAAACTTTGGAAAATCTCACACACATCTATTATATTCATGGTCAATTAATTTCAGTCATTTCAATGTATCTCAGCCATAAATGGAAATCTCTTGAAAATTACCAAAATGAGCTAGTAGATAGAAGTTCATCATTCCACATAACTGAAAACATCACTTCCTGCATTGAAGATGCCATATCAGGGGTCTCGAATTCATCACTTTAGTCTAGTCATCCTACCATAACTTATCACAAAGTAGATGAAATGTCATTTCTTGTAGAAGTACAAATTTCCAAGGGTCGATCCTGCATGAGCCAATTTTGTAGTTAGTTAATTACTCCGTAGTGGCAGTGATGGAGACCCTGTACATGCATGAGAAATTAATTCTGCTATGGTGCAAATTAGATCATGCACCAACACAACTCTTCATCAGTCCTCTTGCATTTGGGTTGTCGATCAGATCCTTAGTTGGCTCAAATCAACGACGTTGATTTAGTCAATTACATGGAAGGAGATTGTTGTTGAGCACTAACTAATAATACTTAGCCACCTAGATGGTCACCATAATCATGATCTTGAGAAGACCTTTCAAACAGTGCAGTTAGGACATTCTTCATGGTTCTACACACAAAAGATCAAGCAAGAGATTTGATCTCTGCGGAATGGCAGAGAGTCATTAGATTGACCGCATGCAATGGAATAAATCCCAAAAACATTATCATCCCCTAAGATTTAACCATGTCACCTTTTCATCTACCCAAGCAAAGTTATGTCCTTTAGGAGTGACATGTCATGTTTCTACTTTTCCCCAGTTGTTTAGTGGGACCCTCTGGTGAAGCTCGGTAGAATGATGGAAACCATAGAAAATTTTCCACATAGCACCTAGACCCACCACTTTCTCTATGTTGTAACTGATGAATAGTTTGATGCCAGCTAGTGCCATTTCTGTAGTTCCACATGTGATTTCCTTATCAATATTTTAATACCAACATATTGGTGGAAGCTTACCAATAATTGTCACCTGCCAAAAGAGGGGTTATTGGGACCCGACCCTTGGCACATATCCTTAAAAACAACCTTCTACTAGGGAAGAAGGGGGCTACAAAACTGCTAAAGGGTAAATGTAAAACATTTTGACATTCTAAAAAATACTTGGCACCAGCTGGAGATGATAACCTCACAATAAGGGGCCGGTAGACAATGTATTGTAGGGTACAAAGTGGCAACTAAACAACTGAACAACTAGCGACAGGTAGTCAACATAAAAATATATCAAAAGTGATTTTCAATATGATCAGCTGCAAGGGTTTAGGGTTTAAGGGGTAGTACTCAAAACATTTTTATTCTACAAAAACCCTGGTCATATGTTTTCTAGCAGGATGACACAAATTTTTTTGGCTAAACACCAGAATCATGAAATTTTTTTATAAGGCCCCATCAGTGACTCTAGTTGGGGACATCTGTTCAGTTTGAATTGAGCAAGATCATAGAAGAACTGAAATATTTATCATTTCCTGATTATTGATCTTCTTTATACAGATCTAAAAAGTGAGGGCATTCATAGTTCATTTGATGAGTGATATTAAGAATATCCTCGTTCTTTGTTGAGTGAGTGTCAAACTTGAAACAGTCATACTTAATCTTCTCATGCAAATCTGACACTCTGATCCTACTTTTCAGAATTTCATCTGATAATTCAACCTAATGATTAGTGGAGAACTGGGAATCATTAATAGAATAGATATATAGGTTTTGATTGATTAGTGAGGAACCTGTGTCTTCAAACACTTATGTATTCTAAGATTATGTCAATCCATGTATTCCCTGTTGGTTGACCTGTAAAGGTTTTGCTTCAAAGATTAGATTATTTCTACATCCATAAGGCTCAATGTTTCTTTCTTTTGACAAGTCTGAAAGCTCATCATAAAGTGGGTTACACCTTATATGCATTGTTTTCATGCATTCTTCAACATCCTTATTCTGATAGCTTACATCATCATCTGACTCAGAGTTTCCACAAATTTGATATGAACATTCTGATAATTGCTCATCATCTTCTGTATTGTTTGTTGAAACTATTTTTACTTGATATTCAGGCTTAAAATCAGATGATTCTCTAGGAGATGAAATCTCATTATCTGACATTAGATATATCTCCTCACAAATAGGGGACATATCATCAAATTTTTCCATACATTCATAAGACAAAGAAACTTCCTTATTACCAATACATGTCTTAGTAAAATTATCTTTTACCTGGATGTGATGTATTTCCTCATGTATTGTTTCCTTATGTGCTTGAATATTACTTATCTCATGAGTTTCCCTATAGGGATCTAAGGATATCCTTCCATCCTAACTAAAAGGAGAAAAATGTGTGATGGAATTATATAAACTTTGAACTTCATTATTCTGATCACAAATCCTACTTCTAGTATTTTCTATACATTAAGTTCCTTGTGTAGACTGAGCTAATAAAGGTCCTCTTAAACTATCTTTTTTATTTCTCTCTTGGTGATTGAGAACACAACTGGATCCATATTTCTCCACATAATTATTTCCTATAGATTCACAACCCTTTATTCTTGTATGTTTTAGATTGTTTTCTATATTTATGGCCAAAGAATAGGCTTATATCATAGTGGTAGGGTTTCTGTCTCTCAACAGATAACTATCTTCTTCATTGAATGCACCTAGATATATGATTAAACACATAGCCTCATTAGATCTAACATTTTCAGGGATATCCCTTACTATCTTGGCAAATCTCAAGTTGAAAACTAGGACTGATTCTTCCTCTTCTTTTTCAATTTGAACGAGTCTTCTAATCAACAAACTGACATCTATTCTTTCACCAAACTGCTACATGAAAGTTCTTTTTAGATCTTGCTAGGAAACAATAAATGGATTGGGTAGATATGCAAACCAATCTCTAGCTTCTCCTTTAAGGGTTTGAACAAACAATTTTATAACCACATCCTTAAATTATATTTCATAATATCCCATTAAATCACAAAAATCTTGTAAATGGTTGCTAGCTATTTTGGATCTATCATTATTAAACTTTGGTATTTGATCTCTAATTTTATTTGGAATATGGTTTGGAAAAAAACAAATATTACTAAAATTTATAGCCTTATACATTTCCATGACAAACCCCCTTTGAGAATAAAAATGTGGTTGCATAGCATACAGGATCTAGAAAGAATGCAACCCTTTTCTCTTATTCCTTTTGCATTTTGATGAAAAAAAATTGTAGAAAGTTCTTCAAGCTTTGCAAAATACCTGAAAAGAACTTTTCTACTAGGGTAAACCATGCCTTGATCGAGAAGATCAAGAATACCAAACTACTTCACTAGGTTCCCCCTTTATAGAGCCACCACCTATACATAGAGGAATAAACATTGAAAGCAAAATGCTCTTTTAAATCAACTTCTGTTCTGAATCCTATCCCATAGTGGAGTCACATAAAACATCCCTACATATAAAATTCTATGTAGCATGTTTATCTCTATTTTTAACCATGAATGAAAATAGTAGTCACCACCCTTTTGCAGGGAATATAACAATTTGACCTCTAACTCTCAGCAATAAATATGGGGAAAAATTGGTTGAGCTAAACCTTAGGATAAGACATATTCTAACGTCCCTAGCAGAGTTGCCAATCTGTTGGTTGTTTTAAATTCCCAACTTGATCTCAAGGAAGCAGATCTATAAAATAGCCATTTCTAATAACTGATATGTCTCGATGGATTGGCCAACGAATAGGAAATAGGGGTTTCAATCTCTTTTCCTCTGCACTTTAGGCTCTACAAAACCAAGGAGGGTGTTCCTAAATGCTTTTCTTAAGAAAACAATGTCTTACTTTGAATGGGGAGTGTTGCTAGATGCTTGCTCAAAACATTGCTTTAGAAATAGATATATTCTTTCTAAGTTGCTTAAAGAATTATCGATAGAGTAAAGTAATGGGCTAGATTCTTAAGCTTTAGCATAATTCTTTGCAGAAGAACATGTAAATAAAATAACACCAAAAACCTATAACTAAAAGGGAAATCGTTCAAATTTTATAGAATGAGGATAATCATGGGGGATTTAATATAGTATAGCATTTCAAGTTGATCAGTGTATAGTCCAAGGGCCATAGAGTCAAAAATAGATGAAGATGAAAAGACCACTCTGTGACTAATTTCAGTCTACTGTGCTAATAAAATAATGCCTTACATTATAATATTCTACTAGTTTCAGAGTTAACCATGCTTAGTGAAATCATGGAAAATTGACATGAAGTAAATGACAACAAATGCAAATCAAATGAATGCAAACCTCATATTGACTCACGATCCATTGATAAGGTGGAGAGTGCCACACCCGAAGCACTCTAGATTTACCCAAACATTGATATGTTGATTACTCACAATTCAACAGCATAACAATCATATGGAGAGTGATAGATGAAATCATGGAAAATTGACATGAAGTAAATGATAACAAATGCAAATCAAATGAATGCAAGCCTCATATCGACTCATGATCTATTGATAAGGTGGAGAGTGCAGCACCCAAAGCACTCTAGCTTTACCCAAAGATTGATATGTTAATTACTCACGATTCAGAAACATAACAATGATATGGAGAGTGATAGATGAATGGATGGATGATGATAGATACAAAATAGATGGATTATGGATTGAGAGGAAAATTTGGCAAAGTAAGGATGCTAGAAGAAGATTCGATGCAAATGGCTTAGAGGAGGCTACATTTATAGGCTATGGCAAATTCGAATGGATAGTTGTGATTGAGAGTTATGTTGGAGGATATGGACGGTCAAGATTGATTACAGTTGGATTAGCATTTCCCACTCAAAGAGGGATTGTAGTCACATGACAAGTGTGTGATGGAGAATGAAAGGAATCTAATTCAAATATTATATTTGAATTAGATTGACATATGAAGGCATATTAAGTGGGAGATGGAGACATGCGACATGTGTCTCAATGTTATGAGAGGTGAGGGAATAATTCAAATTTTTAATTTGAATTATGTGAGACATGTGACTAGGTGCAATTAATTAAATAAATGGGATTTATTTAATTAATTAGGAATGTGATCAAGTGGGATTAATTAAGTAAAGTGGGTTTATTTAATTAATCAAGAAGATGATTAAGATGGGATGGACTAGGACCTAGGGCAAAACATTACAAGGTCATGTCGACTAGGTGTTGTGTCAAGACATAGACAAATTTTAGTGTCTATACTTAGTTATTCTTGTAAACCACTATTACATTCAATATCCTCTTATAGCTATTATTTTACTACTTGAGTAAATGCCATAAGAACAATATACAAACACAGGAAAAACCATGATGATGAATAAATTTATCATTAATAAGATTGTATTCATAAATGTAATAATGTATACATGAGTAGGAGATAGTGTACTCTGAAACTCAACAATAATCTATAAAATAGGCTAATATTGAATTATAATTAGCTTTGCAAATATTTCAAAAGATTTAACTCGACATGAAACATGAAATTGGACCACTAATACTAATTTCAAAAGCTAAAAATATACAACTCCTCTAGGATCATATTTATCCCATATTTTAGACTAAATTGGAAATATGACCTCGAACCAATGTTTTACAAATAAGCCCTGAATTCCCTTTTATAGAATAAGGGAGCAGACAAGCTATCAGTTTAAAGAGAAAAAGGAAGTTACCTTTTAATTCACCAAAGATGAAGTTTGTAACAAGATGTAGGTGTAACCATCTCCTAACTCCAAAGAGATGCCTCCACAATACCCTCACATGCTGAGGTATTCACTTTCAAACTCCATGTCCTCTCAATTTTTGTGGGGGATGGAGTTAATCTTTTCTTGGTAGTTGATACATTGTTAGAGGCCATTGGAGCTAGGCACTCCTCAAATGCCATGAAATTGCTTGATAAGCACATTCATTTCTCTGCCTATCCAAGTTGCACACTAGAAAATGAGAAAACGTGTAAGGAATAATGTCGAAAGGAAACCTAGGAAGCCTAAATATCCTTCACTATTTCTAGATTTCCTTGCAGTGGTGACTCCTCAATTCTAGTTAGGAGGTTTCCAACTTCCTCAACTAGATAGAAACTTGAGGAATCCACACATAGTTGACTCCAGTAGTGCTGGAAGCCAAGAGAACAATAGTAGCAACAACAATTCTTTCTTCTACCCTTATCTTATCATCCTGGTGGGCAGTCTCCTTACACCTAGAGTTAAATATTTATTAGGAAAATTAGATGTAAGGGAGGGGTAGAGGAAGAAATGATGCCTCTCTTCCTAAGAACATAATCTACCAACTCACAGAAATAAGGAATTACTGGAGCTAGGAGATTAGCCCTTGGGGCCCACAATTAGATGAGATAAGAGAAGGGAGAAGAAATCATAGGGACTCAACAGATACTTCTATTGTTCCCAAATCTTCCCTACACCACCTATTCCATAGAAATAAAATTCCAAGTCTCCTAATTCTGTAAGGGCATATTGATAACCATGAGAACAAGGAAGAGAATCTAATAGAATAGGGGAGAAAAAAGAACATACAGAACCAGGGGAAAGCCATATAGTCAACATGATCAAACAATGTAGGAGGTAACACTTGGAGACACCAATTTATAGAAACTTTGGAAAATCTTGCACACATCTGTTATATTCATGGTTAATTAATTTTAGTCATTTCAATGTATCTCAGCCATAAATGGAAATCTCTTGAAAATTACAAAAATGAGCTAGTAGATAGAACTTCATCATTCTACATAACTGAAAACATCACTTCCTACATTAAAGATGCCAAATTAGGTGCCTTGAATTCATCACTTTAGTCTAGTCATCCTACCATAACTTGTCACAAAGGATATGAAATGCCATTTCTGGTAGAAGCACAAATTTCCAAGGGTCAATCCTGCATAAGCCAATTTTGTAGTTAGTTAATTCTTGCATAGTGGTGGCAATGGAGACCCTGCACATGCCTGAGAAATTAATTCTTCTATGGTGTAAATTAGATCACACACCAACACAACTCTTCATCAGTTCTCTTGAATTTAGGCCATTGATCAGATCCTTAGCTGGCTCAAATCAATGGTGTTGATTTAGTCAATTACATGGAAGTAGATTGTTGTTGAGCACTAACCAATAATACTCAGCCACCTGGATGGCCACCGTAACCATGATCTCGAGAAGACCTTTCAAACAGTGTAGTTAGGACATTCTCTGCAGTTCTACACACAAAAGATTAGGCAAGAGATTTGATCTCTGTGGAATGGCAGAGAGCTGTTAGATTGATTACATGCAATGGAATGAATCCCAAAAAACATCATCAGCCCCTAAGATTTAACCACATCACCCTTTTGTCTACCCAAGAAAAGTTGTGACATGTCATGTTTCCTCTTTTTCGTGGTTGTTTAGTGGGACCCTCTGGTGAAGCTCGGTGGAACGATGGAAACCATAGGAAATTTGCCACATAGCACCTAGACCCACCACTTTCTTTGTGTTGTAACTGATGAATAGTTTGATTCCAACTGGTACCCTTTTCATAGTTCCACATGTGATTTCCTTGTCAATATTTTAATACTGGCGGACTGGCGGAAGGTTACCAATAATTGCCACCTGTCACAAGAGGGTTTACTGGGACCCGACCCTTGGCACATATCCTTAAAAAAAACCTTCATCTTATAGGGAAGAAGGGGGCTACAGAACCACTGAAGGGTAAATAAAACTTTTTGACATTCTAAGAAATACTTGGCACCGGCTGGAGGTGGTAACCTCACAACAAGGGGTTAGTAGACAACATACTATAGGGCACAAAGTGGCAACTAAAAAACTGAACAACTGGCAATAGGAAGTCAACATAAAAATATATCAAAAGTGATTTTCAATATGCTTGATGCAAGGGTTTAGGGTTTAAGGGGTAGCACTCAAAGCATTTTTATTCTACAAAAACTCTAGGTCATATATTTTCTAGCAGGACGACACACATTTTTTTTGGCTAAACACTAGAATCATGAATTTTTTTTATAAGGTCCCATCACGGGGTTACTTCAAGAAGCTCCCTCTTACAATACTCATTGATTCTGGTAGCACTCATAACTTCATTGACCCTCTGATCACCAAATAGGCTGATTGTTTTGTCTATCCTTGTTCTAGCTTTAAAGTCATGATTGTCAATGGGGGCACATTACCTTGCAAAGGGAAGTGTCGCAACATGCATATCTCTATTGGAGATTATAACCCGCACTCTAACATGTTTTCCTTTTCCTTAGGCTAATGTGATGTGGTTTTGGGTGCCCAATGGTTATGTACACTTAGACCCATCTTATGGGATTTTGTTGAACTTTGGATGTAGTTTTCAAACAAATGGCAAAAACACACATTGAAGGGATTACAATTGGGGTCTCTTAGCATCATAAGTTCACATCACATGGAAAAGATTCTTAAGAAGAATTCACATGGTATCATTGCCCAGCTTCATTCCATTTAGATGCAACCATCAACTGTCTCCACTACTCCTTCTAATCTGCAACAAATTTTGGATAGGTATGCATGTGTCTTTTTCAAACCAGTGGGATTGCCACCTTCATGGCTAGAGGACCATCGTATTTAGTTCCTTCTTGAAAGTGTTCCTTCCAACATCAGGCCCTACTGCTATCTATTTCAACAAAAAATAGAGATTGAGGTGCTTGTTCGAGGCTTATTGAAGCAAGGCATTATTCGCCCCAGTACCAGTCCATTTTCTTCACTAGTTCTTCTTGTCTAGAAAAAAGATGGGTAATGGCACCTCTGCATTGACTTGAAAGCACTTAATCACATCACAATCAAGGATAAGTTTTTGATTCCTATTTATGATGAGCTTCTTGATGAGCTTCATGGTGCTCATTTTTTCTCCAAGTTGGATCTTCATTCTGGGTATCACCAAATTTGGGTTCATAAGGATGATATCCCTAAAATAGCTTTCCTCATGCATGATAGCCACTATGAGTTTCTGGTCATGCCCTTTGGCCTCACTAATGCCCCTTCAACATTCTAGGTATTAATGAATAAAATATTTTGGCCCTACCTATAGAAATTCATTTTGGTCTTCTTCGATGATATCCTCATCTATAGTAAAACACGGGCTGAGCATCTTCAACATTTGGATCTCGTACTACAACTTCTCTTTAATCATCATCTTTGTAAAAGACAATCTAAATGTGTTTTTGGCCAAGATGAAATGGAGTATCTCGGGCATATTATTTTAGCCCAAGGGGTTTGGGTGGAACCTACAAAAATAGATGTCATAAAAAATTGGCCACATCCTCAAACACTTAAGAGCCTCTGTGGCTTTTTGGGGCTAACTAGCTACTATCACAAGTTTGTCAAGGATTATGGGAAGATTCTCAGCATCTTGCAGGACAATCTTCACATGGTAAGAAATTGAATGAAACAATACGTTGATAAGCACCGTTCTGACTACACTTTTCAACTAGGTGATATGGTTTTTCTTCACCTGCAGCCATACAAGCAATCATCCCTAAAACTCAAAGGGTGTCATAAGCTAGCTCCAAAGTTCTATGGGCCATATAAGGTTCTTCAGAAGATTGGGTTAGTTTCTTATAAATTGAAGCTTCCACCTTCTTCCTGCATTCATCCAGTATTTCATTTCTCTTGTCTAAAGAAAGTTCTTCGCACCAACATCAGAGTACAAACTATTTTACCAGAACTTGATAATGAAGGATCCATCTTTTCGGAGTTGGAAGAAATCCTCAATAGGTGCACTCGTCAACTTCACTCTCGATCTATCATAGAGGTATTGATTCAGTGGCATGGAATGCAACTAGAGGATGCAACATGGGAACCACTCTTTCAGATTCAGCAACAATTCCCACATCTTAGGCTTTGAGGACAAAGATTTTCTAAGAGGGAGGGGATGTTAGGAACCTGTGTTTAACCCTTCTCTTTACTTTTTTAGTATATTAGTTACTAGGGATGCATATGATTTGTAAGTTGTCTCATGAGCATATTGTATTATCCCACATTCATGGGAAGTAGTATTTGTTTAGATTAGACTTAGTATATAGTACATGTTGATGTCAATGAAGGCATCCATGAATTTATTGTATTGAGCTTTCTCAAAGGAGGTTGTCCCCTTGAAGTGGCCTACAATCAATAAATTTCTTTTGTGTTTTTTCTATTCTATCAATTTGATATTTTGTGCATTTTACATTATTTTGTTGCAGGAGGTTCCTCTCATTATCAAAACAAACTCTAAATTGTGGAAGCCGATCCCAAATCAAATAGTTTTCTACATATTGAAAAGTGAAAACAAGTTAACAATCATACAAATCTAAATAGCTTACAAGTTGATTTATCAATGCCTCTTGCCACAGAAAATATTGTGCAAGACTCTACACCATCGAATGCACTTTTTGGTGACGATTGGGGTTCATTAGATTTTACTCCTTTTGGCCCAGGGGAATATAAACTTAATAACTTTGACACATCAAAAGTCACATCGATCTCATCAAAGCAATTTTTGGAAACACCTGAGAAACCTAAAGTCTCCTTGGTAGAAAATAAATACAACACCCTTACTTATACTACAAACTATGAGACCTATGAGGCTTCACTATCTTCTAAAGAAATGACATCCCTTTATGGTCAAGGATTTAAAATCCTTTATAACAACTGTGACATGTAGGTAATGGATGTGGTGTAAATCAACAAGGAATCAATGTACCTTTACAAGTTGCTGGAATTAATTATACAGTTGGTATTAGATACCACTCTTTGAAGCCCACCAAAGCCTCTTGTTATCCTAAACTAAATGTTAATGCAATAGAAACAAGACTAAAAAGGCATGTGAGATATCCTGAGTTGATAGACAAGAATTGTCCACTAGGAAAGGTCCCATCAAATCAAGTAAGTATTTTTCCCTCTTTAAGACACACACGTAGAAATTATTATAGTTGCTCTCAAGGGTGGCCTCCTCCTAGATATACATGTTGTTAGCATTGTGTTGTGTTTCTAACCCTTTCTCTCTATGTTGTGACCTCCCCATGTTGTGCTAGGTTTTGTTTAGGTCTCTTTGGATGACCCTTGATACTCTTGTAAGTTCAAGGATACAAGGAGGCCGCCTCTATTATAAACATTCTTCTATTTGTATCATCATTCTTCTATTGTTCCTCTCCTCTATTTTATTGTTGTGTGTCATGCCTTAGGGGCATAGCATTGCGATTGATGACCTAGGGGCATCGTCCTATGTGATGACCCTAAGATACTTGTTCTCCTCTCTCATTTTATTGTTTACATTCTTGTAGTGATTCTACCTAGTCAGTAGATGACAAAAAACAAATACCTAACTGATATGAACCGCATGTCCCTTCAACAAGCAAAGAAAAAATGGACCTAGTCCATATATGATGATAGGGTTGATATATTTATCCGACACTTGGCTAATAGAATCACTCCATTTGATGTTGTCTTATCTTCTCTAACAAACCATAACAATACATCTACTTTGTGCACTTTGTTTGTCTTGTATCTCACCTTTTTGTTACACTCGGTTTTGAGATATCTATAGTATAGCCCAATGGTTATACTTGGTCCCGAACCCATAGTATAGCATTGGCTCTTGATGTGATTGTTTTCATGCATGGCCTTAATGAATTGAATTCTTAGCATAATCAATGTGTTTGTAGGAACATTCTACAATTGTAAGCACATGTCACCTTTGGGGGCATGGGCTTTACGAAAGCTCTTGTTCCCTTGTGTATTTTCTCTCTACCTTAACGTGCTTGATATCTGTACATGACATCAACCATATTAAGGTGGGGGCATATACAAGGTAAGTTGTTTGATGATTTTTGTACTGACAATGTAAGCCCTCTATAAAGGCGGGATGTTGTATCTCTAGCATGAGTGTACATCTTTATCTATATTGCAATAAAAAATCCCTCTGTGGAGGTGGGATATTATGCATATCCTTTTATTCAAAAGCCCTCCATGTGAGGTGGGATGGTGTATCTCTAGAGCTAGTGCACATCCTTTTATTTCAAAAGTCCTCCAAGTAGGCAGGGTAGGATCGTGAGACTATCCTCCCTTAAGTGTCTTTGGTGGCATAAGCCTAATCATCAGGTGTGCCTATAACATGTTTGAGATGGTGGGACTTAGCAATAAGCTCCTTCCATCACCTTGTTTTAAATGTTTAAGACTTATAGTATGTCTTTGGCATGCTATACAATGCTCATATTTCCTATGTGACTTCCATGTGTTTTCCCCCTTGTGTGGTTAACCCCCACTTTGGCTTTGTATAGCATGTTTTCCCTCTTGTGTATGTGTATTGACATGCTCCACCTACACTTGAGTTTTGTTTGGCATGTTTTCCCTTTTGGGTTTTGTGTTGCAATTTTTAATTCCATGCATATGTCTATGAATATGTTAGGAATATATTATGAAAATGTTGTATATCAATGCTATATCAATGTATTCATCATGTTTTATGTGTCTTCAATACTGTCTTCTCAGTGTTTTGCATGTCTGTTACTGTCTTCTCCTTGTTTTATGTGCCTGTAATGTGTTCTCTCTAATGTCTACCTAAGATTGGGGGCTACAAATAGTTCCTCAACCTGTGTGTATGCATTAGCTTCAAGTGATTGGCATGTTTGTTGTGTTTTGACCATGCTTTAATACATTTATGGCTCATAAGATCATACATACATTAAATTGGGGGCTAAATGTTATGTCATAAAATATCCCCTAGGACTTTTACCTCCTAAGTTTAGCTCTCGGGTCCCTTGTTTTTATCATGCATGTTAGAATTGACTCCCGAGACAAAATGGCCTGAAACCCATGTCAAATGGGGCTTGAGGGACAATGCAAAGCCTGAACCCTGACCCAAAATAGGTCCTAGGACAAGGGCACCTACGCCCTTGTCCTGCCCTATTTTGGTGGGGTCCAAAATTTGAATGTTGGTAAAGTGATTGTTAAAGGTGTTCCTTGCCGACATCTTAAGTTTGAATTATGAAATTAAAGTGGGAATGCATATATAAGCATGTTTAGGGTTTCATTTGTAAACTAGAAGAAGATGATTATGATATTTTGCCAACTTATGATTTTAGAGCATTCAAGACATTCATTATGGCATAGCAAAATATTGTTGTTGTGTTTGTTATTGCAGATTTGGCTTCATCTTCTCATGTTGTGAAGGATCTTCATCTATGTGAGAGCTACACCTCTGAGGTGATATCTATTTGTGCTTCAATCAATCATTTGTAAATTTGTTTTTTCCTTTCTCCTACAAGGATACACACTCTCTATCTAACAACGGTGTTGGAAGGCTTGAATTCCATTTTGGGGCTTGACTGAGGCAAGCTCCTAAACACCACAATCCCCCAACCCCTCTCTTGTGATTGTAGGTGATAGGAATCAATTTCTACGGAGTGGAGTTGTAGAGGAGTGTTGTAGAGCATAAGGATCTTGGATCTAAAGGAAAAAGTAGAAAATAAGACTATCACAACAAGGGCACTAGTCCCTATGTCCTCTAGGTTTGTAGAGCCAAAAATTAATGGAACGGTGATAATCAGCATCCAAAAAGGTCTAGAAACCCCCAATAAAAAGACTACCTTGGGCTTCAGTGGGAGTCCCTATGTCCTCGACATTTCTAAATCCCAAACTTTGAAATCTGGTATGAATCTAACCTTCATCTAGTCTCTCTGTGTGCAAGCATTTGTCAAAATTCATCTATTTGTTTATGATTTTGCAATAATTAGGGGGTTGAGCATAATTGGGCTTAAATTAATACAGTAATCATCAATTTCCAAATTTCTGTATCATTACAAGTGACAACCAAACTGTAGATGAATCCTCTTGTAGAAGTTGTGATTTAACTCAGTTAAATGTCCTTGAATGAATGTAGTGAAAGGAGGATTTAAACTATACATCAAATCAATCCCATCTTCCCTCTTTTTTTATATTACACATGCATACCACAACATAGTGATTTACATGGGGAAAACCCTTTTGGGAGAAAAACCCCACACTCCAAAATCTACCCAATATATTAGTTAGAAATCACAAAGATTACAATATACTTGCAGAGAAATCTTCTCACATGAGTATCACCACTAAAGATCCAGAGACAATATGACTTCTATCAAACTCTTAGAATACATCACAATACCATAGCCATAATACAATGCCCTCATAAAATAGGGTTACCTTCTAGGGCAAGACAAGCCAACAAAATATCTACCATTAGATCTAAAACCTAATAATGAATGGTCCAGATTTATAATATATCATTATTTTAATGTATGTCGGCTATTTAACAGTTTTTGTTAACAAAAAATGTTAACACGCATCCCACTCCACCCTGGTGTAGGGACACCTAACAAACCCTTGTTTTGTTTGTAATAAGGTCAAACCGACCAGTTGTTTTACTTTCAGTTTTTGTTTTTTGTTCAGTTTGTAACTGACCATGTAGACAGTTCGAGAACAAGGCAGTTTGGGGATAGGAAGTGGTTGAGCTTCCCCAACTGCTCAAGAATGGTTGAACTCCCTCAACAGTGGGTTAAAAACAAGGTAGATCAAACAGGAGGGGTTCAGTATCTTGTATGCGTGTGTTCGTTGCCTGTGTATGAAGAAAACTAAAGAATAAAGAAACTCTGTTCTGTCCCTTGTGTGTCAAAAATCTCATAATTGTAAATAGTAATTTTCCTTCTGCAGTTGTAGTTAATCTTTATCTTGCAGGTTGCCGTACCATGGATTGATGAAGCATTCCACTGGTAAGATTTCTGTCAAAATCAGTGGAATGGCTTCTCGGTGTACATATATGTTTTTATTTCTTGTTTCTATTTTTATCAGTTGTGTTATGTTTGACAGTGGAGAGGACCGGATCGACTATGTTGTGTAGTAGACCAGCCTAGCATCACCATGTGCTAGGTTTTGGAAGGAGGTAGTGTGACCATGAAATTGTAGAGTCACATAGAAGTTTCATCGATGAGACAAAGACATATCGGAGGAAATATTGTTCGCCAGGCCGATAAGAAGCATCTGGCTGAAAGCACAAAGGTAGAAGAAACTCATATCGGGAGAGCTATTGTGAGTTCCATTGATAGGCAAAGTGTTGCCGATAAGAGAAAGTCAAGGTTGACGTCAACAAAAGGTCCAACGACACATCAACCTGTGTTTGTAGGCATCCGCTAATAAGAAGAGTCTGGTTGAAAGACATCAAAATCAGAGTGACTGGTATGTGTTAGAGGAGTAATTCTCAATCTCGTTGATGTTATAAGTCTCCCTGGAGATAATTCCATCAGAGTATCGGGAGAACGGTTGAAACATTCACCGATGTAGAATGTCACACCGACGGTTGAGTTCGAAAGTGTTATCAGTATATCAGCCTGAGGTTGCAAGTGGCTACCGACGATAGTAGTCACGCCGAAGTCCAGTGTATCAGGGTATCGGCCAATGTTTATAAGGCTTTGCCGATAGTGATGGTCTGACTGATAGGAGTCAACAACAGAGTGATCGACATATCGGGGGAAAAACAATTGGGTTCGCCAATGAGTTAAGTCTCACCGAAGGGTCATAAAGTGAAATGTTAGGTTGAAACCACATTTTCATTGAACACTCTGCATCAATTTTGGTATCAGAACTTTAGGCGGTCTGTGTGGTGACGTGTTTTGAATGAGTCTATGTATGTTAGCAGAAGAGAGTGAAGGAGAGGCTAGCAGCATACCTCCAAAGGGGATGACAACAGAAGTGCTTAAGAAGTTCCAAGAGATGGAAGAGATGATCAAGGTTGGAGTCAAGGAAACACTCCAGGCTAAGTTGAAGGCACTGAAGATAGGAAAGAAATTAGATGGTGAATCTGATGAAGAAGAAGAAGATGGGGAAAAGGAAACAACCCCAGAATAGGTAGATATATCTGCAGACTAGAAACAATTTTTGGAGGCCATAAGGACACTCGGTAAGGAGTCATCTGAATCAAAAATGGAGATTTCGATGTTTAGTGGAAAGATGGACACAGATGAAGTCATCAAATGGGTCAAGGCTTTGAACAATTACTTCAAGTACAAGGAGGTACCAGAGAATAAAAGAGTCAAGTTTGCAAAGACAAAATTGAAAGGTGCTACACTCACGTGGTGGAACTACACCCAGGGAGAAAGGGTGAAGAGTGGCAAGAGCATGATCTCATCCTGGAGTTGGATGGTAGAGAGGATCAAGGCTCAGTTCCTACCAATAGATTATGAAGTGAAAATATACAGGAAAATGTAGAATCTTAGACAAAAGGATATGGATGTATCCACCTATACAGAGGAATTTCACAAATTGTCTCTAAGGTGTGGACTTGCTGAGGATCAGAAAAGAAGAGTTGCTAGGTATATTAATGGCCTGAAGTATAGTATACAAGATGAGATTACCATCTTGACACCAGAAACCATGGACAAGTGTTTCCAAGTGGCACTAAGAGTAGAAGAGAAGCAGAAAGGAGAATAGCATAACAGAGGTAGAGGTGGAAGAAATTTTAGGGGCAGAAATAGTTTTGGTGGCAGAAATCAGTTCCAGAAGAATCAAGGGGAGTCCAGTCAGCAAGAACATAGTGGAGAATCTGGTTCCAGAGGGGGTTTTAGAGGAAGGAGACCTAATGGGAGAGGCAGATTTGCTGGACCAGGTAGAGGTCCTAACATCTTCACAGGAAGATGTTATAATTGTAACCAAATTGGGCACATAGCAGGAAAGTGTCCAGAGAAAGCCTCAAGCTCTCATACAGGAGAGAGAAGGAGCCAGTTGATTCAGGAAGAAGATTGTCAAAGTGTGACTTCACCTATGGGAAGCGCAACTCCAGTACAAGATGGAGAGAATCTCATGATGAGAAGGATAATGCTGAAGGTACCACAGAACAAAGAACCACCCTAGAGGAAGACATTGTTCAAAACTTTGTGCAAAGTCTCCGACAAAAGGTGTAAGGTAATTGTTGATTCTGGCTCAACTAAAAATTTAGTTTTAGTAGAAATGGTAGAGAAATTGAATTTGAAAACATTGCCACATGTTAGTCCATACAAAGTGTCCTGGCTGAACAAAGGGCAACAAGTCTTGGTTGATGAACAAGCTTGGGCAGAATTTCAGATAGGGGAATATAGGGACAAATTGTTGTGTGATATAATTCCTATGGATGCATGCCATTTACTATTAGGAAGACCTTGGCAGTATGATGTACAAGCCCAGCATGATGGTAAATCCAATTCCTTTGTTATCACCAAGAATGGTAGACAATATAAGATGGATCCTTTACCAGAAGAGGGTGTAGACAAGAATGTAGGCTCAAGTGTCATGTTAGTGAGTGGGAAAGAGTTTCTCCATACTCTGAAAGAAGAGGGGACCCAAGGGTATGCTCTGATCTTGAAACCTAAAGACAATTCTGATTTGTCTAAAAACAGCAAGGAAAAAGTCCCTAAGGAAGTGCAGGAATTGTTAGACAAGTATAAGAGTATCATGGTGGAAGATATGCCCAATACACTACCCCCTGTGAGAGACATAAGTCATCAAATTGATTTCACCCCAAGATCCACATTGCCAAATAAACCAACCTATAAAATGACACCTGCTCAGAATGAGGAGATTGCTAAACAAGTACAAGAACCATTGGATAAAGGCCTGGTGAGGAAAAGTCTTAGTCCATGTGATGTACCCACAGTTTTAGCTCCCAAGAAGGATAGAAAATGGAGGTTATGCACTGAATCGAGGGCCATCAATAAAATCACCATCAGATATAGGTTTCCTATGCCCAGAATAGAGGACCTCATGGATTGTTTGGGAGGAGCTCGGTATTTTTCTAAAATTGATCTCAAAAGTGGATACCATTAGATCAGGATTAGACAAGGGGATGAATAGAAGACAACCTTTAAGACTAATGAGGGTCTTTATGAGTGGGTGGTGATGCCATTTGGACTGTCCAATGCTCCGAGCACTTTCATGCATCTAATGAATGAGGTATTGAAAGATTTTATTGGCGAATTTGTTGTTGTCTATCTTGACGATATTCTGATTTTCAGCAGGACAAAGGAAGAACATTTGCAGCATTTGGAACAGGTGTTGAAGAAGCTGCATGAGGAGAAACTAATGATCAATATGGAGAAGAGTGTCTTCATGAAGGAAGGACTCACATACCTTGGATTTGTGATATCCCAGGACAATTTGAAAATGGATTCGGGAAAGGTAGATGCTATTCTGTCTTGGCCGGCACCTAAAACTATAAGTGATGTAAGAAGTTTTCATGGTTTGGCAACCTTTTATAGGAAATTCATAAGAGGATTCAGTCATATTTGTGCACCCATTCTAGATACCATAAAAGGAGGACAAAAATGTAAGTTTGTTTGGAATAAAGTAGTAGATGAGTCTTTTGAGATTCTTAAACAAAAGGTAACAGAGAAACCCATTTTGGTTTTCCCTGATTTTAATAAGTTGTTTATTGTGGAATGTGATGCTAGTAACCTTGCCATTGGTGCTGTCTTGAGTCAGGAAGGCAAACTTGTTGCTTTCTTTAGTGAAAAGTTGAATGATGCTAAAAGAAAATATTCCACATATGATCTAGAGTTGTATGCAATGGTGCAAGCATTGAAAAAATGGAGACATTATCTCTTGCCCAAGGAATTCATTATTTATACTGACAACCATGCTTTGAGTTTTCTGAATTCGCAGGAGAAGCTAAATCACAGGCATATGAAGTGGGTCAAACAACTCCAGGCATATACTTTTTCCATCAAACATAAGAAGGGACAAGCCAACAAGGTGGCAGATGCTCTGAGCAGAAGAGTGTGCACTATACAGGAAATCTAGTTACAAAGTGTGGGAGTGGATTCTCTCAAGAATATGTACTAGGATGATGAGGACTTTAAAGAGATATATGCAGTTTGTTCACAATTTTCAAATTCCTATCATTCTAATTTTTCTGAATATTTGTTATGGCAAGGGCTACTATTCACAGGCAGCCAACTGTGTGTACCTGGGTGTTCCATGAGGGAGAACATCATAAAAGAGAAGCATTACGGTAGTCTTGGAGGTCATTTTGGACTAGACAAGACGTTGGAACAAGTAAGAAGGCTTTACTTCTGGCCTAAGATGCAAACAGATGTCAGGAAATTTGTAGAAACTTGTAGCATTTGTCAGAGGGCAAAATGAACTTCATCCAATGCCGGTCTCTATCAACCACTTCCAATTCCGCCATGGGAGTGTATCAGTATGGATTTTGTTTTGGGTCTTCCCTGGACTCAAAGAGGTTTCGACAGTGTATTTGTTGTAGTTGATAGATTTAATAAAATGGCTCATTTTGTGCCATGCAAATGCACCAATGATGCTTCACACATTACTGGTCTATTCTTTAAGGAGATTGTTTGAATTCATGGTTTGCCATTGAATATTGTCACTGACAGAGATCCCAAGTTTGTGGGACATTTTTAGCGCACTTTGTGGAAGAAATTGGGCACTCAATTATCTTTCACGTCAGCCTATCACCCTCAAACGGATGGACAAACTAAGGTCGTGAATAGATCACTGGGTAATCTTTTGAGATGTTTGACTACACAACATGGAGAAGCATGGGTTATGATCATCCCACAAGCAGAATTTGCATATAATGATTTTGTTAATAGGAGCATAGGAAAGAGCCCTTTTGAAGTTGTATATGGGATTCATCCCAGGGGAATTTTGGAGCTTAGGGGTCTCCAGAACATGGAAAAAAGGAGCGCACAAGGAGAAGATTTTGTAGTCAGTATGAAGGATATCCATGATGCTGTAAGAGAAACTATCCAGAAGAACACAGGGAAGTATAAAGAGAAAGCTGATCAAAGAAAAAGGGATGTCCAATACAAAGTTGGAGATCTGATAATGGCATATTTGAAGAAGGAGAGACTTCCATGAAACTTCTTATGAAAAAGATTGGTCCATACAAGATTGTACACAAGTTTGGGCCTAATGCCTATGAGATTGAAATTCCTCTAGGTTCAGCAATATCACCCATTTTCAATGTGTCTAGCCTGTTTCCATTTAGAGATAATGTAACTAGTTCAAATGTGACAGAAGCAGGGGATGCAGAATGGATTTCTGATCTTCCACTAAGTCAACCAGTATAGCTAGAATGTATTTTGGACACCAAAGTTTAGAAGAAGACTAGACATTAGACCTACAAACAGTATCTGGTCAAATAACGTGGTTTGCCTGATGAGGATGCTACCTAGATGAGTGAGGAAGACATCATCAAGCATGGGGTTAATATTTCAAACCTGGTTCCTCAAGGGACTTGAGTTCTGTTAACCCCAGGAGTATGGTGCAGGGGCACCTAACAAACCCTTGTTTTGTTTGTAATAAGGTCAAACTGACCAGTTGTTTTACTTTCATTTTTTGTTTTTTGTTCAGTTTGTAACCAACCATGTAGATAGTTTGAGAACAGGGTAGTTTGGGGATAGGAAGCGGTTGAGCTTCCCCAACTACTCAGGAACAATTGAACTCCCTCAACAGTGGGTTAAAAACAAGTTAGATCAAACAGGAGGGGTTCGGTATCTTGTATGCGTGTGTTCATTACCTGTGTATGAAGAAAACTAAAGAATAAAGAAACTCTGTTCCGTCCCTTGTGTGTCAAAAACCTCATAATTGTAAATAGCAATTTTCCTTCTGCAATCGTAGTTAATCTATATCTTGCAAGTTATCGTACCATGGATCGATGAAGCATTCCACTAGTGATATTTCTGTCGAAATCAGTGGAATGGCTTCTTGGTGTACATATATGTTTTTATTATTTGTTTCTATTTTTATCAGTTGTGTTCTATTTGATGATGGAGAGGACCAAATCGACTATGCTGCGCAGTAGACTAGCCTAGCATCACCATGTGCTAGGTTTTGGAAGGAGGTAGTGTGACCACAAAGTTGTAGAGTCACATAGAAGTTTCATCAATGAGACAAAGACATATCAGAGGAAATATTGTTCGCTAGGCCGATAAGAAGCATCTGGCTGAAAGTGCAAAGGTAGAAGAAACTCATAACGGGAGAGCTGTCATGAGTTCCACCAACACTAAAAGTGTTGCCGATAAGAGAAAGTCAAGGTTGACGTCAACAAAAGGTCCATCAGCACATTGGCCTATGTTTGTAGGCATCCACCGATAAAAAGAGTCTGGCTGAAAGACATCAAGATCAAAGTGACTAGTGTGTGTCAGAGGAGTAATTCTCAATCTCATCGATGTTATAAGTCTCCCCGAAGATAATTCCATCAGCGTATCGGGAGAATGGTTGAAACATTCATCGATGTAGAATGTCACATTGACGGTTGAGTTCAAAGGTGTTATCAGTATATCGGCCTGAGGTTGCAAGCGGCTACCGATGATAGTAGTCATGCTAAAGTCTAGTGTAATGGGGTATCGGCCAATGTTTATAAGGCTTTGCCGATAGTGATGGTATGACCGATAGGAGTCAACAACAGAGTGATCGGTGTATCGGGGGAAAAAAATTGGGTTCTCTGATGAGTTAAGTCTCATCGAAGGGTCATAAAGTGAAATGTTAGGTTGAAACCACGTTTTTGGTTAACACTCTGCATCACACCCCTTGCTCCCATTGTATATTACACCTATCGGTGTAACTAGGAAATATATATATATATATATATCCTATCAACAATAAACCTTATATAATTGCAAGGTTGAGACACATTTTCCCAACAATTTATGGAAATAAACTTCAAACCATTGAAGCTAACCCAGATCCAGAAAGTTATTTACAAGTTGAGGGACAAAAACTGATGCAGGAGCATCCAATGGTGTAAGGGCAATCTTGCATCACCCAAAAAGAAGTTAATTCAAAATCATTGTATTTGTTTTCATTTCTTTCCATAATTAGTTTTTTTGGTTCCATAATATCCAGAATAATAATGGACTTTCAGTTTTTCCAAAACTGCTAAAAATAGTGACCTGCCTATTTTGGAAAGTGTACCTGCTATTTTTAGAAAGTTTGCATTTGGGCACATAATGAAGCAAAAACTTCCATAAAGTTACATAATGGAAATATAAGATCTTTGGTGAAGGAATCAGGAAAAGACCATTTGTGAGCTAAAAGATATTAAAGTTTTTGTTTTTTGAAAAGCCCCTAAAAATTTTTGGAATGAGATATGAGGCACTAAAACTTCCCATAACATCTTGAAAAGTTGATGGAAATCCATTTACAAATTTTTGGCATGATAGTTTACATCGCGAGCTTTCCGGTGCTTAAAATGGTTCGTCAATCAGACACCCGAATCAAAAGTTATGCTTCTTAGAAGTTGACCTACTTTTGGAGGGAATTGCAAATGTCGAAATTCAGCTGGAGGCCACCAAAAAGTGCTATTTATGACTATTTTGGGAACCCTGGGCGGTAGTAGAGTTAAGGGAGCTAGTGTAGAGTCAAGAATAGGTGGGAAAATAGAAACCTTAGCTGATTTGGGGTTACAAAAGGTTGAAGATTCTAGAGTCTGGAGGTTGGGAAAGCTGTAATGTGTTGCAGCCAGTAGAGGATTCATCCTCTAATTGTAATTAAGCTTCTGTAATGTAATGAGTTGCCTAGTTCAATAAAAGAAAGTTCTATTGCTGTGTTCAATATCTGTTATTGTGTGTTTTGTGATTTCCCCCCTTCATCAAAAACAAGTTGTCAATCACAAGATTCTCAATAACTTAAAAGTTGATACATCAATACCTTTTACCATAGATAATGTTGTGTAAGATTCCAAATCACCATCAAATGCACTTCTTGGTGATGATTTGGTTTCATTAGATTTTACTCCTTCCTTTATGGGAGAATATAAACTTATTAACCCTAATCTTGCAACACCAAAAGTTGCCCCGATCTCATCCAAGCAATCTTTGGAAACGCCTAAGAAACTTAAGGTTTCTTTAGTAGAAAACAAAGACAATACTCTTACTTATACTACAAAATATGAGACTTATGAGGCCCCTCCTTCTTCTAAAGAGATGTAGTCTCTCTACGGTCATGGATTTAAAATCCTTTACAAAAATTGTAACTATGTAGGTAATTATCGTGGCATAAAACAACAAGGAATCAAAGTACCCTTAGAAGCTGTTACACATAGCTCTTCAGATGGTATTGGATACCATCCTACTCTCAATGTTAACATAATATCAAAAAGTTTGACACTAAATCTAATATATCCTGAGATGATAGACATAGATTGTCTACCAGGAAATGTCTTATATGAATCAGGTAAATATTCCTCACTCATTGAGCCACACTTGATAGGGTGGCCTCCTCCTCTTCAATATATATGTTGATGTGTTATGTTTCCCTATGTAGTGTTAAATGTTTGTTTAGGTCTCCTTGGATGACTCTTGATACTCTTGTAAGGTCAGGGATACAAGGAGACCACCTCCATTGTGACATTCCTTCTATTTGTTTCTCAATTCTTCTATACTCCTCTTGTTGTAATTGTTGTGTGGTGGCTTAGGGGCATAACATTGTGGACAATGTCTTTGGGTTATCTTCCCATGTTGTGACCCCAAGTCACTCTTGTCTCCTCTCTCATTTTTCATGATTTCATTCTTCTGTTGTACTTGTGGCTTTACTAGTTGATGGATGATGACAACAAATATACACTTCTAATAAGGACTGTGCATCCCTAACAAGAAAAAAAATGGACCTAGTCCATATAAGATGATGAGGGTAATTTTTACTGATGTTTGACTAGTAGAATCACTTTGTGTTGTGATGTGATCATGTATCGTATTGTGAAATTGTTGTAACAAACCTTTGCAATACTCTAAATCTACTTCTATGCACTTTGAATTGCTTTTGTCTCACCTTGTAGCTACACTTGGTTTTGAGATACCTAAAGTATAACCTCACAACTGTAGTCGGTTCCGAACTTATAAGTATAGCCTTGGTTTGTTTGAGTAGCATGTTACCTTATTTTTGTATTAGTTTCATGAAATGATTTTGTTGTTATCTTAGAATAGATTTTCTAACCAAAGCTTATTATTTATTAATGGTTGTTAGCAAATGATATTGATGTGTTTCTATAGTGATTGTTGGAAAAATTTGGTGATTGTAAGCACATGTCACTTTGGGGGCATGGGCTTTGTGAAAGCTCTTGTTCCCTTGCGTGTTTTCAACCTTACCTTAAATATGATTACTACTGGAAAGTGGGAGCAACCACTTTAAGGAGGGCATATATTGTAGTAAATGCTTGGATATTTTAGACATTGTGATAAATTGTGTTTGCGTATACTTCTTTTTCACCGTAAGGCATCTCCATGATGTAGGTAGGATTGTATACTTTATTTTGTGCATTTGTGTATACTTTCTTTTCACTCTAAGGTATCTTCACAACATAGGTGGGGTTGCATACTTTTGAAATCCCTTCTGTAGAAGGTGGGATTGTGTTGTCCCTTGAGCCAGTTGCATATCCTTTTGAAAAAGTCATCTGCAGGAGGTAGGGTTGGATCTTGAGTTGTTCACCCTTAAGCATGTTTTTAGAGGTTGTGGTAGCATAGCTCAATCGTCAGGTGTGTTTGGTATGTTTTAGATGGTGGAGCATAGCGATGAGCTCCTCCCTATTGTCCATGTTCTCTTTGTATAAGCCATATAGTGGATCGACAACACACTCTATGACACTTGTGTATTTCATATGTATTTGTCATGTCCCCACCCGAATGTATATCCCTTTGGGCTGACTTCATCAACATTACCAATTCCAAGACCAATGTTTTAATTATATTTGATTAAATATATTTTAAAAAGGTTTAAATTAAAGATTTAAACAATATTAATCATGATAAGCGATCAATATGTAATGAGGAGGTGCGATCTGTAGGAAGAGATACGTCCCATAGAAAAGGATATGATGATCTCATGAAGACACCAACATTGAGGGATATAAAAGGAGACACAAGTGACATCAAGAAGACCATTAATTGATCATTGGTTATTAAATATAACAACAAACATGCAAATTCCATCTACAAAGTTATATATATTTATTCAGTCATATAGACTATTGTAGACAGAAAACGGATACATTGCAAATCCTAAAACTAAACTAGAAGTTCAATAAGAATCATTATTGAATATACGTGCAGAAATAAAATATGGAACATCAGGACAATTTAGGTAAGGGACATTACAATTGGTATCAGTACATCATTCCTATCATCTTGTGAATGATAATTGATGCAACCTAGCCAAAGAACCCAAAGGGCTTTGGAAAGAGAAAAAAGGAAACTAGCTTCAGTCAATAACTCTACACTCAACAACACCATGAGTGAACAAATGACCAATGACTTGAGAACATTCACTCAAGCTTTGATGGAGCAAAATGAAAGAATGACTCAACTTTTCCTCCAAGCCATCCAAAACTTGAATAACAATAGCAATCAAAATAATGGAAGGGATACCCATTCCAACCATTCTAAAAATAATAACCCAATAAGGGAATCAACCACTAGGGCAACAAGACCCCCTTTCCTACTACAGGAAAGAGATATGGGGGATGAAGAAGAAAATAATCAAACTATGGATAGCATGGAAGAACTTGTAGAAGCATACTCAAAATTGAATCCCGCCATAAAAGGGATGTCTCCATTAGGGATTATTGTGATGCTAAAAGATGAAATAAACCAAACCAAAGAAGAGGGAAATCTGAAAAAGAATTAAAATAAAGGATTAATAAGATGGCTGTCGCCAAATTTGATGGATCCAGAAAGAGTACAACACATGCTTGGGTCCAAACATTAGACACATACCTCACACTTAGCCCTATGAAAGAAAAGAATACCATAACATTTGCCATTTTCCACATAGAAGGGACAACTCATGATTGGTGGCATCATGGCCTCATTACTGAAGACCACCAACACATAACATCCTATGATGAGTTCACCCAAGAACTCATCCAAAGATTTGATCAAAAACACCCCAAATGGCACTTCAGGAAACTTACACTCCTAAGACAACAAGGAACCATGGAAGAATATGCAATCGAGTTCCAAAAACTTTCAATGATGGTACCAAAAGTATCCCAAAGAAGATTTACCTACCTATTTGTCCAAGGATTGACATACTCTATCAAGGGTTTGGTAAGTGCCTTGAATCCTTCCTCACTTAAGGATACAATTCAAAAGGCACTAAATGTGGATACTCCACCCACAAAATAAAAATACTCTACAAAACATCAAACCCCTAAATATTTTCATAAATATGGAAGGCCTAAGAAGGAATTCAAAGGAAGAATGTGTTTTCATTGTAATAAGACATGGGAATGTGGACATGTATGCCAAAATGAAAACACCCAAAAATGGAGAGATGACCTAAAAATGAAGGGTTTGTGCTTCAAGTGCAAAGAACCATGGGGACAAGGACACATGTGGAAAAAGTAGCCAAATGCATAACATAGAAGCAACATCCGAAGAAGAAACACAAGAAAACCCTAGCAAGAGGGCAAAGCATTATGATGAAGAGTATGGAACCCTAGCCACCATCTCACAAGCTTCTAAACACTGCCTTTTTAGAATCAAAATCACCCTTAAGGGGCAAAAGGTAATTGCCCTAATGGATAGTGGGGCATCCCATAACTTTATTAACAAGATTATAGTGGTAAAGAGGAAATTAGAAGCCAAGGATTTCGAGGGTTTTACCATAGCACTAGCTAATGGATCTATGACCCAATGCACCAAAATGATTCCCCAAGTGGAAATTATCCTAGGAAAGCACACCATCAAAGGGGATTTCTATGTGGTAACTCTAGATAATTATGTGATATTAGGAACACCTTGGTTACACTCCTTGGGATGCTTCACTATGGATCTTCCAAACTTAGAAATCTACTTCCAACATAATGAACAAGAAATTACATTGAGAGGATTACCCAATGGCTCCCCAAGGCTGGTCTCATCTAAAAGAATGGAAATAATCCTTAGACATGGCCAAGGAGAGTGGGTCACACAATGTATGGTTCTAAACAAAACCTCCACCCATGGAAAAATAGTTCACATTGACATCCAACCCATCTTAAGAAAATATAAGAATGTATTTGATGATATTCCCCCAAGGTTACCCCCAAAAAAAGGATTTGAGCATACAATAGAATTAGAAGAGGAGAAAAACTTGTAATCACCACACCCTACTGGCATCCTTGTAAATTCAAAGAAGAGATTGAAAAATCCATTAAGGAACTACTAGAAATGGGTCATATCCAACCTAGTTCTAGTCCCTTCACATCATTTGTAGTCCTAGTCAAGAAAAATGATGGAACCATGAGAATGTGTATAGACTATAGGTCTTTAAACAAGAAAACAATCAAAAATCATTACCATATGCCAAGAATTGATGAGTTAATCGATGAACTCCATGGAGCCAGTTATTTTTCCAAAATTGATTTGCGATAAGGGTATCATCAAATAAGGATGAGAAAGGAAGATATTCCTAAAACCACTTTCCAGTGTCACAAATGCCCTAGCAACCTTTCAATCATGCATGAATCATATATTTTGAAAACAACTAAGGAAATTCCTACTCATATTTTTTAACGACATCCTCATTTATAGCAGGACATGGGAAGGACATCTCAAACTCATTGAGGAAGTCCTAAACGTTTTGGAACAAGAGTCCATGTATGCTGAAGCTCCAAAATGTGAGTTTTGTTTGGAAGAGATCCTTTACCTAGGTCAAAAGATCAATGTGCAAGGGGTAAGTGTCGATGAAGAAAAAATTAAAGCCATTAAGGAATGGCCAAAACCCAAAACCCTAAAACAACTAAGGGGCTTCATGGGATTATGTAGTTACTATAAACACTTTGTAAAAGGATTATCTAAAATTTCCACCCGCTCACAATCCTAACCAAGGAGGGAGCCTTTGTGTGGAGTGAGATGTCTCAACAAGCCTTCAAAAGACTAAAAGAAGCAATGAGCTCATGCCCTATTTTAGCTATCCCTAATTTTACATTACCCTTCAAACTATAGTGCGATGCTTCTAGGGAAGGAATTGGAGTAGTTCTTATCCAAAATAAGCATCCCATTGCATTTGAGTGTCACAAGCTCATTGAGACTGAAAGGTCACTACTTAATCTATGATAAGGAATGCTAGCTATCACACACACCTTAGCCAAGTTTTGACAATCTTTGGTTTGTGGAAAATTCAACATTAAGACTGACCACAATAGCTTGAGGTTCCCTATGAATCAAAAGTACCTAAATGACCAACAACAAAAGTGAGTAAGAAAAATACAAACTTACTATTTTGATATTGAGTACGTAAAAGGGAGAAATAATGTTGTAGTAGATGCTTTATCCCGACAACCCCATTTGAACACCCTAACAAGCATTGTCATAGATTGGAAAAATGATATCATTATAGAATATGTCAAAGACCCATAGGCTAATAGTATCCTTAAATGAAATTTACTCGATGAAGAATAAAAAATATTGGAAGAGCTTATCCTATATAAAAATAGGATATTCCTTGTGCCCAACTTGAAAATGAAGGAAAAAATCCTCAAGGAATACCATGAAAATCCCTTAGTGGGCCACCAAGGATACAATAAAACTTACAAATAGGTGTGAGAAAGATACTCTTGTAAAGGTCTCAAAAAAGATGTCCTAAAGCATGTACAAGAATGCATGACCTGTTAAAGAAACAAAACAGAACAAAGTCACCTAACAGGTCTTCTACAACCATTGCCCATTCCAAATAAAAAATGGGAAAGCATCTCAATGGACTTCATAATAGGGTTATCTAAGGTTTAGGGGAAGGATTTCATTTATGTAGTAGTGTATTGACTCACCAAGTAGGCACACTTCTTTGCAATATCCACTAAGTATCAGAATCCAAAAATAACGGAAGTATTCTTCAAGGAAATCTTCAGATTACATGGTCTTCCAAGAAACATAATGAGCAATTGAGACAATCAATTCCTTAGCCTATTTTAGCAAGAGATCTTCTAATTAGTAGGGACTGATCTTACACCCAAGACAAGTTACCACCCTCAAATGGATGGACAAACTGAAATTGTTAACAAGTGCATAGAAGGATACTTGGGGAATTACATCGCAGACCAAGAGAACACATGGATGGAATGGTTACACCTTGGTGAATACTGCTACCACACCACTCATCACATGTCAATCAAGATGAGTTTGTTTAAGGCATTGTATGGTTAAGAACCAATTTTCTTTGGTAGTTTGATCTCACTTGAAAGCCAAGTACCTAGGGCAAAAGATTTCATGCAACAAAGTATAGATATCATGAATACTATCAAAGAAAATTTGCATCAAGCATAGAATCAACAAAAGATCTATGCTGATCGAAATCGTACCTAGGGGACATTTGAGGTTGGAGACTTAGTGTTTTTGTGGCTACAACCATATAAACAATCCTCAATCAAGGTAAGCAAGGTGGAAAAGATAAAACCCCAATTTTATGGGCCATATAAGATCCTAAGGAAGATTAGCGAAGTAGCTTATGAATTGGGGTTGCCTGAGAACAACCATATTCACAACATCTTTCACATGTCTCGACTCAAGAAAGTGCTAGGGAAACAAGTCACCCCATGTGCAGAGTTGCCACCACTTGATGATGAGGGTAAAATAATCTTGGAACCTGAAGCAGTTCTTAATATGAGGGAAAGCCAATTGAGGAATAAAACTATTTCTGAATTCTTGATCAAATGGAAGGCCCTACTTGAGGAAGATGCTACGTGGGAAGGAGAAGAGATTTTTAACCATCCAAATTTAAAATTGCTTGAGGACAAGCAATCTTAGGAAGGGAAGATTGTCATGTTGCCGCCTAAATTTGTATCCCTTTGGGTTGACTTCATCAGAAATACTGATGCCAAGACCAATGTTTTAATTGCATTTGATTAAAGATATTTTAAAAAGGTTTAAATTAAAGATTTAAACAATTTCAATCATGCTAAGTGATCAATATGTAATGAGGAGGTGTGATATGTAGGAAGAGATACGTCCCATAGAAAAGGATACAATGATCTCATGAAGATTCCACCTTTAAGGGATATAAAAGGAGGCATAAGTGACATCAAGGAGAACATCAATCGATCACTGGTTATTAAATATAACAACAAACATTTGAATTCCATCTGCAGAGTTATGTATATTTATTCAGTCATATAGACTATTGTGGATATCAAAAGGATGCATTAGAAATCCTAAAACTAAACTAGAAGTTCAATAAGAATCATTATTGAATACATGTACAAAAATAAAATAAGGAACATTAGGGAAATTTAGGTAAGGGACATTACAATATTCCATGTGTAAATAAAATAAGGAACATTAGGGAAATTTAGGTAAGGGACATTACAGTATTCCGTGTGTATTTTGTGTCTTTTGTGTGTTTTGTGGAGGCACGTAGTGATGAGCTCCCCCACATTGTGTGTTTTGTGTGCTTTGATGGTGGCATGTAGTGATGATCTCCCCCATCACTCATTAAGGTTGTATAATTGTTTAATCATGTCTTCTCTCTATGTATGCCATGTGTATTGTGTGACTACATTCATGTCTTTGCTATGTATTGTGTGCTTCTTTATTGTCTTCTCTATGTTTTTAGTATTTGTCAAGTGTTTTTTTATGTTTCCCTAAGCTTGGGGGCTAGAGATGCTCTTCCAAACTTAGGGTGTGTCTTCGCTCTAGTGTTTGATGTGTTTTTTACTGTAATTTAATGCATGTCTAACCGTAAGATTATACACACATTAAAGTGGGGGCTAAATGTTATGGAGTAAAAAGTGTCCACTTGTCTTTTTACCTCCTTATTTAGCTCCTAGGTCCCATTTATTACATTATACACTCTAAATGTTTATCCCAATGCAAAATTGCTCGACACCCAAGCGAAATTGGAGTATGGGTCCCATGATTTACCTTATCCTAGACCTAAATAGGGTTGATGGACATGGGTGGTACTGCCCATGTCCCCCCTTTTAGGTTGGGTCTAATTTAAGTTTATGTCAGCCTAGGACCTTTCAAAAGGTTTCTCCTTGTCAGTTCTTTTGGTTTAATTTGATGACTGTTAGCGCAAAAGCATATATAAGTGTGTTTTTAAATTCATTATGGACTAAGATGGAGATAGCTAACTTGAGATATTGAAAGAAAGTAAGCAAGAGAATTCATTGTGATTCTAGAGTAGATTTGTGTGTTGTTATTATATGTTTGCATGAAGCTATCATCTATCCACCTTAGGAGTTGAAGAATTTTCATCATTCTAAGGGATCATCACATAGGTGATATCATTGTTGTTTATCATCATTTGATTCATCTCATTATCATTGTTTCCAACCTCTACCTCCACAAGGGTACACACTTTCTATCAATCAATGGCATTGGGAAGCTTGAATGCTATCCTAGGATTTGACTAAGGCAAGTCCCTAAACATCATAACCCCTAAATGCCTTCTTATCTTCTTGTGTGCAGGTTATCGGAGCAAGATCTAGAGAATGTGAAGATACAAGAAGACTAAGTGAAGATTAGGGTTTGAGGATCCAACAATAGTCATAGAATATTCCTCTATCCAAGACTTGGGTGGTGGGACCCTAGTATTAATGCCCTTTCCAAATGACTTCAAATCTAGCATCAAGGCAACATCTGCAACATCTTTCTAGTTTACAGTTTCAACATATTCTACCAATCCTAACTTGGGTGGTCTTGAATTAGTCCTCTAACACCTCTTATTTTGGGAGACATGTTCTATCATCTTCATTATCATCCCTATGCAATTAGTTTCTAGATTGTTGTTGTACTTATTTTGTTATAAGCTAGTCTTTATAAAACTAGGGTTTCATTCATTATTAACCTAGGGTTTGATAAAAAAAAGTTGAATTAAATCTGATCCATCTATAACATACCTAAGTACAAGATCTATAGCTAAGTCTACCTCCATTTGGTAGTGATTTGGCTTGGTCTTATCCTTGAATGTTATATGGAAAAGGGTTTGATCTAGTGTGCATCCTAGTTGTCATCATTCATGTTTTTCATGCATAACAATCCTATCACCTAATTTTTTGTACTCTTACATATACTAAAAGGTTTTAGAATTCCTTGTTCATGATGTCCAAGGATCTTTCCTTTTAATTCATAGTTTTTCATATTTTATTGGGTATAGAATATTTGATCTTTCCAAAAGAAGATGCAAATTCATCTTCCTCATCAAGCTAAGAGCCTTTTACATCTTCTATATTTTCATTTGTTATGGGCCCATGCTTTATGAAGGTCATTGAACCATAATGAATTGAGATCTCTTCTTTCTTCAAATTTTTAGTAGGCTTGCCAAAAGATTAGGAGAAAGTGGAAGTTTGCTTATATGAAAGGTGGCATGGTTCTCATACTCTCCATAACCTTTCTCAATGATCTTTATATGGGATTTAAGATGTGATGTGGTAGATGTAGATGCAAGGTTGGGTGGATTGATGTATGAATATGATCATGTGGGCTCAAGATTCAAGGTAGCATCAGTAAAGGGACAAAAATTCCATCCTCAAACACAAGATTTTCAAAGAGCTCCATGATTCTCCAGTTGGGGGTCATTTAGGATTTTTGAAGACATATCATCAAATCAAGTAGGATTTCTTTTGGGAAGTACTTAAAGGTGATGTTCAAAAATTTGTGGTAGAATGTTTGATATGCCAAATAAATCATGGGGAGACCATTAAGACACCTGATCTCTTGTAGCCCTTAGTTATCCCAGCTAGTGGTGGGAAGAGGTCCCCATGGATTTCATCACAGGCCTTCCAAGATCTAAAGGTAATAGTGTCATCTTGGTAGTTATGGATCACCTCACTAAATATGCTCATTTTGTTGTGCATTATCCCATCATTTTATAGAAAGTAAAGTGTAAAAAATATTTATGGAGAATATACAAAAGTTACATGGTACACCATGGGTTATTATTAGTGATCATGATCTTATCTAGTAACTTTTGGTTAGATTTATTCTCTTGTTTAAGTACTCAATTGGCTCATAGCTCTTCATACCATCCTTAGTCTAATGGGTAAACATAGGCTATCAATAAGTGCTTGGAAGGATATCTATGTTGTTTCACTTAAAATAAGCAATCTCATTGGGTGGATTGGATACCACTAGTAGAAAGGTGGTACACCACTTCCTTCCATACTTCTACAAAAATATCCCCATTTATGGAATTATATGGATATTATCCTCCATCCATCACATTAGCATTAAAGGTGACACCAAAAATTTAGGTAGTAGAGGATCACATGAATCATCAACAATAGGTACTTTTAAGACTCAAGGAGAATTTTTCCATGGCACAAAATAGAATGAAACAATAGGCATACCAACATCATAGTGAAAGGAGTTTTGAGATTGGTGATTGGGTTTTCATGAGATTACAACTTATAACCAAATGCCCCTGAAGCAACAAAAAAAGAGTAATAAGTTGTCACCAAAATATTATGAGCCATAGAAAATTCTGTAGAAGATTGGCAGTGTAGCCTACAAGTTTGATCTACCACCTACAACAAAGATACATCCAATTTTTCATGTTTCTTTCTTGAAGAAGGTGATTGGTCAAAATATTTCTATATAGACTATGTTACCAGTGCTAGATGAAGAATGAAGAATCATTTTGGATCTAGAGTTAATTCTCCAAACATACACAAATAAGTTGAGGACTAAGACAATCATCGAGTATCTCATTCAATGGAAAAATTTACCAATTGAAGATGTCACATGGGAAGATGGAGATTTTGTGCAGAAATATCCATAATTGATTAGCATTGAGGACAATGCTTCTCTAAAGAGGGGGCATGCTACACCCTTAATCTTACATTAGTATAGGGTTATGAGTAGTCATCTTGTGGCTACCTTAACTCTTAATTAAGTTATATAATCATTAATATAGACTTATATAGTTATTTAAGTCAGTCTAGGTGATATATTTGGGCATCTAAATTGGCTTGGGTGATATCCAAGGCTTGAGTATGGTATATATAATAGGTAAAGATTAGTCATTATCATTAGATTGTGAATTGTGTTCTTCAAAGTGGCATATTATTATCAAGTATTGGCAGCATATTTACTATTATATTCTTCTATTATGCAATTTATTTCATTACAAATAGTGTGCTCCAATCTTTGGACACAATGTAACATCCCAACTAGAATATTAAATAACATTAAACACAAATAATGCAAAAATATCATTTATCTCATTTTTTCCTTTTATATAACAAAATCCAATTAGTACATTTGTAATTTCCAAGTATAATACGTAATTTCAAAAGATGGTCACTTCACATGTGACTAGCAAATTTCACATTTTAATCATGAACATATAACAGATGGTCGCATTCCTTGTGACTTATAATATTTATCAATATCATTTACATAATAAGCAATGTTTCTTGTTCACAAGTCTTCGACAGTCAACTGTACGAGAGAGCATCACCCCGGTGCTTTTCCTCCAACCATAGACCAGCAGTCCCTTGCACACCTTCCTTCTAGAAGTGGCAGGTTTCCCTTCACGATGGTATAGATAATGAGAATCAACTAATTATTTGTGTGATCTAAGAACTAGTGAAGTGTCCTAGCTAATAACAATTGGGCTTACAACTCTAGTCTAGCTCTAGCTCTGTATAACTCATTCTAATTGTTTAGCTATCTAGTACACAGTGGATTGACAATGCAAGCAATGAATTTTGCATTACTTTGGCCAAAGATTCATATAAATAAATCTATATGTTCACTCACTCCTTTCTCAACTTGGAGAGCATTCTTATAATTCAGTAAATTATATATATATATATAAATAAACACACTTTGACTTATTTACTCTATATCAATCTTAAGGACATAAAATATGCCCTTTACTCTTAGTCAACTAGACAAGTATAAGGTGAGAGCTTGAGTGACTTAAAAAGTGTACATTGAGCCCCTCTTTGAATCCTTGCAATCACGGGTCTATAACGACATGTCATCTATTCAATGACTTGTCAACCCATTTCTGTGCTCATGAATAAATTTAGTATTCTTTTAAAATGATATGAAAAAATCTAACATTAAGTCATAGGTTTGATGATTAAAGACTATCTATTTTAGTCTAGGAAAATATATTTGACTTACAATTTGTCGAAGAAAAACAATAACTTCATAAACCTTCATATTGAATACATTTCCTCTTGTATATCAAGACAGAATTCAAAAATAATAAGTAGTCTCAATCTTCAATGAATAACTATAGAAAATTGACCTTTCATTTTCATAGTGAGTGTATTTCATGACATTCTTGTGGCTATTCTTAGCCTAGATTTGGGTAAATAATATTCCTTTTCAAAACTAGGATAAAGATAGTTTGTGATAAATCTTAGTTACCTAAACAAAGACCATCTATAGTAAACTAATACTCTTTTGCATATTAACAAAATGAGAAGTCTAACTATCAAGTGCCTTTAAACAAATACATTGAATAATATCAAGATTTAGGATTTCAATAACATTCCAGTGATGATATCCTCCTTATCAGTTAGCTATGGCTCTTAGATAGGATACTATGAAAATTGTTGGCAACTTGGCAAACATCATTGATGAAGACACTACTGGTATGAGTTAGAATGACTAAGTATGATGTTTGATTAGTGTTGTCATTTATGGAAACAATGATTCAGAAGGGTTGTGAGGTTATAGTAATCCTCATGAAGTCATGTGTACATAGAACTCTGGTTTGGAAAGGAGATTTAGGCATTTTGGCTAAGTGTTCGCAGAGAACAAAGATGACTATAGAGCTACAATGTTATTATCCACATTGGTCCATATTTGAAGATCAGATCTTGTGGTTTTGGTAAGATGTTTGTATTCCTTAGATGTCTTCAATTCTAATGTTTTATCTTCATATGACTTTCAGAAGTATAGTTGCAAATAGCATAAGTTTGGCATAGCAGAGTACAATGTTAAACAAGGCAGAACACCTGTTTGGTTTGGTCTACATTTCTCTAGTATTGGATATTTTCTCCTATAGTTTTGAGATGTTGTAAACACTTGATTGAAGACTCTAACTCCAAAGTTTCAAGATCTGAATTCTTTTGGTAAGGCAAATATGAGTATCTGAGTATCGCTACAGGCGTTGACAATGTTTGACATTGACAAAGTCCAACTTCTAATAGTCTGCATTTCACCACATGGTAATATTTTATTTTGCGGTTCTAAAGTCATGTCTTGGGATGCCTAAGGAGTCTTAGTTGTGAATTGGAGGATGTTTTATGGTCCACATTGAAAGTTATGATTTGATAATTGATTTGAGTCTATGACAGTCAGTTTGTGAAGACGACATAATATTGGGTTCTATGCAGAAGAATCTCGTGATTGGAATAATATCCTTAGTGATTTTATAGGGTGATCCAACATAGAAGAATATATTCCAAGTATTGGTTTGGTCTGCAAAGTCTTTTGGTGAATGCATTTAGGCCAACAAGATACACTTTGCATAACTGCATGTTTCATGCTTATATGCCAACCTAATTTGAAGTTTGTAAGTGTTGCGGATATATATGAGATTCACTTTGGTGTTTGAGGTGAGTGATGCAAATATGAATGAGTGTGTATGACATCTATGAAGTTTTGTAATCTGATTAGTATGACAAGTGTTTAAGAAGAAATTTTATGAAGAGTAGAGCAGTGTGACAGAGCAGATCAGGATGAAGAGTTTTGAGAGTATTTTGAGCTTCATTGGAGTTGTATCTCATGCATTTGTAGATGCAATTGTAACAGTTCATTTTTTGTAGTAAGCCATCTATTTTATCTTCTTTTGGCAGTGAGCCTATTGCAGTGAGCATTTCTTTGGACATTGAGTCCTTTGGGTAGTGAGCCCTAAGGCAGTGAGCCTTTTGTAATCTAGTTTTGATATCATAATATATTGTGAGCTAACACTCACCATGATTTTTTCATTTTGGGTTTTCCATGTAAAAACCCTAGTGTTTATGTGTTATGGTTTGTGGTTGTACTTTTTATGCTTGATTTGCTTTACTATTATTGAAAGTGGCAAATGGATTAATGGATTAATGAATGAATGGTTTAATAGAATACTAATTCACCCCCCCTCTCAGTATTTTAGGTGTTCAACAATCGGTATCAGAATTTGGTTCCTTGGAAGAAGTCTAACAACTTGAGGAGGATCTTGGCGATTGAACACATGGCAGCTAGAAGGTATCCTACTCCTCTAGAAGAAATTAATCCAATTGGAACTATAGAAGGAGAGTGCATGTTTGTCAATAATGAAGAACTCAAAGTTTCTCTTGAAGACCTTGAAAGGACTAAAGAGGAAAATCTAGATTTGAAGGAAAATATCAAGGAACTAGATGAGTGCATTAGGAAGTTGAGGGAACAAGTCAAGAAGTTTGAAGAAAAGAATAAGGAGATTAGTGAACAATTGAGATCAGCAAATGAAACCTTGAATGATCTAAAAGGGAAAGTTGAAGATAAGGAAAAAGTAGAAGATGACCTAAATCACTTGGTGAAAGTCAAATTAGAAGAATGTGCAAAGCTTGAAAAAGAAGTTGTGACCCTAAAGTAAGATTTGGAGAAAGCAAATAACTATGAAGAAAAGTTCAAGATAAGCTCTGCAAAACTTGATGAGATGATTGCTAGTCAGAAGAGCCCTAATGACAAAGAAGGCTAGGGATTTGAGAAAGGTGAAAGTTCCAAATCAAGTCAAGTAGTGAATACTAAAAACAAGAAGGACAAAGGTAAGAAGATCCATAATCAAAGGAATGGACCTAGAAAACCATCGGTTAGACAACCAAATGCTCAAAGGTATCCATCTTTTAATGGTTATTTTTATTCATGCAATAAGTTTGGTCATAAGGATACTCAATGTAGGAGCAAAATGAATCAAAATGTTTCATCTTTCTCTGGTCAGTGCTTTACATGCAAGAAAGTTGGTCATAGAGCTAGTAAATGTAGAAGTTGGATAAGGGATGACTATAACAATGGAAGGAACACTCAATCTTTCAATGGCACCTATTTTACATGCAAGAAAGTTGGTCATAGAGCTAGTGAATGTAGAAATTAGATAAGGAATGGCTATAAAAATGGAAAGAATGCTCAATCTTTCAATGGAAATTGCTTCACATGTAATAGATTTGGACATAAGGCTAACTGATGCAGATCTAGAATGAATGAAAGGAACAATGGTCATAGGAATGTTGTGTGTCACAATTGTAATAGACCTAGACATATTGCAAGGTTCTATAGAAGCAAGAACATGAAGAAGGATAATCTGGTAGAAAAGAAAAAACCAGTGCAAAAGGTTGATGTGGAAGAAATCAAGAAGGAGATGAACAAGATGTGGATCAAGAAGGATGTTAATGAAGTCAAGGATACATCTATGCCAACCTCTGGTGTAGATACTTCCTCCAGGAAGTGAATTAGGGGCTCTAGCTCATGGGGAACTTCAATGAAAAATCTTGTTCCCCAACTAGAAAAGTGGTGTTGACATCCAACACGAAGATATGAGTTGAAGAATAGTTTATCTGATCTTTTGAAGAAAATTCCGATAGAAAAGAGTCTAATGTGGAAGATTGCAGAGCAATTTTTGTCAACTATGAGTTGCAAGAAGGTGTTAATAGATTTTTGAAACATAACATTTATGGTGGTCTAGGTTTTTATGAAAAGGGGTTATAAGAAAATTCATCCAAAAGAAATTCATATTGCATTCAACTTTCAAGTGACCAAGGAGATCTAAGTAGCAAAGAAAAGGCAAAATCAAAGTGATTGGCATGATCAAACCCTAACTAGAAGCAAAGAACAAGATATTTACATTTGTCACTCTTGAAAATTTTATTGTGCTATGAAAATGTCTACTCCACAAGTTGTTGAGATAACTCATAGGCCCTAACCTAAATTCAAGAAACATTTGTTTAAATCCTTAAAAATAGACCCTGATGGTGCATTTTCTGATGTACCCTATGGAATTATGGATAATGAAGATATTAGGGCTTACATTCATGTAACTATGAAAGAATATGATCATGTGAAGTTAGGGAAAGTCTATTTGGATGAGTTGTCGAGTGATAAATTTGAATTGAAAGAAGAATTCAATGTTCTGCATGAAAAGAAATTAGATACATGGATAGATTTTCTCATTTTCTCTGAAGATGCCTGGGTGAGATATGTCTTAAGAAGAATCCATAATGAATTAATTTAGTTGGATGTGCCCTACATGATAACCAAGGATACCATTGAGGCTGTTACAAGCTTGTGTTCTTTTGGAATAGTCCATGTGCTCAATCAGTGAAAAATGATATTGTGATGAACGTAACTAGTGCTAAGTTTGATAAAAGAGCTATGACTATTAATGATATAGAGGATCTAGCAGTCAAGTTTGCCTCTATGGTCATTGGTTACAAGGTGTATTTCTCCAATAGGGATAACATTGTTTCAGGGACAACCATCTATACTGCATAGGAGATGGTGAAGAAGAATACCGATTATGATTTGTGTCAATTACTCTAGCAACAAATGATGGAAAACTTGAAGAGAACCAAAGACACCAAGTACCCATTCAAATATGGTACTGTTGTCATCTATTTTCTATTTTACTTCTTGAGGGAGATGTCAGGTATGAACAATATTGATTGGTTGAATCATAATCCTGTAGTAGTGCAAATCAGGAACCATTTGTAGAGTATTAGAGATGATAATGCTCAAAGTTCAGCTCTGTGGGGATACTTCAAAGTACTCTAGAACAAAATGCAAGCTAGGGTTAGAATCCCTATAAGTACATAGTAGAAAAGTAAAAAGATGGTATTGTTTTTATGGTGACTAAAGATGAGTGCCTCATGGAGGCAGTAGAGCCAAGAATAGTGTGGATCCCAACAATGGGATATGAGGTTACAGAGGACATTTTGACTAGTTTAGTAGACCTAATGTTGAGCAAACCCAAAAACCCTAAAGAGGAAAGGTTTGGGACTTTTGAAGAAAAGTCTCAAAGTTCATCTGGAACAAACACAGCCACAGACATAGAGAAGAGTAAGGAAATGGGTGGAAGATTATGCTTTAAGAAAAGGATTTACAAAGGAACAAATAGACCAAGCTAGAGTCAAAGCTCAAGTAGCAAAGGATTTGGAAAGGCAAAAGGAGAAAACTGAACAAGCAAAGGCTCCAGAGAAGCATGTAGAGAAGGCTGAATAGGTAAAGTCTACTCTAAGGAGAAGAAGGACAACAAGGATGTCCTCTTCTATTGCAACCACTTCTAAGACCTCTGATCCTCTACCTACTATGGATGTGGAAAAGGAAACCCTTGAGAAAATAGAGCCTGCTAAGGAAAATAAGAGTAGAAGAGTAAAAAGAAAAACCACTAACAGAATGTATGTGAGCCATGGTAGTGGTAATGAGAAGAAGAGGAAAAGGAATCAAATAAAGAAACACCAAAAAAAAAGAAAAAAAACTAATGAAGCCATTTCAAGCAAAGGAGTGAAGCCCTCAAGAAAAGGAAAATAAAAAGGTAAGAAGAAGAATAAGGAAAAGAAAATTGAAGCAAAGAAAGATGAAGCCACTATGACACTTGAAGCCACAATCAATGTAGTGGTTGTGCATGGTAATCTAAAACCTATTGTAGATCTATATGATGAGAGCTCTAATGCTGATAAGGCTACAATTGAAACAACCATGGTAAGATTTCTCGATATGTTCAATAAAGCATTAATTGAAGTTGTAAATGACTTACCAGATAGCCTAGCTAGCATCCTAACTGTTAGAAAAGAAGAGGCCATGACTAAGGATGTAGAATTAAAAGAATCTATTTTGAAGAAATTTTATCCTAGTCTCACTGGAGAACATAAATTTAAAACTACTCAGAGGCTTAATGAAGAATTTAGAACTAAAAGGAGAATAAATACTCTGATAAATGGAGATATAAATGAGATTGAGAAATTAAAGAAATAGACTAAGGACAAAATTTTGACAGTGCTCAAAGAACTTCACATCCCAACAGAAGTTGACACTGATGAAGGAAAGAAGAACCCTAATATTGATAACTCAAGTGAAGTTTCGGATGTGGGTGGAGAACAAAATGTGTCATCTCTATCACCCTCAAAATTCTCAAAGGATCAAAGTGTGGTCACTCCTCTGGGAAACATAGAAAAGGAGGAGATGAAAGAGGTAGTTGAAGAAAAGAATGCAAAGGAAGAAGTAAAATAGAAAGAGGATTTTTCAGAACAAGTGATGGACACCTCTATTTCAAGAATCAATGAAGAGCAACAAACATCTGATGGAAAAGAGCTTCCAGAGACCCTCACTAAATAAGAGTCTTTAGAAGAAGGAAGAAAAGACAATATTAGTGAGAGTTCTTTAGACTCTCTTTGAAAAATTTTGGTGGAGCAGAAGGAGACTTAGATTTTGTCTTCACCTAATTTATTACAAGGGTAGATTAATTTGGCCGTCATGACCCCATTACAGAAACTAAAGTTGGGGACAATCTTTCAAGCTATGGCCCAAGAGGAGATTATTAAATCTCATATGGAATACAATGAATTGATTGGAGAGGCAATGACAATTTTTGAGAAGATTATGCTTGGTGTAAAGAGAGATACCTCCTTGACTCCTACGGTACAAATGAAGAAACTCATGGAGTCAGTCAATTCTCATTTTTAGTCCTTTGAACAAGCAGAAAAAAAGAAGGTAAGGACTGAGATTGACAGTAAGAGATTAGTGGAACTTAATGACAAATAAGTAAAGACATTTTTTTTTTAGAAAGAGTATTCAAGATATAGAGATAGCAATGAAAGATGCTTGTAACTTATATCAATTTTGTCTAACTTGGCCTGCAACCACCAAGGATTTGAAAGATAAGATATATGGTTGGGAAGCATAGTTGATTAAGATTTCTCATACTTATGATCCTTTAAAGGAAACTAATGGAAATAAGAGGGCCGAAGTTGAAACCATACATTCTATAATAAATAAATTGCAGAGTCAAAGAGAAGCTGTCAAAAATAGAAAGAGTTAGCTTAAAGAAATAGTTAGTTTTAAGATAGCATCTATAACAAATCTTGTAGTAGAAGCAGATAAAATAAGACAAATCACTGAAGCCCCTACTACTATTGATAAATAAGAAGAGTTGTCCCAAATTAATGGGAACATACAAGTTTTGAGCAATGCTAAGGCAAGATGGGATGGGGATGCAGTACATCTAAAGAACATCTATAAGGATATTCTCCCTATAAGTCAGTAAGTCATTTGATTTCACATGTATATATGTGGATATTACAAATGGTTTTGAAGTTTTGGATACTTAGGGTAGGAATATGAAATTTGTACATACTTCTATATCATACACCTTTGCCATTGATGTCAAAAGGGGAGAGTGAAGCATGTGAAAAACATTAAAAAATAACTAAAAAATAAAGCAGGAGAGAAGCATGTGAAAAAGTATTAGTAAGGGGGAGAAGTGTGTTAAAAGAAAGGGGGAGAAGTTTGATGGTTTTTCATATCATGTGTTGCCATCAATGCCAAAGGGGGATATTGTTGGCAACTTGGCAAACATCATTGATGAAGGCACTGCTAGTATAACTTAGAATGACTAAGTATGATGTTTGATTAGTGTTGTCATTGATGGAAACAAGGATTCAAAAGGGTTGTGAGGTTATAGTAATCCTCATGAAGTTGTGTGTGCAGAGAACTATGGTCTGGAAAGGAGACTTAGGCATTTTAGCTAAGTGTTCGCAGAGAACAGAGATGACTAAAGAGCTACAATTTTATGGTCTACATTGTTCCATGTTTGAAGATTAGATCTTGTGGTTTTGGTAATATGTTGGTATTCCTTAGATGTCTTCAATTCCAAAGTTTTATCTTCTAATGACTTCTAGAAGTATAGTTGCAAATAGCATAAGTTTGGCATAGCAGAGTATAGTGTTAATAGAATGCCTATTTGGTTTGGTCCACATTTCTCTAGTATTGGATATTTTCTCATGTAGTTTTGAGATGTTGTAAAAACTTGATTGAAGACTCTAACTCCAAATTTTCAAGATCTAAATTCTTTTGGTAAGGTTGTTATGAGTACCTAAGTATCGCTACAGGCATTGACAATGTTTGACAATGACAGAGTCTAGCTTCTGATAGTTTGCATTTCACCGCATGGTAATATTTTGTTCTATGGTTCTTAATTCATGTATTGGGATACCTAAGGAGTCTTAGTTATGAATTTGAGGAAGATTTTTGGTCTGCATTGAAAGTTGTGATCTGACAGTTGATCTAAGTATGTGATGGTCAGTTTGTGAAGTTGACCTAATATTGGGTTCTATGCACGGAAGAATCTAGTGATTAGAATCATATCCTAAGTGATTCTATAGTGTGAACCAACATAGAAGAATATATTCCAAGTATTTTTTTGGTCCGCAAAGTCATTTGGTGAATGCATTTAGGCTGACAAGATACACTTTTCATAACTACACGTTTCATGCTTATATGCCAACCTAATTTGAAGTTTGTAAGTGTTACAGATATATACATATATATATGAGATTCACTTTGGTGTTTGAGGTGAGTGATGTGAATATGAATGAGTGTGTGTGACATGTATGAATTTTTTTAATCCAGTTAGTATGACAAGTGTTTAAGAAGAATTTTTATGAAGAGCAGAGCAGTGTGACAGAGCAGATCAGAATGAAGAGTTTTGAGACTTTATTTTGATCTTCCTTAGAGCTATACCCCAATTTGTAGATGCAATTGTAATAGTTCATTTTTGGCAGTGAGCCATCCATTCTATCTTCTTTTGGTAGTGAGCCCTTTTGGTAGTGAGCCACCCTTATGGCAGTGAGCCTATTGTAGTGAACATTTCTTTAGATAGTGAGTCCTTTGGACAGTGAGCCCTGGGTAATGAGCCCTAAGGTAGTGAGCCTTTTGTAATCTAGTTTTGATTTCATAATATATTGTGAGCTAACACTCATCATGGTTTTTCCCTTTTGGGTTTTCCACGTAAAAATCCTAGTGTTTATGTGTTATGTTTTGTGGTTGTACTTTTTGTGCTTGATTTGCTTTACTGTTATTGAATGTGGTAAATGGATTAATGGATTAATGAATGGTTTAATAGAATATTGATTCATCCCCCCTCTTAGTATTCTGGGTGTTCAACAAAAATATAGTGTTGTTACTTCAATTTTTCACAAGGGAAAATAAGACTCTTGAGCTGCAACAGTTTACTAAAATTATCTTATCACTTGATATGATAAAATTGAATGACTTATATCAATCTTTACTCAGGTCACTGAGCACACCAATATTTGGCCTTAATTAGGTTGAAGTAATCAAAGCATAGCTTGTATATATTACTTGGCCTATACATACAGCCAGCCCTTATGGTTTCTACACTCTCGAGCTGCTACAGTTTACTAAAATTATCTTATCACTTGATATGATAAAATTGAATGACTTACATCAATCTTTACTTAGGTCACTGAGTACACCAATATTTGGCCTTAATAATGTTGAATTAATCAAAGCATAGCTTGTATATATTACTTGGCCTATAAATATAGTTGGTCCTTATGGTTTCTACAAGGTTTATTTAAGAACAACCTTATATAGTTTATATATAAAACATAATAGCCATTCAGCTTGACAAACATAGTCATATCATTATAGCTCAATTTGTAAGCTTGTATGATATTCACAGTATAGAATAACATATATAATACAAATATATTAATACGTAATACAATTCTTACTGTCAACCATTATACGGTATACAAAATGCAGATAGAAACCTTTGTCAAAGACATATCAATAGTAAATTCAAATGGATACAATATTTTATGATATCATGCATATCATTCAACCTCTTAAAGCACACAAAATAGTTTTTAATCATATAACTTCTATCTATTATTTCTTGCATATATAAGCTAGTGCACACAATGAATCTACACAATACATTGAGGATGGTATGCTTACATGTAATGATATACCAAGTAGAATGATACCCCACAACTTTGTTTCCTTCTTGCTTCCCTCCAAACTAGAGATTCAATCACTTCCTTCTTTCTTCCCTCCTACTTTGTGCAAGAAAGAATCCTATTAAATCCTTTCTCCCCACTACTGTCAGTTATGCAACTACATACTCACTTACTCTCCATTATTCCCTCAGCCATTTACAGCCTCACATGCTAGAAAAAGGGGAGTATGGAGCTACTGCTCCTCCCCACTCCTCTAAGCATCTAGGGGAAAATATGATGGGAGTCTATCTACCATAGATTTTCCTCTTACTCAAACTTAGACATTATATTTAACCATAAATAAGCTTAAATATAAATAATAATTTAAAATAAACAATAGTACACCTATTTTATAGATGTCACTAATGCATTCTTTCAAATGCTTTAATTATTCTTATTCATGAGCACAATTATCAACGATGGATTCTCACAAAGTTGACTTAGACCTTTACAAAAAAAAATTAAACTTGTTTAGTCGATTACTCACGTTGACTTGGCATTCGAAGATGTATACTACCTTGACGTAGACGATTAAGCCATTGAGATGATGATGACAGAAACAAAGAAGTATGGAATGATGTCTATGTTAAAAATATTTCTGAGATGACCAAGAACATATTAAATATTAATACTTAATCTAAAATTGACATATCCTCTAATGAGTGAGTGAGTGTGTGTGTGTGTGTGTTTCTAGATAGCACAAGGATCATTGTATTTGTTGGAGCAACCAAGATCACTTGCAAAATCAAGAACACTTCCACAAATGAAAATGAGAAAAATAACAAAGCCAATAACTATCAATAAGAATATGAATGTGGAGCATAAACATATATTAACCTCACTTAGTAAATTACATAGAAATGCCTTATTGAATAGGCATGGATGAGGCAATCCAACTTTAATGTGGATTGACAAGTTCCCATGATGTGGCACATGTATGTAGACAAGTGTCCTATAGGTGTCAACCTTTGGAACACTTGGAACGTGCAAACTAACAACCTTTTGACCAAGTCATCAACCTTGGTGACAAGTGTTGGGTGACTACAAAAGTACCTTTTGAGGTGAGATGGAAAGTATTCCAACCTCAAAAGGTATGCACATGAGGTTTACCAAATAACTAGGTAACCTCTAAAGGTCTAAAAAGGTTGCACATTTAGTTAGACAAGATGTTGTCTAACCTCACTGAACTAAGTACACTTAAGCTATAGTGAATAGATAAATTATTCACTCGAACACTCCCCCTTAAGTGATACTTGGGGAGATCACAAAAGTACAAGTGATACATAAATATGGGTCTCGACAACTAGGCCTGATAAGGTACCCATGTATAATAAAGTCTCTCACAAACATAGAAAAGGAGAAAAACCTAGTGAGAAATAAAACTCCTCTCTAAAAGAGAGAATGAGAAGAAAATAAGTCTCCTCAAAGATGTCCCTGAAAGATAGGAACATGTCAAAATCTTGAAGCATGTCAAAGTTGTAAGCTCTATCAAAGAAGAACTATTGTCTATTGGAATTGACAAACCCTCCAAGAATGTAGATCAGGATGAGAGAGACATAAAACTATGCATGAGTGCCCTCAATAACACTACTCAACTATGTAGCACAAATGGCAACAAAGTCAAAACAATCTATAAAGTTGAAATTAAAAATGGTATAATGATCAAAGAGCCACAAATAACACTACACAAGTGACCTTGAAATGACACTACTCAATGTTCAAGTAGTGCTCTACAAAGATACCAAAGTCTTGCAATTATTGATCAACTAAAAATTAGAAGGATGATGTGTCCAATACTTCACTAAAAAGAAGCATTAATAGAACCATGTGATAGCCCCCATAATTCTGATAGGAAGAGGTATTGGCAAACCAACTGAAATATGTGTAAGTAGAGGGAGATGCAGCATTAGGTCCAATATGATTGTACAAGCAACTAGAAAATGGTGTGCAAAAACAAGGCACACATGCATGAGGCTAGAATGTTGTCATGGAGATATGCTCACTAGATAAGATTGTGATGGAAAATAACAAGGCACCAACACAGCCGCCCATGGCACTTTATAAATTAGTGCATGTACAAAAGAGACACTATAGATGTGCAAAAAATCCCTCCAAAAGAAACACAAAATCAATTTTTTGGCACTTTATATTAGTCCGTTTACAAACAAATGTGCAGATGGAATTCATACAAGTGTCCAAAAGAAGGAAAAAACTAGTTAATGTCATGAGGTGGTAAATGAAGACATAGATTAAGCATTCATTAAAAACCTCAAATAAATGACAAAAACTACAAAAATTTAAACCCCATAATAAATAATACTATAAAATATGCCCCCCCAAAAAAAAATTACAAGATTGAGTACAAATTTGACAAATGGAAGCCTATCAACCATTTATAACACATGAAGATTTTACAATTTTCTAAGAAAATAGGCAATTCAAAAACAAAACAAAAAAACTGCATGTACCAATGGACTCCTTGCATTTTTTTGATAAATTTCACAAAAAACTTTTGTTCCATTTCAACACCATTGGCAAAAGTTATGCCCTATCAAAAAAATGTCAAAAAAAAAAAGCAAAATTGAACTTCGAAGGTAAATTTTTTTGTCAAAACGACATAACTTGGGGAAATAAACTTCACCATAGTGAATTTGATGGAACCAACTTTCTGTTGACTATAAATTTGCCAAAAGATGCCTCTATGGGTGAAAGTTGTGGCTAAAAGAAAAAAAGCCTCTCTTTGCACACACTATGCAAAATCAAGGATCAACTTGGTGTAAAATGTCAAAGTTGGTGGTTACAAACCACTAGTGGTCAATGGAAAATGCCAATATTAACCGCTAGGAGTTATCTTTAATGGTCACATGAAATGCTATCTTTAGCATATAATGTTAGCTATGACATAAAATGTTAAAAAATTATGCTAGGAGTTTACTGCTAACATAAAATGTCAAAGTTGGTGGTTTACAAACCGCTAGTGGTCAATGGAAAATTCCAATATTAACCACTAGGATTTATCTTTAATGGTCACATGAAATTCTATCTTTAGCATATAATGTTAGCTATGACATAAAATTTAACATAAAATGTTAAAAACTTATTCTAGGAGTTTACTGCTAACATAAAATGATAGTTGACAACAATTAAAAAATCATGTTAACACATGAAGGAAGAGGTTAATAGCTAATTGAGATTGTTGGTGACCCCTAGGTGGTTGTAGAGTGGTGCAGCCAGTTAAGCACTGGCGGAGCTTGAAATGGGTGAGTCAGAACATGTTGGTCGTAGGTTCAATTAGAGTGGACTGAGAATTCGGCCAAGGTGGACAAAAGGGGTAATGGAACCATTTAAGGACACCCAAAATGGAGCTTGGAGATCCATTTACAAAGTACCAATAAAACTGTATGAGGTCACCACTGAATCCAAGGACAAAGATTCTTGAACAAGGCCAATGTGAAGAGTCCTTGAATTGCCATGTGGCCAGCACACTGTTCTTCGAAGACACCAGTTCATCCCACACCTTACTATGAATTAGAGTAGCAAGCGCCATATTTAATGGTGACTATCCTATTGAAACAAACTCCAAGCAAGGAAGACCTCGCGGATGCTTGGAACAGAGAATGAAAAGATGTTGACTAGAATGTAAATAGCAACCAAAACTAAGATTTGACTACCAATATTAATGGTAAAATAGACTACGACCTGGGGGCATAGTTGGATATTGGTGGCCAAGTGCAAAATGTGGAATCTATGACCTATTGATGAAGTTGTCAACCATTCTATGGAAGTTGTGGAAGTAAAGAATGATGCTTTGATGCTGCCAAGAGGAAATACATGGCAGTTTGGAGGAGTCATCAAATAGGAAATGCAGAGACCACTGGGCAACTATCCTGCACCTACAAGAAACTATTGAAAAAAGAAACATTACAAATAAACAAAGGTCATCATCTATTAAAGATGGAGGCAACCTAGAGAGTGGTGACTTCAATGAGAATGGCAACCTCACAGCACAAAACAATGATCAAAACTAGACTAGAGTCATATAAACCACAAGCGTGAATGTTTGAAGGAAGCCTTCAACAAAGATCCAAAATAGCTTTGTAACAAAGAAATTAGAAAAAAAGAAACCAAACTTGCAACCTAGTTTAGAGATTGTTGACCTTGATGAAACTATAGATAACACAAAGGGTGAAGCAAAAACTTGACGATGTGAGCTCGACCTTGGAATCTAGAGGTCATTAGCAAGTAAGACAAAAATATAAAACCCTCAATCAGAGGAATGCCTCAATCCAAGAAAAAAATGCCAAAATTCTATTGAACAAAACATAATCCAATAGAAAACCCTCAATGATTAATAAACCCTCGAACTAGGGGAAATAGAGAGGCCGATAGATTAAAAAAACCTTCAAACTGCACCAATCAACCACAAAATTTTAGCAGAGGGTGGCAGAGCTGAGGCCCCCTCTACTAAAATTAATTTGCTTTTTCAAACTCCAAAATCCATATAGTCCATACAATTTTGTATGGTTGTACCTCCGTATGGTACAAGTGGTAGAGGCTAAATTTTTTTTGCAAAAGATTGACAATGTCCAAAATTGAGTTTTGGATAGTCAATCTTTATAGATTTGGCCCTTCCAGACTCAATGGTGAGGTTCTTTGGGCTCCACAATGCACCGTTGATAGGGCTAGGTGCTAAATTTAACAGAATTTGGGAAGGGATTTGTAATTTCACTCTGATACCATGTTGGAGCAGCCAAGATCACTTTCAAAATAAAGAACACTTCCACAAATGAATATGAGCAAATAACAAAGCCAATAACTATCAATAAGCATATGAATGTGGAGCATAAACATATATTAACCTCACTTAGTAAATTACATAGAAATGCCTTATTATATAGACATGGATGAGTCAATCCACCTTTCATGTGGATTGACAAGTGCCCATGATGTGGCACATGTATGTAGACAACCTTTAGAACACTTGGAATGTGAAAACCAACAACCTTTTGACCAAGTCATCAACCTTGGTGACAAATGTTGGGTGACTACAAAATTGCCTTTTGAGGTGAGATGGAAAGTCTTCCAACCTCAAAAGGTATGCACATTAGATTTACCAAACAACTAGGTGACCTCTAAAGGTCTAAAACGGTTCCACATTCAGTTAGAAAAGATGTTGTCTAACCTCATCAACCTAAGTACACATAAGCTATAGTGAATAGATAAATTATTCACTCTAATAGTATTCATGTGAACTAACACCCTCTCCATGGTGATACTCTCTCTCCTCATCTTGGAGGGAGAAAAATAAGTGTATTCCTACATACATCTCAAGTACACAACATGTAGTTAGTCCATTAACGTAATAATAATATCTTTTAAATAATCAATTTCATCACATTTTCAATGACATGAAATAAACTTATTTTCTTAAGCTATTATAAATTCATAATCATCATATTTATTTCACTTGTAACTAACTATTCTTGAAATAATAGATGAATTAAGTTTTTGTATAAAAAATGAGTGTAACATATGTCCCACCTTGAAGATCATCGTCCTCGATGATTAAGTACTTATCAAAACAAAATTTAACACAAATAAGTTCTTTCAAGTTTCAAGCTTGTATGAATAATTGATGAAATTTCTGAGAAAATTCATTGTAATCCTCCCAAGTATCATTGTCTTCAAAGTATTGGTCCCACTGGACCTTGCATTGAGTAATTTCTTTGTTACACAAGTGGAGCTTGTAAATTTTTTTCACTTTGAGAGGCTCGATCATGACCACTCTTATATCTTGTACTTGAAGAGCATTCCAATCAAGGATGTGATTAAATCCAAATACATATTTCTTCAAATAAGATACATGAAAAACATCATGCATACGAGCAAGAGCTGGAGGTAGAGCTATTTAGTAAACAACTGGATTGATCGCTTCTAGGACTTCAAAGTGTCGTACATATCTAGGTGCTAGTTTGGAAAACTTCCCAAACTTAATAAGGCTTTTATGAGGTTTCACTCTCAAGAGAACTTTATCTCCTACTAAGAATACTCATGGAGTACATTTGGCATCAGTATAGCTTTTCTACCTATCATTCGCTTCTGCTAATCTTTTCTTGATTAGCTTAACTTGCTCTTCTATTTCAGTTAGCAATTCTAGGTCAAGGTGAACCCTACCTTATGGCTTATCCCATCTTATAGGAGTTTAACACTTTCTACCATACAATGCTTTGAAAGGAGCCATATTTATTGCTGAATGATATGAATTGTTATAGGCAAATTCAACAAGTGGAAGGTACTCTTCCCATTTATATTGTTGATCCATGTGGTACATCCTTGTTGGAATACACTTAACCACTAAGAGGGGGGTGAATCAGTGGTACAATAAAAATAGTCCATTCAATAATCCAATACTTGTAAAGGCAACTAATTCGAACACACCTGAATACTTAAAGAACAATGGAATCACACAAATTGCACCATGACACATGTATGTATGTGGAAAACCCTAAAAAGGGAAAAACCACTATGTGAAATGTTGGTTGGGTTTGCTTAACCAATCCAACATCATAGGAAAATCACTATTAGGTCTCACTGACCAAATCTCACTTATTACAACTTGTTTAGGAGAACCAACTACTTATCATCTTAGGAGCACCAACTCTAATTCACTTGGGAGCACCAACTCCAATCACAAATGAAGACAAATATAAAGAGTACTACTCTATTTACAATATCATCATAGATCAAACAAAAAAAGAACCTACAACTAAGCAATACATGTGATACACTTTAACTGATATTACTCACTGCAAACTAACTGATATACCTAATGCATATACTGAGACACATCTAATGCATACATTCACTTCTCCAAATAGAGATCTGATACAAACAAATCACTTGATACTAATCATGAGCATTGATCATGGGCATCCAATACACTATCAATCACTGTCACTGTTATGCTCTACATTTCACCATTGTCACTGCTATATACTAACATGCTACAAACAGAGCTTCAGTGTCATAGTATACATACAAATTGACAGCATACAACTAGACTAACAAAGATCACAATAAGACTGACAAAGATATCATAGCATGCATAACTGCAATTGATGACTGATACAAACAAGTATATGAATCCTTTATGACAAACACTGATTACTCCAAACAATTTCATTCAAAACCCAAGTTTGAATTGATCTGCAATCTTCTTTTAACCAAACGGTTTCTCACTTTTTCTCATCCACCCTACAAAAATATATGCTTGATTCATCATATCATTTCACTGCACTCTACTCCCTTCAGTCTACATGCATACATCAACACTCTTCCTCATCGCTTATACAAAGGATATTTCTTCAAAACTCCATCAGCATTAATAGATGATTCTTCAAAAACTTTTATTAGCAACCCTGCACAATAAAATGTGCTTCATTTTGTAAACACCCAAAAATGGCCATGTCATCGCATCACTTGCATTTCATCAAAATCATTAAATTCTTCCAATTCTCTTAAATTCGACATTAATTGAATAAATTCTATTTATTTAATTAATTCCATCAAAATCAACTTTATTCTTCCAAAATTAAATAATTTCAATTATTTAATTAAATCATTATCTTCTTTCAAAATTCAAATCCACATCAATTGGATAAATTAATTATTTAATTAATTTATCATTTAAATTCTCTTATCTAAAATTAAATAATTTCTAAATTATTTAATTAAATCAATTATTCTTTCAAATTTAAATAAATCATTCAAATTTATTTAAATTGAATATCTCTTCTAAAAATAAAATATAATAAAATATTGTATTTATCTTTCATCATACAAAATAAATTAAATCAATTTATTTGTTTAATTTATTTAAATCTTCAAATCTATTCTATGTCTTCTATCATGCACAAAAAATTAAATAAATTTATTTATTTAATTTGCTTTTTTATCTTCTAATTCTTCTAAAAATAAATCTTGTTCATCATGCACACAAAATTAAATAATTTATTATTTAATTTTAATCAAATCATGAAAAAAGTAAATCTAAAGTTGAGTTAATTGACTTAATAATTATTATTTTTATCACCAACTCATAAATTAGAAAAAAAACATTTCTATTTTTATGAAATCTAATCATATCTCGTCTGTTCCATGTCTTTTAGCCAAATCAATCAGTTAACTAAAACAAAAATATCTTTTTGTGTGACACATGTCAGGGGCACATTCATCATGAATTCTAGATTTATATAATCCTTGATTCCATTGAATTATCTGGACTATTGATCGATCTTCATTGAAACTTATATAAACCCCCCTCATCTCCATAACAAATCCTCTTCAATCATTTAATCTTTTGCCTCCCTATAGTGCATTGAGCATACATCGCATCATTGAGCACATTGAGCAATTTGAGCACAAACACAATCTATATCCACTTGTTGCAAACATGGTTTCGCAAATTTAAAGAGCAATCCACATTCGACCAAGATAACAATACAATCTAGGTGAAAGCTTTCATTATTTTGTGTTATTCATTGATTATTTGGTTATTTGCTTAGATCGTTATCTTGATGTTATAGGATTGATTTGTTGATATTTCATTATTTTGATTATCGTTTGATCTCAATTTTATTCCTATACACATTCTGGCATGCCCAGTGGGACCACTAATCACTGTTTTCTTTTAGAAAATTTGTTTTTTTGAAGTATAGTACGGAATAGCGCAATCAAACACAAAAAACACCTTTGCAGTACAGTAAAGTACCTTTGGTCTATAACAAAGTGCCTTCAGGAGATAGTAACGCACCTCTAGTGCACAGTAAAGTGCCTCTGGTATGTAGTCTTGCACCTTTGCACATCAGTACAATGCCTTTGGTTTCTTAGTGTTTCTATTTTGTTTTCTAATTTGCAGGGTTCTAACTTATCATATTTTTTATCCTTAGCTACAGATCTCAACCTTATCAAACATTCTAGATCATCCTATAATCATGATATCATCTTTTAAATTTAGATTTTTGATGAAACATTGAGTTTTTCAGATCTAGAACAATAATGTGCTTTTGTATCACAGTAGCGCACTTTCGATAACATAGCACAATGCCTTGGGTAACACAGTAAAGTGCTTTTGGTCAAATTGATTTGTTTTTGCTAACTATTTGAGTTTGCGTGGAGCTAATCAACCTTTTGCAACTTCTTATTACTCAAATAGAGAAAATGGGTTTTTCTAACATGTTCATGTAGGACGAACTTTGAAGAAATTGCAAAATCCATCTCACTAAGTCTTAGAAACATATTTCTTTCTTAAGGGACAATTGAACAAATCATCATTTTACAATCTAAGTCTTAGGAACATATTTCTTTCTTAAGGGACAATGGACATGAATGCAAAAACACTTCAATTTCTTAAGGGACAATTGACATGAATGCAAAACACTTCAATTTCTTAAGGGACAATTGACAACTACAATTATGTGTATGCCTAGTCTAGTTGCACCTTATTTTTCTTATAAATGCGACAATTGAACCTTTGTTTGACGTGCTTGATCTTATTTTTAGTTATTCCCTTAGAAGACCTGCTTTTGGATTGCGCTTCATCCAAAAGGGATGGCCCTAAGCAAATTTTTCCTTTGAACTGCTATATAAGAGGGATAAGGTGAAAGCCAAGTCCTAACTAGCGTTAGCCTTGCCTTACGGTGCCAAATTGAAAAGAGGTGTACTAGCACTTTATGAAAACAATTTTCACATTGTGTGAAGTGTTTGATACTCTCAGTAGGATTGGTCAAAGCTTCTAGTATCTTGCCGCATGCTCACAAGGTGTTGGTCCCTCAAAGCTACTAAGAACCATCTAGATAGTGACTACCTGTTTCACCTCTAAACATTGTGGTAATCATTAGTGCAAGGGAAATCAGTATAAGCCCCCAAGATTACTCACCATTGACTCCCTTGAGAAAAAATAGTATTTCCTTAGCTAGCATTAGCTCTTGTGACCTACTTGTAGCTTTTCGAGGGGAGGGTGAGATATCCCTACCTATCGTCTCTCACAAAGATACAAATGTATGATACCTATATGGAATGACATTTGGTTGATAGAGAACTAAGTTGTGAGCTGATCTACCACAATGAAACCATGTCTCTAGAGATAAAATGTGTTTGAATTATTTGCAATTGTCTAAATACCTGTGGAAACATTGGGTTTTTTGTGAGCCTAGAACATACACAATTTGTTGTGTCAGTCCTTTTTTCCACTTTATTTGTTTTGGTTTCTCTTGTCAAAGCAAAACCAATCAAAAAACCAATCCAAATCTATCAAAATTTTCCTTATAAACATCACTGACACCATTTCAATGCCTTTGAAACACAATAACGTGCCTTTGAAGTGTACTTCAATGTCCTTGATATAACAGTCCAGCACCTTTGGTATCACAGTCTAGCACTTTTGGAACACAGTAACTCAACTTTGGTATAACAGTCTCGTGCCTTTGCAGCACAGTCTAGTACCTATGGTCCAATAAACTGTTTATCAAACTGTCTTGCCCAATCTCAGCAAAATCACACCTTTTTGGTCAAGCATCTACCTATGTGTCCAAAATCAATCAAACTATCTTGTCTTAGTACATCCCATGGTAACCACTAGACTCCAACAATCTATGAAGGCTAAGAAAATTGCCCCAAAGAAATGCAAATCACCTCCTCATAGACCTCAACCAAGTCATTCCACCATGTCTCAAAAGTGTACTCCCCACACACCAATTGATAGACCAACCAATTTTCAAAACAGGCAGTAGCATGACAAACCAACTAATCCCCAAGAAAATAATGTCCCTTTGGTAGATGTAACTCAATTCACGACCAACATACCTTATGATTTTGCTACACTCAGTTACACCATAGGTCAAGTCCCATCTCAAGTAGAGTAAAACTTTCAAGAAGATCAATCCTCTCAAGAAGATAGACAAGACCTTAATGAAATCATGCAAGATCCTAGAACCATAGCCGCATTTGACAAACTCCTTAGTGAGAATCAAGATCATTTCTTTTGTTTACTTGCGGAACAAGGAGCTAAACTACCCCAAGACTTTGATCTATCTAATCTTAAAGAGAAAACTAAATTCCATGATGCTATGACTGCTATCCAAACTATGTCAACCTTATGCACTCTCATACCCGAATAAGTCTCACAAGGGAAAATGACTAATCCTTTTGAAGCTCAATATGAAAATCCCCTCTATCAAAACCAAAATCTAATAGAAGAAAGAGTAATATCACCACTCTTGACTCCTATGGAGATTTATAAACTGCAACAAGAGACTCTACATCGTTAAGTAGAATTAGAAAAACAAGATGCTCTAGTAAAACAAAACCAACAACAACCTCCTAGCATATCACAAACACCCATATCAATCGCAAGTGGAACATTGGCCACCCATCACGAGACAGTTTTCTAAAAAATTACAATCTAGGAAACACTTATGTAGCCATGTAACAAGGCTCATAACCGACACCACCCCCAATGTCATCAACCCTCCGTATCACTAATCCAAGCAATGTCATGCAACCACAACACTCCCAAAACATCAACGTAAACTATATACATCCACCACAAAGATCATCAGCACTCAATCTCACCTATCACAATCAACCCCAGCCATCTCAAAACCCATCTACCTATGTCCCTCCACTGCAAAGATCATTCACAGTCAATCTCACCAACACATATCTCAATAACCCTCAACATTCTCAAAACCAATCTTCCTATGGCTACACTCCACCATCACAATCGAATCAAAACACATTCAACTTTCCTCCACAAAATCCTTTCATCACTCCTCCTCAACAATATCAATGACAAAACTTTTTCATCATCCCTCCTCAATAATCACAAAGCCAACATTCTTATCTCGCACCACCTCCACATATGCAAACTCAAAACAACCAAACCCAACCTAATCCAAATCTATCATATGACCTAAATCAATCATACAACCCATATAACATCAATTCCTATGGCTTCAACTACAATCTTCCCTATGGGCAACAACAACCACCCTGAGTGCAACAGGAGTCTCTTCCAACACTCCCAACAACTATGGAGCTTAAACTTGCCGAGGTTCAACAACAAGTAGCCAATTTAACATTTGGTCACACTAAGAAAACTTTCTCCTTGGAAGAGGTTTGTTCTTATCCATTTGATCAGTCATTGCAAATGATCCCTTTTCCTCCCAACTTCACTATACCAAAATTTGACAAATACAAGGGAAGAGGAGACCCAAAAGACCACCTTAGATAATTCTATCTCACTTGTTTAGAGGTTGCGCATAATGACACATACTTCATGCACCTCTTCCCTTGCAACCTTGGAGGTCAAGCTATCGAATGGTTCTCACATCTACCTACAGGTATCAAATCTTTTAGCGAGTTTGTAGAAAAAATTTCCGCCCATTTCTCATACAACACAGAACATGAAGTCTCTATGACTAACTTATGTAACAACAAATAGAAAAAATGGGGAAACTCTTATCTCTTTCCTTCAAAGATGGAGACACATGGCTAGCAAGTTCCCATTTAAAATACTTGAAAAGTAGCTTGTTAGCATGTTTGTGGAAAACCGTAACCAAGAATTGGGTTTTCATTTACAAATACTAAGTGCTCCATTGACAAGATTACCTATAAAGGCATCAACATCAAAAAATCCCTCATCACTAAAGGCGTGGTCAAAATCTTCAAAGACAATAAAGACAATCCTCCTCAACAATAATCAAATGATAAGCCCAAATACTAGAACAAAAACAAAAATGTGGTCAATGATGGTGTGGTGGATTCCAAACATGTTCAAACACTACAAACACCCCTTAATCTTTCATCCAAACAAAACCAACCTCTGCCTCAACAACAATAACAAGGACAACAAAACCAAAACCAATAGCATCAACAAGAGTGGTCTCCCTAAAATTACCCTCCTAGGCGTAAGTTCACTCCCTTGGGAGAGCCTATAGAGTCGGTTCTAAAGAAACTTGTGCAAAATGGACTCGTCATGCTACCAGACGCTCCCCCATATGGCGAACCTTCTTTCAAACCCACATGGTACAAAGACAACAAATATTGTAAATACCATAGGACTAAACGACACAGAACCATATCATGCATGAAACTCAAGCACATGATCCAAAACCTTATTGACAGAGGCAAAGTCACTTTTGATGCACCTCCTAACCAAAACACCAACAAAGATCTCAACATGTATAAGGAGCCATTCCCTAACCATGGTCAAGGTCAACATCCTGATAAAGTTAAAGTCATTAATAAAGCTTCAACTTCTTATGACTCTATTGTAGGTCGTTTTGAAGAAAGTCATGTGTCTACCTTCACTATCAAAGGTAAATCTATGGATTGTGTAGTCACAACTCATTGTGGTCGTGCTACCCTTCATGGGCCTACACCAAGTCTCCCAAACCAATCTGATTACAATCTTGTCAAACATTTAGGGAAAACCCCTACACATAACTCTATTTTGGACCTTCTACGATCATCACCCACACATAAAGTTGTAATAGAAAAATCCCTACAAGAGTCTTCAGTTCCTAATAACATAGCGGTCATGGATTTCCAAGCTATAATAGGTAACATTACCTCACCTTACAATGTGGTATTTTCTAAAAAAGACCTCCCATCCCATGATCCATGTCATAATGAGGCCCTTCACATTAAAGTTTTCATCCATAAACAAAAGATCAAATGCATACTTATAGATGGTGGTGCTGGTCTCAATATATATTCTCTCAAGTTACATAAACAATTGGGATACTCTGAGGATCATGTCAACATTGATCAAAGCATTACAATCAAGGGGTATGATGATGTCAAGCATCGTTCAGAAGGTGTTATACACTTACCTATACAAGTAGGCCCCATCATACTTGAAACTAGGTGCCAAGTCCTCAACATTAAGCTACCTTATAACATTATCTTAGGATGCCCATGAATCCATGCCATGAAAAATGTTCCCTCCATGTACCATTAGTCTCTCAAGTTTCCCTTTAACGGTACAGCTCGATCACTATCCTAGGAGACCCTAATCCCTTTGAATTCTGTCATACCTTGCCAGGCAGTTATAAAAATAGCAATCAAGTGCCAAATAATGACAAAACCTATGAATCCCCATTATATGTCAACTTTGAAAATCTAAAAAAAGCCTCTGAAGTTGAACCTAATCCTAATCCTATTCCTGAAATCAAAGCTGACATCCGTGATATAGGCTTTGGTGAATATGATATCTTTAAATCTTATTGTGTAGGACAGATGCCCTTATCCCCTAAATCCTACAGCCAACCACCCATAGCTAAAGTGACTAAGAAAGCAGCTATCCCCCCACCATAACCCAATTCCAAGAAGGAAAATTATTGACAGAGGAAACTATTGAAGACATCTCATCTTGGCTCTACAAAGAGAAAGAACCAATCACCATACTAGTTAAACAATATGGCAATGGCCTACGAATTGTCAAAAACATGGGATACAAAGGCAAAGATGGCCTTGGGAAAGATAATTAAGATGACATAGAACCCATTATTGTGAAGAAGAAGCTAGATTAGAAGGGGTTAGGATACGGTAGGAAGGTACCACACGCCTTGGACATCGAGGGTATTCTCGAGCAGGTAGCACAAACTTCTCTCACATATTCGACGTCTCAAGAGGATATCATTGATGACTGCTACCTCCATATGACTGACCTATTCACTGAATCCTCCATATTTATGCTATCATCTGTATCCTTAACATCAACCACCAACACCCATATCATAACACTTGTCTACCCTAAACTTATCAATTGGGACTGTGTCTATGGAAAAATCGATCTATTCTAAACTAAATAAAACCAAAGAATCCAATAACATAAAGAAAACGAATTTAAATAAAAGCCATGACAAATAATCAATGCAATAAAGACTTTTACCGAAATTTGTGTTGTTTCCTTTGGATTGAATGTAGAATTGCTCAATGAAATTGCAAAGCCATAGCTGCAACAAGCAAGTGTAGTGCTCAAGAGATCAATGTCAAAAGATCGTTATAGTGCTCAATCGACGCGTTGTGTATGCTCAAAGCTCTGTTAAGTATGCCTGAGAATACGATCGAAGAGAGAGAGGTAATGAAGGAGATGAGGGGGGTTTATATAGGTTTCAAGGAAAATCGATCAACGGTCCAGATAATTCAGAAGAATCAATGGAGGAGATAAGTTGAGGAATGTGCAACGAATGAGGAGAAGACATGTGTCTTGCTTTCTTTTGCATGAGAGGAGTTATCAAGAATAGAAAAATAAGTTAACTGAAGAGATAAATCAATTAAAAGAATAAAGCAATCAGTTAAGTGATTTAAAACAAGAAGAAGGGATTTGCATGAGAAAAGAAGATATTTTGCTTTATTAAATATAGAAATATTTAATTGATGAGCAAGAAAGCTTAAGTTATTTTAGAGATAACTCAAATTAGAAGAAAAAGCAATTTAAATAAATAATTGATTTATTTAAATTTAGAGAAGATATTTTGGAAGAAATAATTAAATAATTGGAATTATTTAATTTAGAAGATTTAAAAGCAAATTAAATAAATAAATTTATTTAATTGTTGTGCATGATTTTGGGAGAATGATTTTTGATTTAATTAAATAATTTAAGAATTATTTAATTTTAGATAAGAGGGAATTTGTTGAATTAATTAAATAAATAATTGGATATATTTAATTAATGTAGATGTGAATTTTGGAAGGTGACAATGATTTAATTAAATAATTAAAATTATTTAATTTTAGAAGAATATAGAGGAATTTAATTTAATTAATTAAATAATGAGGATTTATTTAATTAATGTTGAATTTAGGAGATTTAGAAGAATTTGATGATAATTAATTAAATATTTAGATTATTTAATTAATGTTGAAATGCAGGTGATTCGACAGATAATGAAATGCCAGTGATTTGATGACACGGTCATTTTAGGGTGTCTACATTTTGCCCCTCTTTGATGCGATGCAGTTTATAGCGTTGCGTCAAAGAAAATAATTGTTGAAGATGTGATACAATTTTTATGCCCCAGTGTAGGTAGTTGCCCCAGCGTATGCCCCCTCGAGCGGGAAGACAGGGAGGCGACAGAGGAAAGGTGTTGACGCTCGACTAGAAAGGTGCGCGACCAGTAGGAAGAAAAAGCAGAAACAGGGGGGGGGGAAACTGAAAGGGTGGGGGCACTATAAATAGGTCCCATGGGGACCACAATCCTCATTTGCACCCATTGAGATTCTAAATTTAGAGAGAAAAGTTGCTAAACTTAGGTGAGAGAGAGTTGAGCAGACAGCGCGGAGAGATGCCGATTCTAGTGCACAGACATCGGGCAGAGCTGGTGCGGACCTACGGGAGGCCAGCAGGAGCTCTGGCAGCGGTAAGTGATCGAAAATCCCCTTGTAATTTGTCAATTAGGGGTAGATTAGGGCTAGGTTTAGGGAGGTTTGCAATTTGAGCCAAAAGCGCTATAGGATTGTGCAGCGCGGGTGGTAGTCGGCTGGCGCGCTGTTGGCGCGCCGCAGCGCGTTTGGTCAGTGGCTGCAGCGCGACTGGCAAAAACAAGTCACTGTTGGTTAGGTTTGTCAGCGTCGCAGCGCGGTTGCAAAATTTCGTAGCGCTTATGGTAGAGGAGGAGAGCGCAGTTGGACGGGAAGTTTAGCGCGACTGGCGGGGAGTAAAAAAAATGCGTCGCGTATGGTAGTGCAGAAAAGCGCGGATGGCGAGATAGTAGGGCGCGGTTGGTAAACAAGGCACTTTGGGTAGAAAAAATGCGGCGCGGATGGCGAAATAGTAGGGCGCAGTTGGCAGGGAGGGATAGCGCGTTTGTAAACCAAAGCGCGTTTGGTGTGGATAGAAGGAAAGTTAGGGTTTAATAGAAAGGGGGAGACATAGAAGAGAGATGCCTAGCCTAGCCGACAAGACGGAAAAGGGATGGCAGGGGTGGGGTATAGCATAGCCAATGGGTAGATAGGTTTTGAGGGATTTGGTTATGAAACTGACAAGTGATATGTTTATGGATGCAGAGGATTTTGCCACCGTTGATGTCGCGGGAGCGACACCACGCGATTGCGCACGAGGTTGTTCAGTTGACCTGGGAGGAGGATGCGTTCTTAGAGCATGCAAGGCTATGGCATGTAGCACACCTCACACACATTAGGGTGAATCTCGCCCTAGTGACAGCGGTCATGGAGAGGTATCACAGCGAGACCTCGTCATTTCACTTCCCGACAGGGGAGGCTACAGTGACACTGGAGGATGTATATCGCATCCTGCGGATTCGGATTGATGGAGAGATAGTGGACTTCGACCCGGCACGGGGCGAGGCAGGCTTGGAGGAGGTCTTCTGCACAGACGACCTATGGATAGACGATGGGGAGATCCGATGGGCAGACGTCCCGAGACTCTGCGATAGGATCCGCTGGATAGTGGCATCATTGATCGGCGGCTTCCTGTGCCCAGATAGGAGATCTAGAGGCTTATCAGTTGGTTGGGGGACAGTGTTATCCGGGATGTTTACACATGGCCGACAGTATGCGTGGGGGCCTTCTGTCCTAGGACAGTTATACCATGATATGCATTACTGTGTATACAGGAGAGGTAGGAGCCTCTCAGCAGGGGTGACCTTACTACAGGTGTGGGCGTGGGAGCACATTCCAGTCATTTGACCCATGGCGCAGCGCCACTGAGACAGAGGGGAGCCGTATGCGTTTCTATATGATGGAGTGATGACACACAGGAGGATGGGATCTGTCAGCTACTGGCGGCGACAGATCGACGAGATGGACATATTTATCTGGAGGCCGTGGCTACTATGCGAGGAGTGGCCGGATGAGCACGAGCAGCTCATGTACTGCAGACAGGCTCGCTATCTGTTTGGTAGACAAACAGATATGATAGAGAGATATCTTCCGGAGCAGGTACTGAGACAGTTTGGACTACCACAGGGGCTACCAGTGGGGGAGGCCACACATGCCAGGACGCGGAGAGAGACAGGAGACTGGGACGCAGTGATCCCAGTGGCGACAGCATTAGCAGAGGTGTGGGGACTTATCCCCGTGAGATGGGATTGGGACTCTGGGCTAGTAGACCCAGGGACACTGCCAGACTATGACCAGTACTGGCAGACTCACAGGCCGATGCGATTGACTACACCAGGTGTAGGGAGAGGTGTTAGTACTTGGCGGAGAGGCCAAGAGGAGGCGGCAGGCCAGGGCAGCCGGACAGCAGGCAGGTGGATAGCATGCAAGCGGCCAGCAGGAGGATGTTGAGATGGCGGAGGCATTAGGCCCAGTCGTAGAGACTGATCTGCAGAGGGCCAAGTGACTGCTGCAGGAGGAGATAGCCCGGAGGACTCGACTAGAGCTCCGGATGGTTAGACTGAGGAGAGACAGGGATACAGCGCGGGCAGAGGCGAGATAGGCAGAGGCCACAGCCCAGGCACAGACACAGGCAGCCACAGCCACACAGACAGCCCTGGCACAGGTACAGGCACAGTTACAGGCACAGGTGCAGGCCTACAGACAGCTACAGGCCCAGGTGCATGCATAGGCACAGGCACAGATGCAGCCACCGGCTGCACCAGCAGCTGACACCGAGGCAGTAGTACAGGCCAGACGAGAGAGAGATGCCGAGGTACAGCTACGGCTGACAGCAGAGGCTACACTCTTTAGAGTGAGGCGGGAGAGAGAGGAGGCACACCGTGCACTGGGTGCAGACCAGAGGACGCTATACAATGAGCTCGTCTGAGTGCAGGGTGAGCTGCTATCAGCTGGCCGGGAGGCAGAGTACTACAGGGGCCTGTATGTGGGGGCGGTGCCAGCAGCTCAGCAGGCACCGAGCTACAGAGATAGGAGCAGATCTGGGGCATCCGGATCTCAGAGGACAGGGCAGTCAGCGTCCTCGGTCAGAGGGCCACTTTTGCCGCCAGGGGGAGGAGGAGGACCATCAGGGGGACCTCCACCGAGCACAGGGGGAGGCCAGGGCCACAGCAGGAGGGTAGCTCTACGCACTAGGGCATACTCATGTATATTGTATCATATTGTATTATTTTGGATAGATGCCTGCGTGCATTCTGATGTTATTTTGAGGGCTCTTGATAGCCTTGATGTACCATATTGATGTATATTTGGATGTATACACATTTTGTATTATTGATGTAGACACAGACACTTTGTATTATGATGACCATTACATGATATATATAATATATGATCTGTTCGATTCACTGCGGTTCATGCTTTTGTGTATGCATTATCTGATGTCATGGATGTGATGATATGTATGTATGATTATGGATTCATGTGATGACATATGTTGCTTATATGATGCTTACAGATGTGATGATGATAGAGATGTATGATGATATAGATGTGATGACTAGTGATATCTGACATGTGGGTTTTGCAGATATGCACCAGAGAAGAGAACAGGAGGAGATGGAGGACGCAGACTGTTGATCGATTACTGCAATGAAAACGATATAAAGGGTGTGGGAATGGATGAATGAGCTTGTTGCAATGGCTTCACATTTGTATATAAAGAGCAATCCTTAGTTTGATATAGCACGTGGATAGTTCGCCACCAAGGTATAAAAAGACCAAGGTGCAGTAATATCCGAGTGCGTGGACGTTGACTCTGCAAGCAAACGGTTTGAACCTAGATCCCTTAGACACAATATAACCTTGTTGGAATATGTGAATAAGCCATAGTCTTGAACATAAAATAAACTTCCATACATGTAAATGCAAAAAGAATTATTAATATGTAAGATGCTAGGGCGTAACACACACAAGATAGATATGATGCTAAGAAAGATACTAAAGATCATTCCTCAAACACGGCACACAGAAAGCAATGACTATGCCCCCAATCCGTACTACATCGCAACATACCAAGATTATAGATAAATCAAGGTAGTCTTGAATAGGTATTGGAAAAGGAACAAAAGATAAACCATAACACAAATTGACTGACTTACAAAGTAAACATACAGCCAACATATTCTCTTGCCAAAGAGGTTGCTCAGGATAGATTGGATAGGAAAGATAATAGCCTTATCGTAGGAACTCTGTGTCCATTAAAGGGGGCTATCTACCTAAAAAGACAATGTCTCACTTGCAGGAAATGCCACATGTTGCAGGAGACGCGTGTGTTGGTCTCGACAATGGAACACTTCGAAGAAGACAAGCTTGTGGATCTAGGGCTTGGTTAAGCGGTACTTAGCTGATGTTGGCAATCGGTATGCAGGGCAGTAGATGACTCTGGAAGTAGGCCTCTTTGCTTCAAGTTTGCGAAGGACTATTGCTTTGAAAGGATGCGCTAGCTTGCTGCTTGAGTTAGTCAAGTCGAGGCGAAATGGATTTTGACAAACGGAAGACTAGAGGGGTGACAGTGCTAATGGATTGAAACGGGTGGAGAATGATGGATCGTGTGTGCCTGAGTACTGGATACATCCTTCGTATTCCAGAATGCCTACATACCCTGTATCCACGGGATCAAGGCACACTTACGATGGAAGATGAACGTGATAAATATGTAGTTCTGGATAGAGTGATGAATGGGTCAAGGTGAAAGGAGGGGATCTTATGTACCTGAGTACTGAATACTTCCTTCGTATTCTAGACTGCCTACATACCCATATCCATGGGATCAAGGTACCTTAAGATTGAGAAGAGATGATATGTAGTTCTGGTTAGTGTGATGATGTGGGAAAAGAGCGGAGAAGAGGTGATCTTATGTACCTGAGTACTGGAAACGTCCTTCGTATTCCAGACTGCCTACATACCCATATCCATGGGATCAAGGTACCTTAAGATTGAAAAGATGATATGTAGTTCTGGTGGAGGTGATGATGTAGAACAAGTGTGGAGAAGATAACAGCCTTATCGTAGGAGCGAAGTGTCCATTAAAGGGTGTTACCTATGGAAATGAGACAAGATTGAAGTATGCGCTGCGAACCACGAACAAGGAACCAATCCTAGACTGATGCTAAGGAAAGAGTTGCCCCCATTCTGGTAGAGGAAACTGTAGGGGTGACCGCCGAAGAAGACACCAAAAGACTTGACCTAGGACAAGATAGTGTTAACTATAGACACAGATCAAGACGTGGGATGACGATGAGGGACACTGACAAATTTCCAAGCTATACTGGGTAGGGAGATGGAAATGCAAACAAAGTCAATGGTTTTATTATGGATGGATGGATGAATCAGGTTGCGAACTGGACAAGGAGTGGACAAGACTCAATAGACGATGGATGCTGACTCTACGCATAGCGCCTGTTTGCCAGGTTTTCACTATGATACTTATCCAAGGCGCCTGTTTGCCAGGTTTTCACCAGAGGATGAATGTTTTTTTTTGTATTTTTGTATTTTTGATTTTTTTGATTTTTGATTTTTGATTTTTTTTTATTTTTTTGACTTTTTTGATTTTTTTGATTTTTTGTGGGAATACTCTGAGGATCAGGCATAGAACTTCTTGAGATGGACACTGTTAAGTGGCTCATCTAGAGGAATGCCGTCAGGTGTAGCTAAAGTATAAGCTCCCGATCCATATGTTGCTGTGACAATGAAGGGACCTAACCAGTTAGGCTCAAACTTGCCCTTCTTCTCTCGATCTGCTTGATTTCTCTGATTCTCCTTAAGTACAAGATCACCAACTTGAAACCGTCTTTCTTTGATCTTTTTGTTGTAATTACGCCGGAGGCGGTTTTGATAGACATGGAGATGATTAAGTGTGGCAAGACGCCTCTCATCTAGTAGTTCAAGCTCAGCTAATCTGGAAGTGCGATACTCATCTCCGCCGATCAGGTCCAGCATGGATACTCTGAGGGATGGGATCTCGACCTCTATAGGTAGGATGGCTTCAGAGCCAAAGACCAAGGCATATGGTGTGGCACCAGTGGGTGTTCTGATACTAGTGCGGTAGGCCCATAAGGCGGGATTGAGTTGCAAGTGCCAATCACGACCAGCTTCATTGACTGTTTTCTTGAGGATTTTGAGAATGGTTTTATTGGAAGCCTCAGCTTGGCCGTTACTCTGTGGATAGTAGGGAGTTGAAAAGCGATGTTGGATATTGTACTATATGCATAAGGCACGGACATCTTGGTTCTTGAATGGTCTCCCATTATCGGTGACAATGGCTTGGGGAATACCATACCGGCATATGAGGTAGTTTAGGATAAACTTGGCTATTTGCTTACCGGTGATATAGGTCATAGGAATGGCTTCCACCCACTTCGTGAAATACTCAGTGGCGGTAATGATAAACTTGTGGCCATTGGAGGAGGAAGGGTGGATTTGTCCTACGAGGTCGAGACCCCATTGAGAAAAAGGCCATGGAGTTGTCACAGGTTGTAACTCATGAGCTGGTGCATGAATCAAATCTCCATGCTGCTGACATTGTAGACACTTCTTAGCAAACTGTGCGGCATCTTGCTCTATTGTAGGCCAATAATAACCTGTTCTGAGTATCTTCTTAGCAAGATTAGGACCGGTAGAATGTGCGCCACAGACACCTTCGTGTATGTCTCGTAAGGTAGCCTCGGCTTCTTCCGCGTTAAGACATCGTAGGAGGATACCATCGAGACTCCAGCGATATAGTGTATCACCCAGAATGATGTAACGAGAGGATCGACGGATAAAGGTTTTGCGTTGAGTGGATGATAGGTCAGGGGGAAAGGTATTGTGTTTGAGGTATTCATAGATATCTTCATACCATGGGGAATTGGGACCAACAAGTTCGCAGATGATTTCAGTAACAGGAACATCGACGGCCGGTATCAACAATTGCTCGATCAAGAATTCACACTTCTGTGTATTAGCAGGCATGTCAATCAGTGACCCTACAGAAGCCATAGAATCTGCAGCTTTATTATGCTCTCTTGGAATTTGCTCAAATGTGATGCTAGAAAAATGTGGTTTGTAGGCATCCACTAGTTGTTTGTAGGGGACCAACTTTTCATCCTTTGTTTGGTATTCATCTGTGACTTGGCGAATGACTAGCTGTGAGTCTCCATATACTTGTAATTCTGTGATATCCCATTGAACTGCTGTATTGAGACCTATAAGGAGTGCTTCATACTCGGCTATGTTGTTGGTGCAAGGGAATGCTAGCCGATATGACTTTGGAATGTAGTCATTCTGAGGTGTAACAAATAAGATGCCAGCTCCTGATCCATGCTGTGTGTAAGAACCGTCAAAGTACAACTTCCACATTATGGAGTTGGAAAGAGTGAAGAGATTCTCATCAGGAAAGTCTGCTACCATAGGATGTGTATCTTTCATAGGTGCTTCTGCTAGTTGATCCGCGAGGGCTTGTCCTTTAATTGCTTTACGATCTGTGTACTCAATGTCGAACTCGCTAAGGATCATGACCCACTTAGCTAGTCTGCCTGTGAGAGCTGCTTTTGCTAATAGATACTTCAGGGGATCAATCTTGGCTATCAAATTTGTGTGTTGGTTCAGCATGTAATGTCGCAACTTTTTGGAGGCGAACACTACTGCTAAACAAGCCCTTTCCATTGGTGAATAATTGAGCTCGTATCCCACCAAGGTTCTACTGATATAGTAAATTGCGTGCTCTCTGCCTGAGTCATCATTTTGTGCTAGTAGGGCCCCTAGGGCCAAATTTGTAGTGGAGATGTACAATATCAAGGGTTTGTCCGCAACTGGTGGAACCAATACAGGAGGTGTAGCTAGATACTCCTTAAGTTGATCAAACGCTGCCTGACACTTGTTGTCCCATCGAAACGAGACATCCTTTCGGAGCAAGTGCTGAAAGGGTTGACATTTATCTGCTAGCTGTGATATGAAATGCCTGATGGACTGTAACCTTCCTTGGAGGCTCCTTAATGCTTTAAGGTTCTTTGGTGGAGGCATCTCCACTATAGCCTTTACTTTTGCTGGATCTACTTCGATGCCTCTACGAGATACAATGTATCCCAATAGCTTCCCTGATGTTACGCCGAATACACACTTCTTAGGATTAAGTCTTACTTGGTATTTTTCAAGCCTGTCAAAGATCTGTCCTAGGACCTGTATATGTTCTGCTCTAGAAGATTTAGCCAATATATCATCCACATAGTCTTCCATGATGTGATGAAATAGGTCGTGGAAGATCACTGTCATAGCTCGCTGATAGGTTGCTCCTGCATTCTTGAGACCAAATGGCATAACACACCAACAGTAATTGCCCCCAAGGACAAGTAAAGGTTGTTTTGTGTTGGTCTTCTTCAGCTATCCTTATCTGATTATAACCCGAGAATCCGTCCATGAGAGAAAGCATCTCGTGACCTGCTGTCAAGTCCACTATAATGTCAATGTTTGGGAGTGGAAAGTCGTCTTTAGGACATGCCTTATTGAGATCTCTGAAATCATTACACATGCGAATGCGCCCATTAGGTTTAGACACAGGTACAATGTTTGAGACCCAATCTGAATAGTCGATAGGTCGTATGAACTTTGCGTCTAATAGCTTTTGTACTTCCACTTTCACCAAGAGAGCTATCTGGGGGTGCATTTTTCTCAACTTCTGTTTCACTGGTTTCACCTTGGGATCAACTGTGAGATAATGAACTACCAGCTTAGGGTCTAGCCCTGGCATATCTGCATAGGTCCATGCAAAGTTGATGGTTCGTTGTAAGAAGAAGCTGTTAAGATTTCTGTCCTCTGTGTCAGATAATGATGCCGCTAGGAATGTTGTCTTTGGATTCTGTTCTGTACCTAGGTTGATCTCTGTAGAATCTTCCACTAGTAGAGCTGATTTCTCTTGATACTTAGAAGGTAAGGGAAGGTCAAATCCTCCATCCTCAGGTGCCACAGTTGGGTTTTCACCTTTGGATACGTCCTTTATTTTTACTATTTTATGATCAGGAGGTGCCACCGTGTGGTTTTCACCTAGAGATCTTTCTTTATTTGCACTTTTGCGACTAGAGGATTTGGCATTCTCACCAAAGTAAGCCATGGGCTCTAGTTCCATTACAAAACCTGCCTTGTGATCGCCAAGAGGGATACCTTCCCGAAGTCCCATGAACTCAGCTAAAGCTTCGTCATTCTGAAATACATCTATAACGGGGGCCCCTTGTTGGTCCCAATTGATAAGTTCAGGGTAGACAAGCGTGACATTCTGGGTGCTGGTGGTGGAAGTTAAGGATACAGAGGATAGTGTAAAAATGGAGGATTCTGCGAATAGATTGGTCATGTGGAGGGAAGAGTCATCGGTGATATCCTCTGTAGATGTCGAATCGGCGGGAAACTTGTCAGCTACCTCGTCGAGGATATACTCGATGTCCGAGGCGCGTGGTACCTTCTTACCAAATCCTAATCCTTTCTTGTCTAGCTTCTTTGTTACCACAATGGGCTCCATAGTGCCTTGATTCTGTTTCCCAAGGCCACCTTTGCCTTTATAGCCCATGTTTTTCACTATCCTTAAGCCATTGCCATATTGCTTGACTGGTATCGTGACTGGTTCTTTCTCCTTGTAGAGCCAAGAAGAGATGTCCTCAATAGTTTCCTCTTCCAATAACCGTCCATGTTGGAATTGGGTTAGGAATGTTGGGGGAGGAATAGCTGCTTTTTTGGTAACTTTAGCAATGGGTGGTTTGCTGTAAGATTTTGGAGATAAAGGCATCCGCCCTACACAACAAGATTCAGAGATATCATAAGTGCCAAAGCCTATATCCTGAAAGCGAGCTGTGATTTTGGGGAGGGGTGTAGGTTCACTTGTAGAGGCTTGCATGAGAGTTTCAGGGTCAACATAGAGAGGGGATTCAAGGGCTTTGTCATTTTTAGGCACTTGGTTGCAATTCTTATAGCTTCCTTGCAAGACACGGCAAAATTCAAAAGGATTAGGATCTCCTGGGATAGTGATCTCCGTACCATTGTATGGGAACTTTAGGGACTGATGGTACGTGGAGGGAACAGCTTTCATTGCATGGATCCATGGGCGGCCTAGAATAATGTTGTAAGGCAGCTCAATATCAAGGACTTGACACCTGGTTTCAAGCATGACAGGGCCCAGTTGTATAGGCAAGTGAATAACACCTTCTGAACGGCGTTCTGCATCATCATACCCCTTGATTGTAATACTATGATTAGTGTTGACATGATCCTCAGAGTATCCCAATTGCTTTAGTAACTTTAAAGAACAGATGTTGAGACCAGCACCACCATCTATGAGGATGCGTTTGATTTTGCGCTTATGGATGAGCACTTCAATATGGAGGGCATTGTTGTGACAAGGATCATGGGAGGGAAGGTCTTTCTCCGAGAAGACCACATTGTAAGGCGAAGCAATATTACCCACTATAGCTTGGAAATCTGCGACTGCTATGTTGTTAGGAACGGAGGACTCTTGGAGGGCTTTTTCTAGCACTACTCTATGTGCAGGTGATGACCGTAGAAGGTCCAAAATAGAGATCTGTGCTGGTGTTTTCCCTAGATGTTCTACAAGATTATAATCAGACTGAACCGGAAGCCTAGGTGTAGGTGCATGAATGGTGACATGACCTCGACGAGTAGTAACAGCACAGTCCGTAGATTTGCCTTTAATGGTGAGGGTAGACACTCGACTCTCTTCAAAATGACCTACAATGGAATCGAAAGATGTGGATGCGTGATTGATACCTTTACCTCTATCCTGAGGAGGTGGACCATGATGAGGGAATGGTTCCTTGTACATATCGAGATCCTGGTTCGTGTGTTGCGCTGGTGATTCATTCTCAAAGGTGATTTGATTACCGTCGATGAGGTTTTGGATGAGGTGCTTAAGCTTCATGCAAGATGCAGTTCGATGACCTTTGCTCCTATGGAACTCACAATACTCATTGTCTCTGTAACGTGCAGTTTTGTAGATAGGTTCTCCATAAGGAGGAGCATCAGGTAAGGTTATGAGCCTTTTCTGCAAAGCTTGCTGTAAGACTGATTCGATGGGCACTCCCAAAGGAGTAAATTGACGTCGCGGAGGGTAATCTTGTTGGGGCCGCTCTTGTTGTCTTTGCTGTTGGTTGGGATACGGCTGCCTTTGTTGCTGCTGTTGTTGAGGTGGAGCTTGACTTGGTTTGGAGAGTTGCAGCGGTGTTTGCAACGTTTGGACATGCTTAGCATCGACCACTCCATCATTGACCATGTTTTTGTTCTTGTTCCAATACTTGGGTTTATCATTCGACTGTTGATGCGAATTGCTATCTTTCGTCTCCTTAAAGATTTTGACCACACCCTTAGCAATGAGGGCCTTCTCAATGTTGATACCCTTGTATGTGATTTCATCGAAGGTTGTAGCACTAAGGATTTGCAAATGGAAACCTAACTCTTGGTTAAGGTTCTGTACAAATATGCTAACAAGCTGTTTCTCTGGAATCTTGAAAGGGAATTTACTAGCCATTTGTCTCCATCGTTGGAGGAAAGAAATGAACGTTTCACCATTTTTCTATTTATTGTTGCATAGGTCTGTCATGGAAATCTCATGCTCTGCGTTGTAAGAAAAATGGGTGGCAAACTTTTCTGCTAGCTCGTTGAAAGACTTGATACCCGTAGGTAAGTGTGAGAACCATTCTATTGCTTGACCTCCGAGACTGCGAGGAAAAAGACGCATAAGATATGTGTCGTTGTGAGAGACCTCGAAGCAAGCAAGATAGAATTCCCTAAGATGGTCCTTTGGGTCACCTTTTCCTTTGTACTTATCGAACTTGGGAATAGTGAAATTTTGAGGAAAAGGGATCATTGGTAACGACCGATCAAAAGGATAAGGACACACTTCCTCTAAAGAGAAGGTCTTTTTGGTGTGGCCAAACGTAAGATCAGATAGCTGTTGTTGCACCTCCGCAATCTTTAGTTCCATAGTCGTGGGAGGGGTTGGTAACGTCTCCTATTATCCAAAAAGCGGTTGGTGTTGCCCATATGGAAGCTTATAGTGTGAGCCATGCGTACTGGTATTGTAAGGGTCGTAAGATTGATTGGGATTGTATGGATTGTATGATTGGTTCAGATTGGATTGGAATTGGGGGTTTTGATTAGGCAGAGGTGGAGGTGGCGCTAGGTAAGAATGTTGGCTTTGCAATGGTTGAAGAAACGTATTGGGGGGAGGAAAGCTAAAGTGCGTTTGATTAGGTTGTGATGGTGGCACATAGCTTTGGGAAACCTGATGTTGGGAATGTTGTGAGTGGCTAGGCAATGTATGAAAGAAGTTGAGCGTGGATGAATGTTGTGGAGGAGGAACATAGGTAGAAGTGATTTGCGACGGTGGGGGTGGATTGAAGATGAGAGTAGAAGAATGTTGTGGTGGAGGAACATAGGGAGAAGTGAGTTGCGACGGTTGGGGTTGCTTGAGGATGAGAGTAGAAGAATGTTGTGGTTGGGGCTGCATGACTCCAATTGGTTGAGAGACATGTAGGTGTGATGATATAGGAGGTGGCATTTGTTGAGACCCTTGTTGCATGGCTACGTACGTGTTCCCCGGATTGTAATTGGGTGGGAAACCTACGCGTGATGGGGTAACCAAGATTCCGCTTGCGCTTGGGATGGACACTTTAGGAGGTGGTTGCACATTGGATCGAGCTAAGGTGGCTTGCTTAGCTAACTCTGCTTGACGTTGGAGAGTTTCTTGTTGGTTTTGATAGATTTCCATAGGAGTCAACAGTGGTGATACGGGCCTCTCCTCTGTTGGATTTTGAAAGAGGGGATTCCTATACTGTGAGCTTTGAGTAGGTAAGGGCGTAGTGACCGTGGACATGGTTTGCACCGCTTGTATGGCTTCTTGGGTGTTGTTGCTCTCCTTGAGAGTGGACACATCAAAATCTTGAGGTAACTTGGCACCTTGCTTTGCAAGCAAGCGAAAGAAATGATCCTGGTTCTCACTAAGGATTTTATCAAAGGCAGCTATAGCTCTAGGATCTTGTATAAATTTGTCAAGATCTTGCCCATCTTCTTGAGAGGATTGACCTATTTCAAAGTGTCGCTCTTCTTGAGATGGGGGTTGATCTATGACATAACCTTGTGGGACAAAATCCGGAGGCAAGCCTGTGGTATACTGCGGTGCATTTAGCAAAGGGGTTCTATCCTCATGAGGATTGCTTGGTTCCTCTATGTGCGGCATGTTTGGAGAGCTGATTGGTTTTGCCGCGGGTGTATTAGGAGTCACCTTGGGAGTAACGTTGAGACGACCTGATTGTGGTGTGCGAGGGGGTGACTTGTGCTTCTTAGGGATAACTTGCCTAGACTTCATAGTTTGCTGTAGCCTAGTGGTGACCATGGGATATGCCTAGGACACAATGTAATGCTGGGAATCTGTGAGATGCTTTGAAGAAACGGACAAACTCTGATGCACAAAGTACTGGACCAAAAGCGCTATACTGTTTGACCAGAGGCGCAGGACTGTGCTACCAAAAGCATGCTACTGTGGGCCAGAGGAGACGGACTGAGCTACTAATAGCGAGTTACTGCTATGCCAAAGGTGAGCTACAGTGACCAAAAGCGAGCTACTGTTATACCAAGGGCGCTGAAGTAGAGTTTTGCCAGAGGCGGGTTACTGCTGTACCAAAGGCGATCTACTGTACTACCAAAGGCGAGCTGCTGTAATACCAGGGGCGCTGAAGTAGTGTCTGATGTTTTTCAAAGGCAAGATTTTCTGTTTCTGATTGGATTGGTTTGGCAAGAGAAAACACAGCAAACAAGTGGTCAAAAAAGGCACAAGGACTGACACAACAGATAGTGTATGTTCAAGGCTCCAAACAAGCCCAATGTTTCCACAGGTCTAAGACAGTTGCAATCAATAACAAGCACTTTTTATCCCTAGAGACAAGGTTTCATTGCAGTAGATCAGCTCACAGCTTAATACTCCGTCGATAAAAATATCATTCCATAAAGGTGTCGGATATTTAGTATCTTTGCGAGAAACGATAGGTAGGGATATCTCACCCTCCCCTTGGAAAGCTCAAGTAGGTCACAAGAGCTTTATGTCCGAGGGAATACTATCTCTTCTCAAGGGAGCCAATGGTGAGTGTCTTAAGGGTTTAAATCGATTTCCCTTGCACTGATGATTACCGCAATGTTCGGAGGTAGGTCGGGTAGTCTCTATCTAAATTGGTTCTTAGTGACTTTGAGGGACCAACGCCTTACGAGCAATGCGACAAGCTACTAAAAGCTTTAACCAATCCTACTAAGAGTTTCAAACACTTCGCTTAATGTGAAAATCATTTCCACAAAGGGCTAGTACACCTCTTTTCAGTTTGGCATCACAAGGTAAGGCTGACGTCGGTTAGGACTTGGCTTTCGCCTTATCCCTTTTATATAGCGGTTCAAAGGAAAACTCCACTTAGGGTCATCCCTTTTGGATGAATCGCAATCCAAAAGCAGGCCCTTCTAAAGGAAATACAAAAAATGTAAAATCAAGCACGTCAAACAATGGTTCAATTGTCCCGTTATAAGAAAAAATAAGGTGCAACTAAGCTATGCACACACACGATTGTAGTTGTAAATTGTCCCTTATGAAATGAAGTGTTTGGCATTCATGTCCATTGTCCCTTAGAAAATTGAGGTGTTTGTCCATACATGTCCATTGTCCCTTAAGAAAATCAGTATGTTCCTAAGACTTAGATTTGCAAAAAAGATTTGTTCAATTACTCATTTTTAGGCATGCAATGTGTTTCTAAGACTTAGTGAGATAAAACAAAAGGGTCTTCAATGCTCGTCCTGCATGAACATATTAGGGAAACACCTATTGGCTCTGTGTGAGTAATAAGAAGCTGCAACAAGTGAGTTAGTTCCACCAAAATTTCACACGTTAGCAAAATAAAATCAACTTTGACCAAAAGCGTATTACTGTTTTATCAGAAGCGATTCACTGCAAACCAAGAGCGCTTCACTGTGCTACCAGAAGTGATGTGTTGCAGACCAGAAGTGACTTACTGTGTTCCAGGAGTGCTGTAATGCAGACCAGAAGCGTCAGAGGATATAGCCAGCAGCGTTGAACAATAACCAGAAGCGCTTCACTGTCGTTCCAAAAGCGCTGCGATAAATACCAAAAGTGTGTAACGATAATAGCAAAAGCGCTGTAATATATCCAGGAGCGCTTCACTGTGTAACCGAGAGCGCGATACTATATGGCCAAACGCGCTGTTCTGTCTTAGATACAGAAAATATTAGTTTTGTTTAACAATAACCAGGTCAAAATAACTTTTCATGGTGGACTGATTATTTGAAGGATGATATCTGATAGATCTGGGTTGTGTAATATTGAAACTCAGAAAAATGGATTAGACCAATAGATTAGCACCAGAAACAAGGATATTCCTAAATAAATCAGCTTAGGAGATATCAAAAAATCAGGTTCTGAAAGACAAATATAACAGCTTGTCTGACAGAACGACGGATCTGAAATGAGAAATCACTGCAAAAACCTGAATGAAGTCAAAAAACCTAATTTTAACCAAAAATGCCTAATAATATCGCCAGTAGCGCTTCTCTGTGCTACCTATAGCGCTTTTCTGTGCTACCAGAAGCGCGACCGTGCTGCCAAAAGCGCTGAACTGTTCCTGCAAAAGCGCTGTAATATACTGCCAGAAGTGTTGTGAAGTGCCGTAAGCGCTGTGCCGTACTGTGTCTTCAAAAAAAACAAATTTCTCAAAGAAACCAAGGGATTAGTGGGTCCCACCGGGCGTGCCAGAATGTGTATATGGAAAAATCGATCTATTCTAAACTAAATAAAACCAAAGAATCCAATAACATAAAGAAAACGAATTTAAATAAAAGCCATGACAAATAATCAATGCAATAAAGACTTTTACCAAAATTTGTGTTGTTTCCTTTGGATTGAATGTAGAATTGCTCAATGAAATTGCAAAGCCATAACTGCAACAAGCAAGTGTAGTGCTCAAGAAATCAATGTCAAAAGATCGTTATAGTGCTCAATCGACGCGTTGTGTATGCTCAAAGCTCTGTTAAGTATGCCTGAGAATACGATCGAAGAGAGAGAGGTAATGAAGGAGATGAGGGGGGTTTATATAGGTTTCAAGGAAAATCGATCAACAGTCCAGATAATTCAGAAGAATCAATGGAGGAGATAAGTTGAGGAATGTGCAACGAATGAGGAGAAGACATGTGTCTTGCTTTCTTTTGCATGAGAGGAGTTATCAAGAATAGAAAAATAAGTTAACTGAAGAGATAAATCAATTAAAAGAATAAAGCAATCAGTTAAGTGATTTAAAACAAGAAGAAGGGATTTGCATGAGAAAAGAAGATATTTTGCTTTATTAAATATAGAAATATTTAATTGATGAGCAAGAAAGCTTGAGTTATTTTAGAGATAACTCAAATTAGAAGAAAAAGCAATTTAAATAAATAATTGATTTATTTAAATTTAGAGAAGATATTTTGGAAGAAATAATTAAATAATTAGAATTATTTAATTTAGAAGATTTAAAAGCAAATTAAATAAATAAATTTATTTAATTGTTGTGCATGATTTTGGGAGAATGATTTTTGATTTAATTAAATAATTTAAGAATTATTTAATTTTAGATAAGAGGGAATTTGTTGAATTAATTAAATAAATAATTGGATATATTTAATTAATGTAGATGTGAATTTTGGAAGGTGACAATGATTTAATTAAATAATTAAAATTATTTAATTTTAGAAGAATATAGAGGAATTTAATTTAATTAATTAAATAATGAGGATTTATTTAATTAATGTTGAATTTAGGAGATTTAGAAGAATTTGATGATAATTAATTAAATATTTAGATTATTTAATTAATGTTGAAATGCAGGTGATTCGACAGATAATGAAATGCCAGTGATTTGATGACACGGTCATTTTAGGGTGTCTATAGGGACCAACAAGGGTCTCCCGTTCTAGATGTTTTTCAGAATGATAAAGCTCTTACTAAGTTGATGGGACTCTAGGATGGTATCCCTCTTGGTGATCACAAAGCTAGTTTTGTAATGGAACTAGATCATGCTTCTTATTTTGGTGAGAATGCCAAATCCTCCAGTCACAAAATTAAAAATAAAGAAAGATCTCTAGGTGAAAACCACACTGTGGCATCTCCTAATTAGAAAATAGTAAAAATAAAGGATGTATCCGAAGGTGAAAACCCAATTGTGACACCTGAGGATGGAGGATTTGACCTTTCCCTACCATCTAAGTATCAAAAGAAATCAACTCTCCTAGAGATAAATCTTGGCACAGAGCAACATCTTAAAACCACATTCCTTGCAACATCATTATCAAAACAAAAGCACAAGAATCTTACCAACTTCTTCTTGCAGGGAACCATCAAATTTGTGTAGACTTATGCTGATATGTCATGGTTGGACCCTTTGCTAGTAGTTCATTGTATCACGGTTGATCCAAAAGATAAACCATTCAAACAAAAACTAAGATGTACCCACAGATCGCTCTCTTGGTGAAAGTTGAAATACAAAAGTTGCTAGATGCAAAATTTATCAAGCCTATTGATTATCCAGAATGGGTCTCAAACATTGTACCTATGGCTAAACCAAATGGGGGCATCTGTTGCAAGTATGGGCCTAACCAGTGTTGTCATTGATGTCAACATACTCCTGTTGCATTGATGAACAAGGATTGGATGAGTTGTATGCTGAGGATATTGAGAAAATTAGTCCCATCAGGAATAGAGAAGAACAGTGAAGATAGTGAGCTAAAGATCCCAGCTAAGATGAAGATCAGAGGATGCACATCAAAGGATTTGTAGATATGTGTCTTAAGATGATCCAATAAAGATTTGAGAGGTTCGCATGAAGAACTGAAGAAGTTATGGCCACTTGAGTAAAACTGGTTCTGGTAGATGTTCAGAGGTGACAGAGTGACACAGATAGGTCCGGTGAGATGCAGAAATGCAATATCTTATTCTGCAAATTTTGTGGAGTGTTTAGGAAGTCAATGTGAATTGACAACTCAATTGGTTTGTGGTCTGGAGGTTCGCAAGCATCCAATATGATAGTGATGACAAACTGTGTTCTTGAGGTTCTGGATGAAGGAGAGAATGATTTCAGTAGGCAGAAGTAGTGTGGATATTCTTGGTGATTCAGGCAAGCTTGTGGAGGTCTTTGGATTGTGTCTAGTTTGTGTTGGTGGTCCACATTGAAGATTGAGCTCGTAATTGAAGAATTACTTCCAGAAGATGATGTTCTTCCTAATTTTGGCTGAACGGATGAGTTACACATCCTGCGGATGATCTTGAAGGTGTTCTATGAAGCATGGCATGTTCCTAAAAGAAGATTGAAGTCCTAGATCTATGTGGCCGACAGTGTAATGATCCACATGAAGTCTTTTGTAATTAGTCAAGTTGTATTTTCTCTGTAAAGTGTGCCAACTTGGATGATTATCCCTAAGTTGATGTCTTGTATAAATAAGAAGTTGTGAAGTCATTTCAAATGCATCTTGGCAGAGATGAGAGTGTGGTAGAGAGGAGCAGAGAGGAGTAGAAGTATTGATATTAAATGGAACTGACTCAAGCATGGTGAAGATGCTATTCTTTAGTTCAAGTATGTAATATTTATTATTCTGTAGACAGTGTGTCTCCTGTAGGCAATGGGCCTCTTGTGAGTAGTGTGCTTGGGTAGTGAGCCCTAATTGGCATGTGCCATTTGTTCTTCTTATTATTTTAATAGAGAATACAATCTTGGGTTAGTCACCCTGTGGTTTTTCCCTTAACCAAGTTTTCCACGTTAAAATCTTGGTGTCATATGTGTTAATGTGTTTCTACTCTTGAATTATTGCATTATGCTTTCATGATTGATTTATTATTATGCTGTTGAATCACAAGAAGGATTTAAGTAATTAATAAGAGAAAATTTTGGGACAACTAATTCACCCCCCCTCTCAATTGTCTGTCTTGATTCTAACAATTGGTATCAGAGCTAAGTTCCTCTAAAAGAGCTTAACCACTTGAGGAGATCCAGGATGTCATCCTACAAGAAGGATAGTCCGAGGTTTGATGGAACCAATTACACTCTTTGGAAAAGCTGCATGGAATGGCACTTGCAATGTATCAAAATGCAATATTGGATCATGGCTTCAAAGAAGTATGTTCCTCCAGAGAATGGTCTAAGAACTGTAGATGAAATCAGAGATGCTGAAAAATAATCTTCGGGCTAAAGAAGCTCTACTAAGTACCTTATCTGATTCAAAGCTGACAAATGTTATAGATCTAAAAACTGCTTATGAGATTTGGGAAAAACTAGAAGTTCTGCATGAAGGAGACAAATATGTTAAATGCGCCAAGCTACAGAGTCTGAAAGGAAAATTCAAAAATCTAAAGATGAGAGAAGATGAAAATATCACATTTATGCCAAGAGTAAATGAGCTTGTTTGTGGCATTAGATGTGCTGGTGGAATCTTGGATGAAGATGAGATTGTTTCCAAAGTTCTCAGATCCCTTCCTAATTCTTACAAATACAAGGTTGCTGCTATTGAAGAATTTAGATCTTTTTCAAATATCACAAGAGATCAATTGGTTGGTAAATTAGCTATATTTGAATTGGTCAAGTTTGGAGATGCACCCCCCAAGACTAAATCTGCATTCAAATCTAGTGCCTCTATAAAATGAAAACAAAAGTTTGATCCAGGAGAGAACTCTTCAAAGAAACTATCATGGTATGAAAAAGCAAGAAAAGATCTGGAAGAAGATGAAGCAGAAGCTGCTCAACTTGAAGCCCTTATTGCAAAAAGACTGCCAAGAGGATCTGGTAAGTATGAAGGGAAATTGCCTTTTAAATGTTTTAATTCCAATAAGATTGGTCATTTTGCCTCAAGGTGTCTGAAAAATATTTCAAGGCCAAATCCTAATAGATCAAGATTCCAAAAGAAATGTTACTATGTGCATGAAGATGATGATGATGAAGGAGTAAAAGATGATGAATCAGAGATAGGAAACAAATCCAGAAGTAACTGGGTGTTTATTGCCATCAAGGAAGAAGATCTAATGCCCTCTGAATCTATCAATCATAAAATGGTAGAAAGAGCTCTGGCTGCCCAAGTTGAAGAAAAGGATAATTGGGTCATTGACAGTGGATGCTCCCACCATATGACAGGTGACAAAAATAAGTTCATAGATTTGGAAAGATATGAAGGAGTGGTAAAATTTGGTGATAATTTTGCTGGCAGAATCAGAGGTAGAGGAACCATTTCTTTTGATGGAAAGAACAAAACCAGTAATGTACTATATGTTGAAGGTCTGAAGCACAATCTTCTCAGTGTTGGATAGTTGGTGGATAAAGGCTATGATCTCTGATTCAAAAATAGAAAATGTAAGATCTTTGAAAGTTCTAAAACAAAGATTGCATCCGGTACTCAAGCAAAAGGTAATATCTTCCACTTGGTTGGTACTGGTAAAAATTGTTTATTTGTTCAAATTGATCAGAGGTTTTTATGGCATAGGAGAATGTGCCATGTGAATTTTGATAATATCATCAAAATAAACAACACTCAGGCTGTAAGAGATCTTCCAAGATTGGTGAAACCTACTAATAGTTTGTGTAAAGAATGTCAGTTGGGTAAGCAGAGAAGAGTCTCATTCAAAAGTAAGGAACAGTCTTCTACCGGATTGTTGGACTTAGTACATACTGATCTATGTGGTCAGGCAAGAATTAGGAGCTTACAAGGTGATAGATACTTTATGTTATTAATTGATGACCACTCCCGGATGATGTGGTGACTTTTCTGAAAGAGAGATCTAAGGCTCTTGAGAAATTCAAAATCTTCAAGGCTATGGTAGAGAATGAAACCAAATTAAACATAAAATGTCTTAAGTCTGACAGAGGTGGAGAATTCACATCCAAGGAGTTTACAGAATTCTATGAGAAACATGGGATAAAAAGATAGTTGTCTGCTACAAGGACTCCATAGCAAAATGGAGTAGTGGAGAGAAAGAACTGGACCATCCAGGAAGCATCTAGAACCATGATGATGGAAGCAAATGTTCCTCAGATCTATTGGAGAGAAGTTGTAAGCACTGCTATCTATACTCTTAATCGAGTACAAATTAGAAGCAATACTGGTAAGACCCCTTATGAACTCTAGTTTGGCATCACTCCCACTGTGAAGTATTTTAGAGTCTTTGGTAGCAATTGTTATATTAAAAGAGATGAAGACCTTGGAAAATTTGATGCTAGAAGTGATGAAGGAATATTCTTGGGTTATTCTAATCAAAGCAAAGCATACTGGTGTTATAACAAGAGATTGAGAAAGATTATAGAAAGTACAAATGTGAAGGTTGATGAAGGTATTGAAAAAACCTCAAGGTTTTATGAATATGATGAAGATGATCAGAATGATGTTTTGGTCCAAGAAGTCCAAACCCCTTCTGAAATTTAGATCCAGACTGATCCGGTGAATCAGGAAGAAGAGATAAGTTTGAACGAACCTGTTCAAGAAATAGAAGTGCAAGAAATTCCCAAAATTTTAGATATGTAAGACTAAATCACTCTAAATATTAGATCATAGGTGATAAAAGCAAATGTGTTCAAACAAGAAGAAAGATTTCTCAAGACTCAGAAGAGTATTGTCTGATTTCAAAGATTGAACCAAAGATAGTGAATGAATCATGAAATGATGAAAGCTAGACTAAAGCAATAAAGGAAGAGCTTATGCAAATTGAGAAAAATCACACTTGGAATCTTGTTCCCAGACCTAGAAACAAAAATGTGATTGGAACCAAATGGGTCTTCCAGAATAAACTAAATGAAGATGGTAAAGTAGTCAGAAACAAAGCCAGATTGGTCTGCAAGGGTTATTCCCAAGTTGAAGGAGTTGATTTTGAAGAGACTTTTGCTCCAGTGGCAAGAATTGAAGCAGTCAGATTATTTCTTGTCTTTGCTGTCTTCAAGGATTTTGAGGTATTTTAGATGGATATCAAGTTTGCCTTCCTAAATGATGACTTGGAAGAAGAAGTTTACATTGAGCAACCAGATGGATTCTAATTGTCTGATCATGGAGATATGGTCTGCAAGTTGAAGAAAGCATTGTATGGACTCAAACAAGCCCTAAGAGCCTGGTATGAAAGACTGGATAAGCATCTTTTAAAGATTGGTTTCAACAAAGGTACTGCTGATAGTAACTTGTACTTCAAAATTGATCATGAAAATATCTTAATTGTTAAAGTGTTTGTTGATGATATCATTTTTGGAGGAAGAGATAGTATGTGCAAAACTTTTGCAAATCAAATGAAAAGTGAATTTGAGATGTCCATGTTTGGGGAAATGAATTTATTCTTGGGTCTGCAAATCATTCAAACAAAGAAAGGAATCTTCATTTCATGGACAAAATATGTGAAAGAATTGTTGAAGAAATTTGGGATGGAAGACTCAAAACCAATGAATACTCCTATGGCAACCGGATGCAAATTGAGAAAAGATGATGACTCTCCTAAGGTTGATCAGAAAAAGTACAGGTCAATGATTGGAGGACTACTATATCCTACTCAAACTAGACCTGACATTATGAATGTTGTTGGTCTTGTTGCTAGATTCCAAGCTACTCCTAGAGAATCTCATGTCATGGCAATCAAGAGGATTCTTAGATATCTAAAAGGAATAGTTGAGTATGGTTTATGGTATCCTAGAGATAATTATTTCTCACTTCATGCATATATAGATGCAGATTGGGCAGGAGATGTGGATGCCCAGAAGAGTACCAGTGGTGGAGCATTCTTTCTAGGGAAAAGATTGGTTTCTTAGCTGCAAGAAATAAGAGGTAATATCTCTATCCACTGCAAAAGTAGAATATATTGCTGCAACAGGTAGTTGCACTCAAGTATTATGGATGAAGCAAATGCTAAGAGACATCAAAGTGGAGTTTGAGGAACCTATCACAATCTTCTATGATAATTCAAGTGCAATAAATATATCAAAGAATCTAGTGTTGCATTCAAAGACAAAACATATATCCATCAAGTTTCACTTTTTGTGAGAACAAGAATGAAGTCAAATTGGAGTTTGTGCCTTCCAAGGATCAGATTACAGACATTTTTACTAAATGTCTACCTAAGGACTCTTTTGAGTATCTCAAGGAGAAGTTAGGGGTTATTACCCCTCCAGTTCTGAATTAAGGTGCACTGATGTGCATCAGTTTAGTGGATCTCACAGTCATATCTTGTGGTCTGGATTGATGATGGGAAGCTGCTACTTAGGGGGAGTAGCTGGTATGATTCTGAAGTGATGCAAGTATGTGCCCTTTGCCATTGATGTCAAAGGGGGAGAGAAGACATGTGAAAAACAAAAGTGGTTGCTGATCAAAGGGGGAGTAGTAAAGGAAGAGAAGACATGTGAATGGCTATTGCTGATAGGGGGAGTTATGTCAGTCAGTAAGGAGAAGCTCTTGTCTTGATGGTCAAAATAGTTTTTCACATCATATGTTGCCATCAATGACAAAGGGGGATATTGTTGCAAGTATGGGCCTAACCGGTGTTGTCATTGATGTCAACATACTCCTGTTGCATTAATGAACAAGGATTTAATGAGTTGTATACTGAGGATATTGAGAAAATTAGTCCCATCAGGAATAGAGAAGAACAGTGAAGACAGTGAGGTAAAGATCCCAGCTAAGATGAAGATCAGAGGATGCACATCAAAGGGTTTGTATATATGTGTCTTAAGATGATCCAATAAAGATTTGAGAGGTTTGCATGAAGAGCTGAAGAAGTTATGGCCACTTGAGTAAAACTAGTTCTGGTAGATGTTTAGGGGTGACAGAGTGACATAGATAGGTCCAGTGAGATCTAGAAATGCAATATCTTGTTCTACAGATTTTGTGGAGTGTTTAGGAAGTCAATGTGAATTGACAACTCAATTGGTTCATGGTCTAGAGGTCCACAAGCATCTATTCCAATATGACAGTGATGACAGACTATGTTCTTGAGGTTCTAGATGAAGGAGAGAATGATTTCAGTAGGTAGAAGTAGTGTGGATGTTTTTGGTGATTCAGGCAAGCTTGTGGAGGTCTTTGGATTGTGTCTAGTTCGTGTTGGTGGTCTGCATTAAAGATTGAGTTCGTAATTGAAGAATTACTTCTAGAAGATGATGGTCTTCCTATGTCTGGCTGACCAGATGAGTTACACATCCTGCGGATGATCTTGAAGATGTTCTATGAAGCATGGCATGTTCCTAAAAGAAGATTGAAGTCCCAGATCTATGTGGCCGACAGTGTGATGATCCACATGAAGTCTTTTGTAATTAGTCAAGTTTTATTTACTCTGTAAAGTGTGTCGGCTCTGATGATTATCCCTAAGTCGATGTCTTGTATAAATAAGAAGTTGTGAAGTCATTTCAAATGCATCTTGGCAGAGATGAGAGCATGGTAGAGAGGAGCAGAGCAGAGTAGAAGTATTGAGCTTAAATGGAACTAACTCAAGCATGGTGAAGATGCTATTCTTCAATTCAAGTATGTAATATTTATTATTCTGTAGACAGTGTGTCTCCTATAGGCAATGGGCCTCTTGTGAGCAATGTGCTCAGGCAGTGAGCCCTAATTGGCATGTGCCATTTGTTCTTCTTATTCTTTTAACAGAGAATACAATCTTAGGTTAGTCACCCTGTGGTTTTTCCCTTAACTTGGTTTTCCATGTTAAAATCTTGGTGTCATATGTGTTAATGTGTTTCTACTCTTGAATTATTGCATTATGCTTCCATGATTGATTTATTATTATGCTACTGAATCACAAGAAGGATTTAAGTAATTAATAAGAGAAAGTTTTGGGACAACTGATTCACCCCCCTCTCAGTTGTCTGTCTTGATTCTAATAGCATTTGCATGTGTTCTAACTTTAGAGATCTCAATAAAGCATGTCCCAAAGATGACTTTCCAATGCCAAACATTAATCTCATAGTAGACTTGATTGCTGGTCATGAAATTCTTTCTCTAATGGATGGATTTTTCATCTACAATCAGATAATGATAGCAAAGGAAGATCAACATAAAACAACTTTTACTTGTCCTTGGGGTACCTATTGTTGGTGTGTCATGCCATTTGGTCTTAAGAACACAGGTGCAACCTATCAAAGAGTAATGATAGTGATATTCCATGATCTCTTTCATCACATCATGGAGGACTATGTTGATGATATATTAGCAAAATATTCTAGAGAAAATCACATACAAGTTCTAGGGCAAATCTTTGAGACACTCAAAAAATATCAAGTAAGACTCAATCCAAAGAAGTGTGTCTTCGGGGTAACTTTAGGAAAGTTGTTGGGATACATTGTATCTCATAGAGGCATTGAAGTAGATCCAGCAAAAGTCAAGGCTAAAGTGGAGATGCCTCCACCAAAGAATTTGAAAGCATTAAAGAGCCTTCAAGGAAGGTTACAACCCATTAGGTGGTTTATCTCATAGCTAGAGGATAAATGTCAACCATTTCAACACTTTCTCTGAAAGGATGTCTCATTTTGATAGGATGATAAGTGTCAAACAACATTTGATCAGCTCAAGGAATATCTAGCTACACCTACAGTCTCGATACCACCAGTCACCGATAGGCCTTTGATCTTGTACATCTCAACTACAATTGTAGTCCTAGGGGCTCTTCTAGCACAGCATGATGAGTCAAGAAAAGAGCATATAATCTATTATATCAGTCAAACTTTGGTGGGTTATGAACTCAATTATTCACCTATGGAAAGACCTGGTTTAGCCTTAATGTTCACTTCCCAAAAGTTGAGGCATTACATGCTAAACCAACACACAAATCTAATAGCCAAAATTGATCCATTAAAGTATCTCCTAGCAAAAGCAACTCTCATAGGCAGACTAGCTAAATGGGTCATGATTCTTAGTGAGTTTGACATTGAGTATGTGGACTGTAAAGAAATCAAGGGACAAGCCCTAGCAGATCAACTAGTAGAAGCACCCATGATAGATGTACATCCTATGGTATCTGACTTTCTGAATGAAAATCTCTATAATCTTTCTACCTCAGTAATGTGGAAATTGTATTTTGATAGTTCCTACACACAACATGGATCAGGTGTAGGCATCCTTTTTATCACACCTCAAAATGACTATATCCCAAAGTCATATCGGCTTGCATTTCCTTGCACCAATAACATAGCCAAGTATGAAGCACTCATCATAGGTCTCCATACAGCAATCTAATGGGAAATCAAAGAACTATAGGTATATGGAGACTCACAACTAGTCATTCGACAAGTCACAGATGAGTACCAAACAAAGGATGAAAAGCTGGTCCCTTACAAGTAACTAGTGGATGCCTACAAACCACACTTTTCTCGCATCACTTTTGAGCAAATTCCAAGAGAGCATAACAAAGCTACAAATTCTATGGCTTCTATGGGGTCACTTATAGACATGCCTATAAACACACAAAAATGTGAATTCTTGATTAAGCAATTGTTGATACCATCCATCGATATTCCAACTACTGAAATCATCTACAAACTTATTGGTCCCAATTCCCCATGGTACAAAGATATCTATGAATACCTTAAAAATGGTACCTTTCCCTTTGAGCTATCTACAAACCAATGCAAAGCCTTTATCTGCCAAACCTCTTATTACACCATTCTGAGTGATACACTTTATCATCAGAGTCTCGATGGTATCCTCTTAAGATATCTTAACATAGAAGAAGCTGATGCTACCTTATGAGACATACACGAAGGTGTCTATGGTGCATATTCTACTGGTCCTAACCTCGCTAAGAAGATACTCCACATAGGGTATTACTGGCCTACCATAGAACAAGATTCTTTACAATTTCCTAAGAAGTATCTACAATGCTAGCAGCATGGTGATTTGATTCATGCAACAGCTCATGAACTACAACCTGTGACAACTCCATGACCTTTTTCACAATGGGGTCTCAACCTCATAAGACAAATCCATCCATCCTCATCTAATGGCCATAAGTTTATCATTACCGCCACTGAGTATTTCACGAAGTGGGTCGAAACCATTCCCATGATGTATATCAACGACAAACAAATAGCCAAGTTTATCGTTAACTATCTCATTTGCTAGTACGGTAGCCACCAAGCCATTATCATTGATAATGGGAGACCATTCAATAATCAACACTTTTGTACCTTGTGCACCCAATACAATATCCAACATCACTCTTCCACTCCCTACTATCCACAGAGTAACAGCCAAGCCGAGGCTTCCAACAAAACCATTCTAAAAATCCTCAAGAAAATGGTCAATGAAGCTGGTCGTGATTGGCACCTACAACTCAATCCTGCCCTATGGGCCTATCACACTGGTATCAAAACACCAACTGGTGCAACACCCTATGCCCTAGTCTATAGCTCTGAAGCCATTCTACCTATAGAGGTCAAAATCCCATCCCTCAGAGTATCCATGTAGCACCTAATTGATGGAGAGGAATATCGCACTTCCAGATTAGCTGAGCTGGAACTACTAGATGAAAGGCACCTTGCCACTCTTAATCATCTCCATGTCTATCAAAACTGCCTCTAGCACAACTATAACAAGAAGATCAAAGAAAGATGGTTTCAATTTGGTGATCTTGTCTTAAAGGAAAATGAGAGAAATCAGGCAGATTGAGAAAAGAAGGGCAAGTTTGAGCCTAATTGGTTAGGACCCTTTGTTATCACAACAACATATGGATCAGGAGCTTATGCTTTAGAAACACCTGAAGGCATTCCTCTAGATGAATTACTCAATAGTGTTCATCTCAAGAAGTTCTTTGTCTAATCCTCAGAGTATCCATGTCGAAAAAAAATCCAAAAAAAAAAAAATTAAAATAAATTAAAAAATCAAAACAATCAAAACAATCAAAAACAAAATAATAATCTATCCTCTGGTGAAAACCTGGTAAATAGGTGCCTTGGATGAGTACCATAGTGAAAACCTAACAAATAGGCGCTATGTGTAGAGTCAGCACACATCATCTATCGAGTCTTTCCATGTCCATTCCATAATAAATCTTCATCCATCTATCCATAATAAAACCATTAACCTTTTTGCATTTCCATTTCCCTATCTAGAATAGCTTGGAAATTTGTTAATGTCAATCATCATTATCCTATGTTAAGTTATCCATGTCAATTGTTAGCTCATCCTATGTCAAGTTATCCATGTCAATCATCAGCTTATCCTATGTCAATTCATCCATCATCATTATCCTATGTCAATTTATCCATGTCATTGTCAGTTATCATATGCCAGTCATCCATAATAACACATCTACCAGAATGGGGGCAACTCTTTCATTAACCTAGGTCTAGGAATGGATCCTTGTTCATAGTTCATCAACCAGCTCAAACAAAAACAAAAACAATTCAGCTGTCTCAAACTAAAAACAAAAACAATTCAACCAAAACATTCAAACAAAAACAAAAACACTTCAACCAAAAACATTCAAACAAAAGCAAAAATAATTCAACCATATAACCAAAACAAAACAAAAAACACTTCAACCATTCCATCAAATCAAGTGTCTTATATAGATTGTAACACTCTCGAAACCAAATCAAGCATTTTATACGAGGTGTTTCATTTCTAAAACCAAACACTATCCTTGTGTTGATCTAGTGATATGTCATTCCCCACAATGACAACACAATCCTTATCCATCATCAAACAAAAGTCAGAACTACATATCATCACCTCAATCTTAAGGTACCCTGATCCCATTGATATGGGTATGTAGGCAGTCTAGAATATGAAGGACGTTTCTAGTACTCAGGTACATAAGATATCATCATTTCACCTACCCAAGCTCAAACACCTTGACCCACTCATCACTCTACCCAGAACTACATATTACCATTTTTCATTTTTCATTATAATGTTCCTTGATCCCGTGGATATAGGGTATGTAGGTAGTCTGGAATATGAAGGATGTATCTAGTACTCAGGCACATATGATTCATCATTCTTGACCCATCTCAATCCGTTGACACTCCATCTTTCTAGTCTTCCATTTATCACAATCCATCTTACCACCTTGACTTGACTAACTCAAGTAGCACAAAAACAACGCATCCTTTCAAAGAAAAAGTCCTTAACCAACCTGAAGCAAAGAAACCCACTTGCAAAGCCATATGTTGTCCTACATATTGATTGGCAACATATACTACATCAATCAACTTATCCTATCAACAGATCAACACCCTTTAACAGATATATCGTTCCTACAATAAGGTTGTTATCTATCTAATCTACCCAACCAATCCAATCTATCCCGAGCAACCTCTTTGGTAAGAGAATATGTTGGCTATATGTTTACTTTGTAAGTCAGTCAATTTGCTTTTTGGTTTATCTTTTTATTCCTTTCCCATTACCTATTCAAGACTATCTTGATTTATCTATATCTTGGTATGTTGCAATGCAGTATGCATTGGGGGCATAGTCATTGCTTTTGTGTGCCATGTTTGAGGAATGATCTTTTATTGTACTTAGCCTCATATCTATCTTGTGCATGTGTTACAACCTAGCATCTTGCATATTAATATGCTTATTGCATTCATGTATTGAATTTTATTTTATGTTCAAGACTATGGCTCATTCACATATCCAACAAGATTATATTATGTCTAAGTGATCTAAGTTCAAACCTCTTGCTTGTAGAGTCAATATCCTCGCACTGGAATATCACAGCACCTTGGTCTTTTATACCTTGGTGGTAAACTCTCCATGTGCTATATCAAAAATAAGGATTGCTCTTTATAAACATTTGTGAAACTATTGCAACAAGTTATCCATGTCCACCCATCCATTTATCTAAATCATCATATAGTTTTTCAAGCAAAGATTGATCAATAGTCTTTCTATCATGTTCTATTCTATCTCCACTGTCTTCTATCTTATCATCCTATCTTCTAATTGTCTTCATCGTGTCAACCTCCATCTATCCAACCTTGTCTTTCTCAATCAAGCGTCAACCCAGTTCTTCTGTCGCTTCCCTATCTTTCCTCTCGAGGGGGCATCCTACGCCAGCTACACAAGGGTATCAAAATTGTATCATGTCTTCAACAATTGTTTTCTTTGACACAATGCTATAAACTGCATTGCATCAAAGAGGGGCAAAATATAGACACCCAAAAATGATCATGTCATCACATCACTTACATTTCGTCAAAATCATCAAATTCTTCCAATTCTCCTAAATTCGACATTAATTGAATAAATTCTATTTATTTACTTAATTTCATCAAAATCAACTTTATTCGTCCAAAATTAAATAATTTTAATTATTTAATTATTATTATCTTCTTTCAAAATTCAAATCCACATCAATTGAATAAATAATTATTTAATTAATTTATCATTTAAATCCTCTTATCTATAATTAAATAATTTCTAAATTATTTAATTAAATCAATTATTCTTCCAAATTTAAATAAATCATTCAAATTTATTTAAATTGAATATCTCTTTTAAAAATAAAATATAATCAAATATTTTATTTATCTGTCATCATGCAAAATAAATTAAATCAATTTATTTGTTTAATTTATTTAAATCTTCAAATCTATTCTATGTCTTCCATCATGCACAAAAAATTAAATAAATTTATTTATTTAATTTTCTTTTTTATCTTCTAATTCTTCTAAAAATAAATCTTGTTCATCATGTACACAAAATTAAATAATTTATTATTTAATTTTAATCAAATCATGTAAAAAGCAAATCTAAAGTTGAGTTAATTGACTTAATCATTATTGTTTTTATCACCGACTCATAAATTAGAAAAAAAAACATTTCTATTTTTATGAAATCTAATAATATCTAATGTTTCTTCCATGTCTTTTAGCCAAATCAATCATTTAACTCAAAAAAAAAAATCTTTTGTGTGACATATCAGGTGCACATTCATCATAAATTCTAGATTTATCTCATTTATTTATTCCATTGAATTATCTAGACCGTTGATCGATCTTCGTTGAAACCTATATAAACCCCCCTCATCTCCATAACAAATCCTCTTTGATCATTTATGTGTTTGCCTCCCTATAGCGCATTGAGCATACATTGCATCGTTGAGCACATTGAGCACTTTGAGCACAAACACAATCTACATCTATTGTTGATAATTTCATTGTTTTGATTATCATTCGATCTCAATTTTATTCCTATACACACATTTATCATCACATACCACCTTCCAAATCCTCAGGACACAAAGATAAATTTAGTTTTTAAAACTATCTAACTGTCAAGTCAAAGAACAGTTTACAGAACTTCCTAAACTATTGTCAAATAAGACATATGGGTAGTTGCCTGTCAAACAACAAACTCCAGGAAAAAATTGTTAGCAATTTGAATACCCACCATTGATATCCTATTTCACGCCACTGAAGAATTAAACACTCATCATCGATATGTATTTTGGTTCTCATTTATAAAACATGTCTCAGAGCAACCGGTCACTGCTAGGATGTGGGGATGGTTACCTTACGATGAACAAGACTTAAGTTGCTACTAACTGCTAATACCAAGTCACTATCAAATTAGAACATAAAGTGAGCCTGTCACTAATTCATCATTGTTTTTAGGCTTAGGGTTTTAGGAAATCATTAGGGTTTCAGCACTTTAGGATTTAGGTCTTCAAAAACAAACCCTAATATGCCATCAAAAAAGTGTTCCTTCTCTTCTGCAAACAACCTCTGTCTCCTTCATGTTTGTCATTTTGTAATCATGACTAAGAATTACCAATATGCAGAGGTATATTCAAGTTAATGCAATTGCTCCATTAGAAGATCCAAAATGCAACTTCTCCAAGTGAAGATACAGTATCTTTGACTAAGACTACTCCTCTATAGGACTGTCCCTCAGTAGATATGGGTTGCTTCATACTTCTCTACACTTTATCCTGATAGAGCCATAGGACTCAATATGCAGAGAAAGACCATTGATGACTAAATACCTCTACCACAAAATGATGACTGAATGCTATATCATAGATATGATCCACTGATCAATGACTAATGTCAAGTGTTGATAACTGAGAGGGGGGGTGAATCAGTTATCCTAATTATTTCTTCTTTTGAACTTTCTTATTAATCAATGCAGCATTGAAGTAAACAAACAAACATTACCATGAAATGAGAAACACATGACACAGTATTTTTGACGTGGAAACCCTATTAAGGGAAAAAACCATGGGGTGATTAACCCAAAGATTACTCTCTGTTAGAAGAATAAGGAATTACAAAATGGCACTTGCCAATTAGGGCTCACTGCCCGAGCATACTGCTCACAAAGAGGCACACTACCTACAAGGAGACACACAGTTTATAGAAGAATGTTATATAATACTTGAACTGATTGGAAGCATCCACATATGCTGGAGGTCAGTTCTGGTTAGGCTCAATACACTGATCTGCTGCACTTCATCTTTCCTCTTCTCTTTATTCTGCTTTTCTTTCACATACCAGATCTCTCTCTGGCTGTTTCTGCTCTGCTCTACACTTATTCGCACAATAACATCATACAACTTCACTTTTCACAACTAAATCCATCATGCATATATATCTGCACAAGTAATTTCATCACCTTTCTAGTCGGCATCTGGAACAGTCTATTTTCTCACAACCTCTGTTCTGTCGGCTGAATCCTTGCTCATCAAGTAATGCAGATCAAGCATATACTTGTAGATATCATTAATCATGTCAACCAAACATAATCCATGTCTTCATAACCTTTACCACTGTCAGAAACACATCCGGAAAGCAATCTGATGTTCTGTCAGTCAGTTCTTCCTCTGTTCACACTGTTACTCAGGAATCCGGTATTCAACTGTTCATATCTTTTTCCTTGTCCATCACCAGAAGCTAAATCCTTGGAATCTATTACTCAAGGTAGTCCTCTTGACTTCCCCAAATCCACACTGCACCAAGACACTTCCTCTGAGAGATCCGGACCAATCTGTCGGACCTTGCCACATGCTCTGTTCTTGTTCACCGAACCACAACAATCTTCATTCAGACTTCCGGTAGAGACACACCATGACTTGCAGATATGTGGGATGACCTTTGTTGCCATCAATGACAACAACCATGAATCCATATAGTGTCTCTTGCCAACAATCTCCCCCTTTGGCATTGATGGCAACACTTAGTGAAAAATGATTAAGTGTTTACACTATGCTCCCCCTTGGCTGATGCTCTATCTTTATATACAATTTTCGGAACTCCCCCTTTGTTGGATTCCTCATTTTTCACTGTTCCTCACTCCCCCTTTGACATCAATGGCAAAGGGTAGGGTCCGCACACCAAAATTTTCAAAAATTTACTATACTTAGCCGCATATTACATACTCACATAAACTGAAGAATGTCTGCAAAGGATGTCTTCAATTGGACCAGTTCTGTAGCCCAAATTTGCTTCATTCTATCCAAAATTGAAATGTGACCACTCAACAAAAATACAAAAGCTTCTACCCTCTTGAGATCTGTCGGATCATTGGTTTGGGCGATAGTCTGAGCATCACTTATGGCCTCATGCATAGTTTCTAACTTCGGGATAATAATCCTTCTAAGTTCTCCCATCCGGTTAATTATATTCTTCCTTTCCTTCTCAAAGTTCTTTATTGCATTTGTGATAGCAATAGTTTGACATTCTTAAGTTACTATGGAGGAAGAGAGAGGATCAAAACTTTGAGACAAACTTAGTAGTTTGTCCTGTTCCTCTTTTATTTTCTTCTCAATTTCTACTGTTGCTTTTGACCAGGAGATACAAAATTTGTAAATGTCCCCGCCATCCTTAAGAGCATTTTCTAAGCTCTTTATTCCAATACTTATATTTCTCCTATCATTAGAGATTAATCCTAGTACTTCTGAAAATCTTTTATCCAAAAATTCCTTCCGGACCTTTTCTTCAGCTAATTTTTCTAGAGAATCAAAATGTGTATCAACACTGCTGACTAAGGTTTTGAGATTACCGAAAGAGGAGGCTATTGGATCTATCTGGACCAAAGGCATAATCTTTTTAAGCACTCCAAAAGTAGCCTCTATCAACTCACAGTCTTCCATATGAGACTTTAGGAGTTTTTCATTTGCCTTAGCATTAGCAAATGAAGCTATCTTCATTGTCTGCACCGGAGAGAGGGAATCAAAGTTGAATGGGCCTTGTAGCAGCTCCGATTCATCAATCTCTATTGCTTCTTTGCTCAGAAATCTTTGGACAGTTTGTGCAGTGTCTCTTGCTGGAGACAGATGTTTCTTCTCTTCTACAGTCTTGGAGCTGTCCATTGGAATTTTCACTTTCTCCACATTCTTACCACTATTAGTTGTGGTTTTCTCTGTTGGAGTCTTCTCTTTCTCTGCACCCTTGGTACTGTCAGCTTCTTTTTCTTTTACCGTTGCTTCTTTCTCCAGTAGTTTCTCTTCTTCTTTGGATCCGGAGACTGTAGGGGAAATCAGAGGAGAAATGTTGGTTTGTTCAGGGCCCATCTCTTCTGTTGCTTTCTCAGAAATTTCTTCTGCAGCACTTGTGGATGAGGGATCAGTACCCAAGTCCTCTACAATAGGAAGATTAAACCTTTTGAAGGCTTTCCAGAGGATCTCTTCTATCTCTAAGGCCACCTTGTTAGTCTCACCAAGCATGAGTTGATTCATCCTTGCTTTACTCCTGAACTCATCTTTGCAGTCTTTGAATATTATGTTCATTGTCTTGGGATCAATTTGAGGATATAGCTGAATAGCTATCTGCTGCTGGATCTCAAGATCTTTTGCTTGGGCATTGTTCTTTCTTATTTCTAATTCCTTTTCTAGGCTTTTAGGAATTAGAGATATAATCTCAATGAAATCCTTATTGTATATGTTCAGATATTTGATTATGGCTTCTTGCAGAATCTTTTGGTCAGCCTCATTGTAGTCATCATAGAATTCAGTCATTGGTTGAAGGTTTCCATCCACCATGACTGACTTGATTACACTTTCTAGAGATAAGGTGGGCTTTTCAACAAATACCTCTGCCATTTCTTCCTTGTCTTGGCCTGTGGAGGGTTTACCGAATCCTTTCTTCTTCTGCTTCTTTATTTCTTTTACTCCCTCATCTGATTCTGTTTCCTCTTCATCTTTCTGACTTGTATAAGCCCTTGTGGCTTTTATTTTAGACCTTTTCTCTCCTTTACCGGATGTCTGACCTTCCGATTTAGATATTTTTGAGCTTTTGGTTTTGACAGGTGTAGATCCTTTTGATGATCTGGTCCGGGTTGAGGTTTCCACCGGAGCACTTTTCTTGCTTTTCTTTTCTGCCTCTTTCTTTTCTTCCTCAGCCTTTCTCCTCTTTTCCCAGTTGGCATCAAGTGCCTCCTTTGGGATGCCTAGGCCATGAGTAATATGCTCTACTTCTTTTCTCACCTTCCTCTTTATCTCAGGTTCTATGAGTTCCACATGGATCTTCACACTTAGCTCCTCAAAGGTTCCAAACCTTTCTGCCTTTGGATCTTTGGGCTGACTAAGCATGTGTTGAACATGCAGTTCCACAATCTGTTCATCAACCTCATACCCCATGGGCATGATCCAAACTATCCTTGGCTCCACTGCCTCCATTAGGCACTGATCAGTATCCACCATAAAGCAAACTGAGTCTTTGTATTTTTCAACAACGGACTGGGGAATTCTTTCTCTTGCTTGCATCGTGCTTTGGAAGTTTTTGAAGTATCCCCATAGGGCTGTATTTCTTGCTTTGGCATCCCCAAGCCCATGTAAATAATCTCTTATCTGGACTGCAACAGGTTTGTCATTCTGCCATACCCATCCACTTGATCCGGGCAGCTCATTCATGAAATAGAAAAATAGACATAATATGAGAGTACCATACTTAAAAGAATTCTTTTTGTCCTTTTTGATCTTCTATATATTTTCCATTAATTGTCTTAAAAGAAGTTCACAGAGATTATAATCTACATTCTTCCTCAACATCTCATAGGCAGTGTATACTGTAGTTCTGGATACAGAATTTTCCCTACTGGAGTGATAAATCTTGTATCCTATTATCATAGATGCATACTTGATATTCGGATCAGAAATATCTTCAATGGTCATTGCCCTCTTATCAAATTTTGATCCGGTGGCCTCAGTTACAATGTTATTTTTGACGGATTTGAGGATAGGTATCCTTCTGAAAGAGTATAGACCAATCACTGCCCTAATTGCCTCTTTTGTGATCTTGCAGGGTCTATCTAGCCATAGGAAGTTGTCATGCATCCTACTCAATACATATCGGACCCATTCTTCTTCTTCAAAGCAAGGGAAATGAATGAATTGATCAAATTGTTTCTTCTGGATACCCTTATACTCTGGTTTAAGCTCAAAGGCATTGTCTATCAATTGTTTGTGATAGAAGTCTCTCAATTTGAATTCCCTGAATTCCTCAATACTTGCATGTATGTAAACCCTAATGTCTTATGTGTGTAAAATGCCATGAGGAACACTAGAGAATGCTCCTAAGGGATCTACCTCCAATGACTTGTATGGGTGTTTCTTAAATTCAGGTCGGGGCCTATCTGAGATCTTTACTATATTCGGTGTAGCCATTTCTCAAAAGATTTGTAGTAAGATATTGAAAATGGAAAATACCTTATGCGCCTTCAGTTACATGGAGTGGTTGGATTGATTTCTATATGTAATGACTTTGGCAGGAGATCTTTGGTGAACTTGATGAATCTTGTTGCAGAGCTCCACTTTTCGCTTCTTCTTGAGTGCAGAATGAGCAAGTGATTTATGAGAAATCCCTTATATTGCTTCGCAAACCCTAATATCTAATGGCAATAAATGCTCGACCTACATTATTTCGGTTTGCCTTATTCGGATAACTTGAAGAACTGGATCAATCCTGATCTATGAACATCATGCGGATCTTTCAATCATGAACAAATCAAGATGACACATCACAAGGACATCCCAAACACTCTGTCCAATCCGCAGAATAAGACAATGTGCTTCTGGATCTCTCCAGACCTTTTTGAAATCCTCTGTCATTCCGGAGCATCTCCCGGAACAGGTCTTACTTGATCGATCACAACTTCTTCACATCTCCATGCGGACTTCTGAAATCTTATCTGGATCATCTCAAGATTTATATCTTCAAACCCTTTACTCCGCATTTTGTGCCACATCTGGCACCACTTGATTGGCTGGGGGAACAGGATTTTCTATGAGTCTCCCCCTGAGCTAGAGCTCACCTTTAATTTTTGGAAGGAATATTAGCACCAGAGTTTGGTGCGGATCCAACCTTTACATTCTCTGAACTTTTCTTTACCCAAATCTTGTTCATCTGATTCCTAACTTCATCTGCATTCATCTTTTGTTTACCCTTGTCTTGATTCTGATTATACACCGAACCTCTTTTGTCCTGATTCTTGCTTCTGCAGACTTTTGCATTATGACTGGACCTATTATAGATTTGGCAAATAACATTTCCTTGCATATTTGACTGATAACCTCTTGATCTGCATTGATTAGCCATATGACCTACTCTATTGCATGCAAAGCATCTACCATTCAATGATTTGTTTATTTGCATATTTCTGCATTCATGAGACTTGTGTCCATACCTTTTGCAGTTAAAGCACTGTCCGGAGAAGGATGAATTAGTCTGATTCATTCTCTTTCTACACTGATTAGCTTTGTGACCAAAGTGATTGCAGCTGTGGTAGTATCCATTGAAGGATGGATATCTTTGAGCATTGGGTTGTCTTACCGAAGGTCTTCTAGGCCTATTCCTTGGATTTTCTGATCCAAAATTCTTTTGACCAGATCCGGAGCTTTCTCCTTTCTCATATCCCAAACCATACTTGTCATCTGCCCTCTTTTGACTTCCAAGAAGAACTTCAAGTTGAGCAGAACTTATCTTGAATTTCTCTTTATATTCATTTGCTATTTGAAGATCTCTTTTGAGAGAAACAATTTGATCCTCAAGTTTTTCTTCATTACCTTTGGCATCTTCAAGATCAGATTCAAGATGTCTGATAATCCTGTCCATCTGGAGGCAATCTTCAGATTTCTCTTTAATAGATTGTCTTAGATTATCTTCAGCTTTTCTTTTCTCTTCAATTTCTTGAGTAAACTTTATAACTCCTGATTCCATTTCATGTCTTATCATAATGACTTCTTTTGATAACTTTTCACATAACTTGGTTTTCTCAGTCAATTCTTCATTTGTATTACTTTCTTCACTTTGTCTTGCCAATTGTTGGAGCAGCTCTTTTCTCTTTTTCATAGAGAGACTTAATTTGTCCTTAAGTTCTCTCAGGAATTCATCAGCCTGTTTGAGTCTTTCCTTTAATTCATTGACTTCAGAGTTTGACTTCAGAGTTTGACTGTTCAAGATCCTCAAGGGCAGTCTTGAGTTGCTCCCTTAAACCATATGCATCCATTTGAACTCCCAGATCTTCCTCAAGCTGTTAGGCTCTATTAGGGAGGAACTTAGCTCTGATACCAATTGTTGATAACTGAGAGGGGGGGTGAATCAGTTATCCTAATTATTTCTTTTTTTGAACTTTCTTATTAATTAATGCAGCATTGAAGTAAACAAACAAACATTACCATGAAATGAGAAACACATGACACAGTATTTTTGACGTGGAAACCCTGTTAAGGGAAAAAATTATGGGGTGATTAACCCAAAGATTATTCTCTGTTAGAAGAATAAGGAATTACAAAATGGCACTTGCCAATTAGGGCTCACTGCCCAAGTATACTACTCACAAAGAGGCACACTGCCTACAAGGAGACACACTGTCTACAGAAGAATGTTATATAATACTTGAACTGATTGGAAGCATCCACATATGCTGGAGGTTAGTTCCGGTTAGGCTCAGTACACTGATCTGCTGCACTTCATCTTTCCTCTTCTCTTTATTCTGCTTTCCTTTCACATACCGGATCTCTCTCTGGCTGTTCCTACTCTACTCTACACTTATTCACACAATAACATCATACAACTTCACTTTTCACAACTAAATCCATCGTGCATATATATCTGCACAAGTAATTTCATCACCTTTCTAGTCGGCATCCGGAACAGTCTATTTTCTCACAACCTCTGTTCTGTCGACTGAATCCTTGCTCATCAAGTAATGCGGATCAAGCATATACTTGTAGATATCATTAATCATGTCAGCCAAACATAATCCATGTCTTCATAACCTTTACTACTGTCAGAAACACATCTGGAAAGCAATCTGATGTTCTGTCAGTCAGTTCTTCCTCTGTTCACACTGTTACTCAGGAATCCGGTATTCAACTATTCATATCTTTTTCCTTGTCCATCACCAGAAGCTAAATCCTTGGAATCTATTACTCAAGGTAGTCCTCTTGACTTCCCCAAATTCGCACTGCACCAAGACACTTCCTCTGAGAGATCTGGACCAATCTGTCAGACCTTGCCACATGCTCTATTCTTGTTCACCGGACCACAACAATCTTCATTCAGACTTCTGGTAGAGACACACCATGACTTGCGGATATGTGGGATGACCTTTGTTGCCATCAATGACAACAACCATGAATCCATATAGTGTCTCTTGCCAACATCAAGAACCTTCAATATGTCAAGATGATAATGATTGTCTCCTCCAAGTAGTAAAGTGTCTTCTTCTCCATGCAGTACTAACAAGAATTGTACCAATAATGAAAACTATCTTCTTCCAGCAGAGACAAGGATTGCTGACCTTGTTACTTCCATACAATCCACCAAGGACTATACCAACAATACAACATCAAACCTCTAATGATATGATGAATGATTAAGTACCCAAGAAAAGTTAATCATCAATGTCATGTCCACATCAGTGACATGTCCAAACTCCAAACTCCAGTAGGCTAGTAGCACTTTGACATCAATGAAAATATTGCCAACAAACTCCCCCTTTGTCATTGATGACAACACACACACAAACATAAACCTTCCTTCCTTTCCTTGAACATTGCTCTTACTCTTTACCCTTTGACATCAATGGCAAGGGTATGTACTTATACCTATTTTCTATAGGAAGTAATCCTCTATGTTGAGAATCTCCCCTGCCTATAGAACTCCCCCTTTGATTGTGATATTCCTCTATCTCTGTCACCGGTTGCTAAATGGTGATCATCATGTGAGTCTTTTCACCTTCCTTTAGTTCCTCATAATTCTTATCTGCCACAACTGAAAGAGTGTAATAGTACAGTAAGGAGTTCTTTGATTCTTTACATAAGGACATGTTGACAATGTTTGATGGATCTTGAGAATCCACTTCCCAACTATGAAGGTATTGTGCACTTATGACAAGTACATTGCCAAAAGATTCTCTAGGATTCATTATCATGAGATTCCTGAGGCTTATCACTAGTTTAATTTCATGGAAGGCATGCCTGATTGTATATTAAAGAGTACTGTCCAAATATTATGAATCAAGACCTAATGAAAATGTATATCTGTATGACTCATCTGCTCTTTATACTTTCTTGAAGACATTGTTGTGACCTACAAGTGTGTCTACCACAAACCTTGAATCTTCATATTTTTGATAATGGCCTATTCCTTCTCTATTAGATTAAGACTTAGACCTCTTCTTATTGTTTTAGATATGAGATATACAAACCTTCTTGTAGACTAACTTCCTGGTCTTTTTTTCCTCTAAATAATACATACACTATTTTGAAGACTATGTGCAAATGGTTTCATTGTGAAACTTACTTTCATATGTCATATGTAGACTTTTGAAAATGTATTCACTCATCATATGCATCTTTTACCTTCACTATACTTGCAATATTTTCTTTCTTATCTTCCCTTTGAAAAGCTTCTCTAACAAATTGGTGAAATGATGAAGACTTCTATACAAGGTGTATAATGGTTGTGTAGATCCCTTATATCTCTTGATAGACCTTAAAGACTCTGCACTGTATCTCTTCTCATCTACTTGGACTTGAAATATTATGTAGGTTTTTCCCATGATAGTGATACATTTTAAATATTTTATGTCTAAACTAGGATTTTATACCTTAAATCTTGTTTGAGTACACCATCTCAATCTTCCTAAGCAATAGTGATGGGGTATTTGAGTCCCTAAGTGGATCATCCTTGTAACTTTGAATTTTTATTCATACACCTACAAACTTTATCAAATCTTGTATACATTCTTCCACTAACATATATTGAATTGTAATGGTAGTAGACCCCCTGCATCTCACTATATTTGACCACAGTCTCAACAGGGTTTTCATGAAATCTAATCTAATTACATTAAAGATCTCTAGATATGATTATTTTTATCTCTGCATAATAAACCTATTGCAAATGTTGCTCTATCCAGTGTATGCACTGTCTCCGTTAGTTGCAACTCCACAAGCCTGCAATACAATAAAAGATATCATAGTTTGCATTTAGGTTTGTAGTGTGTCTAAGACCACTATCTTCCATTCTCCATAGATCTCTGGTGATAATAACATAGATCCCTAAATCTTTAGTAGATTCTTAGATTCTTAACATGGTTCCTTGGTTTATTAGATCATATATGATGCTCGGGGTACTATTATACTATTTTGCCCTCCTCACTAAATAGTCTAAAGAATCCTTAATTCTAGTGTTTTCCTTATCTGGTATGTAGGCCAATTTCCTAAATCCTCAAACCTCTTAGGGTTTCCCTTGATTCCCCTTAAACCCTAAGGTTTCATGGTCAAATCTTACCTTTGTTCTAATTCGTAGTTGACCATCAATTCTCGGTTATTGGTCACTTAAATTATGACCTTGATCCTTTTATATCGTGAAGTCACCGGCCTCGAGTCTTTTATTTTTGCATTTTGTCGAGAGATCTTTGATTCTTAGAACATAAGTCGGCAGGTTCAGAAGTTCGTGAACCACCTAACTTTCTGACTAGTCTCCAAGTCTTACATCTCTAAGCCTTTTCATCATTAGTCTTGCTTTCCTTTGTTTAAAAGAAAGCCTTTCTTGTCGAGAGGTCAGAAGTTCTCCAAACTTCCAAACTCTCATCTTATGGTTTGAAAGTTCTATAAATCTCCAACTCATCAATTGAACATGCTCACTTCTCCCTTGGCACCTTTACTACGATGCCATGTAGTAGGATTTCATGATACCACAGCCTACTAAAGATGACATCACATCCCTTATGTGGCTACAAAATGAGGATAGTTGTAAAGTTTGTCGAGGCCTTAGTTTGATAAAGTAAAATGGCACTAGGTTTTGAAGAAAGAAAGGCAGCAATGGGGCCATTTAAAATCAATGGTAGTGCAGTGTCGTGGTGGAATCTTTCCTACTAGGTAGATTCTTTACAAGCCTATGAGATCTTGTCATGTATCCTAAGGCGTCGGCATCAGCCCAATGCAAAGTAAAAGAAAAGTATGCTACGAAGCTCGCAGGGCTGTCAATTTTCTAGTCGTTCCTTCATCCTACAGTCCAAATTCAAACTTAGGATTTTCAAATGTCCCAATGGAACCAAAGGAATTCAATTGATTTGGTGAGCTTTGTAGGAAAAATTCAAAGGGATGGCTTGATTCTTCAATGTGAGGCGACTCCTATGGCTCGGTGGTAGATATTTGTGTGAGTTGCGATGACTTTTGTGCCCTTTTCTTCAATTCTCTGTCCTCTCTTGCGTATGGGCAATTGTTCCTAGGGTTGTACATCTACCAAAGGCATGGCCTCTATCCTGTTTCACCATTTGTTCCTGGTTCTACATTGATATCTACATTAATGTTCTCAGATCCTGTGGACCTACCTCAACGTCCTCTGCACAAGAATTTGATATAAAAGCATTATAATCTTTTCAGTAGAAAGGAAGGAGTTATTAATTTCTAGGCTATTATGCTACCAAATTTCTTATAGTCAGACCTCTTAGTGTAATTGTAGAATTATCAGAATTTGACTCACTGTGCCTGTAGCTTGGCCTGTCTTTTAGTTAATACACCCATGATTGTAATTAACTATACTATCTTTTTTCTACTACAAGTTATTTTGTATTGTAATAGTTTTTCACCTTCATGATCAATATATGCACAATATCTTGCCTCTCTTATGCTCTAATTTATGTGTTTTTACTTGAAGTTATGATCTATTCTGTGAGTAAAATGGCTCCTCTATAGGTTAGATCTTCATCCCAAAGACTCAATCAGCCCAATAAGTCTATGTGAACCTCCCTTTGTGATTGAGATCATTGTTGTGTCTCTTCCAAGCTTACTACTACTCATTAAATCTGGTGCATCACCTTTATTTCTATTTAGTTCCTTCCTAACCCTTTTCCCTTGCAGTATTAGCACTAGGTTTAGATAATTTTCTCTAAGCATTAGGCTTAGAATGAGGAACCAACCTTCTCTGGAGGTCTAATCTCAACTTGCAAGGTCCCACACCTTGAGATCATTCCCATTGTGTCATTAAAATTATTGGAATCTCTCCAAGATGGGTGTAATTCTATGTGACAACAATTTTTGGCACGTCTGGTGGGACTAGCTTGATGAGCTCTATCATCCATTAAAGGATCTGGTGTGTTCTTCAGTGTATCTTTCCATTCAAGGAAATCTTCAAACAACATGGTGACTCTACTAAATAAATCTACTGTACATCTAGTCCAAGCACTTGAAGAACTTAAAGGATCAGGATTTCGGTGATTTTCCTAGTCTATTTTTCTTTTAGAAGCATCTCAAATCACCTGGTGACTCTCTTTCTTGGTACGTATCTAGTTACTCTCTAGTTGCTAACCTGTTTGCTCTAATTTAGACATCTTTATGTTTGTCTATCTTTTCAATGCTTTAAAATGTCAATTTTTTATGGGAATTATGGCTATTCACCTTCCCCTAATCTAAATACAGGCTATTGGCCCCCATATCAGCAATACCAAGCCCCAAACACCTTTGATTTTATGTCATACGCTTTTGTTGTAGCAAAATATTAGCATCCTCATGATGCTTACCTCCCACCCACCCCTGGTCAGTTTTCTTGCTAGTCAACCACAATAAAACCACTGCATCTCTAATCAATATGACTACCCTCCTATCCCACCTCAAGTGGACTATGATTTTGACAATATGAGTCTCCTGGACATAGCAAGGGACCTGCAAAGGAGGGTAGAGGAAATTCAAGGAGTGGTAGAGTATAACCAGCAATAAGATGAGCTTGCCTATCAGGCTTATCTTCACCAACAACAAATGGAGATACATGAAAGGCCTTGTTAAGAAAGCATGGCCTTGCAGATTGTATCTAAGGAGGAATAGATGAGGCAACTACTTGCCAAAGTCCAGAGTCTAGAAGCCCAATCAGTGCCCTCCATTCCCAGTTTCAGGCATCCTCTCCCTTTTACACATATTCATCCTATTTTAGAGGCATCCCCGAAATTTAAAATTCCAAGCTTTAGCTAGGATAATCCATCTGCACCTCCAAAACCACTTCCCAGTCTTAAATCCCAAGTTTCAGAGGCCCTTTCAGCCCATGTTTCATGTCAACCCTCTTGCCCTAGCCCCAAAGTGGAGGACAAACTAGTCTTTTGGTAGGATACTAGGTTCTATGAGCCACAAAAAGAGATATTTGGGGCTGTTGTGAAACATCTAACTATTAGTGATTTCCCATGCACCAATGAAACAAAAAGCTTAGACCTACTACTAGAAGAAATCAAACCAAATCTGGTGGAGCAATAGTGTGTTGAGCATGAGATTAATGTTAATTCATGTGCAGGGTTGAGTCCTCTTGACTTTGGCTTTTTTGAATAATTTTCCCCTGCTATACACAAGATGAATGAAGGCAAAATACAAAGAAAGCATGGTGAGGAGGTCCAGTTGTAGAGGCAACTCAGGCAGGACAATTTGGAGCAACAGTCAAGGGATGAGGGCATAGTTGCAGAAATTGCTCCAATTGTCTCAAAGGCAAATGGGGCCACTCTTTCCCATGAACTACTTGGTTACATTGAGGATGAAGAAGGTCAAGCATGTTTCCCTATGATAGAAGATGCAAGGGTTGATGATATTGATACGTTTGAGGAGCTCCCATGCTTTATTGATGATATTAATATAGAGATTGAGCATGGGCAAGAACAAATTGAAGATTTGTTCTCTATTATCCAAAGGGATATCAACTTCTTGATGAGGGAGATTTCTCCATCGAGCATGTGCAAGGCCCATTTCTTGAGCCTGATCCAGAAAATCATGAGCATCTTGTTCATAGGGTGGAGGTAGCCATATTTCTAATTAAGCCACAAGAGCTAGAGCATTCAAACCAGTAAGAGAAAAAAGAATCAGAGTAGAGACATGAGATCAACCCTGTTGATTTACATGTCATTTCAAGGGGATACCCTATCAGGCATCTAGCCCAATTGGAGATGCATCACAAAGAGTCACCACTTGTCATGCTTACCTTTCAGCATGAAGTTGAGCATCAAAATGAGTAGGATCAACCCATTTATGCACCTCTTGGTAGTAGCATCAACAATTAGTTTAGGTGGATAGGTGAGTTTATCCCCATTCTTGGGGAAGTGCTCCATCAATTGTCATATGTCAACTCATTCCCCATCTCTTGCTAACTGCCCACAGGCATGGAAAACATTGTAAGTTGTTGAGAAAGGGTAGTTATTTTGAAAAACCAGTTAATGGCTTTGTTTAAGGTCAGTTCTAGTTGGTTAGTTTAGGTGTAGGTTAGTTTTTGTTTCTATTTTAGGTTTCCTTTCAATAAGTGCCCTTGCACTCTGTTGTATTCTCATTAGGAGGATACATGCTTGCTTGTTGTTTTATTTGTCTTGGTAGCTTGTCTAATTGTTTCAACTCCTCTGTCCTTGTTGCAATTCTTTGACCCCATGCCCAATGGATTACTAAGGCGTCTAGTTTCCATGTGTTTAGACAAGCAAACACCCGTGCAAAGTCACCAAAATGTTATACTATTTTTCCCTCCTGGCTAAATAGTCTAAATAATCCTTAATTTTTGTGTTTTCCTTCTCTGGTATGTAGGCCAATTGCTTGAATCCTCAAACCTCTTAGGGTTTCCCTTGTTTCCCCTTAAACCCTAAGGTTTCATGGTCAGATATTACCTTTGTTCTAATTCATAGTTGACTATATATTCTCAGTTGTTGGTCACTTAAGTTATGACCTTGAGCCTTTTATATCATGAATTCACCAGCCCCGAGTCTCTTATTTTTGCATTTTGTCGAGAGATCTTTGAGTCTTAGAACCTACATCAATAGGTTCAGAAGCTTTTGAACCACCTGACTTCTTGACTAGTCTCCAACTCTTGCATCTCTAAGGCTTTTCATCATCAGCCTTGGTTGCCTTTGTTTAAAAGAAAACCTTTCTTGTTGGGAGGTCAGAAGTTCTCTAAACTTCTGAACTCTCATCTTATGGTTTGAAAGTTCTATAAATCTCTGACTCACCAACTAAACACGCTCGCTGCTCCCTTGGTGCCTTTACTGCGGTGCCACATGGTAGGATTTCACGAGCCCGCAGTCTACTGAAGATGACATCACATCCCTTCTGTGCGGCTACGAAATGAGGATAACTATAAAGTTTGTCGAGGCCTCAGTCTGATAAAATAAAATAGCGCTAGGTGCCAAAGAAAGAAAGACAGCGGTGGGGCCATTTAAAATCAACAGTGGCATAGTGTTGTGGTGGAATCTTGCTTGTTAGGTAGATTCTTTGTGCACCTGTGAGATCTTGCCACATATCCTAAGGCATCAACGTCAGCCCAATGCAAAGTAAAATAAAAGTATGTTGCGGAGCTTGTGAGGCCATCAATTTTCTAACCATTCCTTCATCCTATGGTCCCAATTCAAACTTAGAATTTTCAAATGTCCTAGTAGTGACAAAGGCATTCAATCGAGTTGGTGAGATCTGCATGCAAAATTCAAAGGGATGGCTCAATTTTTCAATGTGAGGTGACTCCTATGGCTTGGTGGAAGATATTTCTGCCATCTATGATGACTTTTGGGCCTTTTTCTTCAATTCTTTGTCATCTCTTGTTTATGGGCAACCATTCTTAGGGTTGCAGATCTGCTAGAGGCATGGCCTCTATCCTCTTCATCATATGTTCCTAGTTTTGCATTGATATCTGCATTAATGTTATCAGATTCCATGGACCTACCTCAACATCCTCTGCACAATAATTTGATATATAAGCATTATAATCTTTAATAGAAAGGAAGGAGTTTGTAATTTTTGGGTTGTTATGCTGCCAAATTTCTTGTAGTCAGACCTCTTAGTGTAATTGCAGGATTATTAGAATTTGACTCACTATGCTTGTAGCTTGGCCTCTACTATCTTCTAATTAATCCACCCATGATTGTAATTAACTATAGTATCTTTTTTCTTCTACAAGTTATTTTTTATTGTAATTGTTTCTGGCCTTCATGATCAATATATGCACAATATCTTTCCTCTCTTATGCTCTGATTTCTATGTTTTACATGAAGTTATGATCTATTCTATGAGTAAAATGGATCCTCTATAAGTTAGATCTTTATCTCAAAGCCTCAATCAACCCTATAAGTCTGTGTGAACCTCCCTTTGTGATTGAGATCATCGTTGTGTCTCTTCTAGGCTTACTACTACTCATTAAATCTGGTGCATCACCTTTATTTCCATTCAGTTCCTTCCTAACCCTTTTCCCTTGTAGTATTAGCACTAGGTTTAGATAATTTTCTCTAAGCATTAGGTTTAGAATGAGGAACAAACCTTCTCTGGAGGTCTGACCTCAACTTGCAAGGTCCCACACTTTGAGATCATTCCCATTGTGTCATTAGAATGCTTGGACTCTCTCCAAGATGGGTACAATTCTATATGACAACAGGTACCTCAAGTAACTCTGTAGGGTTTGATAGTCTCATAATTCCTCTAACGGAGTTGTAGGTGATACATGAGGTTTACAAACCATTATGCAAACTTCTAAATGGCTTGACAAAAACCATTAAGATAATATAGATCTCAGACTACCTACTTTTCTTTTAAACATAAATGACTATACCAACATAATCAATGACTCTCAATATCAATTATAGAGTCAAAATGTCCCTTAAGATGTTCATAAAGGATTGTGTTTGATAACACATGAAATTCATTATTTTGTTCTCACTATGTTACATCTTTTGTACAGTGTGGAAAGGTCCTCGAGAATGTTTAAATCATTGTTCACTATCTTGGAATTTGATGTTGTCAAGTCTTCATTGTACTTCACTATATAGACTTATGTTGCATTCTCATACCATTGTCAAGACTTGTTCAAGGTCTCTAGCACTGTCTACTATCTTTTGTATCCTTTCAAAACTCTCATAGAGATTAGTAACCTTCACAATCCTTAAAAATTACAACTTGACAAAAATGCATTTCACACAGTTATTCTAATGGTTTGCAGATCTACAAAAACTTCATAGCTCATAGCACACTTGTAATGTGTGTCCTAGCAAAATCCTAGAAACTACACACACCTTGTATGTTTGAACAAATCAGTAGGGTTATGAGATACTCCTTTCTCATCTTTACTGCTTCTTCTTGCATATTACATTGTTATTCCCTTCTTAGATCATCCTTGTCACTCACTATCACTGTTAAGACACAACCTCTTTGTTTTTGTATATGGGGCTAAATGATACATCAATGATCAGCTCCCCTTGAACTCAAGCTACTCCTTATGCACTTAGTGATGCCTCTTGTGCACTATGCACAAGCTTAGGTTCTTTCTTCTCTTGCTCTTGTTTTATTCTCCAAACTTTCATAGGTTCTTTCTTTTGCTTGGTCAGAGTGTTTGTCTTTTTGTTGTGTCTATATGGTTCCATTAAACTACTTCTACAATACTATGCTCTATGCCCAAAGTTATTGCATTTATAGCATATGACCTTGTAACCAACTAGAGGAACAAAAGAATTATAGTTTCTTGAAAATCCAAAACCATCATTTCTTACTTGTGTACTACAATCTCTTGCAATGTGACCAAGATGGTTGCATTTATAACATAGGATATTACATCTATTTGACAACTCATAAGAACTCTTATTCAAATCAACTTTTCTTGCATGCATCCAACAGTCTACTTCTCTATGACCAAATTCATGACAATAATAGCAATAACCATGAAACAAATTTTCAAACCTAGTCATTTGATATTGTCTTGAATGGAAATATCTTCTAAATTTGTTCTTGTTGGCTTGTGCAGAAGTGCTTTCCTTTTGTGGGACTTGATCTTCCTTCTTCTTACTTCTTTCAATTTTGATAGGGACTTCATTTGACTTTTTGTGCCTTATTAGAATCCTCTTTATAACCAAGTCTTGTCTTATTGAAAGGTGATCTATGCTCATTTAATATCTCATCTAAACATTCAGTGCTCTTTTCAAATTGAAGGTTCTTGTACAACTTGGAGGATGTCTTTTCTATTTTCTTTCTCAAGGAAACCATCTCTAACTCATACCTCTCATAATCTACCTCTTTGGCCTTGAACTAATTTATTACTTCTCCTTCTATTATCTTGACTTCATCAACTTGTACCTTTAGATCTATGATCAGTTTTCCCACTTATTCAAGAGCTGAAAGTGCTTTGGCCTTGGATTCCCTTTCTTCTTAAAGCTGCAACTTTAGTCTTGAGTTTTCTTTTTGAAGTTTTTCAACCACATTGTAAGCATAATAGAGTTCTTCTTCAAGATCTACTTCTTCATCATCCTCTAGATCAGTTTTGACCTCTTCTTCTTTATATGAATGTCTCCTTTCTTTGTCATTATTCTAAACCACAAGGTTGTCCGCTCTTTTAGATACATCACTTATTATGTTAATTGACATGTGTGTTTCATGCCCCAACTCATCATTTGATTTGATTGGTGCTTGTTGATCAACATTTTTCTTAGCACTTCTTCTTCCCTTATTTCCTTTTCTTTTTTCCATAGTATTGAACCACTACCAAGATCAACCTAAGTTTATTAAACTTTTGCAAGGAACCTACTTCTTTGATACCAATTATTGGAATACACTTGACCACTGAGAGGGGGGCTGAATCAGTGGTACAATAAAACTAGTTCATTCAATAATCCAATACTTGTAAAGGCAATTAATTCAAACACACCTGAATACTTAAAGAACAATGAAATCACACAAATTGCACCATGACACATGTATGTATGTGGAAAATCCTAAAAATGTAAAAACCACTATGTGAAATGTTGGTTGGGTTTTCTTAACCAATCCAACTTCACAGGAAAATCACTATTAGGTCTCAATGACCAAATCTCACTGATTACAACTTGTTTAGGAGCACCAACTCCTTATCATCTTAGAAGAACCAAATCCAATCCACTTGGGAGAACCAACTCCAATCACAAATGAAGACAAATATATAGAGTACTACTTTGTTTACAATATCATCATAGATCAAATGAAAAAAACACCTGCAACTGAGCAATATATGTGATACACTTTAATTGATATTACTCACTGCAAACTAACTGATATACCTGATGTATATACTGAGACACATTTGATGCATACATTCACTTCTCCAAACAGAGATCTAATACAAACAAATCACTTGATACTAATCATGAGCATCGATCATGGGCATCCAATACACTATTAATCACTGTCACTGTTATGCTCTGCATTTCACCATTGTCACCGCTATATACTAACATGCTACAAATAGGGTTTCACTGTCATAGCATACATACTTGAACTGATAGCATACAACTAGACTAACAAAGATCACAACCAAATTGATAGAGATCTCATAGCATGCATAAATGCAAGTGATGATTAATACAAACAAGTATCTGAATCCTCTATGGCAAACACTAATTACTCCAAACAATTTCATTCAAAACCTAATTTTGATTTGATCTGCAATCTTCTTTTAACCAAATGGTTTCTCACTTTTTGTCATCCACCCTACAAAAATATGTGCTTGATTCATCATATCATTTCACTCCACTCTACTCCCTTCAGTCTACATGCATACATCAACAATCTTCTTCATCACTTATACATAGGATATTTCTTCAAAACTCCATCAACATTAATGGATGATTCTTCAAAAACTTTTATCAGCAACCCTACATAGTAAAATGTGCTTCATTTATCATCACATACCACCTTCTAAATCCATGGGACACAAAGATAAATTTAAGTTTTAAAACTGTCTAACTGACGAGTCAAAGAACTGTTTACAGTACTACCTAAACTATTGTCAAACAAGGCATACAAGTAGTTTCCTGTCAAACAACAAACTTTGGGAAAAAAACCGTTAGCAATTTGAATACCCACTATTGATATCTTATTTTGTGCCACTGAAGGATTAAACACTCACCGTTGATATGTAGTTTGGCACTCGTTTATAAAACATGTCTCGGACCAATCGGTTACAACTAGGACACGGGGCTAATTACCTTATGATGAACAAGATTTAAGTTGTCACTTAAGTTTCTACTAACCGTTGATACCAAGTCACTATCAAATTAGAACATAAAGTGAGCCAATCACTAATTCAACATTACTTTTAGGCTTAGGGTTTTAGCACTTTAAGATTTAGGTCTTCAAAAACAAACCCTAATATGCCATCAAACAAAAAAAGATCCTTCTCTTCTACAAACAACCTTTGTCTCCTTCATGTTTGTCATTCTATAATCATGACTGAGAACTATCAATATGCAGAGGTATATTCAAGTTAATGCAGTTGTTCCATTACAAGATCCAAAATGCAACTTATCCAAGTGAAGATACAGTCTCTGTGACTAAGACTACTCCTCTATAGGACTATCCCTCAACAGATATGGGTTGCTTTATACTTCTCTACACTTTATCCTAATAGAGCCATAGGACTCAATATGTAGAGGAAGACCATTGATGACTGAATACCTCTACCACAGAATGATGACTAAATGCTATATCACAGACATGATCAACTGATCAATGACTAATGTCAAGAACCTTTAAGATGTCAAGATGATAAGGATTGTCTCCTCCAAGTAGTAAAGTGTCTTTTTCTTCATGCAGCAGTAACAAGAACTGTACCAACAATGAAAACTACCTTCTTCAAGTAGAGACAAGGACTGATGACCTTGTTATTTCCATACAATCCACCAAGGACTATACCAATAATACAACATCAAACCTCTAATGATATGATGAATGATCAAGTACCCAAGAGCAGTCAATCATCAATGACATGTCCACATTAGTGACATGTCCAAACTCCAAACTCCAGTAGGCTAGTAGCACCTTTGACATCATTGACAATATTGCCAACAATCCTCAACAAGTATTCCAGTACTTGGTTAACTCTCTTTGTTTGTCCATCTGTTTCTAAATGATAGGCTGAGCTTATGTTTAACTGAGTCCCAAGCACTAAGAACAATATTTGCCAAAACCTTGAGGTCATCTGTGCATCTCTATATGAGATAATCTTTTCTAGAACTCCATGCAATCTAAAGACCTCTTGAATGAATTTCTTAGCAATTATATAGGCCCCATCAGTAAGATCTCTAGCTATAAAATGTGCTACCTTGGTTAACCTATCTAGCGCTACAAGGATTGCATCATGTCTATATCATGAGATAGGAAATCCCTGAACAAAGTCCATACTAACTACCTACCATTTCCATTCAGGAATTTCATGAGGATACAAAAGTCTTGTTGGATGTTGATGTTTATCTTTAACTCACTGACTCTCCAAACATCTTGCTACAAATCTTGTAGCATCATTTTTCATTCCCTTCCAAAATATAGAGGTTTTACATCTGCTAATAGTTTTGTCACACCTGGGTGACTAGAATAAGGTGCAAAGTGCGCTTCTTTCCACACTAGGTTCCTCAAATCTTGCTGATTTCGGACATACATCATGTTCTTATACCTCAAAAGTCCATTAGATTCAAAACTAAATCCTTTATATCTTGCATCCTGAGAATTTTCCTTTAGAGCCTTTAGGACTTGTTCATAATACTCATCTCTCACTGAGTTTTTCAATACTTGCTCTCTAAAATCAGAATGCACTAACAACATTGCTGCAATATGCCTTTTATGGCTCAGGGCATCTGCTACTCGGTTTTATTTTCCCTTGATATAACCAATTTCAAAATCATAATCAGATATAAGCTCCAAGCACCTTCTTTTTCAATCATTAAGGTTTGGTTGGGTGAAGATATACTTAAAACCTTGATTATGAGATTTAAGTTTAAATCGCTTTGCAAGTAGATAGTTTCTCCATACTTGGAGAGCATGCACAACTGTTGCTAGCTCCAAATCATGTGGAGCATAATTTTGCTTGTACAGTCTCAACTTTCTAGACTCATAGGCCACTACTTGACCTTATTGGATTAATACACCACCTAATCCTTCTTCGAAGGCATCGGTTATAACAACAAAAAGACCTTCCAGATTTGGAATTCAGAGGATTGGTGTCAAAGTCAACTTCTCCTTAAGGATTTTAAAGGCCTCTTCACACTTCTCTGACCATTCAAATCACTTCCCTTTTCTTTACAAAGAAGTAATCAGGTGGGAAAATTTAGAGAAATTCAAAATGAACTTATTGTAGTATCTTGTTAAGACCATAAAACTACGGACTTCATGCACATTTCTAGGTGCAGGCCATTCTAGAATAGCTTTTATCTTAGAAGGGTCCACTACAATTCCCTTTTCAGAGATTATGTGGCCCAACTACTGAACTTACATATAAAAGAAGGTACATCTAGATAGCTTACCATACAACTTGTGCTCTCTAAGACATTGTAAGACTATCTATAAATGTTGATAATGTTCTTCCTCATTGCAGGAGTAGATCAGGATATCATCAAGAAAAACTAACAAAAACTCATCCAAATATTCTCGAAAGACACTGTTCATCAGATTCATAAAAGTTGTTGGGCCATCAATGGTTAACCCAAAAGGTAAAACTGTGAATTCATAATGCCCATACCTTGTTCGAAAGGTTGTCTTATGAATGTGATGCAGAGATGGGTTCAACTCAATCAAAATTCTTCAAGTTTCAAGAACTTCCTTCATAGACAATCTTTCTTCCACAAGGCAAAATTAAGGTTTCCAACACTCCCAACCTTACCAAGGTTACCAAGGACCTATTCATCCCTCATGGACTCAAACTCAAACAAACTAAACTCTTACCAAGCTCTACTTACTTCAAACTTTGACCATTCCCTTATTGGTTGCCCCAATTCCAAGTAGTACAACAAATTGACTAAATCGGGCATAATTTTCAAGCCAGATGTGATCTCACAAAAAAAGCACATTTTTTAGTACCCATTACACCCTTTGTTAACATATTTCAAAATGGATAGGGGTTGTTTCAGAGAGTGTCCTTTGAAAATTGACTGTCCTATTTTGCAACTAGGCTCAATTAGCCCTCCTAAACATGATTTCTAACCATATCTCTCTAATACAACATCAAACACACAAAAGAAATAGATTTTTAGATACCCATTGGGGATTTATTCAACATATCTCAAACTCAATATAGGTTACTTTGAAACAAAAGGCTCAAAAAGTGATTGTCTCAGTTTGTCAATAGGCCTAATTAGGCCACTTTTACAAAGCAACCTCTATGTAATCACCTTCCCAATTTCATATCTTTTCTTAGACCTTCTCCAAAGATTTCAAATAGCCTAAAACAACCATTTTCAAGATGGGAAACATCCACTAAGCCATCAATTTACCAAACCCTCATTTTTCCTAGTTTTTGTAGGGGTTTATTGAAAATCAACATTCTAGATCACCTACAACTTTTCCAATGCCTCAAACACATCCAGTTATGTCTACACATGCTTTACAAACATTCACATAACCCTTACTCATGCATTTTATGCCATTTTCAACTCAAAGCCATCATTTTGTTTAGAAAACAGGGCTATAACTATTTTTGGGAAAAATCTTATAACTCTCCTCAATATGGATAGAAACAACTCAAATCAAATAAAAATCAAAGTTCATTCATACCAATATCCAATTCCAAATGTTTCATGCAATTAAAAGTACAGTACAGAGCCGTACTCTGCATTATAACAACAAATTACATAGTCATTTCTGAGAAAAAAATAGAGTTTATTCATCATTTTTCAAGTACAAGCTCCTTCTCCATCTACATTAGAACTTCACCTCCCTATCCATTCAAGCCTCTTCAAGGCATATTTAAACTTGTTTCCCTCCTAAGACTCTTCAACATCCAACTCATGAAGATACAAAACCACTTTTGAACCAAGTGACTGTTCAACTTCCATACTTTGTCCATATTTACAACTTTTTGACACTATTACAAAATATGACTAATTACATGATAAAAATGGTCTCTTATGACCTTATTGAACCCCCAAGACTCAAAACACCCTAAAACAACCTATCAAGGACCCTATTTGATCAAATTTGTACAAATGAACTTGGTGCCCCTGTACCATACACCCGGAGAAGAAAGAGATTCAAGTCCACTTGAATAAGGAATATCATCAAGAAAAATATGTTTGATAGTCTCTGACTGATGTCTTGCATTTCCTACATTCCATCCTTCTTGAAACCAAGTAATGTCCGCTTCATTTTCTCTCTTAGCTTTCCTATCTTCTTGATCATGTTCTTAGGGCTGTCAAATGGAAATAACTTCTTATCTGCTGCTTTGGATACCTGCACCTGAATAATGACAACTTCATTCATAAAAACAACTTGGTTGGTACCATTACCAACAATGCATTCTTTACTTTGCTTCTCACACTCCTTTGGTGATCCCTGTAATATAACATCATCTAACTACAAGACCTTGGTCTGTAACTCTGTAACAACAACCTTATCAGAAACTTCATTATCAACATCAACTTTATCAACAACATTAACAGTAATATGCCCTTCTACTTTTTCAACTTGCTCTTGAGACTCAAACAACTAAAAATGAAATAAAGGCTTATCCACAACCATGTCTACTTTGTCTTCTTCAATGCTTAATGTCAAAGATATACTCACCACTTCATTACTTACCTCTTCCTTTATTGTTGTTGTCCATACTTATCTTTTTATTCTTTGAATAATCTTTCTAATGGGCCATGTAACCTTCCTCTTAACTGATAAGTTCTGACTTAGTGCTCTTTTGAGAAACTGCTCCATCTCATCTTCCATTCTTCTTCTCATCTCTTCCATAGCTTGACCTATCTTTTGTAACTCTTGCTTAAGACTTTCTATTTCTGCCTTGGCATCTCTTTCCTTCTTCACACTTGTCTCTTTTATCTTATCTTTCTTCTTCTTTTGTGAACCCCTAGCTAGCAAGTACCTTCTAAACAAATCCATCTTTCCTCTAGCAAGTCTCTCCTTTCTTCTTATTATCTTTGCCTCACCTAGGTCTCTTCTCTTTTCCTCTACCTAGTCTTTTGGCAATCAGGTTCTCTCCTCAACCTACACAAAAACAAATACAAACTCTCTAGCCTAACCTTCTAATCTCTGATACCAATTGATGTAGAGATGGGTTCAACTCAATCAAAATTCTTCAAGTTTCAAGAACTTTCTTCATAGACAATCTTTCTTCCACAAGGCAAAATTAAGGTTTCCAACACTCCCAACCTTACCAAGGTTACCAAGGACCTAATTATCCCTCATGGAATCAAACTCAAACAAACTAAACTATTACCAAGCTCTGCTTACTTCAAACTTTGACCATTCCCTTGTTGGCTGCCCCAATTCCTAGTAGTACAGCAAATTGACTAAATCGGGCATAATTTTCAAGGAAGATGTGATCTCACAAAAAAAAGCACATTTTTGAGTACCCATTAATTCCTTTGTTAACATATTTCAAAATGGATAGGGGTTGTTTCAAAGACTGTCCTTTGAAAATTGACTGTCCTATTTTGCAACTAGGCTCAATTAGCCCTCCTAAACATGATTTTTGACCATATCTCTCTAAGACAACATCAAACCCACAAAATAAATAGATTTTTAGATACCCATTAGGGAGTTCTTCAACATATCTTAGGTTACTTTGAAATGGAAGGCTCAAAAAGTGACTGTCTCAATTTGTCAATAGGCTTAATTAGGCCACTTTTACAAAGCAACCCCTATGTAATCACCTTCCCAATTTCATATCTTTAATTATAACTTCTCCAAAGTTTTCAAATAGCCTAAAACAACCATTTTCAAGATGGGAAACATCCACTAAGCCATCAATTTACCAAACCCTCATTTTTCCTAGTTTTTGGAGGGGTTTATTGAAAATCAACATTCTAGGTCACCTACAACTTTTCCAACACCTCAAACACATCTAATTATGTCTGCACATGCTTTACAAACATAAACATAACCCTTACTCATGTATTTTATGCCATTTTCAACTTGAAACCATCATTTTGTTTGCAAAACCTAGAAAATAGGGCTATAACTATTTTTGGGAAAAATCTTATAACTCTCTTCAATATAGATAGAAACAACTCAAATCAAATGCAAATTAAAGTTCATTCATAGCACTATCCAATTCCAAACATTTCATGGCATAAAAGTATAGTACAAAGCCGTACTCTGCATTGTAACAACAGATTACACAGTCATTTCTGAGAAAAAATAGAGTTTATTCATCATTTTTCAAGTACAAGCTCCTTCTCCATCTACATTAGAACTTCACCTCCCTATCCATTCAAGCCTCTTCAAGGCATATTTAAACTTGTTTCCCTCCTAAGACTCTTCAACTTCTAACTCATGAAGATACAAAGCCACTTTTAAAGCAAGTGATTGTTTAACTTCCATACTTTGTCCATATTTACAACTTTTTGACACTATTACAAAATATGACTAATTACATGATAAAAATGGTCTCTTATGACCTTATTGAACCCACAAGACTCAAAACACCCTAAACCAACCTATCAAGGACCTTATTTGATTAAATTTGTACAAATGAACTTGGCGCCCCTGCACCAGAATGCCATCATCCTTCAACCTTAGTTGGTGATAACCTGACCTCAGGTCAATCTTTGAAAATACTATTGTTCCACACATTTGATCAAAAAGATTATCTATGTGTAGTAGAGGATTTTTTTTATCATTTATTTGTTAAGCATACGATAGTCTATACACAAACGTAGGGTACCATCCTTCTTCTAATCAACCCTTTAGATAATAGTTCCAAAAGTTGTGATTTCAACTCCATTAGCTTGATGGTTGTCATCCGATATGGTGCCTTAGACACCAGTTTGGAACCAGGAATAATATCAATAAAAAAATTGAAAACCCTTTTCAGGGGCAAACCTGGAAGATTTTTAAGAAACACATCCTGATATTCATCAAGGATAGTCTTCTGCTAAAGTTCCTTTTGGTTTCCCAAATTCCTCACCTTTTTCATTCAATTCTTCCATTTTGACCGCAAATATTTGGCAACCCTTTCAACTAGCTCTCTTCAATTGCATCATGGAAATTTATTTAATTTTTATTTCTTGTTGCACTCCTTGAATTAGGAGGGCATTGCTAACATTATCTAAAAATTTGACTATCTTGGAAAAGTAGTCTACCTTTGCTCTATGCTGCCATAACTAGTTCATACATAGGGTGACATCATACAATCCTAGAGGGGCTGCATATAGATTGACTTCAATAGAAAAAGTGGGTAGATTCAGTCTAGCTTTGAACAAGAAAATTGCTCTACCTGAGTTCGTCTTTTTTTCATATTTTACTTACCATGGCTTCGCCATGAATCCAGCTCATTTAGGAATTTTACAAAGTAAGCTCAGTGAAATAAAATTCTCATTTTCTCCTGTATCTATGAGAATTAAAATAGGAATGTTAAATAAGTTACTTGTAGTTTTAGTGGAACTAATTTGGTATTCTTCTTGGCGGTTGTCCAAAATGGCATGGATACGTTTTTTAAAGGTTGTTTGTTGTGATGGAAAAGGATTACCATGATATGGGTTTCTTTGGCTCTCAGTGGGGCACTGGCTAGCATAGTGGTCTCCTTCACACATAAAACATCCTAAAGGGGGACCTTTCTTTCCTAAAGGGTGGTTAGGATTATCATAATTCTTTATAGAATTATTGTCCTTGTTCCCATCCCTAGGTTCATTTCTTTTGTACCTAGAACCTTTACCATAGTTTCTCCCTCTAGATTCTTGATTTCTATTCTCCTTTTGAAAGGTGTCAAAGAATGATTCCAATTGAATTTGTTGTGGGATTTATCCTAATATCTTGAAATGTATTTGATCTTTTGTTCTTGTTTGATGGCTTTCTCAAAAAATTGATCCATGGTCATGGGTCCATGGATATCTACTTCTCCACCAATTTGATCATTCAAGCCCATAATAAACTTCCTTATCCTAAATATTTCATCCTTCTCATATTGGGGTATATATTTCAACAACCTTGATCTAAATTTCTCCTAGTATTTAGTGATAGTCATATCTCCTTGATACGGATTTTGAAAATCTCTTATTTTATGATCAAAATATAACAATTGGAGCAACCATCTTTTCAAGAAAATGGCCACAAAATGATCCCAAGTTAGACTAAAGGAACTCAACCCTAATTCAATTTTCTTATTCATCCACCATGTGGATGCTTCTCCTGCTAAATGGTAGGCTCCCCACATAGCCTTAGTGATCTCAAAGTAATTCCTTATCTCAAAATATTTTTTCATCTCTATCAACCAAGCCTTGGCTGCATCTCCACTCACATTTCCATCAAACTTAGGGAGAGTAACCTTCTTCATGTCTATAGCTAACTCATTACATCCTCACTATGAACTAGAGAGTCTTGTTTACTTTCGCTTGGTTCACCTTGAAAACTATGTTCTTCCCCTCTTTTAAAGTGATGTTCACGATTGTTTTCTCCCCCTCTCACTTCTTGTTCTAGTGTTTCCAATATCTCTTTTGTTTCATTTAAAATAGGCAAGATTTGGTCTAATTTTTCCATTGGGTTATCTTCAGGATTTTGGCCTTCCTAGCTCCCTCTTAGATGGTTTCCAAAGTAATCCATGATAGTATTTTATCCACACCTATCATTTACATAAATATTCATTAAGAATGAACTTTTCTATGCCTAAAATAAAACTTCATCATATGTTAAATATAGAATACTCAGATATTTCACATATACTATTTTTGTACTGAAAACCACAATTTTACTTTATTTACATAGTGGATTGACATCCTTATTTTAATACAAAACTTCTCTATTTATGTACATATATTTATACTTGGGTGACTACAAGTTACTATATGATAGAGGAATTTCTTCAGGTTCCTCTTCCTTGTCAGAATCAACTAATGCAAATTTGCAGGGTGGGTGTATAGGTAGGTACTCCATCATCACCTCCCTTCCTATGGCTAGGGAATTTCAACCACACCCAACGGGCATGCCACTATTTGTAGAAGGTTTACTAATATTTACAATAATAGGGGCTATCAAATTCTCTACTTCCTCTAACCGTTTCCTCCTCTTGAGGTGGATATTCTTGAGTGCATCATCTAGTGTTTCAAAATCAGTGAGCCAAGTTGGTGTAGTCATGGTAGGAGGGTTTACAGAATGAACTGTCGGGACCATGTAGCAAGAGTAAACACAACGGAAAAAACTCAAGAAATGGAACCAATGCAGATTTAGTCATTTAGTATACCATAGAATTCAAATACAATCTAGCAGGCACATGCGGGCTTAAAATTAGGGCTCACAGGCCTGATTACATACAAGCGCAAGATACAGCTTTGAAGCTCCTTTGCACAAAATATAAACTATGAACTTAGTGATAACTTCTAAACTACTTTCCTAAGGATTTGTGACATCAATATATATCCTTTCTAGACCAATAGATTCCTTTGTGTTGGCCAAGGAAGGTCACAAACTCCAATGAAGAGCTATAATGTGTACACAGATAGGTCGGACCTAAATGCATAGAACACTTCCTCAACTAAATGGAATAACATACGGACCCTTGGGGAAGGTCGGCCATGAACCAAAGATCATCAAATGATGTGTCATTAAGATCCACAAGTCTAGGAATGATCCGCAAGCCTTCTCCTTTAGCTGATTGTCTAAGATTGTCAGGATGCTCTGCTCTGAGAAACAGTTGATCTTCTGATAGCAATATCTTTCTGGTAGTTGATCCAAATGATCTGAATTCTTGATATGATGTAGATGAATGAATGTAGATGCTAAATCTATATCTGTCAGGTGTGAAATGCCAATACCGGACCACAAACTGAAAACTGTTTCTGACTAAACTACCTGAACTAAACTGAAAAGAAACAAACTGCAAACAAACTGAAATGCAAATGTTTTTTTTGGTTGATGCAAGATTGCTCTTGAACCAGAGATGCTCCTGCATCAGACATCTGGGGTTATTGAAAAAGTGAGTCCCTCACTTTGCTGGGGCTAAGGGAGAACCAAGATGGTCCACCTCAGCCTAAGAAATCCATGATGAATCTTCTTCCGGTCTACCTTTCCACTTCACAAGATATTCTTTGTATTGTCTTCCTCTAGTGCTACACCCAACTCTACTGTCCAAAATGTCTTCTATCTGCTCCGGTGCTTTGTGTGGTAATTGCTTCTTCAAATCTTCCATGCTGTCACTGAACTCTACTTCATGATACTGATAAAGATTTGCAATGTTTAAAATAGGTGATATACCCAATGTCTCTGGTAATTCCACTTCATATGCATTTCTTGAGTATCTTACAACTTTAAAACTTCTTCATCTTCAACTTGTTATATGTCCCAACTAGAAATCTCTCCTTTCTCAAGTACACCATCACTTCATCTCCCACTTCAAATTCCTTATGTCTTTTCTTCTCATCTGCCTTCTCTTTGTACTTACTGTTCATATTCTCCATATGCTTCCTCACCTAATTATGCACTACCTTCAGATGATCTACAAATTCTTCTACTTCTGCACTCCTCTTTTCTTCCATGCTAATACCTCTTAATTTTGCTACTCCTCTAGGATTCACTTCGGTAACAATCTCAAAAGGTGTTCTTCCGGTACTCCTATTTAATGAATTATTATATGCAAACTCAGCTTGTGAAAGAATCAAATCCTAACTTCCTACCTTCTCTCCAACCAAACATGTCAACAAGTTTCCCAAACTCTTACTCACTACTTCTATCTGTCCATCAGTCTGTGGATGAAAAGCTGAATTGAACTTCAAATTTGTCTTCATCTTCTTCCAAGGTGTCTTCCAAAAGTATCCAACAAACTTTGTATCTCTATTTGAAACTATACTCCTAGGTGATCCATGCAATCTCACAATCTCCTTGAAAAATAGGTTAGCTACATGCACTACATTGGTTGTCTTCTTAAAAGGTATGAAATGAGCCATCTTTGAAAATTTGTCAACCACTACAAATATTGAATCATGTCCTCTCTATGTCTTTAGCAATCCCATTACAAAATCCATGCTTATGTCTTCCCAAGGTCTCTCCAGTATTGTCAAAGGTTTATACAATCTAGTGCTCTGACTACTTCCTTTTGCAAATTGACAAACTCTACAATTCTGCACAAATCTTCGAACATCTTTATGTATCTGAGGCCAAAAGTAATTTTCACTCACCAAAGCCATTGTCTTATCAATGCCAAAATGTCCTGCCAATCCACCTCTATGCTTCTCCTTGATCAAATTATCTCTCATTGAACTTCTAGGTATGCACAACTAACTTCCCTTGAACAACATATCTTCTTGAATGAAATAATCCAACAACTTACTCCTATCTATCACAACAGGTTCCTTACATGCTTTCCAAGGTCCAGCAAAATCATTGTCTCCCTCATACATGTTCTTCAATTCATCGAAACCCAATACATTAACTCTCATCTCTAACAACAAGTTTCTTCTTCTACTCAATTCATCAGCAACTTTATTTGATTTTCCACTCCTATGCTTCAACACAAAAGTATAACTCTGCATGAACTCTACCCATCTCATATGTCTCTGATTCAACTTACCTTGACTATTCAAATACTGCAAAGCTTGATGATCTGTAGTTAACACAAACTCCTTAGGCAACAAGTAATGTCTCCACTTCTTCAAGGCTTGAATTATGGCATAGATCTCCTGGTCATAAACTAAATATCTTCTCCTTGCATCATTCAACTTTTCAATGAAATATGTTATAGGTCTTACTTCTTGACTTAAGACTGCTCCAATTGCACTTCCACTTGCATCACAATCAACTTGAAATACCTTATTGAAATCTAGTCATGCTAAAATAGCTTTCTCTGTCACTTTCTACTTCAACAACTCAACTTTTATCTGCTCCAGACATCCACTTGAAATCTTTTCTGTCACTTCCCATTGTCTCTGTCATAGGGTTACAAATTGAACTAAAATTTCTAATGAACTTCCAGTAGAAACTAGCCAGTCCATGAAATGATCTAACCTCTCCAATGCTCTCTGGTGTAGGCCATTCAACAATTGCTTTCACTTTCTCAGTGTCCATCTTCAATCCTTCCGCATAAATCACAAATCCCAAATATACCAACTCTTCCTTCATGAAACTACATTTTTTGATGTTTATCAGCAATTTCTCTTCTCTGATTCTCTACAAAACTTGTCTAATATGCCACAAATGTTCCTCCTTTGTCTTACTAAAAATTAGAATATCAGCCAAGTATACAATCACAGACTTACCCAAGAATTTCTTTAGAACTTCATTCATCAATCTCATGAAAGTACTCGGTGCATTTGTCAATCCAAAGGGCATCACTAACCACTCATACAATCCTTCATTTGTCTTAAAAGTAGTCTTCCATTCATCACCTTCTCTGATTCTGATCTGATGGTATCCACTCTTCAATTCTATCTTTGTGAAATATCTTGCTCCACTCAAACAATCCATGATATCATCCATTCTAGGTAAAGGAAATCTATACCTAACTGTGATCTTGTTTATTGCTCTAGAGTTAGTACACATTCTCCATTCTCTATCTTTCTTTGGTACTAGCACTGCAGGTACTGCACAAGGAGTCAAACTTTCTCTAATCAAACCTTTTCTCAACAACTCCTATATCTGTCTATTCAATTCTTCATATTTTGCCAGTGTCATTCTATGTGCTGCTTTGTTAGGCAAACTTGCTCTGGTATAAGATCCATGTGATGAATGATACTCCTTATAGGTGGTAATCCTTCAGGTACATTATCTGATATGATGTCTTCATACTCTGTCAGCAATTCTCTTATCTCCTCCGGTTGTGATTCTTCAGTCTCTTTCTTCAATGCTTCAAGCTTCTTAGGAATCAAGGCATAACACATATTCTCATGTCTCAAACCATCTAGAAATTTTCTTCCATCTACCAAACAGATTCTAGCATTCCCACATACTTCACTCTTCAGATCATCCTCCAAAGGAATCAAGGTAATTCTCTTTCCATTTGTTGTTATAGTATATGTATTCTTTCTCCCATCATGTATTGCTTTTCTATCATACTGCCAAGGTCTACCCAACAAGATATGGCAAACATCTATAGACATAATATCACACAAGACTTCATCATGATAAGATCCAAATGAAATTTTACTAAACATTGTTCACTCACCAGTACCTTATGATCATCTTGAATCCATGCTATCTGATAAGGCTTAGGGTGTTTCAACCTTTCCAACTTCAGCTTAGTCACCATCTCCTCTAAAACTAGATTATCTAAACTACCACTATCAATTACAACTTTGCAACACTTACCTCCTGATTTGCATCTGAATCTGAACAAACTCTTCCTCTGCAGTGGTTCCTCATTTTCCTCTATTTGAAATAATGCTCTCCTCATCACCAATGATTCTCCTTTCTCTGGATTGCCAACTGAACTAGGTGATCCTACAGGTTCTTCAACATAGGCTGGTCTTCCACTATATTTTGTCCTCTTACTTGTACTACCCTAATTACATTCAAATGCTCTATGTCCTTCACCTCCACACTTGAAACAAGTACCTCTAAATGTTCTCTTATCAAATGCTCTTCCTTCTCTCCTGTATCCTTCATTCGAATATGCGCTAGGGTTTCCTCTCTAGTAAAAGTCTCTATCATCTCTCTGGTAAGCATTGTTATCTTTGTCATCCTTCTTCAACGGGCTATCAAACTTGTTCTACTCTGGATACAATCTGTCTCCTCTGGAATAAGTCCTACCTCTCTAAAATTTACCTCCCCTAGCGCTCTATCTCTAATCATTCCTCTTATTCAACTTCTCTTCAACTTTCAATGAAAATTGATATGCTTCCTCCAAAGATGTCATCCTTACCAAGCTTAGCTCTTCTTGAATGTTTAATCTTAGTCTTTTGATGTTTCTAGCTACTTTCTCCTTGCTTCCTTCACTATGTCCTATTCTTATGATCATTTTGTGAAATTCTTCAGTGTGCTCTTTCATAGATTTCTCCTTTTGCCTTAGATTCTGCAATCTCTTCAACAACTCCAACTCATAGTCAATAGGTATAAACCAATTCTTCAACATTGTCACCATTTGGTCCCACTTTGTAATCTTTTCTTTCTCTTTTCTATTTCTTTTCAAATGAAATTCCTTCCACCATATAGCAGCATGTCCTTTCGACTTTGTCTTTGCAAATTTCACCTTCTCTGGATCTTCAATTTCCTCATATTCAAAGTATTATTCTATGTCATGTATCTAGTCAATCAATTCTTCAGGGTTCAAATTACTAGTATAATTCAGCACATCAACTCTAGGTCTCTTTCCAATCTTTAAAATAGCTCATAACATCTTTACTTGATCTGATTCCTCTTCTTCATCACCTCCTAGGGTTTCTCCAGTTAGTTCAGCAGATTGAAATTCTTCTTCCTCATCACTTTCAACATTAGGTCTTGGTGTTAGTCCTCTTCACCTATCTTCCTTAAAAACATCCAAACAAATTCGTAATGTTTTCATCATCTCCATCATTTCATCCATTCTACCATTCATTGTTCTAATAGAAACAACTCTCCTCAGTGGCATTCTTCCTAAGATCAAGTGCAAATTGCCTCAAGTTCGGTGATCGGGCTACAAGGTGACAATTGCCTCTCAATCGGCGATTGGTTGCGACACAAGTAACCTGCCTCAATTCAGCGATCTGTTCACAACAAGATCTTATGAAATTCCCTTTCCAACTTTGGTCAATCCACTCCCAAAGATTTGAACTTTCACTCTGATACCACTTGGTGCAGTCACGGTAGGAGGGTTCACATAATGAATTGTCTAGACCGTGCAGCAAGAGTAAACACAATGGAAACAACTCAAGAAATGGAACCAATGCAAATTCAATCATTCAGTATACCATAGAATTCAATTACAATCTGGCCAGCACATGCGGGCTTATAATTAGGGCTCATAGGCCTGATTACATACAAGGGCAAGATATAGCTTTGAAGCTCCTTCGCACAAAATCTAAACTATGAACTTAGTGATAAATTCCAAACTACTTTCTGAAGGATCTATGACATCAATATATATCCTTTCCAGACCAATAGATTCCTCTACATCAGCCAAGGAAGGCCACAAACTCCAATGAAGAGTTGTAACATGTACACAGATAGTTTAGACCTAAATGCATAGAACACTTCCTCAACTGAATGGAATAACATGCGGACCCTTGGGGAAGGTCAGCCATGAACCAAAGATCATAGAATGATGTGTCATTAAGATCCACAAGTCTAGGAGTGATCCACAAGCCTTCTCCTTTAGCTGATTGTCTAAGACTGTCAAGATGCTCTGCTCTGAGAAACAGTTGATCTTCTAATAGCGATATCTTTCTGATAGTTGATCCAAATGCTCTAAATTCTTGATATGATCTAGATGAATGAATGTAGATGCTAAATCCAGATCCGTCAAGTGTAAAATGCTAATACCAGACCACAAGCTGAAAATTACTTCTAACTGAACTGCCTGAACTAAACTGAAAAGAAACAAACTGCAAACAAACTGAAATGCAAATGTTTTTTTTGGTTGATGCAAGATTGCTCTTGAACCAAGGATGCTCCTACATCATAAGTCCCATCTATGTAACTCACTTTCTCCTTCATTACTAACTTAGGAGATGACTCTTTCTTAATAGAGACCTTAGGCATATTCCTATCTTTTCTTTTCTTGGTTTACATTCTTGTCCTTCTCTTTCCTGCCATTATGGCACAAGAATGATCATTTTATCACTAGCATATCTTGCCAAGCTACAAAATCTTGCAATGAGCTCCTAGGTCCAAGTGTTTGTTGGCAACTTGTGAATGATGTATAAAGATGTTGTAATTGATGGCAACAAGAAAAGGAACAAGGTTAGAACAGAAGTTTTGGTCTGCTGAAAAACACTTAGCCACTTTAGTCAAGTGTTGGCAGTACACAAGAAACAATGACAGAAAGGCAATATAATGATTGGCATTGATTCACAATTAGAGATATGTTCATGCGGTTCTGGTATATTATTTGTATCTCTTTGATGACCCTATATCCAATTCTTTAGCTCTTGACAAGTACTAGAAGCATATACTCTAACAGACTAAGCCTGGAAAGATAGAGTATGTTGTGATTTAGAGCAAAACACTCATTTGTTTTGATCCACATTCCTCCATTGTTACATATCTGGTTATGCAATTTTGAGGAGTTGTAAACACATGTTTGAAGTATCAAAATCTAGAGTTCCAAGTTCTAAGCTCCATTAGAGAGACAGTTATAAATGCCTACGTATCACTACTTGGTATGGTGTAGTTTGACTGTGAGAGGGCACGTGTTCCAGTGGTCTGCATTCTACCGCAAAAGAATATTTCACTCTACAATTGTGGAGGTATGATCTATGATATGTGAAGAGTCTCTGATATGGATTTGAGAAAGTCTCAAGTGGTCTACATAGGAAGATGTTGTTTGACAGTTGAACTGAACTAGTGAACAATCTGTGGCTAAGGTCGACATGACAGTATGATGTGTATGCGGTAAGTTTTGGTGTTTGGAATTTAATCCTAAGTGGTGAAACAGCTGAGGCTAACATGTGTGAATATATTTTAAATGTTGTTTGGTTTCGGTATAGATTTTGGAGAATGAATTTGGCCAACAGAGTACATAATACATGACTACATGGTACACCTTATTAGGCCAACCTAATAAGATGATTTTGATTGTTGTGGATATATATTGGATTGAATTTGGTGTTTGTGATGTGGATGTGATGTGCCAAATATGTGAAGTATAGAGCAGGCAATAAGAGCAGAAGAAGAGAGATCTTGTCTAATGTAAAAGCAAAGCAGTGAAACAGAGTAGTCAAGATGAAGAGTTTTGAGATAGTATTTTGAGCATTCATTGGAACTGTAATCATACACGTGTAGATGTAATTAGAGCAGATCATTTTGGTAGTGAGCCATTCCCTTTCTTCTTTCTTTCTCTAAGTAGTGAGCCTTCTTGCAGTGAACATTTCTTAGGGCAGTGAGCCCTAAAGGCAGTGAGCCTTCTTGTATTTCAATCTTGATATTACATAATTATTGTGAGCTAACACTCACCATGGTTTTTTCCTATTTAGGGTTTTCCACGTAAAAATCTTGGTGTTTATGTGTGATGAATTATGGTTGTTTCTTCTGTGCTTCATTTGATTTATTGTTATCAAATGTGGTAAATGGATTAGTTATTTAAAAAAGAAATAGATTTAATAGAATGTACTGATTCACCCCCCCTCTCAGTATTCTAGGTGTTCAAAATTGGTATCAGAGCCTAGTTCCTTGGAAGAAGTTTAACTTCTTGAGGAAGATATTGGAGATTGAACACATGGTTGGTAAAAAATATCCTACTCCTCCTGAAGAAATTGATCCAACTAAAGGAATAGAAGATGAATGCATTGAAGATCAACTCAGAGTGGCTCTAAAAGATCTTGAAAAGACTAAAATAGAAAATAGGGATCTGAAAGATAATGTCAAGGAAGCAGATGAGTGTATCAGAAAATTGAGGGAGCAAGTCAAGAGATTCAAAGAAAAGTATAGGAGGTCAGTGAACAACTAAATAATCTAAAAAAGGAAGTTGTAGAAAGAGCAAAAGCAGAAGAAGATCTAAATCAACTTGTGAAAGATAAATCAGAAGAATATGCCAAAATAGAAAAGGAAGTTGGGAACCTAAAGTATGATTTGGACAAAAACAAAGAGTTATGAAGAAAAATTCAAGATGAGCTCTGCAAAGCTTGATGAAATGCTTGGAAGACAGAAGAGTCCTGATGACAAAGAAGGTTTGGGATTTGAGAAAGGTGAAGGTTCCAAAACTGGTCAAGAAAAGAATGTTGAAATCAAGAAGGACAAAGGCAAACAAATCCAGAATCAAAGGAATAGACCTAGAAGACCACCGGTAAGGCAACCAAATGCTCAAAGGTACCCTTCTTTCAATGGTTATTGTAATACATGCAATAAATTTGGTCATAAGGCTACTCAGTGTAGGAGCAGAGTAAATTAAAATGTTCCATCATTCTCTGGTCAGTGTTTCACTTGCAACAAAGTAGGTCACAAAGCTAATGAATGCAAAAGTCAAATAAGGAATAGTTACAACAATAAAAGGATTGTTCAAACTTTTAAAGGTAACTATTTTAATTGCAAGAGGTTTGGTCATAGAGACAGTGAATGCAGAAATCGGATAAGGAACAACTATAACAATGGGAGGAATGTTTAATCTTTCAATGGGAATTGTTTTACATGCAATAGATTTGGGAACAAGGCTGACCAATGTAGATCAAGGATGAATGAGAGAAACAATAGACAAAAAAGTATTGTATGTTTCAATTGCAACAAGCCTGGACATATTGCAAGGTTCTACAGAAGCAAGAACATAAAGAGGAACAATTAGGTAGAGGATGTTAGGGATTGCATGCAAAAGATATCAATAAAATGCAAATGAAGATTAAACGGAGGAATGAAAATACACATAAATAATAACAACAAGAGACAAGTTTTAATGTGGTTCACCCAAACTCGGGCTACATCCACCAACATAGAGTCCAATATTATTATCTAGTAAATCAACCTGATTACAACCAATAATTCTTGCAACTCAATATCATTACAAAATGCTATAATACATCAACAGAAACCCTAACCCTTAGCCGCTTTTATCAAACCTTATGTCAGTTACAAAAATAGGGTTTTTTATGTCAGCCAATAGAAAGATAACTCCTGAGACCTTTATAAAATAATAAAATTTCTTTGACCCCGCAAGGGGCATTGCCCCTTGACCCCGTCTTGGGGATGCTGCTCCCAAACCCCTGCAAGGGGCGTTGCTCCTTGACCCCATTAAATAATTTTGGAGGAGACCGCACTGATAAAAGTGGGGTAAATTTAACCTCTAAGTCTGATTAGGCTCCATATAACAATAATCTCCCACTTGGATACTGATCATAACACCACTGACCCTGTAGCCCCCACTGGAAATAAGTACACTGGACTTTGTTGTTCTTATTTTTTGTTTTTCAGTCTTGAAGACCAACCAAAGTTGAAGAGGAGCTTAGCTTCTCCCTTGTTACTGCCTTTGTAATCATATCCGCTAGATTTTCATCTGTATTGATCTTTTCCAGTCATAACTGTCCATCATCCAACACTAATCGGATTAAGTAATACCTTAGCTATATGTATTTGGTCTTTGAATGCAAGATAGAATTCTTTGCAAGATGTATGGTACTCAAACTATCTGTAAATAAATAATTGTTAGCTTGTTGTTTGCCCAATTCTTCCATGAAAAATTGTAGCCATATCATCTCCTTGCTTGCCTCTATTGTAACTACATACTTTACCTCCGTGGTGGATAAAGCAACCACCTTTTGCAACCTGGAGATCCAACTCACCATTGTCCCACCTACAGTAAAGACATAACCTATAGTACTCCACCTGGTATCAATATCCCCTGCCAAATTTGAGTCCACATAGCCTGCTAAATCAGTATTAGAGCCCCCAAAACATAAGTTTTTATTGGATGTACCTCTCAAATATCTGAGAATCCATTTTATTGCATTCCAATGCTCCAATCCGAGATGACTCATATACCTTCTTATGACTCCTACAACATATGCAATATCCGGTCTCGTGCATACCATGGCATACATTAAACTTCCTACAACTGAAGCATATGGTACCTTGGACATTTTTTCTTCCTCCTCTTGTGTCTTAGGACACATCTCATTAGTCAATTTCAAATGACTAGGCAAAGGTGTGTTGACAGCTTTTGCATTCTCCAGATGGAATCTCTACAACACCTTTTCAACATAATCAGCCTGAGATAGAGTCAATTTTCTATTCTTCCTATCTCTACAAATTTTCATACCAAAAATTTGTTTTGCTACCCCCAAATCCTTCATAGAAAATGATTGTGCTAATTGTTGTTTTAACTCTCTTATGTGATCCATGTTAGACCCTACTACAAGCATGTCATCAACATATAAACATAAATAATGTAGCTGTCATTATCCAACCTCTTAAAATAAATACAATGGTCAGAATTACACTGTCTATAGCCTTGCTCAGCCATAAAACTATCAAATTTCAAATATCATTGTCGAGGTGCTTGTTTCAAGCCGTACAAACTCTTCTTCAATCTGCACACCAGTTTCTCCTTACCTTTGACCTCAAATCCTTCGGGCTATTCCATATATATCTCCTCCTCCAAATCACCATGGAGAAAGGAAGTTTTCACATCTAGCTATTCCAAATGCAAATCTTTAGCAGCCACAATACTTAAAATAGTATGAATAGAAGTCATCTTAACAACCAGAGAAAAGATCTCACCAAAATCAATACCTTTTTTTTGTGCAAATCCTTTTACAACTAACCTAGATTTAAATTTTTTCTTACCTCCATCTTCCTCTTTTAGCCTATAAACCCATTTGTTTGGTAAAGCCTTTTTACCTGCAGGCAACTTACATAATTTTTAAGTCTGATTTTTCAGCAAGGAGTCCATTTCTTCTTTCATTGCAAGCTCCCATTGAACCTTTGTATCCACCTGCATAGCTTCATCATACCCTTTTGGTTCACCAGCATCTATTAACAAAATAGAATACAAAGAGGGAGAAAACCTTTCAGGAGGTCTACTTAACCTTGTTGATAGTCTAACATTCACTCGAGTTTGTGGTATTTCTTGTTGTTGTGGAGCATGAGGAACCACTGGAACATCATTATCTAGAGTATCATCTAGCACAACATAATCCTTTTCTTTCTTCTAATGCTGCTACAACTGATCTTCATACAACACCTTCTCATTGAATATAACATCCCTGCTTCTCACAATTTTTAGATTTTCAACATCCCAAAGCCTATAACCAAATTCATCAATGCCATATCCAACGAAGATACATTTTTTTGATTTTACATTGAGCTTGGTTCTATTTTTATAATCTACATATGCAAATACTTCACATCCGAAGGTTTTGAGAAAAGAATAACTCACCTTCTTACCTATCCATGCTTCCTCTGGAATACCACAGCCCAAAGGAATTGAAGGACCTCTATTAATTAAATATATAGCGGTGTTGACAACCTCTACCCACATGTTGAAAGGCATCCTAGCATGCAATCTCATGGTCCTTGCACACTCCATTATTGTCCTATTCATGCGTTCAGCCACTCCATTCTCTTGTGGAGTCCTTGGAACCATTTTTTGCCTACGAATTCTATTAAAGGAACAATAATCCTCAAATTCTTTGATGCAATACTCACCACCATTATCAGATCTGAGACATTTTAATATTTTACCCATCTTATTCTCAACCAAGCTTCTCCATTTCTTAAATGTTTCAAATACATCAAATTTCTACCTAAGGAAATAATCCAAACCTTCCTAGTTGCATCATCTATGAATGTAACATAATACCGAGAGCCACCGAGAGAAGATACCTGAGCTGGTCCCCATACATCTATATGCACAAGCTCCAACTTTTCATCTTTCTTTTGCTTCCCATCCTTGAGAAAACTCTCTTTTGTTTGTCATACACACTACTTTCACATAAATCCATATTAATACATTTCAAACCTGGTAAAATTTTTTTAGAATGAAGTACCTTCATACTTTTTTCACTCATATGCCCAAGTCTATTATGCCATAGTGTTGTCTCAAAACCTACAACAACTATTTCAGTCTCTTCCTACGAACCTGTAGCAACTATTTCTGAACCTATTTTTTTTTCTCTACAATAGATAAAGTAAAAGGAACAATATGACCTGTACTATTAAGGCACCTCTTGAAACCTTCCAATTTTTATCACTGAAAGTAACAATGCAACCTTCATCAGCTAGTTGCCCTGCTGAAATTAAATTCCTACTCAGTCTTGTAACTTGCCTTACCTCTTGTAGTAGCCATTGATTCCTATTCTGCAACTTAATCTTGATTCTTCCCTTTCCAACAATATGACAAGGTTCTTTATCTCCCAAATAAACCAACCCAAAATCCCCTTTGACATAATCAAGAAAATAACTTTTATGGGGCGTAGTATGAAATGAGGCCCCAGAATCTAAAACCCACGAATCATCAGCATTATCTAAGGAAAGAATCAAAGCATCACCTTTAGATTTATTACTTACCATATTTGCCTCCTTATTGCATTCTTGTTTGTCTCTTTTATTCTTCCAAGACCAATAATCTTTCTTTAGATGACCTGGTTTCCCACAGTACTAGCAATCCTTATGTCCTCTAGATTGGGACCTCTTGTCTTTTGATTTTCCCCATGACTTCCCATGACCTCTAGAACCTTTTCCTCTCTCCTTTGATCTGCCCCTGCTTTCTACATTTAAAACACTATCTGATGTGGCTCCACCTGAGATTTTTCATCGCATTTCCTCGTTAAGGATAACACCAACAACATCATCAAATTTCAAAGTATTTGAACCAAAGATAGAGTTACTTACAGCCATTACCAAGTTACTCTAGCTTTTTGGTAAAGAACATAATATCAAGAGAGCCCTCACCTCTTCATCAAAACTTACTTTTATAAAAGTTAAATAACTGATAATCATATTAAACTCATTTAAATGATTTGTCACAGACCCACCTTCAATCATTTTCAAATTAAACAAACGCTTCATGAGAAATACCTTATTTGAGGCTGAGGGTTTTTCATATAATTTAGCCAAAACTTTCATTAGACCATCTATTGTATTTGCTTCGATTATATTAAATGCCACAGATGGTGCCAGGCACAACCAAATAGTTCCCAGTGCCTTTCTGTTTAGAAGATTCCAATCCTCATCACTCATTGTTGTTGGTTTCTTGGCTATTCCTTCCAATGGCCTCCATAAATCCTTCTGATAGAGATAATCCTCCATCTACATCTTCCATAACTGATAGTTCTGCCCATTGAATTTATCTACCTTCAACTTACCCTCATCTACCATTGCTCCCACTCAACTGTGAGACTCCCACTCAACTATGAGACTCTCACTCAACCGTGAGACCTTTCTGCAGACAATAATCAAACATAACCTGCTCTGATACCACTTGTTAGGGATTGCATGTAGAAGATATCAATTAAATGCAAATAAAGATTAAACAGAGGAATGAAAATACACAGAAATAATAATAGTGAGAGACAAGTTTTAATGTGGTTCACCCAAACTCAGGCTACATCCACCAACAGAGAGTCCAATATTATTATCTAGTAATTCAAACCGATTACAACTAACAATTTTTGCAACTCAATACCACTACAAAATGCTACAATATATCAATAGAAACCCTAACCCTTAGCCGCTTTTATCAAGCCTTATGTCGGTTACAAAAATAGGGTTTTTTTATGTCATCCAATAGAAAAATAACTCCCAACGCCTTTATAAAATAATAAAATTTGTTTGACCCTGTAAGGGGTACTGCCCCTTGACCCTGTCTTGGGGGTGCTGCCCCTTGACCCCAGTTAAATAATTTGGGGGAAACCACGCCGATAAAAGTGGGGTAAATTTAACCTCCGAGTCTGATTAGGCTCCATATAACAATAGAGGAGAGAAAACTGATACAAAAGATAAATCTGACAGAGATCAAGAAGGAGATGAACCATATGTGGGTTAAGAATGAAGTACAAGAGGTCAAGGATGGGTCCACACTAGTCTCTGGTGCAGATACTTCCTCTGGGAAGTAAATTAAGAACTCTTGCTTAGGGGGAGTTTAAAGTAAAATCCCATTTCCCAGCCAAAACTATGGTGTTGATATCCAACATGAGAGTACAAGCTAGAAAAAAAAGAAAACAAAGCTCTTCGAGAAATTTTTAGTAGAAAAGAATCTTATATAGTAAATTGTAGAGTAATCTTGGTCGACTGTGAGTAGCAGAGAAAGGGTTTGACAATCTTTTGAACGAAGCATTTATTGTGATGAAAAGAGAATATAAGGGATTCATTTGAAAGAGAAGTTACTTTTCATTCATACCCTCAAGTGACTAAAAGAGATGTGAGAAGCAAACTAGGGCAAATCCAGTCATCTGACAAAGAAACCTTAATGGAGGCAAAATGTATTTATCAATTATCTCTCTTGAAAATTCTCTATGTTGAATTTGTAAAATGTATACTCCTCAAGTAATTGAGATAACTAAGAGGCCTCAACCCAAGTTCAAGAAGCATCCCTTTAAATCTTTAGAGATTGGTCTGGATGGGACATTTTCTGAGATTCCACATGGTATTATGCATATGGTGGATGTTAGGGCATACATTCATGCAAACCTAAAAGATTATGATCATGGTAAATTAGGGGATATTTATCTAAAGGAACTAACTGATGACAAATTTGAATTGAAAGAAGAGTATAGTTCCCTAGTTGAAAATAAATTGGATATCTGGTTGGATTTTCCTATGGTTCTAGATGATGCCTAGGTGAGATATGTTTTGAGCAGGATTCATGATGAATTCCTTTGGCTTGATGAGCCCTATATGATAACAAAGGATACCATCAAAGCAAATACTAGTATGTGTTCCACTGGAAAGGTTTTGAAACTGAAGGCCTTGAAGAACAACATAGTTATGCAACTAATAGGTGTGAAATTTGATAAAAGAGCATTAACTGTAAATGACATAGTGGATCTAGTTGTGAGATTTGCATCAAAATTCATTGGTTATAAGATTTATTTCTCCAACTGGGAGAACTCTATTTCTACAACAGCTATATACACAACATATCATATGGTCAAAAATAACACTGACTATGACCTATGTGAATTGCTCTAGTGACAACTTATGGAGAATTTGAAAAAGATAAAAGATTCAAAATATCCCTTCAAATATGGAACTTTGATCATCTGTTTATTCTTCTATTTTCTAAGGGAGTTACTTGGTATAGGGAATATTAGTTGGCTTGGGCATTCACTTGTTGCAGCCCAAATCAGAAACCATCTACAAAGTCTAGGAAATTCAGACAAACAGAATGCAGCTTTGTGGGGATACTTCAAGAACTTCCAAAAGAAAATACAGGATAGAGCTAGAATTCCAGAAAAAGTTGTGAAGAAATATGAAAAGGATATTGTGTTCATGGTAGATAAGGACAAATACCTCATGGAGGTTGTTGAACCAAGAACTATCTAGGTCCCACCTATGGGATATGAGGTAACAGAAGAAGTCTTAGTGGGTTTGGTATAATTAATGTTAAGCAAACGCAAGGATCCCAAGGAAGAAAGGTTTGGCACCTTTGAGGAACTATCTCTCAAAGTGCATTTGGAGCACAAACAACCTGAAATAAAGAAGAACGCAAGGAAAATGGCAGATGAATTTTCCAAAAGTTGTGGGTTTACAGATGAAGAAATAAGTGAAGCAAGAGCTAAGGTAGAGGCATCAAAGGCCACAATTGCTCTAGTAGAAAATACATCAAGTGCTCCAAAAGGACAAACTTCAAAGACTCCAGAGAAGAAAGTGGAGAAATTTGAGCAAGAAAATCCTGCAACAAGCTCTAAAAGAACAACAAGAGCTTCCACCACTGCAAAATTTTACAAGCTCTAAAAGAAGAACAAGAAGAAATTTGTTATGTCTGTCATCCTTCTTAAATGGGTTGTCAAACTTGCTCTACTTCGGATGTAATCTATCCCCTTCGAAAAATGTTCTACTTCTCTGAAATTTACCTCCTCTGGCTCTCTATCTTTGATCATGTCTTTTATTCATGTTCTCTTCAAATTTCAAGGCAAAATGATATGCTTCTTCCAAAGATGTCATCCTTACCAAGCTTAGTTCCTCAAGATTGAATGTTCAATCTCAGTCCATTGATATATCTAACCACTTTCTCCTTGTTTGCTTCACTATGTCCTATCCTTATGATAATTTTATGGAATTCTTTAGTGTACTCCACAGATTTCTCCTTTTGTCTTAGGTTCTATAATCTCTTCAACAGTTCCAACTCATATTCAACAGGTATAAATTGGTTCTTCAATTTTGTCACCATCCTATCCCACTTTGTAATCTTTTCTTTTCCTCTTCTATTTCTTTCCAACTAAACTTCTTTACACCATATAGAAGCATGTCCTTTCAACTTTGTCTTTGCAAATTTTACCTTCTCTGGGTCTTCAACTTCTTCATATTCAAAGTATTCTTCCATGTCATTTATCCAGTCAATCAATTCTTCAGGGTTCAAATTACCAGTATAGTTCAGCACATCAACTCTAGGCCTCTTTCAAATCTTTGAAATAGATTGCAACATCTTTACTTGATCTGATTCTTCTTCTTCATTATCTCCTAGGGTTTCACTAGTTTGTTCAACAGATTGAAATTCTTCTTCATCGTCGCTTTCAACATTAGGTCTCGTTGCCAATCCTCTTCACCTATCTTCTTCAATAGTATCCAAACAAATTCACATTATTTTCATCATTTCCATCATCTCATCCATTATTCTAGCCATTGTTCCAATAGCAGCAACTCTCCTCGACAGCATTCTTCCTGGATCAAGTGCAAGCTGCCTCAAGTTCAGCGATCGAGCTACAAGGTGACAATTGCCTCTCAATCGGTGATCGGTTGCGACACAAGTAACCTACCTCAATTCGGTGATCTATCCACAACAAGATCTTATGGAATTCCCTAGCCAACTTCACTCAATTCACTCCCAAAGATTCAAACTTTCACTCTGATACCACCTGGTGCAGTCACGGCAGGAGGGTTCACAAAATGAACTGTCTGGACCATGCAGCAAGAGTAAACACAATGGAAGCAACTCAAAGAAATGAAGCAAATGCAGAGTCAATCATTTAGTATATCATAGAATTCAAATAGAGATAGGCTGGCAACATGTGGGTTTACAATTGGGCTCACAAGCCTGATTACAGAATTCGCACAAGATATAGCTTTAAAGCTCCTTCGCACAAAATCTAAACTATGAACTTATGCGGATGATCACAACTTGATAACTACTTTCCTAAGGATCTATTACATCAATATATATCATCTCCGGAACAATAGATTCCTCCACGTTGGCCAAGAAAGGTCACAAACTCCAATGAAGAGCTGTAACGTGTGTACACAGATAAGTCAGACCTAAATGCATAAACACTTCCAAAAAATGAATGGAATGATGTACGGATCTTTGGGGAAGGTAAGACATGAACCAAGGATCATTGAATGATGTGTCATTAAGCTCCAAAAGTTGAGGAATGCTCTGCAAGGATTGAAATGCAACTGGACCAAAAATACAGAAACTGCTTCTAACTGAACTGCTTGAACTAAACTCAAAAATGAAAAGAAACAAACTAAACTACAAACCAACTAAAATGCAAATGTTTTTTTGGTTGATGCAAGATTGCTCTTAAACTAGGGATGCTCCTGCATCAGACATCCGGGGTTATTGAAAAAAGTGAGTCCCTCACTTTGCTGGGGCTAGGGGAGAACCAAGATGGTCCACCTCAACCTAAGGAATCTAGGAATAATCTTCTTCTAGTCTGTCTTTCCACTTCACAAGATATTCTCTGTATTGTCTTCCTCTAGTGTTGTATCCAACTCTGTTGTCTAAAATGTCTTCAATCTACTCCGGTGCTTGTTGTGGTAATTGCTTCTTCAAGTCTTCTTCTATGCTATCACTGAACTCTGCTTCATGATACTGATAAAGGTCTGTAATGTTGAAAATGGGTGATATACCCAAGGTCTCCGGTAACTCTACTTCATATGCATTTCCTAAATCAAAAATTTTGAGTATTTAACAAGGTCCAAACTTCTTCATTTTCAACTTGTTATATGTCCCAACTAGAAATCTTTATTTTCTCAAGTACACCATCACTTCATCTCCCACTTCAAATTCCTTATGTCTTCTCTTCTCATCTACATTTTCCTTATACTTACTGTTCATGTCCTCCAAATGCTTCTTCTGTCCATCAATTTGTGGGTGAAAAGTTGAACTAAACTTTAAATCTATCTTCATCTTCTTCCAAAGTGTCTTCCAAAAGTATCCATCAAACTTTGTATCTCTATCTGAAACTATACTCTTAGGTAATCCATGCAATCTCACAATCTCCTTGAAAAATAGGTCAGCTACATGCACTGCATCAGTTGTCTTCTTACAAGGTATGAAATGAGTCATCTTTGAAAATATCTCAACCACTACAAATATTGAATCATGTCCTCTCTATGTCTTAGGAAATCCCATTACAAAATCCATGCTTATGTCTTCCCAAGGTCTCGCTGGTACTGTCAAAGGTTTATACAATCCAGTATTCTGACTACTCCCTTTTGCAACTTGACAAACTCTACAACTCTACACAAATCTCCTAACATCCTTATGTATCTGGGGCCAAAAGTAGTTTTCACTCACCAAAGCCACTATCTTATCAATGCCAAAATGTCCTGCCATTCCACCACTATGTTTCTCCTTCATCAAATTATCTCTCACTGAATTTCTAGGTATGCATAATTGATTTCCTCTGAACAACATATATTCTTGAATGAAATAGTCCAACCACTTACTCCTATCTATCACAACATGTTCCTTACATGCTCTCCAAGGTTCTACAAAATTAGTGTCTCCCTCACACATGTTCTTCAACTCATCAAAACCCAACACTTCAACTCTCATCTCTATCAACAAGTTTCTTCTTCTACTCAATGCATCAACAACTTTATTTGATTTTCCACTCCTATGCTTCAACACAAAATTATAACTCTGCATGAACTCTACCCATCTCATATGTCTATGATTCAACTTACCTTGACTATTCAAATATTGCAAAGCTTGATGATCTGTATACAACACAAACTCCTTAGGCAATAAGTAATGTCTCCACTTCTTCAAGGCTTGAATTATGGCATAGAACTCTTGATCATAAACCGAATATCTCCTCCTTGCATCATTCAACTTCTCACTGAAATATGCTATTGGTCTACCTTCTTGACTTAATACTGCTCCAATTGCATTCCCACTAGCATCACAATCAACTTGAAATACCTTATTGAAATCTGGTAGTGCCAAAATAGGTTGTTCTGTCACCTTCTACTTCAACAACTCAAAACTTTTATCTGCTCCTCATGCCCACTTAAAATCTTTTCTATCACCTCTCATTGTCTCTGTCATAGGGTTACAAACTGAACTGAAATTTTTTATGAACTTCTGGTAGAAACTAGCCAATCCATGAAATGATCGAACCTCCCCAATGCTCTCCGGTGTAGGCCATTCAACAATTGCTTTCACTTTCTTAGGGTCCATCTTCAATCCTTCCGCAAAAATCACAAATCCCAAATATACCAACTCTTCTGATGCAGAGGCATCCACACTATAACCTTCGCATATAGCATGAATGTCTGCAGCCCAACCTCATTGTCATCATCACCATATTTTCGCTTTACTCTGTCAGCATCATCATCATATTTCACCTGCCGACCGATATCCTCCTGCAGACAAGCCTTAGCACTTTCACCTGTCAACAGCATCACCTTACTTGATTATCGGCAGCATCATCATGTTCGGCAGCATCATCATGTTCGACCAGCGCGAACATCCTCCTGACGTCCACTGTTCACTTCAGCGACAACTTCCGTCTTTTCTTCCTTTAGCATCATGATATTCAACATCATGATATTCAACAGGATAACGAACATCCGGTTCTTCCCATTTATCCTGATGATGACAAAACCTTAACTCCTCGCACCGTAGCCTCGATGCTTGCGTCACCCGATATCCTGATGACGTATATCCTGATGACGATGACGTCACCCGCAACTTCTCAATATCCTGCCGCTCCGAAATGTCCTGATGACGTATATCATGATGATGATGACGTCATATCCTGCTGTTGGCCAAACTTAGTTTTTTCGGCCTGCGATCAACTTGATCAACCCGATCTTCAACCTGATGCCGATACGCTCCTCCTCGGCCCTCCTGATGATGATCACCCCGACGCTCTTGCACTTTATGCACTCGAAAACATCATGCTCATCTTCACTTATCCGGATGACGATGCCCAAACTGACTGCAGGATATTCACCAAGATATCCTGATGATGCCGTTTTGACGAACTTCTTCACTTAGCGAAATTTCACTTCGCCGATCCTCCTGGGATGACCCGATCCACTCTCAGGGTGATCTTCCAACTCGAACTTATCAACTCGACCTAGCACATGCCCATGCTAGGGTCTTCAACACCTTTCAGTCGTGATCCTGCACACCTGCATGCAAACAAACGAACTACAACCTAACCTACTGTACCTTACCATTCCACCGATCAGACGGATCAACCGGTGGAATGGATCAGCAAATCCATGAAACCACCCAAACCAGCAAATCGATTACACAAAGGAATCCAACCAGAGCAAGAACACAAACAGGATCTCTTTATTGATTTCACAAGATGTAATTACAATGATCAGTCTCTCCCTCTCTGTCTCACTCTGTGCAACCTAGCTCGATCGATGATATCTATCTGTATATCCAATATCAAACGATCCTCATGCTTAAATAGATTATCCTACGAGTACTACTGACCCGACTCCAAGCGGCTGGGAACTCTCCAAGCGGCTGGGAGATCCAACCGGACCCTACAGCATGACAGCTGTTATAACCAACTAACTAAAAATAGCAAAAGCATGGTCAGCATGATCTTATCATGATCAGCGTGACCTTATTACATGCATTTGGTCTTAACAAACCTTCTTGGAAACATAAACAAGACCTATAACAAACTAACTGCCTCATGGAGGCCAGCTGTTAGGTAGGTGCCTCTGCACCATACTCCCCAAAAGAAAAGAACTCATGTCCCATGAGTTAGGATATGGAAGTCCTCCACCTTTACACTTTGCCTTGTCAGTCTTCTGACCTGTTCCAGCTTTATCTGCTGCTGTCTCTTGGCTGCTCCAAGACTTCTGAACTGTAACTTGCTTTCTGGCAAGTAAATCCTCATGCCTGTTGATGTAGGCCTTTTTCTCACATACCCTGTGTTTGTCAGGTTGCCTGACCAGAACCTCTTTCTGAACTGCCTCTTGAACTGCTGAAATGTTCAACTGTATCTTCCTGTCAATCTTTATAGGACAAGCAATAGTCCCAACTATGACAACATCCTTGTCATTCTTCTGAACTGGTTGCTGTGTGCAAACCTGTTTCTGCACCTATTGCTGACCTCTGTCAGTCACAACTGAAACTTTCTTCATCTTGTTGTCTGTAACAACTCCTTTCCCTGCAGTGTCCTGAACTGCCTTTATGCCTGCTCCTCTAGGCATCTGCACAAACTCCTTCTTTCCCATTAAAATGATTTGGGCTGCCTTCTGTACTGCAGCTTTTGCCTGCAATGGCATCAACTTAATAATCTTCCCATCCTTCTTGATGGTGTAGGTATTAGCATACCCATCATACAGTACTCTTCTATCAAATTGCCATGGTCTACCCAACAGTAGGTGACAACATTCCATAGGCAAAATATCACACAAAATTCTATCATGATATGCTCCAATCTGGAAATCCACATATGCCTGTTCAGAGACAAAAAGTGATTGACTATCACTCACCCAAGATGCCTTGTAAGGGTGTGGATGTGGAATCCTTTCCAAATGCAGTTTATCCACCATCTCCTGAGATACCATGTTGTCTGTTGAACCAGTATCAATGACAACTTTACATACTTTACCTTTGCTCTTGCATGTGGTCTTGAAAAGAGCTCTTCTTTGCATCAGATCCTTTGATGCCTGCAAACTAATTCTCCTTAACATCAATGATTCTCCACTCTCTGGATATCCAACATTAGCAGGATCTCTGTTTGAACTCTGTGCACTTTCTTCTACTTTCTCTTCTTGTACCAGTTGTACTCTCTTGTCACTAGTTCTATCATTTCTGGATGATGAACCTTTGTTTTCTGGACATTTGAAAGATGGATGACCAAACTCTCCACAGGTGTAACACTTTCCTGAAAATGTAGTAGAACCTCTACCACCTCCAAATCTTCCTCTATTACCTTTCCATCCACCTCTGAAATCAGACTGTCCCTGTCCTTTACCAGTGTCTTCTTGACCCTCATTGGTTTGCTTTTGTGTAGGGGTTGTTCCTCTTCCCCTATTGTGTCCTCTTCCTCTCATGGACTTATCATGTCCTCTATTCATCTTTTCTTCAATCCTGATTGCCATTTGATAACAATCCTCCACATTCTTAGGGTTAGCTAAAACTAACTCATCCTGTATGTTAAACCTCAAACCAGCCAAGTACCTAGCCACCTTTTCTACCTCATTCTCATGATGACCAGATCTCATACTTAACAGATAAAATTCCTTAGTATATGCTTTCACATCCCTGTCTTTCTGCTTTAAAAATTGCAGCTTCTTAAACATCTGGATTTCATAATCCCTTGGCAAGAATTTTCCCTTGATCCTTGCTACCATCTTATCCCAAGAAGTGATCTTTGACTTCCCTTGTTTCCTTCTCTCGGATTGTACATAATCCCACCATACCAAAGCATGACCTCCTAACTTGGTCTTTGCAATCTTTACTTTCTGATCCTCAGCAACATCTTCACATTCAAAGTGATTATCAAGTGCAGCAATCCAATCTAACAACTCATCTTCATTCAAGCTTCCAGTATATTTGGAAACATCAACCTTTACCTTAGGTTTTTCATTCTGCACTGCCTTTAACAGTTTTGCCAGTCTCTGGTCTTCAGCATCTAGATCTTCAGCTACCTCTTCATACTCTTCAACAGTATCTTCATCTTCTTCAGACTCACTGTCTTCCACTTCCCTCTTTTTGTTCTTTTCCAGGGCTGTCAGCCTGGCTTGAAGTGCTTCAGCAAGCTCCTTCATCTTCCTCATCTCTCTAGCATGTTTCTCCTTCAGTTCCTACAATTCCCTTGTAGTACCACTACCTTTCGGAGGCATTTTGTCAACCTCTCAATCAACACACAACACACAATTCACCTCTACCTCTGCCCTTTCGGTGACAGAATCAACACACAACAGCCCAGATGTTTTGCTGAGCTCTGATACCACTATGATGCAAAGGCATCCACACTATAACCTTCGCATATAGCATGAATGTCTGCAGCCCAACCTCATCGTCATCATCATCATATTTTCGCTTTACTCTGTCAGCATCATCATCATATTTCACCTGCCGACCGATATCCTCCTGCAGACAAGCCTTAGCACTTTCGCCTGTCAACAGCATCACCTTACTCGATTATCGGCAGCATCATCATGTTCGGCAGCATCATCATGTTCGACCAGCGCGAACATCCTCCTGACGTCCACTGTTCACTTCAGCGACAACTTCCGTCTTTTCTTCCTTCAGCATCATGATATTCAACATCATGATATTCAACAGGATAACGAACATCCGGTTCTTCCCATTTATCCTGATGATGACAAAACCTTAACTCCTCGCACCGTAGCCTCGATGCTTGCGTCACCCGATATCCTGATGACGTATATCCTGATGACGATGACGTCACCCGCAACTTCTCAATATCCTGCCGCTCTGAAATGTCCTGATGACGTATATCATGATGATGATGACGTCATATCCTGCTGTTGGCCAAACTTAGTTTTTTTCGGCCCGCGATCAACTTGATCAACCCGATCTTCAACCTGATGCCGATACGCTCCTCCTCGGCCCTCCTGATGATGATCACCCCGACGCTCTTGCACTTTATGCACTCGAAAACATCATGCTCATCTTCACTTATCCGGATGACGATGCCCAAACTGACTGCAGGATATTCACCAAGATATCCTGATGATGCCGTTTTGACGAACTTCTTCACTTAGCAAAATTTCACTTCGCCGATCCTCCTGGGATGACCCGATCCACTCTCAGGGTGATCTTCCAACTCGAACTTATCAACTCGACCTAGCACATGCCCATGCTAGGATCTTCAACACCTTTCAGTCGCGATCCTGCACACCTGCATGCAAACAAACGAACTACAACCTAACCTACTGTACCTTACCATTCCACCGATCAGACGGATCAACCGGTGGAATGGATCAGCAAATCCATGAAACCACCCAAACCAGCAAATCGATTACACAAAGGAATCCAACCAGAGCAAGAACACAAACAGGATCTCTTTATTGATTTCACAAGATGTAATTACAATGATCAGTCTCTCCCTCTCTGTCTCACTCTGTGCAACCTAGCTCGATCGATGATATCTATCTGTATATCCAATATCAAATGATCCTCATGCTTAAATAGATTATCCTACGAGTACTACTGACCCGACTCCAAGCGGCTGGGAACTCTCCAAGCAGCTGGGAGATCCAACCGGACCCTACAGCATGACAGCTGTTATAACCAACTAACTAAAAATAGCAAAAGCATGGTCAGCATGATCTTATCATGATCAGCGTGACCTTATTACATGCATTTGGTCTTAACAGACCTTCTTGGAAACATAAACAAGACCTATAACAAACTAACTGCCTCATGGAGGCCAGCTGTTAGGTAGGTGCCTCTGCACCATCTTCTTTCATGAAACTACACTTCTTGATGTTTATCAACAATTTCTCTTCTCTCAGTCTCTGTAAAACTTGTCTAATATGCCACAAATGTTCCTCCTTTGTCTTACTAAAAATTAGAATGTCATCCAAGTATATAATCAAAAACTTTCCCTAAGAATTTCTTTAGAACTTCATGTATCAATCTCATGAAAGTACTTAGTGCATTTGTCAATCCAAAGGGCATCACTAACTAGTCATATAGTCCTTCATTTGTCTTAAAAGCAGTCTTCCACTCATCTCTCTCTCTGATTCTGATCTGATGGTATCCACTCTTCAAGTCTATCTTTGTGAAATATCTTGCTCCACTCAAACAATCCATGATATCATCCATCCTAGGTAAAAGAAATCTATACTTAACTGTGTTCTTGTTTATTGCTCTAGAGTCAGTACACATTCTCCATTCTCCATCCTTCTTCGGTGCTAACACTGCGGGTAATGCACAAGGACTCAATCTTTCGCTAATCAAACCTTTCCTCAACAACTCTTGTATTTGTCTATTAAGTTCTTCATTCTTTGTTGGTGTCATTCTATGTGTTTCTTTGTTAGGCAAACTTGCTCCCGATATAAGATCCATGTGATGACTGATACTCCTTATAGGTGGCAATCCTTCAGGTACATTATCATATATGATATCTTCATATTCTATCAGCAATTGTCTTATCTCCTTTGGTTGTGATTCTTCAGTCTCCTTCTTCAATGTTTCAGGCTTCTTAGGAATCAAGGCATAACACATATTCTCATGTCCCAAACCATCCAGAAATTTTCTTCCATCTACCAAACAGATTCTAGCATTCCCACATACTTCACTCTTAGGATCATCCTCCAAAGGAATCAAAGTAATTCTCTTTCCATTTGTTGTTATAGTATATGTATTCTTTCTCCCATCATGTATATCTTTTCTATCATACTACCAAGGTCTACCTAACAAGATATGACAAACATCCATAGGCATAATATCACACAAGACTTCATCATGATAAGATCCACTATGAAATTTTACCAAACATTGTTCACTCACTAGTGCCTTATGATCATCCTAAATCCATACTATCTGATAGGGCTTAAGGTGTTTCAATCTTTCCAACTTTAGCTTAGTCACCATCTCCTCTGAAACTAGGTTATCTGAACTACCACTATCAACTACAACTTTACAACACTTACCTCCTAATTTGCATCTAGTTCTGAATAGACTCTTCCTCTACGATGGTTCCTCATTTGTCTCTACTTGAAATAGTGCTCTCCTCATCACAAGTGTTTCTCCTTTCTGAGGTTTACCAACTAAACTGGGTGATCCAACAGATTCTTCTTTCACATATGCTGCTCTTCCACTATTTTTGGTCCTCTTACTTGTACTACCCTGATTACACTCAAATGCTCTATGTCCTTCACCTCCACACTTGAAACAAGTACCTCTGAATGTTCTCTTATCAAATCCTCTTCCTTCTCTTTTGTATCCTTCATTTTGGTATGCACTAGGGTTTCCTCTCCAGTAAAAATTTATGTCATCTCTCTGGTAAGCATTATTATCTCTGCCATCCTTCTTAAATGGGCTGTCAAATTGTTCTACTCCAGATGTGATCTATCTCCTTCAGAAAATGTTCTACTTCTCTGAAATTTACCTCCTCTGGCTCTCTGTCTCTGATCACATGTCTTTTATGCATCTTCTCTTCAACTTTCAGGGAAAACTGATATGCTTATTCCAAAGATGTCATCCTTACCAAGATTAGTTCCTCTTGAATGTTCAAACTTAGTCCATTGATATATCTAGCCACTTTCTCCTTGTTTTCTTCACTATGTCCTATCCTTATGATAATTTTATGGAATTCTTTAGTGTACTCCTTCACATATTTCTCCTTTTGTCTCAGGTTCTGTAATCTCTTCAACAGTTCCAACTCATAGTCAACATGTATAAATTGGTTCTTCAATTTTGTCACCATCCTATCCCACTTTGTAATCTTTTCTTTTTCTCTTCTATTTCTTTCCAACTAAACTTATTTCCACCATATAGCAACATGTCCTTTCAACTTTGTCTTTGCAAATTTTACCTTCTCCGGGTCTTCAACTTCTTCATATTCAAAGTATTATTCCATGTCATTTATCCAGTCAATCAATTCTTCAGGGTTCAAATTACCAGTATAGTTCAGCACATCAACTCTAAGCCTCTTTCCAATCTTTGAAATAGCTCACAACATCTTTACTTGATCTGATTCTTCTTCTTCATCACCTCCTAAGGTTTTGCCAGTATGTTTGTCATGCTCACATTTTCCATGTGGTCACAACACACAACACACGTGTCATAGCCACATCTGTCATGTGGTTATGACACGAAAAATAAAAAATTTTCTCACATTTCCCCTAGAAACCCCCTCGCATGCGTAAGCATGCTCGGTGGTGTTCACTCAAGGCGAAGACACTACAGTTGTTGGTAGGGTACAAGTACAATTGCGTGCAACCGGACGCGAGTAGACCAACAAGGGGGTCTCTACAACGCCGTTAACGTCATTACAAGGGTGATATTATCAAGGTTCCTAAATCTAAATCTCAGCAAATTCCGGCAGCATAACGCCTTACGGCGTAAGTGGGAATTACTCAATACTATTTTACGCACGTGGTTCACTAATAGATTAACAACTTCCCACGATGCCTTGTTCCGACTAAATCGACTCGTGATCTCCCTATTGAATCATTTTTTCAGCAAGGCACGGTTGTCTGTCTCCTCTCTTGCTTCCTGAAATATACTCCTCCTTCGACTTAGCATTCTCAACAAGGCGGTTCGTTTGCTCTCTCTTCCCTTTTCTCTGGGTCTTAATTTTGATTGTATTTTTATCGCGCTCACCTTAACTATTTCTCTGATAATTTAGTTTATTTATATTTCGGTCTCTCTCTCTTTTGGTTTCTATGCTTTCTTTATGTTTATCCGGACCTTTCTTCATATTTTACATCAATCAGGGTTATCACTGTATCTATTCTTGACATTAATCCTAACTCCCGAATGGTCCAGGTCATATAGGCTGGTTTACTACTTCGCTGGACTCGGTCTCCTAGTTTTCTCTGATCTAGGTTTCTCCTCTCCGTATGTATTAATTAAACTTGTTCCTAAGCAAATTTTGGCAGGAGGGTCCATCAACTTAGTTCTCTTATCCCATGTGGGAATTGCCGTGCATTTTCTCCTCTGTGTTTTCCAATGTTAGTTTTTCTTCTTCTGACTCTCTTACAGGTTTACTTATATGGACGTTTACTACAGTTGAGATTAAAATGGCCTCACATGGAATGTCTGTGATGGCTTCTTAAGTTTATTTCTAGTGATCTTTTAAGCAAGGTGACGTGTAATTTTCCTCTTCATTTTCCCGGTTATTGAATCACGTTGATAGTTGAAACTTCCGAGAAACTCTTTCCGGAGTAATACAGTATATTCCTTTATGCTCTCGTTAAATTATAATTTTATTTTCTCTTATTATCGTTAAGGGAAAACGGCCTCTCTGAAAGGCGTAGTCATTAAAAAAATATAAGTATGTAACGATATATTTATATGTATATATATAAGATTATATATATATATAAACACATATATTCAATTATATTTCTCATGTTATATTTACTGTTGTTATTATTACTATTGTTTATTATAATTACTATTATTGCAATTGTAAAGTTATCTTAATAATTTATTTCTCTTTTATACTATTCCTAATCTTGATAAGCGGCTCTCCTCTTTATAAAATAGAATCCAGACACAGAAACACCTCGTTAATTAAATCCGTGGAACCTTTACTTTAAATCAATGTCGAAGGGAACCAGGGAAATGGGAACTCTTTAAGTGTATATATATATATATATAAAATTTAAATCAAAATATAAATAGGTATCTATATATACAAAGATATGTATATACAAATATATATTTATAAATTAATATCTATATATATAAATAAATAGATATCTATATATATATATAAATATATGTATATATAGAGATATATATTTATCATATATAAAGAGTTAAATATATATTATTTTAATACTTTCTTTCTCATATAATATAGGGTTTTCAAACCCTAACATTCGTTTTTTTTTTTTTTTTGTTTGCTGTGAATGATATTGAGCAGGGTCTGAATGGCAGTGCCAACGGAGGAGATGGGGCGGCGGTGCTGCGGCAGATGAAAACAGGGATGGCAGAGGTGGAGGGTTAGTGGGACGGAGGCCGCAAGGAATGGCGGCGGGCGAAGGAAAGCGCGGCGGGGGTAGCGCTACTGTGGAGCAGAGTTTTGAGCTCCGCGGGGGTTGTAGGGGTAGGGGGATGTGGGGAGGGGCGGAGCCCCACCCACATCCCACGATGTGGGGTGTGGGTGGGGCTCCACCCCTCCCCACACCTCTGTTAAAAGAAAGGAAACCGCGGTGGGGATTACTCCCCACCACCCACCATGTAAAGTTTCAACTGTGTTTTACACACAGCGATCTCTAATTTCGCCCTTCTTATCCTTATTTCGATTGTCATAAAATTATTCCGAGTTTATTGCTATTTAATGATAAATAAATATCAATAATATATATATATATATGTATATATATATATTTCAGTATTATAATACCACTTAATTTTCTCAATTAAACAATTTATTCAGTTTCTCTTATTCTGTTTAAAAATGATAATTAAGAAATTCAATAAAGAATATATATATATATATATATATATATATATATATATATATATATATATATATATATATATATATATATACTTAAGAAATGAAGTTTTAATCAGTTTATTTCTGCAATTAATAAATGTCCATTTCAACTCTTGGACAAACAGAAGTAAATACATAATAGATTTTCTCTAAACTTTACCAAATAACTGAAACCATTATTTAATGAAAAAGAAACTTAATCATTTTAAACTGTATTTTCATCTAATTAAGCAGATTTATCCTTGATTTTCATATACAAGATCAGATTAACTAAGGAACCCATCTTTTCAAGAACACATTAAACACAATAAAATTGCTATTTAGAATAAGTTTACAAAGCAACTTAACGTGAAAATTTAAGGCATTTGTTTACAACATTCATAATACAGAAAAGTTAACTCTTCCACTACATATAGCAAGAGACAATTTTAAACCATGGATACATTCAACTAACACTCCACATCTTCTACACACTCTAAGGGAGATATGAACTTCCTTCTCCCAAACAACATACAAATGAAAGCTTGTAACATCCAAGTAAAAGTCCATCAATAACAAGATCAGGGAGGTGATTTCCTTCACTCCCAGGGTGTCAATAAGTTACAACAATATCAAGAGAGGTGCACTCTCTTCAAATCTTATGAAATGAACATGATCTAATTCTCATGATAAAGAAGAATAAACTATTTCTTCATAAATATAACTTCTCCAACTCCAACCATAAGCTCCAAGAGAAAACCTGCGTATCAAAGACAAACAAAGAAGAAGACACCACTCATCTAGCTCTCCTCCCTTCCGTAGACCCGCAAGAGGGTCACCCCCGAGCTAGGGAGACCATACTCACACCTGGGTAACTCAAACACTCCACTTCACAACAGGGACAACAACAAACCCAAAGCACACAAACACCCGTGGGTAAATTACACAACACGAAAACTCAACTACAGTGAGTTTCATAAGGGGCAGGAGAGTGGAAACACTCGACTCCAGAGTGTCACCCTTACAGATAATTTAACCAACACAATTTCTCTTGGCCTCAAACCAAGTTTGATCACAAATTTTTAAGAAATCTGTATTTGACTCTCAAGTCAAAGATACAGTCACAAATACATGCCCTCAAGGCTTTCAACATCCCAAAAGAAGGACACAGGTATGCACCCGAGGAGGATCTCTCCTCCCCTACCCCAAACTTGATGAGCATTTCTCCCAAGTGGGAGAAGCTCTGTCAAACAACCCGACAACAAACCCCACAGAAAACAAATCTAAACATAATCAAATAAGCATCTTTCACACACTTTACATACACATTCAGATATACGAAAGAAAGGTGAAAATCAAACCAACCTTACAAAGCCCTCCTGGAATGAAACTGTTGCAGAGCTCCACTGAGTTCTCTTCCAACCTTCACCACCAACTCCCTCTCCCTTTCCTCTCCTCCAAGCTAACTTTCCTATTTTTGGCAATCCTAATAAAACTCTCCCAAAATTCAACTAACTCCCTCTCATCCCAAAATTGGAAACAAATAACCCAAATTCTTTTCCAGTTTAGAGGAATGGGGAGGTGACACTTGTCACCTCCTCACTCTCCCCCAAAACCACTATTCTGTCCTGGTGGCTTATGTCACTCACCCATCCCTAGAGTACTCCTTATCCCTCTCCTCATGTCATTTCTCTTACGCATGGGAGAAATAAAAGGAGTTAAAGGAGTAAAAGACAGGTGACCCATGCCTCTTCTTCCCTCCTTCACATGGATGGCCCCACAACACATGGGGGAATCTCACTAATGGAGAGGGTGACTTCAAGTCAATCCTTCAATAATGGATGGGTTTGTAGTCATCTCTTACCTTGGGGATTGAAGAGGGATGGGTTGGGTGTTGGTACAATCCCATCATGTCCCCCCCATACCCCAATTTTCGCCACTTAACTTCAGGGGAAAGTTAAGATGACTAGATGGAGGTTACTCAAGGGTTACCCATGCCAAATGGGCCCCTAGACCCATTGGGTATAACCCAGGTTCAACTTTAACCCATCCAGGACACCCATGGTCAAGGTAAAGCACATGAAAAGGCCTCAAAGATTTAAATAAAATAAAGAAATTCAAATTCAATCTTTTTACAACACAAATCATAAAATATTGTTACAAGAGGGTAACCAAACCCACTCGACCATACGAAAGACCACATTACAACATCACATCAAACACAGAAAGATCTTGGTTCCTCGTGGAACCAGATCGGCTTAACAGGGAATAACAATAACAAGGTGCGGAATGATCTCCGAAATCTGTGGTTCGATTAGTAAATCCTGCACACTAAATTACAAGATCAGTGTCCACATATAATCATCATAGCCGAAGCAACTTAAAAACATGCATTATCATGACATAGTTCTAATTAACATAAATGAAATCATATTACAATTTTCCATCATCACCTAATTAACTTTTCTGAAATGTAAACTTGTCCAAACATCACCCAATTAGTTTTTCCGAAATCATAATAAAGTTTAATAGTTTGACAATTCCGGGAACTGCTATCCCACAAATATAAACAGTAACAGTAACCGTAATGTAAATAGTCATAACAACAGAAGTAAAAAGGGTGGTCCTCACAATGTTCAACAAATTGAAATTCTTCATCATCACTTTCAACATTAGGTCTCGATGTCAATCCTCTTCGCTTATCTTTTTCAACAACATCCAAATGAATTCACATTGTTTTCATCATTTCCATCATCTCATCCATTCTTCTAGCCATTGTTCCAATAGCAACAACTCTCCTCGGTGGCATTCTTCCTAGGATCAAGTGCAAACTGCCTCAAGTTCGGTGATCGGGCTACAAGGTGACAACTGCCTCTCAATCGGCGATCGGTTGTGACACAAGTAACCTACCTCAATTCGGCGATGTCCACAGCAAGATCTTACATAATTCCCTTGCTAACTTCACTCAATTAACTCCCAAAGATTCAAACGTTCACTGTGATAACACTTGGTGCAGTCACAGCAGGAGGGTTCACATAATGAACTATCCGGACTGTACAGCAAGAGTAAACACAACATAAATGACTCAAAGAAATGAAACAAATACAGATTCAATCATTCAGTATATCATAGAATTTAACTAGAGATTGGCTGGCAACATGCAGGCTTACAATTGGGCTCATAGGCTTGGTTACAGAATTCGCACAAGATATAGCTTTGAAGCTCCTTCGCACAAAATCTAAACTATGAACTTATGCAGATGATCACAACTTGATAACTACTTTCCTAAGGATCTATTACATCAATATATATCATCTCTGGAACAATAGATTCCTCTGCATTGTCCAAGAAATGTCACAAACTCCAATGAAGAGTTGTAACATGTGTACACAGAGGTTAAACCTAAATGCATAGAACACTTCCAGAAAATGAATGGAATGATGTACAGATCTTCAGGGAAGGTCAGCCACGAACCAAGGATCATTGAATGATGTGTCATTAAGCTCCACAAGTCAAGGAATGCTCTGCAAGGACTAAAATGCAACTGGACCAAAAATGTAAAAACTACTTCTGACTGAATTGCTTGAACTGAACTAGGAAATGAAAAGAAACAAACTAAACTGCAAACCAACTATAATGCAAATGCTTTTTTGGTTGATGCAAGATTGCTCTTGAACCATGGATCCTCCTACATCAAAAACTCTACCTAGATATCACCCCTCAGGAAAGAACCAAAGTCACTAAGAAGCTCAGTGAGGAATTCAGAACCATGAAAAGCGTCAATGCTCTAATGTCTGGTGACATAGAGAAACTCATGAAGGAAACTGAAGAAATAACTTTGAGGGTGCTACATGAGATAAAAATCTCAACCATTGTTGATGAAGAAGATCAAAACACTGATACAAATAATACAGTTCTTGAGATAGATGTGGAACAAAGCACAGTTACCCCTCTAGTAAACTTTGAACAAATTGAAGAAAAGAAAGAGGTAAAGGAAAAGAAATGTGAGGAAGAAGAGGCAACACCAGAAGGAAATGTCTCTGAAGAACAAAATGTGCAAAGAGAAGAGTTAGATGAACAAATGATAGACAATCTTTCTCTAGAACTAGAAAGAAATGAACAAGAGCACATTCAAGAGCCTCCCCTGGAGAGACAAGATGCTAAGGCATCTCAAGGTGGAGAAAACAGAGACAGTGTTGACTCCTTGAGACAGTTTTTGGAGAAGCAGAAGGAAGCTCAAATTTTGACTACACCTGAGCTTCTGCAAGGACCTATCAACCTTGCTGCAATGTCCCCTTTGCAGAAGATGAGACTTGGAACAATCTTTCAAGCCACTACATAAGAAGAAATGTTGAAATCCCATTTGGAAGATAGTGAATTACTTGGTGAAGCAATAAATATTTTTGAGAAAAATCATGCCCTAGGTTTAGAGAGACATAACACTCACTCCTGCAACACAAATGAAAAAGCTTATGGAGGCTATGAACTCCCATTTTGAATCCTTTGAGCAAGTTGCTAACAAAAAGGTAAGAGTTGAAATAGACAGCATAAGATTAGTTGAGTTGAAAGATAAAGCTTCTCAAGACAAAATTTTGTTAGATAAAAGTTTAGGGTTTGCACAATTAACCCTGAAAGAAGTGAGTGAACTGTATATTTTTTTCTTACATGGCCAGACAAGACTAAGGAGATAAAAGATAAAATAAATAGATAGGAAGCTCAAATAATGAGGATATCTAAAACATATGACCTGACAAAAGATGCCATTGGCAATCAAAGGGCACAACTTGAAACCAATCACTCTAATATACATAAGTTGCAGACCTAGAGGGATATCATAAAACATAGAATGGGTCAGCTCCGGTTGCAAGTTTCAAAATTCCATCCCTAACCAATTTAATAGCAGCTGCAGATAAAACAAGGCAAAGCACTGAAGTCCCTAATACAGCGAAGAAAGAAGAAGCCTTGGTGTCCCAGATTAATGGGCACATATTAATTTTGAGTGATGCTAAGACCAGCTATGATGAGGAATTGGTGCAACTAAAAATAATCTATAAAGATGTTCTCCCTGAACAACAACAGTAGTAAGCATTTTTTATATCACTTGTATATATGCGGTAAAGTGGAAAATAATTTTGAAATTTTGACAACTAGTACATATCTTTGTATCATACACCTTTGCCATTGATTGCAAAGGGGGAGAAGAAATGAAGCATGTTCAAAAAACTTTTAAAAATAATAAAGCATGAAGATAGGAGTAGTGCATAAAGAGATACGGGGAGTTGTAACAGTTTTTCACATCAAGTGTTTCTATCAATGCCAAAGGGGGAGATTGTTGGCAACTTGTGTATGACGTCTGAAGATGTTGTCATTGATGGAAACAAGGAAAGGAACATGGTTAGAACAGAAGTTTTGGTCTGGTGAAAAAGACTTAGCCACTTTGGTCAAGTGTTGGCAATACACAAGAAACAGTGACAAAAAGGCAATATAATGGTTGGCATTGATTCACAGTTGGAGATCTATTCATGTGGTTGCGGTATGTTATTTGTATTTCTTTGATGACCTTATATCTAAGTCTTTAGCTCCTAACAAGTACCAGAAGCATATACTCTAATAGACTACGTCTGGAAAGATAGAGTATGTTGTGATTCAGAGCAGAACACTCATTTGTTTTGATCCATACTCCTATGCTGTTACATATCTGGTTATCCAGTTTTGAGGTGTTGTCAACACATATTTGAAGTATCCAAATCTAGAGTTGCAAGTTCTGAGCTCCACCGGAGAGTCAGTTATAAATGCCTAAGTATCACTACTTGGTATGGTGCAGTTTGACTGTGATAGGGCATGTGTTCTAGTGGTCTGCATTCTACCGCAAAAGAATATTTCACTCTGCGGTTGCGGAGGTATGATCTATGATATGTGAAAAGTCTCTAATATGGATTTCAGCAAATCTTATGGTTCGCAGAGGAAGATATTGTCTGATAGTTAAACTGAACCAGTGAACAGTCTATGGCTAAGGCCGACATGAAAGTATGATGTGTATGCGGTAATTTTTGGTGTTTGGAACTTAATCCTAAGTGGTGAAATAGCTGAGGCCGACATGTGTGAAGGTATTTTAAATATTTTTTGGGTCCGGTATAGATTTTGGAGAATGAATTTGGCTAACAGAGTACATAATACATGACTGCATGGTACACCTTATTAGGTTCACCTAATAAGATGATTTTGATTGTTGCAGATATATATGTTAGATTAAATTTGGTTCTTGAGTGATGTGGATGTGATGTGTTAAATACAGAGCAGGCAATAAGAGCAAAAGAAGAGATATCTTGTCTAATGTAAAAGCAAAGCAGTGAAACAAAGCAATCAAGATGAAGAGTTTTCAGATAGTATTTTGAGCATTCATTGGAGCTGCAATCATGCATATGTAGATGCAATCAGAGCATTTCATTTTGGTAGTGATCCATTTGCTTTCTTCTTTCTTTCTTTAGGTAGTGAGCCTTCTTGCAGTGAGCATTTATTTGGGTAGTAAGCCCTAAAGGCAATGAGCCTTCTTGTATTTCTGTATTGATATTACATAATTATTATGAGCTAACACTCATTGTGGTTTTTCCCTATTTAGGGTTTTCAATGTAAAAACCCTGGTGTTTATGTGTGATGCTTTATGGTTGTTTCTTCTATGCTTAATTTTCTTTATTGTTATCAAATGTGGTAAATGGATTAATTATTTAAAAAGGCAAAAGATTTAATAGAATACTGATTCACCCCCCCTCTCAGTATTCTAGGTGTTCAACAGTGTTGAACCTGATAGCTCTGATACCATGTGTAGCATTCCAACTAGAATATTAAATAACATTAAACACAAATAATGTAAAATCTCGTTTCTTTCTTTTTCTTCCTTTTATATAACAAAATCCAATAATATTACATTGGAAATTTCCAAGTACAATACATAATTTCAAAAGATGGTTGCTTCACATGTGACTAGAAAATTTCACATTTATATGATGAACATATAACAGATGCTCTCATTCCTTGAGACTTACAATATTTATCAATTTCATTTACATAATAAGTAATTTTTCTTGTTCACATGTCTTCAGCAGTCAACTATAGGAGAGAGCATCACCCTAGTGCTTTTCCTCCAACCACAAACCGGCGGTCCCTCACACACCTTCTTTCTGGAAGTGGCCCTTCCCTTCGTGAGAGTATAGATAATGAGAATCAACTAATTCTTTGTGTCATCTGAGAACTAGTGAAGTGTCCTAGCTAATAACAATCAGGCTTATAACTCTAGTCTAGCTCTAGCTATGTATAACCCATTCCAACTATTTAGCTATCTGGTACATAATGAATTGACAATGCAAGTAGTGAATTTTGCATTATTTTGGCCAAAGATTCATATAAATAAAGTTGTATATTCACTCACTCCTTTCTCGACTTGGAGACAACATTCTTATAATTCAGTAAATTATAAATATATCAACACACTTTGACTTGTTTACTCAATATCAGTCTTAAAGACATAAAATATACCCTTTACTCTTAGTCAACTAGAAAACTATAAGGTAAGAGCTTAGGTGACTTAAGAAGCAGACATTGAGCCCCTCTTTGCATCCTTGCAATCATAGGTCTATGATGACCTGTCACCTACTCAACGGCTTGTCAACCCATTTCCATGCTCATCAATAAATTTAGTATTCTTTCAAAATGATATGCAAAATTCTGGCATTAAACTTCATAGGTTTGACAATTAAAGACTCTATCTATTTTAGTCTAGGAATATATATTCGACTTATAATTTGTCGAAGAAAAACAATAACTTCATAAACCTTCATATTGAATATATTTCCTCTTGTATATCAAAGAGGATTCCAAAATAATAAGTAGTCTCAATCTTCAATGAATAACTATAGAAAATTGACCTTTCATTGCCATAGTGAGTGTATTTCATCACAATCTTGTGGCTATTCTTAGCCTAGATTTGGGTAAATAATATTCCTTTTCAAAACTAGGATAAAGATAGTTTGTGATAACTCTTAGTTACCTAAAAGAATAACATCTATAGCAAACTAATATTCTTTTGCATATTAACAGAATGAAAAGTCTAAATATCAAGTGCCTTTAAACAAAGGCATTGACTATATCAAGCTTTAATATTTTAATAGCATTCCAATGATGATATCTTCCTTATTAGTTAGCTATGGCTCTTAGATAGGATACTATGAAAACATAACTTGTTGTTACTTCAATTTTTCACAAGAAAAATAAGACTTTTGGTTTGCTACAGTTTACTAAAGATCTCTTATCACTTGATATGATAAAACTAAATGACTTATATCAACTTTTACTCAAGTCACTAAGCACACCAACATTTGGCCTTACTCAGGTTGAATTAATCAAAGCATAGCTTGTATATATTACTCAGCCTATACGTACAGTCGGCCCTTATGGTTTCTACAAGGTTTATTTAAGAATAACCTTATATGGTTTATATATTAAACATAATAGGCATTTGGCTTGACAAACACAGTCATACAACTGTAGCTTAGCTTGAAGCTTGTATGATATTCACAGCATAGAATAACATATATAATACAGAGATATTAATACATAATACAATTCTTATTGTCAACTATTATACGATATAAAAATATAGATAGAAACTGTTGTCAAAGACGTATCAATAGTAAAGTCAAACTGATACAATATTTTATGATATCATGCATATCATTTGACCTCTTAAGGCACACAAAATAGGTTTTAACAATATAACTTCCATCTATTGTTTCTTGCGGATATAAGATGGAGTACATAATGAATATACACAATACATTGAGGATGATATGCTTACCCGTAATGCTATACCAAGCAGAACAATACCCCATAGCTTCATTTCCTTCTTGCTTCCCTCCAAACTAGAGATTTGATTGCTTCCTTCTTTCTTCCCTCCTACTTTGTGCAAGAAAGAATCCTATTAAATCCTTTCTCCCCACTACCGTCAATTATGCAACTACATACTCACTTACTCTCCACTATTCCCTCATCCATCTATGACCTCACATGCTAGAAAAAGGGGAGTATGGAGCTACTACTCCTCTCCACTCCTCTAAGCATCTAGGGGAAAATACAATGGGAGTCTATCTACCATAGACTTTACTCTTACTCAAACTTAGGCATTATATTTAACCATAACTAAGCTTAAATAAAAATAATAATTTAAAATAAACAATGGTACACCTATTTTATATATGTCATTAATGCATTCTTTCGAATGCTTTAATTATGCTTATTCATGAGCACAATTATCAACGATGGATTCTCACAAAGTCAACTTAGACCTTTACGACAAAATTAAACTTGTTTAGTCGATTACTCACGTCAACTTGGCATTCAAAGACATACACTACCTTACTAACTATCGATGTAGAAGATTTAGCCATCGAGATGACGATGACAAAAAAAAAGTATGGAATGATCTTTGTGTTAAAAAGAGTTCTGAGACGACCAAGAACATAAAGATTAAGACAATCTAAAATTGACATATCCTCTAATGAGTGTGTGTGTGTGTGTGTGTGTGCGCGCGCGTTTCCAAATAGCACAAGGATCATTGTATTCATGCAATCTAGCACCCTCTCCATGGTGATACTATCTCTCCTCATCTTAGAGGGAGAAAAACATTGTTCCTACATACATCTCACTACACAACGCATAGTTAGTTCATTAACGTAATAATAATAACTTTTAAATAATCACATTTTCAATAACATGAAATAAACTTATTTTCTTAAGTTATTATAACTTCATAATCATCATATTTATTTCACTTCTAACTAACTATTCTTGAAATAATAGATGAATTAAGTTTGTGTATAAAAATGGGGTGTAACACACAAGAAAATGTAAGATTAAGCTCATCATAGATGACATTCTCAACAAGTATATGTGTGTCCCATAAAGATTCTATGTGGTACATTTTTCCCTCTGAGCACATGCATAAATTCTATTAGATCAAATTTTTCACATTGAACCCTAAAATATTGGGTTAAATGATATCATAAAAATATAAAAATTATATACATAAATAACCCTTAGTTTTAAATCTCTAAAAATATGTTTTATTACATTTCATTTAAATATTATATTGTTTTCCTTTTTCTAATAAACATAGGTTTTTATCAAAAATAATGACATATATTTAGGACATTGGAAAAAAAACAAATGATGTCAGTTGTTTTTTCAAAAACTACATAAACTACATGACTCTCTTATTGACATTTTTGTTTTAATAAAATATATATATATTTTAATTTATACACAAAAAGTAATGCATTATGGAAAATTATGTCTAAATTACAATTACCATCTATTGAAAAATTAGTAATACAAAAAACATTCAATACAAAATTACAAAAATGTAAACCTTAAATATCAATGTCAAGGTTATATGTTTGAGAAAGAACAAAAAGATTTTATTTGTATCTTAAACTTTATGCATTACGAGAAATTGATATTTAATATAAATAGTAAAATTATAAGAAAATTTTATTCAAAAACCAAATATAATTGAAATTATTATTTTTAATTATAAATAGAATCTATATAGAAAATGCCACGTGTCATTAGTTTACATCATCTTTAAATTTGTGATTGTTTTCTTAGTAAGATTGATAGAATGCGATGAATTTTGAAAAATCTTGTTTTTACTAGCCCGACACATTATTGTGCAAAAATCTCATAATTATATTTTAGAATTTGTAGGTACAAATGACACAATCACAATGAAATGACAAGACAAAATCATTGATGTAGATTTATCCATCAACACATAATATTAGAGTTCAATTCATTATAATGACCTACAACCCCTTCCAATCATAGATTCAATATTGAGTCTACTTCAATCACTATGCATTAGCCATTTCTAAAAATACAATGAGATAGCTACCCAACATCTCTCCCCTTTTACATATTTAGTGTGACAATAACTCGACTCATTTTATCTAATGTTATTAATTAAACTTTAATTGGTTATCTACCATTACAATACCCTAACTCGTTTTATCTAATGTTATTAATTAAACTTTAATTGATTATCTACCATTACAATAACTTGACTCATTTTATCTAATGTTATTAATTAAACTTTAATTGATTATCTAGTTGTTTATTTACCAAACAAGTATTTTCTACCCATTTTGTTAAATATCACATTTCCCATTCCTTGCAAATGGTATTAATGGAAAGAATTACCTCAAGTGGCTAAAATAACTCTTGTACAAAAATATGTGCATGCAGTCCAAGCTCCTAGGAATGCACTCCAAGTTGTTAGGAATGACTCTACACCTTACACCATTTTAACTATGCCAGCACCTTTAGTGAGCACCTTAATGAAACGGGTGCAAAGAGAAACTAAAGTTAGACATACAAATGATTAATTATGGAGGGCCCATTCACTCATGTGGATGACAAGCAATTTTTTGTGACAATTATTTATTTGATGTTACCTTTCATTTTTGTGACAATTATTTCTTTGATGTTACCTTTCAAATGTTAAGATATGTTTATTTAAACACATATGAGAAATCAATACTTATTTAACCATAATTTGTGAAACTCTGTTTAAATATCACCCATTTTATACAATATAATATTTTCCCTACAAGTATTTTCTACCCATCTTGTTAAATATCACATTTCCCATTCCTTGCAAATGGTATTAATGGAAAAATTTACTTGAAGTGGCTAAAATAACTCTTGTACAAAAATATGTGCATGCAGTCCAAGCTCCAAGTTGTTAGGAACGAATCTACAGCATATACCATTTTAACTATTTGAGCATCTTTAGTGAGCACCTTAATGAAACATGTACAAAGAGAAACTAAAGTTAGACAGATAAAAGATTAATCGTGAAGGGCCCATCCACTCATGTCCATGCCAAGCAATTTTTTTTGTGACAATTATTTATTTGATGTTACCTTTCATTTTTGTGATAATTATTTATTTGATGTTACCTTTCAAATATTAAAATATGTTTATTTAAATGCATATGAGAAATCACCCATTTTATACACCCATTTAATTCAATATATACAATATAATATTGTTTGAAAGTCTTTAAAAATCGCCCATTTTATACAATATAATATTTTCCAAATTTTAAATATATTTTATGACAAATTTTTCTAAATACAGCTAGATAAATTAACCATCAAATTTAGGCCCTGCAGGCGTCCATCCCCAGACCGTCCATCAATTTCTCTCACATTAATTTGTGCTGTACATATTCATCATATGTGCGTCAGTGTAATAGAAAGTCAACAAAGATTACATTAAATTCTGAAAATGAAAATTTTATTGTACTCGAAGGACATGTTCGCCAGTCTAATGATGAGTCAACATAGACTACGAATGAGAAGGGGTAGAAGGCAGGCTTTTCTTAAAGTTTTTAATGGCTTAGAGTAGACGAAGAAGAGAAGAAAGCAATACATATTTGCATTTGAATAGGAACCCATTTAGTCCATTGTTGATTAAAAGCCAGCTACATTTTCCAAGGGGGTGGAGGAGTCATAAACTTTATTCTAATGTATGTTGGCATATTATTCTTTTGTATTTTGAATTAAGAGTAACAAACTTATGCGATGGAGGAGTCATAAGCTTTATTCTAATGTATGTGGGCATATTATTCTTTTGTATTTTGAATAAAGAGTAACAAACTTAGGTATGCAAATATAGAAGAAGAATGTCGAAAGATTCCAGTTGGTTTAAAGAAATAAAAGAATGTGTATATTGTTAGTGAAGGTGAGTTGTCAAAGGCAATGTGAGAGATGAGGGGCACCAACCATACCATACCATGAGGCATAATTGTAGTGCAGGGTGAAATAATGCCAAAGGCCCATCTACATCTACCCAACCTTGTGGTTTGCCACCTTCAACAAACTACTTTTTTGTCATCATGACAATACCCTCCACCTCACCTCACCTCACCTCACTAAAGATGAAGAAGATGAAATGTGATTATATCCTAATCTTTGTCATCATGTCGGTGTTAGTGCCCAAGTCAACCCCCAAAGGAAGGATGTAAAAAATGAATTAAAGGAAGGTTTGTAAGGTAGTGGGAGAAACATGATAAAATCTGGTGGCACTATTTTAAGGGGTTGAGCACGGATTTGAAGGGGTGGTGGTGTATTTAAATACTTTTCCTTTCTGCATCGGTACTTGTGATCGATTCAATACGACTTTCACAATCTCTGCACATGCCTGCGCATGCCTTCAAGTGATTTTAAAACACTTGGCCTGAAAAAAGGGCGAGGAGATTGAGTTGGAAACTCTTAAACGTGTGGATTTCTCAGTTCAGGAAGGAGTCTGTCTGCTCATTTTGCCAGGTCCAAATCAGCTGTGTGTTGTCAGATATATACTAACGACGCGGAAGGACAACTTCACACCGGCCTTGTGTACGCGCTTTTTCAGCAAAAGCTATTCTATTCCTTTAGCCTTCCTCTCAAATTTCGTTTTTTTTTCCAATTTTCTTTCTTCACGCCTGCATTTTCCTCCCCTTCCATTGACTTACTCGGCATAGAAGGTTCATTGCTCCTTCGGAGCTTGCGGTAGAGAATTGTTATACATCAAATCATTTAATCTAACCGCTCTAATCATTCTCCGCCGCTGCAAAAGTCAAAACTAGAAATCTTCAGGGCTGTAAAGGCAACTGAATTTGTGGTTTTCACCGACTGTTGGAGTGATAGAAATAGATATATTGGAGCTGTTTCAAGCCGTTTTCCAGGCCGGCTGTGTTCGTCTCTTTCACATTTGCTTCACAATCGAAGGTGCAGATAGATTGGAGAAGGTTCGTGTCAATTTGAGCAGAATTTCTTGCTGCCCACGTCATAACTTGAAGGTTGGTTCGTTCGTTAACCCCATTCACAACTGTAAATAAAGACTTATTACTCTTCTTTCCACATCATCATCAAGCTCTGGTTTTTTTTCTGGATTGGTTGCGCTTAAAATTCTCTTTACTACGTGGATACCACTTTCTTTATAGAGGCTTCTTGCTTACGCCCGCTTTAATGCCCGTTAGTTAAAAGCTTGCCCGTTTGCGGCCAAATCCCAATTCCCGTTTGCCAAATCCCAATTCGTAGCTTATATCTCGGATAAATGCTCCAATGGTATTATGCTGTTGAAGTTTCCAGGTAAAATTTGCACAGTTCTTTCTATTCTCAGTTGTTAACAAACTTCGTAGAGTTGCACTGCAATCGGGATATCCATTTGTGGTAGGGGTACGAATTCTGGGCTTTTGACATTAAAACCAACGGCTAGGTACAGATGATTTCTCTGTTTGTGTGTTTTTTTTTGTTTTAATGTCTGGGAGGTATTTTTGCCAGCTATGTGAAAGCGATTTTGTTCTGTTGCTGTATTTGTCTCGATTTTCCCATGCTTACAGAGCCCAGATTCCATAAATTTCTGTCGCTGGTTGTTCTTTCAGATGAATATTTTTTGGTTGTTGGAGGCCACTAAAACTGGATCTGTATGTTTGTGTGTGCAGCAGCGATGACTCTGTCAGTTAACGGACAATCCCGCGTGCCACCAGGCTTTCGATTCCATCCCACAGAGGAGGAGCTGTTATATTACTACCTGAAGAAGAAAGTCTCGTTCGAAAAGATTGATCTTGATGTTATTCGCGATGTTGATCTGAACAAGCTTGAGCCTTGGGATATTCAGGGTACAGAACTGATGCAAATCCCTTAACATTCTTGATAACATGTAATAAATATTATCTAATGGTTTATCGAATTCTTATTATGATGCAGAGAGATGCAAAATTGGATCGACTCCACAGAATGACTGGTATTTCTTCAGCCACAAAGACAAGAAATATCCAACGGGAACTCGCACTAACAGAGCTACGGCAGCGGGTTTCTGGAAAGCCACTGGACGGGACAAATCCATTCACATGGATTTCAAGAGAATTGGAATGAGAAAAACGCTGGTGTTCTACAGAGGCCGAGCGCCTCACGGCCAGAAGACTGACTGGATCATGCACGAATATCGCCTTGACGACAACGAAAATTCACAGGCAAATGTAAAATCTATTTCTAAACCTCTCCAATTCAAATATCAAAACTCAAAGCTTCTTTCTTGATTATGCTTTCCTGTGATTTTTTTCTGCCTGACGCGTTTCGTCTTGTCAATCCACGTTTTCTGTGACCTGCCTCACTAGTTTTCAGGAGACAAATTCAATTATTTAATGGTGATTCATACTAATTTTTAACGAGGCAGCTCAGTAGAAACGTGCGACAAGGGTTTCATTTGTTTTGAAGCAATTAAACAGGGAAAATTTGATGAAACTGTTAATTTGATTAATAGACCTCAAATTTCCACAGTTCAGTATTTCAGGATTTAACTGTTGCCAAAAATATAGTTCAGTATTTCAAGATTTAACTGTGTGTAAAATTTTTCGCTCAAATTATTTACACAAATAATTTGATGAAACTGTTAATTATTTACACAAATAATTTGATGAAACTGTTAATTTGATGAAATAATTTGATGAAACTGTTAATTATTTACACAAATAATTTGATGAAACTGTTAATTATTTACACAAATAATTTGATGAAATAATTTGATGCAACTGTTAATTTGATTGACAAATTGTTATTTGGCAGGCATTCAACGAGCTACAGGAGGACGGCTGGGTAGTATGCCGGGTTTTCAAGAAGCGAAACCATTTCAAGGGCAACGAATCGCCTCCACCAAATCTGAGCAAGAACAAATTTGTCTCAGAAATGGAGTGCCTGAATCCTGGAGCGGAGCAGATGCAGTACACAGCAACAGAGCAAGTGAATATGTGTATGAAACAAGAACTGGATATTCAATACGGATTCTCTGCCCAGGATCAATTCATGCAGCTGCCTCATCTGGAGAGCCCTAAATTTCCTTGCCCCGTTGCTCCGCCTCCTCAATCTTCCTCTGGAATGAAGCGCTTATTTCCAGAAAGAGTCGCAGAGAACATCTCCAAACGTTCATGCTATCCTCCGCCAATGTCTCTGGACATGACAGAACTGGAAGGCTCAACAACAACAAGTGATCAGCTGAGGTCTGACTCAGTGCAAAATTTGAATTTGAATGACTGGACTGTGCTGGACAGGCTTGTAGCCTCGCATCTGAATCAGGAAGAGCCTCCATGCAAGGAAATCAGATACGGCACTCATGCTCCTGTTGAATCTTCTGTTGCGCTTCCCCAACTTCGGATGAACAAACTTAACCCTAATGACTTTGGCTGCGAAATAGATCTGTGGAATTTTGGCAAGTAATGTTCGCAACTGCAACAACAATACATTGTAAATAACTGAACTCTGGTAGATTGATTGATTGATATTATAGGCAGTGAATTCTACAGGGTTGACATCGTCATCCCTGCGTGCAAGGTTGGGGAGACTTTGATGCCCTCTCTTCCAAACAGTTTTACTCGTGTATCCTAATTTTTATATTCAACCTATTTTTTTAGTTTTAGGTCCCTTGCTCACAATATAAGTTCTGGAAATATAGTTGTCCTTCAAAGGAATAAAGTCATACTAGATCTTCCTATCTAGGTAGCCCCAAAAATATCTTGGGTTTGTCAAAGACATTTTTGGTGATGTCAATTTGTAATCAATTATACATGTCATTTGGTGACTAAAATTTGAATTTATAGAAATTCCTTCCTAATTTATCAAATTAATTTGCCCTCATATTTTTTGGTGATGGTTTTGATTCTATGTGATGACTTAAAAAGGAAATAATAATAGCTTAATTAAAGTAAATGTAATTGACTAAGTATAAATTAATCCAAGTTGATTAGAAATTGTTAGAAATGATCTAGTTAATATTGGAAAAGTAAATGTAAAGAAGGATGATATTATTTAGTTGTATGATTGAAGAATGAGTGTCATTCAATGAAGAGTTTGAACCTTGATTGTCTTTGGTCTGAAAGTGTGATCTCTTCATCAATGAAATGTTTCAAGAATTATGATCAAGCTATCTTGGATCAAGTTAGCAAGTGTAGGTTAGGAATGTGATCACGAATTCGTCTTCTTTGTTTGGATTTAACCTTGCATGATGTATATCTCTACTCTGTTGTTGGCTTGGTTGAACTTCATCTACTTTACTCTTCTCGTATTTAGAAATACCTAGAAAAGTTGTCATTGTGTCATAAGGAGACTTGTTCTCCTAGGTCAACCCCCAAAAAACATGTAGAAAGATTGAATATAGTAGGCAAGGGCCCTAAAATAATGTATACAGATTTGTTACGCCTCTTAGTGCACCAAATCCAAATGGTTTGTTATTGATTATTGATTACTCCTTTAGTGCTATAAGATAAGAGTTAATGCTTGAGAGATGAGAGATCATAAAATGAATGCTAATGGATGCACATAGCATCAAATTTCACAAAACATGTACTTAGTCAACTCAAGGCAAGAAAACAAAGGGGACCAACTGGCCAAAATTTGAATTTAATTTTTAGAGAGGTGAGTATCAAGTCCATGACCACGAGGTTGACCCCACGACTATGGAAACGACTTTGGGTGGGCTAATGGTCAGATCTAGATTGATAGTTCAACTATATAGAGGTAGTTGTTTGTCTAAGTTTAATAAATTCTTGGATAAGATGTATGTATTGAAGTATGTTTGTATAAAGATAAGGTGAGGGATAAATATGTGGGAGTGTGTGTATAGGAATAGGTTAAGGCTAGGGGATGAGCCCAACTCCACACAAGATTATGTCATTTGTCGATATGTACATGTGTCAAGACATTTCCTCAAAATGTGCACAAAACTAAATGGGAAGTGGCATGAGTATGTAAAGTTTACTGTTAAATTTTGTTTCCACATTAAGGTGCATGTGAATCCTAAAAATATCATGCATCTCAAAATATGTAACACTCATAAACATGCATGTAAAGTATATATTCAAGCATAAAAGGATATGAAAGGGGGTCCATATACAATAATGGACCCTATTAGGAGTCATCCTATAAGTGTTTCCTTCAGTATGCAAGTTGAGAAACTTATAAAATAGAGGAAAAATATGTGATGATTAGCTTATGTCTCATAAATAAAAATTAAGTACAAAAAAAAAATCTCGCTTACTATCTAAGAAATAGGAAAACAAGAAATGAATGAAGTTAAGAAAATTCTACTTGTTCAAAAATTGATAATGGTGTGTTTGGCTTAGTGGCCATGGGATGACAAGGTGCATGGGGTGCATGGCATGTCATGTATCATATCAATCTATCTAGTCATTATGATGAGTCTCTATAACACTTGTCACTACCTAAAAGCTCAACATAGGAATGTTAGTGAATATATATGCCCCCTTTACTTAAATGTATCCATAGGATGCAAGGAATTGAAACAAAGAGAAAAATATACATGAAATTAAATGTAGTCTAAAGATAAGCATGTAAGCATGAAGTCATGTAAAGTAATAGTAATAATAAATACATCATGTAATTAACATGTAAATATAAATCATGGTAAGCGCATGTGGGTTGGGTGGAGATAGGATCTAGGAGATAATGTTGCCCCCAACACGGGCAATGTAAATGATGATGTAACGCTTAATGGCTAAAACACCTGTGTAAGTGCATAGGTCACTAGAGAGACATATGCCCCTAATGTGTTTTCTAAGAGGATGAGCTCACAATGGTGTTGGTAAGGTGATAGGGCCATCATGGGTGTAAGTAGGAAAAGGTAATATGTGAGGGAAGGCATAATGCCCCTAATGTATAGGAACATATGGTTCAAAACATGTTAAGGGGGAAGGTGTGATGACTTCAATGTAGGTATAAATGGAAATATGAGTGCAGAAGGTGGGGGAAGGCATGATTGACCTTCAATGTAGGCATAAATAGAAAAGAATATAAGGTCAAAATATAAACTTTATAAGCATGATATAGCAAGGTAGGCTTGACAAGTGACTCTAAAAATGTGATGTAGAAATTTAGGCTCAATGTGTAAGCTCTAACAAGCAAGATATAACATTATGAGATCAATAGGAAATAGGCAATGGACAAGGGACTAAGGGATAATCATGGGTATAAATGGAAATCAAGCAAGGAGTCATTTATTTATAGGAGTTCAACATGAAAAGGGCAAAAGACAATGAAATAATAATAAAATAAGAGACAAAAGATAGACAAAAGTAAGTGGGCAATCTAAGTGGGAAATAAAAGCAAAGACAAAGTTAAGTAAAGCATAGGCATAAAGAACAATGGAAATAACATCTAGGAAAATGGAAAACCAAAAATATCCTCAAGTGGGGAAAAAAGGGTATGGAACCAAATATAGAATGTGAAATGGGTGAAGAGTACAATAAACAAGGTGTAATTAAAAATGCCAAAGTAAGAATGCAATAAGAAAAATGAAAAAGCTAAGTGTGAAATCCAAGATATAGGTATATGTGGATATATGTTATAGTCATGCTCATAAATCATTCAACAAACTTTTAGGTGTCCCCTTTGCCACCATATATTTTTTCTCATCTAAGAGATCGTCTTCCTCTTCCCAATAGGAAATGTCCAAATTATCTTCTTGTTCTTTTGCTTGTTTCTCTTCTTTGAATTCCTTCAATTACATGTGTTTCTTATTGATATTTCTTCATGCTAGATGTGAACACATTGGGCACTTCTTCTCTTGCCCATTTTTGTTTCTTAACTTGTGGAACTGTGGTGGTTTGGCACATGAAACTTAGGTATTTTTTGGGCCATTATGCCTTTTGTTTCTAGCTTTCTTGATACATGTCACATCTCATTTTATGGACTATATTATTATTCTAGATTAGTGACCATTTTACTATGATTGTCTTTACTTTGAGTAAATCCCATGTGTGTGAAGGTAATTTTAGTAATGTCATAATTGCGTGAATTGGAAAGTTGATTTAATATTAAATATTATCAATATGACTAAGGATATACATTATGAATTGCTTCGGCTATGATTTGGAGGAACTAACCTATTAACATCGAGTTGAGTGTGAATGAATGCAGGTACTCATCGAAGATGAGACATGGTTGAGGTAGAGATGTTCTAGCCACTTGGCAAAAACTGTTTGAGATGGATAACCCTGATGCACTCACACACTCACATAGTCTCATATCATATTGCATTTTATGGCTTTAATATGCATTGTGGTATGGATAATGTGATTTATGTTTAATACTTAGAAAAATAATGAGTTTTAATTGTTATAAAAAGTCCCTTTCAAATGCATGATTTAGTCATAAATATTAATGTTCTTTCAATTTATATAAATATTATTATTTGAAAAACAATATCTAATTGAGATTTAAAACAAACAAATATATATATATATATATATATATATATATATATATATATATATATATATATATATATATATATATATATATATATAAAATTGCAATTACTTCTTGAGTTGTTTTAAAGAATTGTGTTTTATTAAAAATAGATAAACTATATTAATAATATTAATATTATATTTAGAATCTAATTAAAAAAATTTTAAGAGAATTTATTGTCATGCAAATGATAGAAATATATTTAGTTACTATCATGCAAGTGACAGAAATATAATTAAGTTATTTTATTCTAATTTAAATAGAAATTTGTGAGCCTTTTTAAAAAAGCAAAAATCTCATGCAAAAGGTGAGAAAACTTCAGTTATCAAAAAGCAAAGGGATCCTAAAAACAATGTGATGCTAAGTTTAGGGAGTTTTTTTAAAATAAAAACGAAAAGATCAGTAGGAAGATTATTATCTTGGTTTTTTGGAGAAACAATGGAGGAGGATTTTTTTAAATTTTGGAGCGACAGATTTTGAGTAGCAAAAAGGAGGACATTCATTCTTTTTTGGAGTAGCGACAGATAGAGAGAAGGATCAGCGACAACAATAAGAATTTGTCCCTTTGGCAAGCGAATATAACTGGGTATTCTCCTTGTTTTTATGGAAAATAAATTATGATTGTTTAATGACTGAAAATACCACATTTTTCTGGCCTGTATCACATTTTATTTTTGGTCTATGTTTTGTTTAGATCAGCCTCATCTTTCTGGCATGACCTTTTTCCTTGGCCACTGAGTAGAAGACTTTACCTATTCTTGTTTTCATGTCTGCTATTCTTTCTTCCCTTGGCCATGTTATGTCAAAAATTGTCCTCCTGTATGGAATGGTACAATTTCCCTCAGCTTAGCTCCTCGCCTTTGGTGACCTCATAACCTCTTTGGTTTTGGCCTTCTCAAAACCCTAATTGGTGAGATAACTATTGATGGAACATGGAAAGAGAATTTGGATTATGGGTCCCTACGACCACCTAGTTGCAGATCCAGTCAAAAAATGGGGGATTGGACGCAGGTGCCTGTGCCCTAGTCCTGCCCTATTTTTTTAGATTTTGAATCTTGGCGGGGTGTCAACTCCTGTCGTGCATCGGGATTCTATTTTCAATTTTTTGTTTTAACGCGATATCAAGATGTTATTTTGAAATTTGAATTCCCTAAGATTAGATATAAAAATACATTTGAAAATCATTTCATCACACACAATCTTTATGCAAGCTTAATGCCAAAACTCTGCTAAATTGCCATTGAAGATCAGTGACTTGTTGAAGCCTTTTGAAGTTGTTTGAATTTGCTATCATGGAGACAATGGATGGAGATTAGGAATCAAGATCTTGAGACTATCTTGCTCTTCCTAGGGTTTGTACACCTTTTGAATGATCGAGAGAAGGGTTGACACCTCCAACATCCAGCTTGGAGATCCTCTGTGGACATTGTTGATTCACCTTCTTGTTCATGCAAGTCTTCATTTGTTTTCATCTCCTTGAGGTGAAGTTATATGTGTTTATTGAATTGAAGAAAGTTATTGATCTTCCCTTGATTGAGACATCTAGGGTTTGATATTTCTACATACACTTTGTTAGGTTTGCACACACTTCTACAAATCTTTATCTCTAGCTATTGTTGAGGTAGGAATACTAGAAATGGGCCCTGATTGAGGCAAGATCCTATATAGACACAACATCTTTCTCCTACTTTTGTAGGTGCAGATCATGTTTTACAGGATATGGCAAAAAGGAGTGGTAGAAAGATGGATATCACGAATATGGTTGTCACTAAATTTTAAAATTTTAGATCTAACACTTTTGGGACTAATGAATGGGTGCCCTAGTCCAATTGGGGAGATTCCCTGAGATTTGGAAGCCATTGGAGGTCACCAGATAGCTGATGCGGAAGATTTTCACAAACAAAAAGTTGCAAGACTAATGAGCGGGTGGCCTAGTCCAGTTGGCCCTCAGCTTCTTGGTGCATGATCCCTAAACTCTATTCTCTACATTTCTATGATCTATTTTGTCTACTTTATCTTTGAATTTAGTCAATTTTTGTTACAAGGTGTAATTAGGGTTTACTCGATTAGTGAATAAAGACACTTGATAAAACCTTAGTTAAACACCTGGATCAGACCTAATTAGCATTAGGGAATGTGCAAACAATCAGTAGCTTGATCCCAAGCTTGGTTCTTGTCTTCCCAATGTTTAGTTAGTGGAGAAATAGGACTTAACCTTGTTTAAGAAAACCTACTTTTTCACCCTAAACATTTTGGTGAACCCGCGCTCTAAAGAATTTGCATCCTTTTAAACATCAGATCTAAATTAGTTTGTTGTCCTAAAGCACATTTAGATTGCAAACCCTCTTTAGTGAAAGTGCATGCATTAAACTTTGAATGATATTCTTTATTTTTTCACTAAAAGAGTTAGAAATTATCACTTGGTGTTTTGCATAGTGTTTCATTTTCATAAAAATCATTTTACATTTAAATCTTGGGTTAATTAGAGCATGTTAAAATGTTAGATTATTTTTTGTAATATTTTCATGTATATAATGAACCGTTTAGTTGTGATGACTTTGATATGTTAGATGAAGCCCTTGAAGACTTTATCTCGATTGAACATTCCACTACGACTTCTAAACCATCGTTGTTTCAAAGAGTTGTAAATGCAATTTATGTTCCTAAAACTAAGGCAGATTCTTGGAAAGCAAAAATTATGGTCACCTTATGTTCAGATGTAGCTAAACCACCTTCTAAACTAGTGCTCACTATTAGAGGTCTTCCACCTTCTTCTTGACCACCTGATCACATTTACAACTTTGCTAAACAAATAACACATCAAAATTCACAACAACCTATTCATAATGTGGTTGCTCATGCATATAACACTCAGAATAATAAATAAAGAAAACAACAACTAAACATTCTGATATCTTTACCAGCTCCTCAACCTATGCTTCCTCAAGCATCTCATTTAACACATAAGGTTGGTCAAGACTATGATCTTATACAGCAGCTTCATGCTACTCTTGCAAAGATATCTCTTTGGGAACTTATACAAACTTCACCTACTTACCATGGAATGCTCCAAGAAGCTTTACAAAAGGTGATTGTCCCACCTGCTATCAAGCCAAATGATGTAACAACTCTATTAGATTGTATGCATGTAACAAAAATAGACATTTTGTTTCAACAACATGAGTTGCCATCTCTTGAAGTTTAGAATTAGTATGATCCTTTGATTATCTTCATTATAATAAACAAGACACTAGTTACGAGAGTTATGATTGATAATGGATTAGCTTTTAATGTTTGTGGCCTTAACTTATTGCATAAGGCTAAAGTTGATACATCCTTGATTAAACCAGAAACGATAAGTATCTGTGGCTTTGACATAGGTAGGACCTATGATTGTGCCTACCCTGATTCATGTCATGCCCTGTTCTCTATCTTACAACATGATTCTTAGTAGACCTTGGATCCATGCATTGGGGGCAGTCCCTTCTACTTTACATCATTCAATCAAATTTATATTCAAGGATAAACTACACACTATTCATGCTGATCTTGAACCTGATAATTGTTTACAAATTGAATCACACAAACAAGTTATTTGTCATAAGATTTTAAACAATTTGAAAGTTGATTCATCAACTTCTCTTGCCTCAGATAATGTTGCGCAAGAGTCCAAACAATCAAATCATTTCTTGGTGACGATTGGGGTTCATTAGATTTTTCATCTTCTTCCATGGGAGATATAAAGTTAATAACCCTGTCCCTGAAACATCAAATATTGCATCCATATCATCTCATGATTTGAATGTGAAACATAAAGCCTCTTTGGTAATGAATTTAGATAATACTTTTACTTACACTATAGATTATGAAACTTATGAAGCTCCACCTTCTTCCAAAGAAATGGCTTCTCTTTATAGTCAAGGATTTCAGATCCTTTATAAGAACTGTGATTATGTAGGTAATGGCTATGGTGTTAATCAACAAGGAATCAAAGTCCCTATAGAATCTACTTCGCAACATTACTCAAGTGGCATTGGATATAATCCTTTTAAAGAATCTAAAGCCTGTAGATGTCCTACTCTTAATGTGAACACAATATCAACGCTTAACTTGATATTTCCTGAGATGATTGACACTAGTTGTCCTCCAGGAGAAATTCCTTTGGATATCTTTTCAACCGATGAAGTGATAATAGAATTGTTGGGTGCTTATGACAATATTCCACGTTACCATCATAAATGTGGCTTACCTTATTGTTTGAACAATATTGCGTATTTTGGAAAATCTACTAGCATGGTAAATGCTACTCTAAAGTCTGATGAAGAATATGAAGACCTACCAAAATCACCCGATCTCCTAGACCACAGTACTCTACTTAATGGAAAGACTGTTGATGTTTTCATGGAGAAAGACAACATTGAAAAAGTTATTCCTATTGGTGATTGCTTACATACATAAGAAAAAGAAGAAATGACCAAGTTATTACGTGATTTTTCTAAATTGTTTGCTTGGAACTATTCAGATATGCCTAGTATTGATCCTCATATTGTAACACATAATATCACCTTGAAACCAAATGCCAAGCTGTTTAAACAAAAGATTCGTAAGATGAATCCTAAGGTAGCATTACTTGTCAAAGATGAGATAGAAAAGCTTCTGCAAGTTGGCTTTATTCGCCCTATTAACTATTCATCTTGGATCTCAAACATCGTCGCCATCGCTAAACCCGATGGTCATATAAGAATGTGTACATATTTTTGAGATTTGAATCTTGCATCTTTGAAAGATGATTTTCCACTTACTAACATTGATATGATTGTTGATTCTATAGCTGGCCATGAATTACTCTCTTTCATGGATGGTTTTTAAGGATATAATCAAAATTTAATCAACCCTCAAGATCAATATAAAATAGCTTTTATAACACCTTGGGGTACATTTGGTTGGGTAGTCATGCCATTCGGACTTAAGAATGTAGGAGCTACTTATCAACGTGCCATGACCCTTATATTTCATGATTACATGCACAATATTTTAGAAGATTATGTCGATGACATATTGGCGAAGTCCATCCATTGCCAAGATCACGATATGAATCTTCGACAGATTTTTGAGTGCATAAGGAAATACAACATGCAATTAAATCCTTGTAAGTGTGTTTTTGGTGTAGATAGTGGAAAACTGTTAGGGTTTATTGTTTCAAATCATGGTATTGAAGTGGATACAAAAAAGATAGACGCAATAGTTAATATGCCAACACCTAAAAACATATCCCAACTCCATAGTTTGCAAGGGAAGATATAGGCCATCCACTAATTTGTTTCACAACTCATGGATATGACTCACCCTTTTACGCAATTAATGAAGAAGGATTTGAAGTTTCAATGGAATTCTGAATGTCAAAAAGCTTTTGAAGATTTAAAGTCTTATTTAGCTAATCCTCCTATTCTACAGCCCATTGTTCCTGATAAACCCTTTCTATTGTATATCTTAGCATCTAATAATGCCCTGGTAGCCTTGTTAGCACAACATAATGCTAAAGGCAAAGAATGTGTTGTCTATTATATCAACCAAACTTTGCTCGATTATGAAGTGTGGCACACTGTTATCGAGAAGCATTGCTTAGCTTTAGTATTTGCAACACAAAAGCTTAGACATTATTTTTTAAATGCTAAAATACATGTGATGGTAAAATGTGACCCTTTGAAACACCTTTTCACAAAAACAGATTTGTCAGGTCGTCTTGCTAAATGGGTTATGTTGTTAACTGAATTTGATCTTAAGTTCATTTCTTAGAAAGCAATTACTAAGGATGATAAATGGGAATTGTATTTTGACAAATCAAGATGTCGAACCGGATCTAGTGCTAGTGTTATATTACTACCCCTGCAGGTAAGCCAATTCCTATGTCTTACTGCCTAGACTTCTCATGCACAAACCACATTGCTAAATATGAAGCTCTTATCATAGGACTTCATGCCGCCTTGGCTTTTAATATCAAAAATATTACTATATATGGTGATTCATAGCTAATTGTACGACAAATAATTAGATCATATCAAACTAAGCATGACAAACTATCTCAATATCATGAGTTTGCTCTAACCTTATTAAGACAATTCACATCATTTTCAATCAATACTACTCACAGGAAAGACAATCGACACGTGGATGCAATGGCAAGCACAACTTCCCTTATATCCCCTGATGATTCTCCAGAGGAATTTACTTTCATTATCCATAATCTTAAAACACTGACAATTGAAGACCCTATTGTTGTGAATTTGGAACTCTGTGGTAATACATATACTGATGAGTGGTTCTCCCATATATTCAATTATTTGCATGATGGAACCATTCCTAATTCAACATCTAAGAATGCTTGAATTCATCTATGCAAAATAGCGGCACGTTATATTATCTTGTCGAATGTGTTATATAGACGAAGCTACAATGCAGTTTTACTCTGATGTTTAAGTAATTCAAAAATCCTGATAGCTTTAGAAGAAGCTCATTCCAGTGCCTATGGAGGGTATTTTGGGGGAAAATCCTTGGTACAGAAATTGTTACGAATGGGTTATTATTGGCAGCACATGGAACAAGATTCCTTTGCCTATGTCAAGAAATGCCCACAATGTCAACAACATAATCACCTAATTCGAGCTCCCACTCAAGAGCTTCATTCCCAAGTTTCACCTTGGCCATTCTCTATTTGGGGCTTGGACCTAATTGGCAAAATCTCTCCACCCTCCTCTCAAGGGCATACATTTATCATTACTGCCATGGATTACTTCACAAAGTGGGTCGAAGTTGTCCCCTTATGATCTACAACTGCTAACATAATTTGTCAGTTTATACAAGATAACATTATTTCTCGATTTGGAATATCTTCCTCCCTCATTTCTGACAATGGTACACCATTTAAGAACAAGGATTTGTGAAAAAATTTCTCAAAAAATATCATATTCAACATCACTTCTCTACGCCTTATTATCCTCAATCAAACGGCCAAGTAGAAACTTCAAACAAAATTATTGGACAGATTCTATGAAAGACTGTTAACAAACATTAAAAGGATTGGCGCATTTAGTTATCCTACGCTTTATGGGCCTATAGAACAAGCATTCGTATGGCTACTGGCAATACACCGTATAGCCTTGTCTATGGCATAGACACAATAATGCCCTTGGAGTTAGAAATTCCTTCATTGAGAGTTTCCCTAAGAGACATTATTGATGATGATATAGAACGTGAGAAAAGAATGCAAGAACTTGAGATGCTTGATGAAAGATGAATAAACGCTCTTGAGCACCTCAAGGCTCATCAGAAAAGCATACAATGATCATATAATGAACATTTTATACAACGTTCCTTCGATGTTGGAGACTTGTTACTTTATGAGAATCAATGCAATATAAATGCACCTCCTAAAGAAAAAGGCAAGTTCAGCCCTAATTGGCTCGGACTGTACATGGTAACTGAAGCCTTTGGATCAGGAGCATATTGACTAGCTGATGAACAAGGTATGCCACTTAAGGATCCTATTAATGCAGTGCACCTCAAGAAATTTCATGCTTAAGATTTGATATTAAATGTTACTTTATAAAGCAAATTTATTAGATAGATTAGCTTCAATTTTGACAAGATATTATTATTTTGTCTTAATTCCTTTAACATTACATCTTTGCTCGGTTAATCATTGTTGTATCTTGCTTATATACTCTTTGCTCATATCACTTCTGTATTAATTGAATATAGCATAGAAATTTGGGTTATATGTGAAATTTTAATCATTGTGTTTGCTACTAAAATGTTCTGCAAAGAATTGATTAGTATGTCACATTAGCATTAATTACATTTCCATATTCACCTTCAACATTCATCACTAGTTGCATTTTACAAAATCACATGCAATAGATTAAAACCATTGCACATAGATAGAAAAATAAGCATCATATATATCATCAGTTTCAAATATACATCCGAGTCGACTATCCCTCATAACAAAATGGGATGTCGTAGTACATAATATATACACATCATATAGCTAAACTACGGTCACCTATACCCTTAGGCCCTCGTGGTGTGTGTGTGACAAAGGCCTGACCATGTGTGGCTATGGATCGCGAATGACTCCTAGAGACACTCTATGATTGTAACCCCCTGATCTCACCTCTCATCCCTATCACCTCCTCGTGTGCCTCTTGGTACATCTGATGGTACTGGTCTCTCTCGGCCTGAGCCCTGTCTCTGTCAGCTCTTGCCTGACGGACCTCAAGCAGTAAGAACTCACTAATGATTGGCTCTTTCTCAGTTGTGGGTACCACTACCTCCTGATCTCACTGCGCCTGAGGCTTAGCCTCGGTGCACTCAGCTCTCTAAAGTAACTCCTCTCTCTCCTATGCAGACTGCTCTAGAATAGCCTCTATAGTTGTCTTATACCTAATAAAAGGCATAAATATCTTTGCATGTCACCCAGTGGATGATCGTAGCGAATACCCTGCCCACACCCGCTATTCAGCTACATCTGTAGGTACTATGTCTGCTATGACATGACTCACAAAGTCTCACCAATCATCAGCCCCAACTACAAAATGGAAAATAAAATAGATATTAGACTCCCACATAACCATCATAAACAATAAACATAAAGAACAACAAACTAATGAAATAAGGCTAACCTGGATCTCCATCTCGCCAGGATGGATCTCAGATTGCTGAAGGTGTCACAAGCTCTATAGTTTGATCTATAGCTGGGGGCACAGGCCTACTACTCCCCCCTCTCGCTTTGACTCGGTCTCTCAACACCTACAGGGACTGGACCACGAGCTCTAGACCGTGGTCTCAATTCAGTCTCCTTGTCAGTGTTCACCTCCTGTTGGTCCTGTCGTGGTCTCGCCTTGAAGACATACTGCGATGGAACCTTTGAATCATCATCATCATGCTCCGCATCCTCCTCTAGATCATAGTATCCTACAAAGTCAGTCACATCATCCTCTACCCCTGTGTCACTAGTGTGACTAGCCCAAGGTCGAGCATCACCTGTAGAGTGACAGGAAGGAAAAATAGGAGTAGGTCATGTTGTATGCCACCAAGTCTGATATGCTCAGGTACAACTAAAATCATCTGCATCTGATACCGATGCTGCATCCTCAGGACCTTCATCATCACTAAGAGGTACATCTTCTACTATCAGTTGTCAAGTGCTATTCACCCTGACTACGCTGCGCACGGTGCGCACATAGCTCAAATGCACACTATAGGAACATTATGTACCTATCTAAATTGTCATGCCACCCTGTCAAAGTAGAACCAAACCATGACATGATCAAGGTGACCAGCCATCATCGGATCCTTCTACATCCTTGCTAACTGTCTCCGCTAGCTAGGCCATAAGATATAGCCGTGATATGGTCTCCAGATAATATCATTGGACTGTAATCTATCAAAGATAACTCTCCAGTACTACAAATCACCGTGTCTCCAACATCTGACTAGTTGATAGGCATGAACACGTGGATGGGTGAATGTTGACTCTATAGGAAACCATGTTGGTCATGTGCACCTGATATGCTCAAAACTCCAAACCTGTAATAAAGTGCAGATCATCAGACTGTGCATCTCGTAATGGACATACCATCCCAGGTTGCGATAGAGGTGTGCAAGCATATTGTTCCCCCATATGTATATAGTCTAGTGCTCCTCCATCGCTCTAATGGTGTGAACGAGACCCCCATGAAGGTGAATGCCTCATCCATCTAGTGCGATGGCTAGTGTGATAATGACTATCATGATCCTTTAAACCAATGAGATGTCATCGCATCCCTGATGGTGACAGGTTGTCATTGATGACAAAAAGGTGTTTGGTCCTCATGTCATATTTCAGGATGTCTTCAAGTGGGAGAGATTTAATGCAGAGACAATGTATTGGTTGTTTGAAATCCAATGTGTCTTGCAGATGTAGAGAATGGTTTTATACTTCACAGGTTTGATCTTGCATCATCAGGAGTACATCATCTTGTTTGTTGTTGATAGGAGCAGGAGCGTGAGACATCATCTTGTGTGATCTTCATTCATGCTTTACTTGGTTCATACAATCAGTTGGAGAGATGTGTTCTTCACAATGTCATGATTTATCAGTTAACATGACATATTCTTGGTAGGCATGGTCTTCATTATTCATCAGGTTCTTGACAAGGTTGATGATATCAGTTGTTGGTATTCAAGGTTTGCAATGTTCATATTAATGATTTCATTTGGTCTTTTTTGGTGTTCATGTCCTAATCAAATCATTGTGTTCACCATGCTTCTTTGGATCCATGATGGTTATGACTTATATGCTAAGAAGATTCATTATCAGTGTTGTTCATGCAGAGGAACAAGGTTGTTTAGTTCTTGTTATAGCTCATAACAAGATTGGAATTAATTTTTATTGAAGATATTATTTTTATTTGTAAGCTCAAGGTTTATAAAGGAGTTTAAAAGTCCTATTTTCATGTCTTTCTCTGCCCTTGCAATGATAGTTATACTTTATATTCTAAATTCACATCGACTTGTGATAGAAGGTCATTTCACTAGACTTACCTGCTAGAGGGTTCCTTACACACGACAGTGACCGACCCTTTCCCTTGCAGACCGGTGGCTTTGGTAATGTGGTGAGTGCATGGGCGCCAAAGACCAAATCTAAGGATATGTTTGAATATGTGAAGAGCGCGAAGTAACTATCTAACGGTTGTTATTCAAACCTTGAAACCTGATTTGAACCTTCTTGTTTGACGTTCCTGTGAACGTATACTGCCCTTGTATGACTATAAACTGTGTTTTTAGAAAGTTTTTGTTTAGGCAGTTTATAGAATTTGTTGGAGCCTGATTAAAAAGAAGAAAATCTCCATTTTATTTAAAGCATTAAATTGTTTTTTTTTAAGGGAGCTCGACATTAGAAGGAGTAAAAGTTTTTTTTAAGTTTCCCTCTAAGAAAAACACATCCATTGGATGGATTGCTTTACAATTAGAAAGTTTCTTTTCTTCCATCAAATAAAATGGAAATGATAATATTCTTGGAGATATTTTTTGATTTGTTTGTGAAGAAGAAGAAGCTCAACAATTTTGTATGTAAAAGCTTGGAAGGAGATTTATTTTTTTCAAATGTTTTTATTGGAGATTTGTGAAGTTATTTTTGCAGAGATGGAAGATGAAGTTGTTTAGATGCAAGGAAACATAAAAAGTTATTGTTTAGCTCACAGGATATGAAGAGTCTTGTTGAAAAGAAAATGAAGGGCTTGAAAAGATGAAAGAGATTTTGAAGGATCACTTTTGCACAGAAGATGAAAAAGATTATTTTTATTGTTTCTTGCAGGGAATATGAATGGTTTTACATATGGAAGATATTTTTTTTACAGGGGCAAATCTTTGAAGACTTTATTTTGCATTTGATATTTTTTCAAGGGCAAATTGGTTATGATTGAAGACTCCAGAAATATGAAAGTTATTTTTGTGAAGATGATTTTATTTTTCCAAATCCTTCGTGAATGGAAATGGTCATACAAGTGAAATTGATTTTTGTAGAGATGTTAATCAAATTGAAAAAATAAAAAATAAATATGAGAGGGATTTGAAAAGTCAAGTTATTTTGTATTGCAGGAGAAGAGTTGAATGTGAAAGGTCACATGATTTTTAATGACGTGACAGGTACTTAGATAAGTAGTGTTGTTGTGCATATCAATATGCAATGGTGAAGATAATTTGATGATTCTCTTAAAAGGATTACACAGATGATGAGTTTTAGAGGTTGAATATACAGTGTGTGGTGATGTGGATCAATATGGAATATTGAAGATATTTTACAGATGAATCATTTTATTGTATGTGAGATTATGTTTGTGCAGGAATGGATCAAATACAGTATGAGGACATCATGCAATAATCTTACAGATTGAACCATGAAAATAAAGATTGAATCATGAAGATAAAATGCAGGTGAATATGCATCAGGTGAATCAAATTTGCAGTGATAAGAGTGTTGTAAAGATTTGTAAAAGGAATTGTTTTGTATGGTCTTGATTTGAAAATCAAATAGGAGGTATAAGGGTGTATGATGAAACACAGGTTGCATAATGGTGCAAATCAGATTGAATAGCAATCAATTCTTGCACACAGAATTTTATGATTGTTGTCTATGCCAGTGAGGCACAGTATGCCAGTGAGGCTTGTAGGTCAGTGAGACCTTAACATTTGTCAGTGAGACACATATTGTAGCCAGTGAGGCATGTTTGATCAGTTAAGCCAGTGAGGCAGTTTAGAGTGGTTTTTCTACCCCTAGAGGGTTTTCCACTCATGCAATTCTTGTGTCATAATCTTCTCTCTGTGTGTATGATTTACTTATGAAGTTTTGTTCTCTTTCTGTATTCACAGTTATGTGCATATGTATTTGACAAATCAATGCTATCTTTCTCTCCTTATGCTCTGAAAGTTAAAGTGTGTAAAAAGATTTGAGAATTCACACAACACTGATTCACCCCCCCTCTCAGTGTTGATTGTACTCCTACAATTGGTATCAGAGCCACGTTTCCCTTTTGCAGCTTAATCAGCTTGGGTAGGTCCTGTGTGTGGAGTTCAATGGGTAAGTGTAGAAGAAATAAGAACATGAGAAATGTTAAGATTCTTTCTGGTCAAAAGATACAAAAGAAATCATCCATATCAAATCCAGATTTTGATAAAAAGTCAGTTGATAAAGTTGTTCTCCAAGTTGAATCTGATATTGTCTTAGAAGAAATTTTTTCAGATGTTCCTCAGTTTGATGGTTCAAATTTTTCAGTTTGGTATGTTAGAATGCAAGTGTATTTATCCTCCTTAGGATATGATGTTTTAATGTCAGTTGAGAATTGTAATTCTGCAAATAACAAAGAAGCTCTTGAATGTAATGATATTGCAAAGAAAGCTATATTATTTTCTCTGTCTAATGATGTTATTTGTAAAGTTATGGATTGTGTTATAGCTCAGGATATGTGGAGGAGATTGAAAAGAATTTACCAAGGTAATGATAAAGAAGAGGACACTCTGGTGTGTCAAGAAAGTGGCAATGAAAGGCAATCACATGAAGAAGTTGAGACCCAATCAAATTCAGAAGATGATGATGATTAGGATTATGATGAACAAGACTGTGAGATTGATCTGGAAGGAGAGCTCATATATGCTCTAACTGAACTCAAGAATTATAAGAAGGAGAACAAGAAATTAATGTTGCAATTACACCAAGAAAGAGTTTTAAAAGACAAAGATCTTATAGATCTTGAAGATGCTAGAAACCTGATTGTAGACTTGAAGAATCAAGCAAGTGAATCAAACAAATTGATTGTTAGTTTGAAAGCAGAAATTGAAGAAGCTAAGAGGATAGCTGATGTCTCAATATCTAACCTTGAAGTTGCAAGGATTGAGAATCTAAAACTAGAGAGTGATATTATCAATCTGAGAAAAGAGTATGATGGTCTCAAAGCTTTATCTAAGAAGTATAAGGAGTTTGAAGAAAGCACAAGCAAGCTACATAAGATGCTTGGTAAACAAAAACTATATGGAGACACTACTAGACTTGGTTTTGAAGAAGAAGAATGTTTAAAAGCTAGAGAGACTCCCAGAAAGAAGATTGATTTGAATGTTACCACTGAAAACAAAATGCATAATCAAAGAAGAAGAAATTTCATAAGAAATGCTCCTGTTAGACAAGCATACATGTACAGGTATAACTATTCTTTTATTGGTTATTGTTATACTTGTAATCAATTTGGGCACAAATCAGTTAATTGCAGAAGGAACGCTGATATTATTTGTTACAAGTGCAATAATGTTGGACATATTCAAAGGAACTGCAAAATGAATAGAATGAATGAACCTGCTTGGAAGCATAATATAAATACTCAAGGGATGTTAAGAAGGTATTCTCATTCATTTGATTATGATTTTGACATAGTTTGTTATAATTGCAACTCTCTTGGTCATAAAGCACATAGTTGCAGGAGAGCTCCACCTAATTTGAAAGGTTGGGAAAAGAAAAAGGTAGACAAGGTTTGGAGGAAGAAAGAGCCTGTTAAGATTTGGAAGCAGAAACATAGTCAGGAGAAGTCAAATACTAAGCTTGTGCATCTTGCACAAGTCATTTCATTTGTTGCATAACAGATAGCATAATGTGAGGGGGAGTTGTTCTTGTTCTATTTTTTATCCCTAAGAAGTTACAGGAGGAGATCAGTTGATCTTGTTTTGTTTGTCATGCTTGTCTGAAATGTTTGAAATGAAGTTTCTGATGTTTTTGAGTTTCAGTGTTCATGATCAGTAACATGTTTAGTGGATCATAAAGTGTTCAAAAGCTCTCTACACAAAGAGTATGATGATGTTGTGACATTAATCCTATTTGTATTTGTTTGATACTTACATGATTAAGTTGTCATGATTCTTCTGTTAAGATGATTGTCAAGGAACTCTCACCTGGATTTGGTTTTGCAAAGTGGTGTTACAGGAAGAGGTTGATGGTGAAGGTTGTGCAATCTTGATGGGCTGATTTGAATGATAGAGTCAAGAGGAAGGAGTTCATTCTTGTTGATTGCAGATGTGGTTATACCAGGTTTGACAGTGTGTTGTAAAAGGTATCTTGTGCAGAAGGATGGTCTCTATTCTTGGTTGCAAAATGAATGTTCATTGAGAAGTGATCATTGGTATATTAATTTGACATGTTCTTTCTCATTAATATGGTTCAGAAAAGTATGTGAAAATTGTGTGGTGGTTTCTGGTATGAGCTTCAAGTTATGATAATCTAGAGTTTCTTATGACATTGATGATGAATCTTGTATTAGAGGCAAGTAAAGGTCTTATAAAAATGGTCATCTTGGCATCTTTTGTTGAGAACTGTGTGATAAGGAGTCTTCATGTGTGATATGTTGCTTCAGGACTATTTCAGGAAGTGGTTCAGTGTTGAGTTGAGTTATGTTGTTTATTCTTGTCAGTATTCACCAGTGGTATTTCTGAGCAGTGATTGTTTGTGAACTTTATCACATGGGAAATCTTGAAGATTTGTTATTTCAGGTTAAAAAGTGTTGTTTCAGGAGTTTGTTAAAGGAAGTAATCAAAGGATCTTATTGATGTCAGTGTTTCATCTTCTTCTACAAATTTGTGTTGTGATTAGAAGTGGTATAGTGCAGTTTATGGGCAGCTTGTAACAGTGGTTTGGTGCTTGGTTTAATATGCCTTACATGATTGTTTGATGTCTTGTTGCTCTCAGGTTTTTATGGTTGTTCAATATGCAGATGAACATGGAAAGAGATCAGAGCTCTCAAGAAAAGTTTTGGATGACAAATTGCAAAAATAATCAGTGTCTTAAATGGTATTTCAATTCTTGGTTGGTATGAAGGATGATAAGGGGGAGATAATTGTCTTTGTCATAAGATGTCAAAAAGGGGGAGAAAGTTAAATTGCATCATAAAGTTTTGCCATCAATGACAAAGGGGGAGATTGATGGTGACAGGTTGTCATTGATGACAAAAAGGTGTTTGGTCCTCATGTCATATTTTAGGATGTCTTCAAGTGGGAGAGATTCAATGTAGAGACAATGTATTAGTTGTTTGAAATCCGATGTGTCTTGCAGATGCAGAGAATGGTTTTATACTTCACAGGTTTGATCTTGCATCATCAGGAGTACATCATCTTGTTTGTTGTTGATAGGAGGAGGAGCATGAGACATCATCTTGTGTGATCTTCATTCATGCTTTACTTGGTTCATACAATCAGTTGGAGAGATGTGTTCTTCACAATGTCATGATTTATCAGTTAACATGACATATTCTTGGTAGGCATGGTCTTCATTATTCATTAGGTTCTTGACAAGGTTGATGATATCAGTTGTTGGTATTCAAAAGTTTGCAATGTTCATATTAATGATTTCATTTGGTCTTTTTTGGTGTTCATGTCCTAATCAAATCATTGTGTTCACCATGCTTCTTTGGATCCATGATGGTTATGACTTATATGCTAAGAAGATTCATTATCAGTGTTGTTCATGCAGAGGAACAAGGTTGTTTAGTTCTTGTTATAGCTCATAACAAGATTGGAATTAATTTTTATTAAAGATATTATTTTTATTTGTAAGCTCAAGGTTTATAAAGGAGTTTAAAAGTCCTATTTTCATGTCTTTCTCTGCCCTTGCAATGATAGTTATACTTTATATTCTAAATTCACATCAACCTGTGATAGAAGGTCATTTCACTAAACTTACCTGCTAGAGGGTTCCTTACACATGGCGGTGACCGACCCTTTCCCTTGTAGACCGGTGGCTTTGGTAATGTGGTGAGCGCATGGGCGCCAAAGACCAAATCTAAGGATATGTTTGAATATGTGAAGAGCGCAAAGTAACTATCTAACGGTTGTTATTCAAACCTTGAAACTTGATTTGAACCTTCTTGTTTGACGTTCCCGTGAACGTATACTGCCCCTGTATGACTATAAACTATGTTTTTAGAAAGTTTTTGTTAAGGCAGTTTATAGAATTTGTTGGAGCCCGATTAAAAAGAAGAAAATCTCCATTTTATTTAAAGCATTAAATTGTTTTTTTTTAAGGGAGCTCGACATTAGAAGGAGTAAAAGTTTTTTTTAAAGTTTCCCTCTAAGAAAAACACATCCATTGGATGGATTGCTTTACAATTAAAAAGTTTCTTTTCTTCCATCAAATAAAATGGAAATGATAATATTCTTGGAGATATTTTTTGATTTGTTTGTGAAGAAGAAGAAGCTCAACAATTTTGTATGTAAAAGCTTGGAAGGAGATTTATTTTTTTCAAATGTTTTTATTGGAGATTTGTGAAGTTATTTTTGCAGAGATGGAAGATGAAGTTGTTTAGATGCAAGGAAATATAAAAAGTTATTTTTTATCTCACAGGATATGAAGAGTCTTGTTGAAAATAAAATGAAGGGCTTGAAAAGATGAAAGAGATTTTGAAGGATCACTTTTGCACAGAAGATGAAAAAGATTATTTTTATTGTTTCTTGCAGGGAATATGAATGGTTTTACATATGGAAGATATTTTTTTACAGGGGCAAATCTTTGAAGACTTTATTTTGCATTTGATATTTTTGCAAGGGCAAATTGGTTATGATTGAAGACTCCAGAAATATGAAAGTTATTTTTGTGAAGATGATTTTATTTTTCCAAATCCTTCGTGAATGGAAATGGTCATACAAGTGAAATTGATTTTTGTAGAGATGTTAATCAAATTGAAAAAATAAAAAATAAATATGAGAGGGATTTGAAAAGTCAAGTTATTTTGTATTGCAGGAGAAGAGTTGAATGTGAAAGGTCACATGATTTTTAATGACGTGACAGGTACTTAGATAAGTAGTGTTGTTGTGCATATCAATATGCAATGGTGAAGATAATTTGATGATTCTCTTAAAAGGATTACACAGATGATGAGTTTTAGAGGTTGAATATGTTGGATTTAAGGCATACAACTGAGAGGGGGGGGGGTGAATCAGTTGTATAAAACTTCTTGTTCTTTCAAACACTTGATTCTTCGTTGTTAGTTAACGGCATATCAACTAATCATCCATGAAAGCATAATACATAAACACAAGAGCAGATAAACATCAACACATTGAACACCAAGATTTTGACGTGGAAAACCCAGTTAAGGGAAAAACCACGGGGTGATTAACCCAAGGATTATTCTCTGTTAGAAGAATAAGAAAAAGAATGGCACTTGCCAATTAGGGCTCACTGCCCGAGCACACTGCTCACAAAGAGGCCCACTGCCTACAAGGAGACACACTGTCTACAAAGTGATAAGAATCACAATCTTGAACTGGAGAATGACATCTCTACCATGTCCGGATCAGTTCCATTTAAGCCCAAAACCTCTGCTCTGCCTTTCGCACTTCTCTTCGCTATGCCACACTCATCCACACAATCCACACTTCAAAATGAACTCACAAACCGTTATTTATACAAGACATCGACTTAGGAACAAACATCTAAGTCGGCAAACAACCATAAGAGTATCCGCAAGATGAATAACACATCCGGTCGGCCACCACAAGAACATTCGCAGGATGAACAACTCATCTGGTCGGCTAAACAGAGCAAGAACTTCATCCGGAAGAATATCTTCAATTCCGGGCTCTACTATCAATGCGGACCAACAACACAACCTCAACATGATCCAAGAACCTTCACAAGCCTGCCTAAATGACCAGGTACATCTGCACTTTCTTTCCTTACTGGAATCTCTTATCCTCCTTATCTGGAACTTCAAGAACACTGTCTGTCGCCACTGTCATAATGCAAGAGGTACTTCCGGACCTCCAAATTATACACAACTCGAGATGGCACATCACAAGGACATCCCAAAGACTCCTTCCAATCCGTAGATTAGGATTATACAGTTCCGGACCTCACCGGACCTTTCTGTGATCCTCTGTCACCTCTGAGCACTTGCCGGAACCGGTTCCACACAGACAGCCATAACTTCTTCAGGTCTTCATGCGGACCTCTGAAAACTTAACTGAAACATCTCAAGACTCATATCTACAAACCCTTTAATCCGCATCCTCCGGTTCGCATCCTATACAGTACATTTGCCTTCTTCTCATCACTGTTCTTTACTGTTCCTGACTGAGGCTAATTTTCTCAATATCCTCAGCACACTGCTCATTGAATCCTTCTTGTCAAAGCAATATGAGTATGTTGACATCAATGACAACACTGGTTTACCTCATACTTGCAACAATCTCCCCCTTTGTCATTGATGGCAACATATGATGTGAAAAACCATCAAGACAAGAACTTCTCCTTTCTGTCACAGCTCCCCCTATCAGCAACATGTCTTCTCCTCATTTACTGCTCCCCTTTTGATCATCAGCCACTTGTTTTTCACATGTCTTCTCTCCCCCTTTGACATCAATGGCAAAGGGCTCATACTTGCAATTCTAATACATCAGAATCATACCAGCTGCTCCCCCTTAGTTGCAGCTCCCCATCATCAATCCGGATCACAAGATATGACTGTGATATCCACCAGACTGATGCACATCAGTGCATCCTAGTTCATCACCGGAGGGGCCATGACCCCTAACTTCTCCCGGAGATATTCAAAAGAGTCCTTGGGAAGAGGTTTAGTAAAGATATCTGCAATCTGATCCTTTGAGGGAACATACTCCAATCTGACTTCTTCCTTGTTCACTTGTTCTCTCAAAAAGTGAAACTTGATAGATATGTGCTTAGTCTTAGAATGCAATACCAGATTCTTAGAAATATTAATTGCACTTGAATTATCACAGAAAATTGTGATAGGCTCCTCATATTCAACTTTAATGTCTCTTAGCATCTGCTTCATCCATAAGATTTGAGTGCAACTACCTGCTGCTGCAATGTATTCTGCTTCAGTTGTAGACAGAGATATTGCATCTTGTTTCTTGCTTAGCCAAGAAACCAATCTCTTCCCCAAAAAGAATGCTCCACCACTAGTGCTCTTCCGGTCATCCACATCTCCTGCCCAATCTGCATCTGTGTAAGCATGAAGAGAGAAATCCGGATCTCTAGGGTACCATAGACCATACTCAACTGTTCCTTTCAGGTACCTAAAAATTCTTTTGATTGCCATAACATGAGATTCTCTAGGATCAGCCTGGAATCTTGCCACAAGACCAACAGCCTGCATTATATCTGGTCTAGTCTGAGTGAGATACAACAATCCACCAATTATTGATCTATACTTTGTCTGATCTGCCTTTGGGGAGTCATCATCTTTGCTCAACTTACATCCGGTTGTCATGGGAGTGTTCATTGGCTTTGCATCTTCCATACCAAATTTCCTCAACAATTCTTTCACATATTTGGTCTGAGAAATGAAGATTCCTTTCTTTGTTTGAGTAATTTGCAGACCCAAGAAGAAATTCATTTCACCAAGCATAGACATTTCAAACTCATTTTTCATCTGATTTGCAAAAGTTTTGCACATACTATCTCTTCCTCCAAAAATGATATCATCTACAAACACTTCAACAATCAAAATGTTTTCATGATCAATTTTGAAATATAAGTTACTGTCAGCAGTACCTTTGCTGAACCCAATCTGCACAAGATGCTTATCCAACCTTTCATACCATGCTCTTGGAGCTTGTTTTAATCCATACAATGCTTTCTTTAACTTACAAACCATATCATCATTGTTAGATAATTGAAATCCATCCGGTTGTTCAATGTAAACTTCTTCTTCCAGATCACCATTTAGGAAGGCAGACTTGACATCCATCTGATATACCTTGAAGTCTTTGAAGGCAACAAATGCAAGAAATAATCTGACTGCTTCAATTCTTGCCACCGGAGCAAAGGTCTCTTCAAAATCAATTCCTTCTATTTGAGAGTAGCCTTTGCAGACCAATCTAGCTTTGTTTCTGATAACTTCACCAGCTTCATTCAGTTTGTTCCGGAAGACCCATTTGGTTCCAATCACATTCCTGTCTCTAGGTCTGGGAACAAGATCCCAAGTATGATTTTTCTCAATTTGCATTAATTCATCTTTCATTGCTTTAGTCTAGTTTTCATCATTGTAGGCTTCATTTACTATTTTAGGTTCAATCTTTGAAATCAGACAACATTCATCCTGATTTTGAGCAACATTCCTTCTAGTTTGCACACCTTTGCTTCTGTCACCTATGATCTGATCTTGAGAGTGGTTTAGTGTTACATACCTAGGAATTTTGGGAGTATCCTGCACTGCTGCTTCTTGATCAGGCTCATTCAAACCTATCTCTTCTTCCTGATTTACAGGATCAGGCTAACTCTGTCTTACCGGAGAGGATTGAGTTCCTTGAATCTGAACACCGTCTTGGTCATCTTCATCAAATTCATAAAATCTTGAGGGCTTCTCAATTCCTTCATCAACTTTCACATTAGTGCTTTCTATCATCTTCCTCAGTCTCTTATTGTAACACCGGTATGCTTTGCTTTGAGTGGAGTAACCCAAGAAAATTCCTTCATCACTTCTAGCATCAAACTTTCCTAGATCTTCATCTCTTTTGATATAACACTTGCTACCAAATACTCTGAAATATTTCACAGTAGGAGTGATGCCAAACCAGAGTTCGTAGGGTGTCTTACTGGTATTGTTTCTGATTTGAACTCGATTTAGAGTGTAGACTGCAGTGCTGATAGCTTCTTTCCAGAACATCTGAGGAACATTTGCTTCCAACATCATTGTCCTGGCAGCTTCCTGGATGGTCTGGTTCTTTCTTTCAACTACTCCATTCTGCTGTGGAGTCCTAGGAGCAGACAATTGTCTCCTTATACCCTGCTTCTCACAAAAGTCAATGAACTCACCAGATGTAAATTCACCACCTCTATCAGACCTTAGACATTTAAGTTTCAATCCGGTTTGATTCTCTACCATAGCTTTGAAGATTTTGAACTTTTCAAGGGCTTCTGATTTCTCTTTTAGGAAGGTAACCCACATCATCTGGGAATGGTCATCAATTAACAACATGAAATATCTATCACCTTGCAGACTCTTGATTCTTGTCGGACCACAGAGATCAGTATGTACTAATTCCAACAATCTGGTAGAGGACTGATCTTTGCTTTTGAAAGAGACTCTGCTCTGTTTACCTAGCTGACATTCTTTGCACAAACTATTTGTAGGTTTCACCAATTTTGGAAGGTCTCTTACAGCCTGAATATTGCTTATCTTGATGATGTTATCAAAATTCACATAACACATTCTTCTATGCCATAACCAACTCTGATCAACTTGAGCAAACAGACAACTTTTGTTTGAACCAACCAGATGAAAGATATTACCTTTTGTTTGAGCACCAGATGCAATTTCAGTTCCGGAGCTTGTAAAGATTCTGCATTTTCTATTCTTGAACCGGAGATCATAGCCTTTGTCCACTAACTGACCAACACTGAGAAGATTGTGCTTCAATCCTTCAACATATAGTACATTACCTATTTTGCTCTTTCCATCAAAGGAAATAGTTCCCCTACCTCTGATTCTGCCAGTAGAATTGTCACCAAACTTTACCATTCCTCCTTCATACCTTTCCAAATCTAAGAACTTATTCTTGTCACCAGTCATATGGTGAGAACACCCACTATCAATAACCCAATCATCCTTTTCTTCCACTTGAGCAGCCAAAGCTCTTTCCACAACCTTGTGATTGACAGATTCAGAGGATATTGAATCTTCTTCCTTGATGGCAATAAACACCCACTCATTTCTGGATTTGCTTCCTAGTTCTGATTCATCATCTGTTACTCCTTCATTGTCATCTTCTTCATGAACATAATAGCAATTCTTTTGAAACCTTTGTCTGTTAGTATTAGACCTTGCAGATCTTTCCGGACATCTTGAAGCAAAATGACCAATCTTATTGCAGTTGAAACACTTAAAGGGTAGTTTTCCTTCATACTTACCAGATCCTCTTGGCAGTCTCTTTGCAATGAGGGCTTCAAGTTGAGCTGTTTCTGCTTCTTCTTCTTCCATGTCTCTTCTTGCTTGATCATACCATGACATCTTCCTTGATGAGTTTTCTCCCAGATCAAATCTCTGTTTGCCTTTCACATAGGTACTGGCTTTGAAAGCAGATTCAGTCTTGGGAGGATCATCTCCAAACTCGGTCATTTCAAATACAGCTAGTTTGCCAGCCAGTTGTTCTCTTGTGACAGTTGTGTGGGCTCTGAATTCATCAATGGCAGCAACCTTGATTTTGTAGGCAGCAGGAAGGGATCTTAGGATTTTGCAGACAATCTCATTTTCATCTAGAGTTCCACCAGCATTTCTAATTCCACATACCAGCTCATTCACTCTTGGCATAAAGGTAGTGATGTTTTCATCATCTCTCATCTTCAATCTTTCAAATTTCCCTTTCAGACTTTGCAATCTTGCACTTTTGACAAACTCATCTCCTTCATACAGAAGTTCCAGTTTAGTCAGGATCTCATATGCAGTTGGTAGGTCAATAACATTTGAGAGATCTGAATCATTCAATGCGCTTAGTAGGGCTTCCTTGGTCCGCAGATTATTTTCAGCATCTGTGATTTCATTCAGAGTTGTCGGACCACGTTGTGGAGGTACATATGGTTTTGAGACCATAGCCAAGTATGCTTTTCCCATACATTCCAAGTGACACTTCATGCGACCTTTCCAGAGAGTGAAGTTGGTTCCATCGAACTTCGGACTATCCTTCTTGTATGACGACATCCTGGATCTCCTCAAGCGGTTAAGCTCCTTTCAGAGGAACTTGGCTCTGATACCAATTGTTGGATTTAAGGCATACAACTGAGAGGGGGGGTGAATCAGTTGTATAAAACTTCTTGTTCTTTCAAACACTTGATTCTTTGTTGTTAGTTAACAGCATATCAACTAATCATCCATGAAAGCATAATACATATACACAAGAGCAGATAAACATCAACACATTGAACACCAAGATTTTGATGTGGAAAACCCGGTTAAGGGAAAAACCATGGGGTGATTAACCCAAGGATTATTCTCTGTTAGAAGAATAAGAAAAAGAATGGCACTTGCCAAATAGGGCTCACTGCCCGAGCACACTGCTCACAAAGAGGCCCACTGCCTACAAGGAGACACACTGTCTACAAAGTGATAAGAATCACAATCTTGAACTGGAGAATGACATCTCTACCATGTCCGGATCAGTTCCATTTAAGCCCAAAACCTCTGCTCTACCTTTCGCACTTCTCTTCGCTATGCCACACTCATCCACACAATCCACAATTCAAAATGAACTCACAAACCATTATTTATACAAGACATCGACTTAGGAACAAACATCTAAGTCAGCAAACAACCATAAGAGTATCCGCAAGATGAATAACACATCCGGTCGGCCACCACAAGAACATTCGCAGGATGAACAACTCATCCGGTCGGCTAAACAGAGCAAGAACTTCATCCGAAAGAATATCTTCAATTCTGGGCTCTACTATCAATGCGGACCAACAACACAACCTCAACATGATCCAAGAACCTTCACAAGCCTGCCTGAATGACCAGGTACATCTGCACTTTCTTTCCTTACTGGAATCTCTTATCCTCCTTATCCGGAACTACAAGAACACTGTCTGTCACCACTGTCATAATGCAAGAGGTACTTCCGGACCTCCAAATTATACACAACTCGAGATGGCACATCACAAGGACATCCCAAAGACTCCTTCCAATCCACAGATTAGGATTATACAGTTCCGGACCTCACCGGACCTTTCTGTGATCCTCTGTCACCTCTGAGCACTTGCCGGAACCGGTTCCACACAGACAGCCATAACTTCTTCAGGTCTTAATGCGGACCTCTAAAAACTTAACTGAAACATCTCAAGACTCATATCTACAAACCCTTTAATCCGCATCCTCCGGTTCGCATCCTATACAGTACATTTGCCTTCTTCTCATCACTATTCTTTACTGTTCCTGACTGAGGCTAATTTTCTCAATATCCTCAGCACACTGCTCATTGAATCCTTCTTGTCAAAGCAATATGAGTATGTTGACATCAATGACAACACTGGTTTACCTCATACTTGCAACAGAATATACAGTGTGTGGTGATGTGGATCAATATGGAGTATTGAAGATATTTTACAGATGAATCATTTTATTGTATGTGAGATTATGTTTGTGCAGGAATGGATCAAATACAGTATGAGGACATCATGCAATAATCTTACAGATTGAACCATGAAAATAAAGATTGAATCATGAAGATAAAATGCAGGTGAATATGCATCAGGTGAATCAAATTTGCAGTGATAAGAGTGTTGTAAAGATTTGTAAAAGGAATTGTTTTGTATGGTCTTGATTTGAAAATCAAATAGGAGGTATAATGGTGTATGATGAAACACAGGTTGCATAATGGTGCAAATCAGATTGAATAGCAATCAATTCTTGCACACAGAATTTTATGATTGTTGTCTATGCCAGTGAGGCACAGTATGCCAGTGAGGCTTGTAGGTCAGTGAGACCTTAACATTTGTCAGTGAGACACATATTATAGCCAATGAGGCTTCTTTGTAGCCAGTGAGGCATGTTTGATCAGTTGAGCCAGTTAGGCAGTTTAGAGTGGTTTTTCTACCCCTGGAGGGTTCTCCACTCATGCAATTCTTGTGTCATAATCTTCTCTGTGTGTGTATGATTTACTTATGAAGTTTTGTTCTCTTTCTGTATTCACAGTCATGTGCATATGTATTTGACAAATCAATGCTATCTTTCTCTCCTTATGCTCTGAAAGTTAAAGTGTGTAAAAAGATTTGAGAATTCACACAACACTGATTCACCCCCCCTCTCAGTGTTGATTGTACTCCTATAATCCCTGCCTTAGAAGCCAGAGCTAAATATGTCCTCGCTCTACTCGTGAGACTACGCGACCAAGACAATACAACCAAATGCAAATTTGAATGAGTCTCTAAAATCAGTAGAAAAATTTGAAACAATATTTTACCTACAAACCCTAGATTTTGGAATTACTAGGTTATATGCAAAATTTACAATTTTCAACAAAACCCTAGTAATTTTATGATAAAAGTGTAATGCAAATTACTAATTTTTTGTAATTTTCTATAATTTAAATCAGATCTAATGCAAAAATTAGAAATTTGATGAAATTCAAATTAATTCATACAACATGCAAAACTATATGAGAATGCACTCTAGGGTTTTGCAAAATTTTCAAAATTTTAATTTTTTTTGTAAATTTTCCAATGCAACAAGATGAATGATACTATGAATGAATGAAATCAATGCAAATCTGAAGCAAAACACTCAACAAGGTGCAAACAAGTCCAATAACACAGGTTCACCAAAATGTAAAGAGTGATTTTTGGATAGTTAAGTTTTTGATAGTTTTGGTGTATATCCTCCTTTCACCCTTACATTCAAGGACCTAGGATCAAGTTGCAATGTACTATCATACCCTAGGTCACTATTGAGATGTAGGGAAACTTGGATTTTTATGATTTGATTGTCAATTTCCTTCTCTTATGCTCAATTATACCTTAAAACCCTAATTATGCAAATACTATAGCAAACATACAAATAATGGAAAATGTTGCTATAGGAAGATGTAAAATAACAAATCACTACGTACCTGTTTTCAGGGTTCGGAGACAAAAAATTTAGGGACTAAGGAGTGGGCGCCCATGTCCAAGGTACCAGTTTCTTTGTGGGATCCTAACCTCCTTCCGACACTGATCTATACTGTAACTTTTGTTTCCATAAATTCAACTGTAGAGGACACAAGGACTAGTGCCCAAGTCCAAGAAAGGCTTCGGTGTCCTACTTCTCTTTAGATCCTGAATCCTTGATGTATATTGATCCCTCCTACAACTCCACTTTCTCCAAATGCGAGACTTGTAACCTACAATCATAAAACTTTGGGAGGGGGTTGTAGTGTTTAGAGGCTTGCCTCAGTCAAGCCCCAGAGAGACATTCAAGTCTTCCAAACACCATTGTCAGATAGAGAGTGTGTACCTTGGGAGGCAGAGGCAAAAACTAAATGATAAATGCTCAATAATCACAATAGATATCACCTTGTAGTGAAGATCTCATGGGAGGAAGAATCTCTTCATTCCATGAGGAGATGGATGCTCAAATCTACAAACACAAACACATAGACAACACAAATCTACTCTTGCAACACAATGAAAGCCTTGAATCACCTTTAGGATGCCAAAATCACATGAACATAATCTAGTTTCTAAATGAATACCTAAACATGTTTATATATGCAACTACAAACATTCTCACCAAGATTTCGTAAATTTAAACTTACCGTGTCGGCCTAGGGACCAAATAACAGTCATAAATTGACACTTCAAATTTGGGCTTGACCCAAAATAGAGGACTAGGGCATGGGCACCCAAGTCCTCCCCACCTATTTTGGTCAGGGTTAAGCTCAAGGGGTCCCCCTAGGCCCCATTTGTCATGATACCTAGGGTTCATTCCATCAGGATGTTGAATTATGATGCAAAATGTCCTAAATGCAGCTAAGAGACCCGAGAGCTAAACCTTATGAGGGAAAAGCCCCCAAGGGGACATTTTTTGACGTTACATTTAGCCCCTACTTTAATGTATGTATAAACATGAGACCAATACATGCATTAAAGTACAATCAACAAACACAGAAAACATGCCAAGCACGAAGAAGACACACCAAGCACATTGAAGACAATGACAGGCACACAAAACACAGAGATGATAGTTACAGTCACGCAAAACACAAAGAATACAATAAATGCATGGAAGACACATTAATGCATAGAAGACAAGAATGATTTCTTTTCTTTTCTTTTTCTCATATATATGAAATGTAGATGCAAGTACAGGGAAGTAAACAAACCTCCCATAATACAGGATGTACTCATTTCACAGGTCTTTAAACTGCATATATGGGGCAACACACATGCAAGACACACAAAACCTCCCAAAATGTAGGATGCACTCATCACGTAGGTCTTTAGACTGCATATGGGGCAACAAACATGCCACACAAAGCAAGCATGCCAAAAACACACTTTGAAGACACAATAGACAAGTAATGGAGTGTCCCTATTTCTAAGTTCAACACCATCTCAGGCACATTACAGGCACACACTGACGATTGGGCTTCACCACAACAATCACCAAAGAAACACTTAAGGGTTGAGTTAGTCATAGAACCACTCCCCGCCTCTACAGAGGACTTTTAAAAATGATAGGATGATGCAATTTGCTCCAAGAAATACACCATCCCCACCTCTGCAGAGGGCTTAAGAAAAAGGATATGCTCGATATCCTGCCTCCTCAGAGGGCTTACATGATTGATTGATTGAAAACAAACTTAGGATGTAGGATGTACTCATCGTGTGGGTCTTTAAATTGCACATATGGACAAACACATTGCTAACATCTACAACAGACAACTTACCTTATATATGCCCCCACCTTAAGGTGGTTGATATCAGGCATTGATATCAAGCACGTTAAGGTAGGAAGAGAACACACAAGGGAGCACATACTTTCACAAAGCCCATGCCCCCTAGAAGTGACATGTACTTTATGATCGTCAAATGTTCCCACAAACACATCCCTACAAGAAACATGTTAGTGTCCACATAAAAATAACAACATCAATGCATATGAAATTTGAGGTATGCAAGATTCAAGATAGACAAAGTGCATGGAGCAGCAGTGTTGTTATGATTTGTAAATGAGATAGAACACCATCAAAATCACTACGTGGAAAGCACGAGTGCTTCCACTAGCCAAGCGTCGGATAAGATATACAACCCCATCGTCATATTAGGAACTAAGTCCAATTTTTTATTTCTCATGAAAGAGACGCTAGGTCCGCATTAGTATAAATTTTTTCGTCATCCGCCTGCTAGATAGAAACACTAGAGGAAGGGAAACAATAAATAAGAGAGGAGAAACAAATGTATTAGGGAAAATCATGTAGGAGGGTACCCCCAGGTCACCAAATGCAATGCTATGTCCGTGAGACACAACACACAACAATGAAATTAGAGAGAGACAATTATAGAAGAATGATGATACAAATAGAAGAAGGTCACAACAGAGGTGGTCTCCTGGTATCCTGGACCTTAAAAGAGAATTAAAGGTCATCCCAGGAGGCCTAAACAACACATAACACATCATGGGGGAAGCACATCACGAGAGAGATAAAGGGTTAGAGATACTTACCTGTAGGGTCTTTGTGCTAAGTCTCATCATCAAGTAAATCATCAAGGAGGTCTTCATCTTCCCAAATTTGAATGCTAGAAAGAGGTATAGGTTGGTACATTTGTCTGTCTAATGTATTTTGATCACCTCTCAATCCCTGAAGGGATAACAAAGGGTGGACCTCAACATGAATATCATCTCTTGGTGGACTAGGTGGGTTTTGAAACTATTCCTTATCGACATCAATCATTTTGAATAGGTCAGGATAGTCAAAATAGTCTTGTGTTGTCATGATGTCCTCCATTAATGCTTCATTTTGGTTGAGAGGATTATTCGAATTACTAGAGCTATCCCTAGTCTTCTCATTTGAGTTATCAGAATATTTAGATGTAGGAGAAGTAGGGTGGCTTGTGAATTCATCATCACTCTCATAGTCTTTGTCAATATCATCTCCATATATTTTAGCTATCAATTCCAAACTATTAAGAGAAGTGTCATGCTCTTCCTTCAAAGTGTGTTTTATCAATTCTTCTACTACCCAAGGGTATGTATTGATGAGAGATATGAATTTGTTAAGATCAGATACATAGTCAAGGATTTTGAACGAAGAGGACACAAATATATCCTTGTTGTACATAGGTTGTATATAGGTGATGACATGCGGATGCATGCTAAGAAATTTGTAGAGATTTTAAAATTTTGTGATATATGCATGTAAAGATTTCAAAGAGCATTGAGAAGATGAGGCCATGAGTGCCAAATCATATTTTAAAAGTTTTTCCAAAAGTATGCAAAGGACAAGTGTAAAACTTTGTGCGAAAGTGACCTTAAATGCTTGATTTTTTGTACTTTTTCAATGCAAATGTATGAAAGGAAAGGAAAGGTGTTGTAAGGATTTTGATCAGGGGCAGAAAATTATATGTCTAATATTAGTCCAATACAGCAATAAGATCCTTCACAACACACTCTTGATGCAAATCTAATATGATTCCAAGTCAAAATATAGTGAAAATATGCTAAAATATGTGATTCTTCACCAAATCTCAATGCAAAAGATCATGACAAAGGTGTTGTGAGGAAAATGATGATGGAAAGAAAATTATATTAGTGATAACAACCTCTTAATGCTAAAATATCCATCACAACATGCTTTTAGTGCCACTCAAGGTCAATCCCTAGTGAAAATATAGCAAAAATAGACAATTTTTCACGATTTTTCAATTCCAAGACCTAGCCAAAGGAGTGTTGTAAAGAATTTAAGGAGGTGCAGAAAATAATATCAATGATATTAGTCACCTACAAGCATAAAATCTGTTACAACACACTTAGGGTGCAAACTAGGTCAAACCCTAGGGCAAAAATAGCAAAAATGTGCAAATTTTCACCAAATTTTCAATACAAGAGCTCGATAAGAAGGTGTTGTGAAGATTTTTAGAAGGGGAATCAAATGATTACCCTAATAAAAACTAGTTAGTGCAAAAATATCCTTCACAACACGCCTATGGTGCAAATTTAGAGAATCAATAATGCCAAATCTAGTGAAAATCAATGTTTTTGAAGCCCTAGGTTTGAGATATTTTGGAATATAAAATATGATGAAAATAAAATGCACTCAGATCTAAAAATTATTTTCAAGCTCTAACATGAAAAATGCTAATGCAAATCTAGTGAAAAATCAATGAAAATGCTAGTTTTTGTTGACTTTTTCTATGCAAAAATGCAAATTTTTAAAATCTAAATACAAATTTGTTCTAAAATACAAGACTACAGCCAAATTAAAATTTGAATGAGTCTCTAAAATCAGTAGAAAAATCAAAAACAAGATTATACCTACAAACCCTAGATTTTGGAATTACTAGGTTATATGCAAAATTTACAATTTTCAACAAAACCCTAGCAATTTTATGATAAAAATGCAATGCAAATTACTGATTTTTTGTAATTTTATGTAATTTAAATCAGATCTAATTTAAAAATCAGAAATTTGATGAAATTCAAATTAATTCATGCAACATGCAAAACTATATGAGAATGCACTCTAGGGTTTTGCAAATATTTCAAAATTTTCAATTTTTTTGTAAATTTCCAATGCAATAAGATGAATGATACTATGAATGAATGAAATCAATGCAAATCTGAAGCAAAACACTTAGCAAGGTGCAAACAAGTTCTATAACATGGGTTCACCAAAATGTAAAGAGTAATTTTTTGATAGTTAAGTTTTTGATAGTTTTGGTGTATATCCTCCTTTCACCCTTACATTCAAGGACCTAGGGTCAAGTTGCAATGTACTATCATACCCTAGGTCACTATTGAGATGTCGGGAAACTTGGATTTTTATGATTTTATTGTCAATTTCCTTCTCTTATGCTCAATTATACCTTAAAACCCTAATTATGCAAATACTACAGAAAACAGATGAATAACAAAAAATGCTACTACAGGAAAATGTAAACTAACAAATCACTGCGTACCTATTTTTGGGGTTCAGAGATGGAAAAGTCAGGGACTAAGGAGTGGGCAGCCAAGTCCAAGGTACTAGTTTCTTTGTGGGATCCTGACCTCCTTCCGACACTAATATGTACTATAACTTCTGTTTCTAGAAATTCAACTACGGAGGACACAGGGACTAGTGCCCAAGTCTGGGAAAGGCTTCGGTGTCCTGTTTCTCTTCAGATCTTGAATCCTTGATGTCTATTGATCCCTTCTGCAACTCCACTTTCTCTAGATGTGACACCTGTAACCCGTAATCATAAAAATTTGGGAGGGGGTTGTGGTGTTTAGAGGCTTGCCTCAGTCAAGCCCCTGAGAGACATTCAAGTCTTCTGAACACTATTGTTAGATAGAGAGTGCATGCCTTGGGAGGCAGAGGAAAAAACCAAATGATAAATGCTCAATAATCACAATAGATATCACCTTGTAGTGAATATATCATGGGAGGAAGAAGCTCTTCATTCCACGAGGAGATGTGGTGTAGGAGCACCCAATCCACAGTGGCCTCCATAAGGCATTAACTATTTACAGTTCATTTTGATGTTTCCAATAAGGTCCTAAGCTGACCATTCATTTAATAAGGTATGTTTGACCAATGCATGTTATTTTAGTTTGTATCTAGGTTTGTGTTGTAAGTCCCAAGGACACTTATCAAGCTATAATCTCAAAGGTTGTTAGGTAGTTAGAGGTTGTTAGTCGGTTGTGATCTCCCAGCTGCTTGGAGGTTGTCTCCCAGCCGCTTGGAGTCAGGGTGGTACTACTCAGGCTAGTAGATAAATAGAGGAGATCATCAAATGTAATCAGTACAGTAGTAGTTGTAGTTGAGTTCAGTTCAGTTAAGATCAGACAGAGATCAGTGTGATTATATTTGAGAAACAGAGCATCTGTATGCACATTTTTCTAAAAATATAATAAATAAATTTTGTGTTGTGCATCTTTCTGTCATTCAGTTCCTTTAGTTTTCCTCTGTACAATCAATTTGCTATTTTGTGGCCGAGATGGATTCTTAATCCATTCCACTAGTTAGATTTCTTTGAAATCGGTGGAATGGCTATACAGTTCATTTTTGTGTTTTTTCATTTGTTTGTTCGTGTTTGCAGGATCACGTAGAGTATGCTCTGAGAGATCCTAGCATCCTCATGTGCTAGATTGGTGAAGTCAAAGATCTGGGAAGTTACAGAGTTTGTAGCAGTTCAAATCAGTGAAGAATCACGTTGTTTCACTGAGTATGCATTTTGCGTGTATATCACTAATATACATTGTATTAGATGCAAGAGGCGACCAGCAGCAACGGTGAAGGAAACTGACGATCGCAAGTCAATTGAGGTATATGCAGGTTGTTCTATCGGTGTATCGGGAGCACATGGAAAGCGCTCATCGATGAGGAAGGTCACACCGAATGTATATGGCGATTATATTTCACCAAATGTATATCTTGAATGTACATTGAAGAATGTATCTCTCAGCAGATACAAAGTTGAAGACATACATTAGAGAGGGTTGTGATGTCAGAATAACAACTTCGAGAGTTGCTGATAGCATATGGTCTTGCCGATAGGCAAGTAAAGTGTAGACATACAAAGGGAAATGTAGGTCAGGGTGTTTGGATCTGCATCATAGTGGTATTAGAGCCTGAAAAAGATTTGGGCAGAAAATTGAATTGAGGATTTGTAGGAGTGTTGGCGTTTGGGTGTTGTCTGTGAATGTTTATGTCAGACAAGGAAAGCGAGACAGGGGCAGAGAGGATGCCTCCCAAAAGTATGTCGCAGGACGCCATCAAGAAGTTGATCGAGGAGATACTTGCATCCAAGTTGGGTGAGTTCAAGCAGTCCAAAGGCAAAGATAAGGAAGATGACAATGACAGTGATGAAGAAGATACATAAATTGGGGAAACTAGTAAAAAGGCAGAAGAGATACTAGCAGACCAGAGGGCATTTTTAAATGCATTAAAGTCAGTCAATAGGGACACCATAGATGGGTTACCTATGTATAGTGGAAGTATGGAAGATGAAGAGGTGATTGATTGGATTGAGGCATTGAACAATCATTTTGAATATAAAGAAATCCCTAATGATAAGAGGGTTAAGTTGGCAAAAGAAAGGCTGAAGGGATCTGCTCTTGCATGGTGGAATTATGAACAAGGAGAGAGAGTCAAGGAGGGGAAGGCACAGTTCTTACCCTTGGACTATGATGTGCAGATGTATATAAAATTGCAGAACCTCAGATAGAGAGACCTTGATGTGAATGCATACACACAAGAGTTTCATAAACTCAATCTCAGATCAAAGAGAAAAGAGGAAGAGTAAGAGAAAGTGGCCAGGTACTTGAATGGCCTAAGGATGAACATCCAAGATGAGCTCAACATCTTAGCACTAGAAATAGTGAATAAGTGTTTCCAAATGGCCTTGAGGGCTAAAGAGAAGATAAAACAGAGACAAGATAAGTCCATGAGGGGAAGAGGTAGCAATACAAGAGGGGGAGGATCAACCCCCACAACAAGGCAAACCAATGAGTACCAAGAAGAGGCTAGTAAAGGACACTAGCAGTTTGATTTCAAGGATGGATGGAAAGGAACAAGAGACAGATCTGGAGGTGGTAGAGGTTCTAATGTTTTCACTAGAAGATGTTATCATTGTAATGAAATTGGTCACCCAGCATTTAAATGTCTAGAAAGGCAAGGTTCATCATCAGGAGGTGATAGGAAGAATGACAAGAGGGTCCAGTTTGTGCACGAAGAAAATGTAGATGAAAGTGTTAACTCTCCAATGGGAAGTGCAGCCCTAGCTGAAGATGGAGAATCATTGATGCTAAGGAGAACAATCTTGAAGACATCCAAGGAGATGATACAAAGGAGAGCACTTTTCAGGACCAATTGCAAAAGCAAAGGTAAAAAATGCAAGGTAGTAATAGATTTTGGTTCAACAGATAATATGGTATCTCAAGAAATGGTGGATAAGTTGAAACTGGAAAGGATTCCACATCAAACCCCTTATAAAGCATCTTGGGTTAGTGATAGTCAATCACTTTTGGTAGATGAATAGGCATATGTTGATTTTTAGATTGGAGAATATCAGGATAGGGTCATATGTGATATTTTTCCCATGGAATGTTGTCACCTACTTTTGGGTAGGCCATGGAAATTTGATAGGAGAGCATTGTATGATGGATATGCTAACACATACACCATCAAGAAGGATGGGAGAACTTTTGTGATGATACCATTGTAGGAGGATGCTGAAGCAAAGAAGGTAACCAAAATTATTTTGATAGGAAATAAAGAGTTTGTGCAAATCATTGAAGTAGAGACACAAATAGTTGAGGATATCTCAAGGAATGGAGATCACAGTTCGAAGAAGGTTTCAGTTTTGACTGATGGAGTTTAGATGAATCAACAGAAGGTCTAGGAGAAAGGTTGTCAGTAGCCACAAGTTGATTGGAAAGACAAGGATGTTATCATAGTAGGGACCATTGTTTGTCCTCTAGAACCAACAAGAGTTGAACAACAAACATATTCTGCCATAGCAGCAGTACAAGAAGCATTACCCAAGGTGTATAATACAGGTGTTCAGGTAGAGATGATAGTAAGAAAGCAAGGTGTGAGTAGAGCCTACAATGCTAGGCATGAGCTTTTGACTCCATGGAAGTAGGTTGCAGTCCAGAGATCATGGGAAAGACATGAGACAACAGAGTATACAACTGGAGCAAGACAAAGTCCTAACTCATGTGGCATGAGTTCTTTTCATGGTGGGGTGTATGGTGCAGGAGCACCCAATCCACGGTGGCCTCCATAAGGCATTAACTGTTTACAGTTCATTTTGATGTTTCCAATAAGGTCCTAAGCTAACCATTCATGTAATAAGGTCTGTTTGACCAATGCATGTTATTTTAGTTTGTATCTAGGTTTGTGTTGTAAGTCCCAAGGACACTTGTCGAGCTATAATCTCGAAAGTTGTTAGGCAGTTAGAGGTTATTAGTCAGTTGTGATCTCCCAACGGCTTGGAGGTTGTCTCCTAGCTGCTTGGAGTCAGGGTGGTACTACTTAGGCAAGTAGATAAATAGAGGAGATCATTGAATGTAATCAGTAGAGTAGTAGTTGTAGTTGAGTTCAGTTCAGTTAAGATCGAATCAGAGATCAGTGTGATTGTATTTGAGAAACAGAGCATCTGTATGCACATTTTCTAAAAAAATAATAAATAAATTATGTGTTGTGCATCTTTCTATCATTTGGTTCCTTTAGTTTTCCTCTGTGAAATTGATTTGCTGTTTTGTGGCCGAGATGGATTCTTAATCCATTCCACTGGTTACATTTCTTCAAAATCGGTGGAATGGCTGTATAGTTCATTTTTGTATTTTTTTGTTTGTTTGTTCATGTTTGCAAGACCGCATACATTATGCTCTGAGAGATCCTAGCATCCTCATGTGCTAGGTTGGTGAAGTCAAAGATCTGGGAAGTTATAGAGTTTGTAGCGGTTCAAATCGGTGAAGAATCGCATTGTTTCATTAAGTATGCATTTTGTGTGTATATTGCTAATATACATTGTATCAGATGCAAGAGGTGATCGGCAACAGCGGTGAAGGAAACTGACGATTGCAAGTCAACTGAGGTATATGCAGGTTGTTCTATCGATGTATTGGGAGCACATGCAAAGCGCTCATCGACGAGGAAGGTCACACCGAATGTATATGGCGATTGTATATCACCAAATGTATATCCCAAATGTACATTGAAGAATGCATCTCTCGGCATATACAAAGTTGAAGACATACATTGGAGAGGGTTGTGATGTTGAAATAACAACTTCGAGGGTTGTCGATAGCATAACACAAATTTGCTCTTGCAACACAATGAAAGCCTTGAATCACCTTTAGGATGCCAAAATCACATGAACATAATCTAGTTTCTAAATGAATGCCTAAACATGTTTATATATGCAACTACAAAGATTCCCACCAAGATTTCGTAAATTCAAACTTACCGTGTCGGCCTAGGGACCAAATAACGGTCATAAACCAACACTTCAAATTTGGACCTGACCCAAAATAGGGCAGGACTAGGGTGCAGGCACCCAAGTCCTCCCCCCTATTTTGGGCAGGGTTAAGCTCAAGAGGTCCCCCTAGGCCCCATTTGTCATGATACCTAGGGTTCATTCCATCGGGATGTTGAATTATGATGCAAGATGTCCTAAATGCAACTAAGAGACCCGAGAGCTAAACCTTATGAGGGAAAAGCCCCCAAGGGGACATTTTATGACGTTACATATGTGATCTGTTTTGTTTGCTTTATCTTTGAATTCAGTCAATTTCTGTTACAAGGTGTACTTAGGGTTTACTCAATTAGTGAATAAAGACACTTGATAAAACCTTAGTTAAACACCTGGATCAAACCTAATTAGCATTAGGGAATGTGTAAGCAATCAGTAGCTTAATGCCAAGCTTGTTCTTGTCTTCCCAATGTTTAGTTAGTGGAGAAATAAGACTTAACCTTGTTTAAGAAAACCTACTTTTTCACCCTAAACAGGCTGTTGCCTCATTTTAAAACCATAGTTGAAGTTCCAGTCATTGTTAATTTAATCAATGATAGTCTTATGATCTTGTAGCTATTTTTTTAATCTAATTTTATTGTTGTTTCAGACTTTTTATTTAGTTCCTATCACCTGTACGTCAGTAACCCATTTGTGAGTTCCAGACTTTATATTTAGTTCCTATCGCCTATGCATTAGTAACTCGTTTGTGAGTTTTAGTAGCTTTTAGTTCCTATCGCCAGTACGACAGTAACCTGTTTGTGAGCTTCCATAGCTTAGTTCTTGGCATAAGTTGTTTAGTGACTGTATTTTACTTGTTATTACCTGTCATAGCTTCTTGTCACAGTTAGTTATTTCTTCCTATAGCAGACAGTAAGGTCGTGGTATGGATTAGATTATAAGTTAAATTATCGTCTTCAATGTTTGTTGTAAATAGAGTAAATTCCAATATGGATATATCATTGTCTTATTAAAACTTTCTTGAAGAGAATTGGTATACTTGATTTGAATGGTTTAGAAAACTTAATACATTATGAATATTTGAATTAAATATGGACTAGGGAATAAAAACCAATTTAATAGGATTATAGATGCAATTGTATGATTAATTGATGAATTACTTGCTTAAAAAGTGTGTTTTTATGATTGCTGCTCTGGAAAGGGAATTAGAGATGGTCTATATATGAATAGGGGTTGTTATTTATTTTATCTTATTTTTATTATTTATTTTATTTTGTTTATTGTGAAAAGAAAGTAGATTTTTAGCTATGAGTGTTTTGGGTTACTTTTGGGCTAGGATGCCAAATGTGGATTATTAGAGACGGCTTTTCCTCTTTTCAGGAATTGAACCTGTTACTATTTTTCAAATGTTTAGATCTAAATGAGCAGTCATTGAAAAAGATGAATATTTGTCTAGCAAAGGTTATTGATATATCTCTACCACATCCTATTCTGAGACAATCTACATTTCATTATTTAGAATTGCACATTAGACATCAGGTTGCATTGGGTGTTCCCTCCTGCCAGTTGTTTCTAGGTAGCTAGACATTTCGTGCAAGGTTGAGTTTCCTTCATGTCATGAAGGGAGATGGGGAAGTGTAATTGCTTCATGGTTGGGTGGAAAAGCACCTGAGCCATGTTTTCATCTCTCAACTCATGGGAGAACCATTTGGGTTCATGGGGACTGGAGAGTTGTTTGATTTATTATACTTGTACATATTTATTGTAACTTGTAATGGTATAAATATTAGCATGAAAGCTAGTGGACTTTGTATATTATTTTATAGTGCTATCACCTGGATTGAGCATGTGATTTTTGTAATATTTAATGACTTTTATTGATCCATATTTATGAGATTTATCTTTTACTTGAGATGTTGTAATTATGTGGATTATTTACTTCATGTAAGTTTTGTGATGGTTTGAGTACTTTACATTTGGTATCAGAGCTATAGGTTGAACACTAGGCCTCTTTTTGGGACTATTATGCTAAGTTGCAAACTTGTTGCAAATTATTCATCATGAATACTAGAAACACTGATCGTAGTGGAGGATCAAGAAGTGGTCAAAATAGAAGAAATTGTGGAGGTGCAAGAATTGGACAAAATGCAAGGAATCGTGGAGATGCTAATAATGATCAAGATAGAAGATTGGATTGTATTCTTGCTCTCTTGATCCAATAGGATATGAGAATGAATGCTCTTGAGCAGGAGATCAAAGGGAATCATAGAGAGCCAAATGCTAATGAAAACCCAAGAGCTGAGGCACAGAATGAGAACCCGAGGATAGAAGTCCAAGTTCGTGAGGTTGGAGTTAATGCTAACAATCAAGTAAGGATTGCAGATGACTTGGGAAAAGACCTCAAGAAGGTCTCACCACCTAAATTTGATTGAAAGACAATTGGTGATGGAGCTGAGGCATGGATAATAGAAATGGAGAAATACTTTGGGCTCCAAAACCTTTCAGATCACATGAAGGCAATGTAGGGATCAAATTAGTTGATTGGTGAAGCAACAACATGGTGGGACAATGAGAAGGAAGATAAGAAACTGTTACCTAGTGAAATAACTTGGGAAATTTTCTACAACTTTTCAGGAAAAGGTGGTTATCACAGCTCTTCTTCGACAAGAAGATGACAGAGTTTCAAAATTTGGTACAAGGAGGTATGTCTATAACTAGTTATTGGGAAAGGTTCTCACATTTACTTAAGCATGTTCCACAGTACTAGATGGACAAGAGATTCCTGATTAGGAAGTTTACATTAGGCTTAAGGCCTCAGATTGGAGTAGAGGTAGACATTCATAATCCACCTACTATGGATGTTATTTTTGAGAAATCAATTAAACAAGAGCAGAAGCTACAACAAGTAGCTAGTTATCGTAAACAGAGAGATGTGAAGTTTGCCAATAGGAGACCTTAGAATAACCAATAGAATTATAATTAGAATAACAATCAAGGTAATAATAATTGGTAGATCAAGAATTTGAAGAGAGGTAATAACTCTCAAGATGGAAATGGTAGAAACTAGCATGGAGGAAACAAAAGAGGTGGCTATAAAAATTGAAACAACAATTAGCGGGAAAGGGCTAAAGGACTGAAAGCACCTAAGGGTGGATGATATGTTTGTGGAGGAGAGCATTATGAAAATTCATTTCCCCAGAGATCAATGGGAAGAGGAAATAGAAATCAACAAGGAGCACCTCAACATTAGATACATGCCACAGTGGACAATTGGCAAGCTGACTTTCAGGCAGCACCTATACAGTTTCAAGGTAAGCTCTATGGACTAACTATTTCTATTTTGATTGAAACTGGTGCAATATAATGTTTTGTAGATCTTAGAGTAGTATCTAAGTTATCTATTAAACCGGGGCATATGGAAAACTCTTAGATTGTACAATATGGCAATAGAGCAGAAAAGAGAGTAGACTCATGTCTAGCATGCAATGAGTTAGAGCTACCAATTTTTCAGACACAAGTTAATCTATATGTAGCACCTTTAGGGTCTTATGATGTGATTCTAGGAATCAACTTGTTGATGGTGGTTTTAGCACACAACAATGCAGGTATGATTGCTGGTATCACACCTCTCTTGAAAAAGGTATCCTATCCAAGATAGGACTACCCCAAGGATAATATAGCTAGGTCTTGGCTTTCTTGGAATGACTTAATGGTATGTCTAGCAGTGCCAACAAGGGGTCTTACATAAAATGCAGGGTTTATGGAATATGACAGCAGTATGTATGCAGAAACCCTATGATACTTTCAGTAGATTTGTAATGTAGATGCTGCTTATAACCTAACCTAACAAACTTGATATAAATAAAATGCAAAAGGAAAAGGAGAGAGGGAAGGGGTAGGAGATCCTAAGTGATAGTCACACCTAGGTAAAATGTTGCAGATAGACAAATACTTTCAATAAACCATTCCTTGTTTCACCAGGATGGGAAACCCACAATATTGCAAGAAATGATGCAATCTTCAAAGGATCCTTATGATTTTCAAATTGCATTCCCTCATTAAACACCCAGACAATGGCACAGCTTAATCGATGGAATGCAACCGAACTATATTCAATGACAGGGCCCAGGCTAAATATACACAGTAACTTACCATTAGTAAGCACTAATAGTATGGACCAAAGCATTCATCAGATATCTTAACATTTACCCATCATTGCAAAAGCACAACTAATTAAATTCATATTGATATAAACTATGAAAACCAAAATGAGACCACAAACACAAATTCCCAGCAACTTACAAAACTTGTTTTGTCTTGACTATATTTTGGCAGTCTCAGCAATTCATTATCAAATCTTCTTTACAAATGAGAGAAAATGATGACCCTTTTATAGACAAGGCACCATACCGAATTTTTCAATGGATGGTGGAGATTAACTCAACACCAACTGTTTAGATTACATGGCATTTAATGAGATACATCAGTTAGTTACATTTTTGGATTTACTTTTGTCCTCTAGGAAAAAGACAAAAAATAGCTTACAAATACATTGAATCTGGACAAAATGGATACCCATTTGGTTGTACATGATGAAAAGTCAATTTTCAAGGCCTAATAAAGCCAAAATAGAGTCACATGACACTTGAAAACTTGAGCTAATGTGGATTCACTGGATTTCAAATGCTGACTGGATCAAGAGGTGTATGTAGCATATTTTTGGTGAAAGTGTATCCAATTGAATGCTTGTTGGATCATCATTGCATGACTGGACTGCTGGAACAACTACATGCATGTCTTGGACATTGGAATGGATCTGCAAGAACAACAATGATTTGGCATGATCTTCTATGTCTTTCAACTCCTGTAGCTCATCTCCATCATCTTGGACATCATACTAACTTTCTCTTGCATGTGTAGCAGCAATTTGGTTGATAGAATGTTGATTCTGCGTCTCTGGGTCAGCAGGGTTCCTCTGTGTGTTCATCCTCCAAGACAACTCCAATTAGCTCCAACAAGCTCCTTTGTAATCTTAGACTTGTAATTGACAAGGCCAAACATCAATTTCATCATAAAAAGTCATTTCCTATTATCTTGAATCAAAATATGTCCATTTGCAGTCACAGATTAGTCTAGGACAACTTATTGTCAATGTCACTTTCTTATAGACCTCTTCACAAATCTAGTGATTTTCACATAATTTTCTGTATTTTTTGCCATTTTCAAGACCCATTTGACCAATATATTGATCTAGGAAGCTTTTGTGGTCATTATAATCCATTTGGAGACTTTTATTTCATGTTTTTCTAGCCTTTTCTGTAAAAAGCGAGATTTTTGGGGGTCACGGACTTTTCATGTGCAGTAGCATTAATTATCATAAAATGTGCCAAAAATCTACACAAACTTATCGTAAAATGTGCAGTAGCATTAATTATCGTAAAAAGCGAGATTTTTGGGGGTCACGGACTTTTCATGTGCAGTAGCATTAATTATTGTAAAATGTGCCTCTGTGTGTTCTTCCTCCAAGACAACTCCAATTAGCTCCAACAAGCTCCTTTGTAATCTTAGACTTGTAATTGACAAGGCCAAACATCAATTTCATCATAAAAAGTCATTTCCCATTATCTTGAATCAAAATATGTCCATTTGCAGTCATAGATTAGTCTAGGACAACTTATTGTCAATGTCACTTTCTTATAGTCCTCTTCACAAATCTAGTGATTTTCACATAATTTTCTATATTTTTTGCCATTTTCAAGTACCCATTTGACTAATATATTGATCTAGGAAGCTTTTGTGGTCATTATAATCCATTTGGAGACTTTTATTTCATGTTTTTCTAGCCTTTTCTGTAAAAAGCAAGATTTTTGGGGGTCACGGACTTTTCATGTGCAGTAGCATTAATTATTGTAAAATGTGCCAAAAATCTACACAAACTTGGAAAATGTTCATTACGATGTGACAAATAGATATGCAATTCAAATCTATCAAGAAAATCTAATTTGCTCCTTGAAAAACTTAATTTTCAGGACAAAATACCAAAAAGCACTGATTTTGGGGGTCACTGACTTAAAGTCGGTGGAGGTCAAATTTAGCGCAGGTCCGTGAGGTCTGTTTCTAGCGCAAACTGGTTTTGGTACTGATTTGAGGTCTGACTGACCTTAGCACAGATTTTGGGGTCTACCAACTAAAAGTCAGTGCAATGCAATTCTAGTACAGGTCGGAGAGGTTCATTTTTAGCGCAAAAGTTAGAGGTAAATTCATCATTGGTTTTAGCTTGCACTGCCTAGTGTAGGTTTCAGGGGGTACTGACTAAAAGTCTGTCAAACCACTTTTTAGTACAACTCAGTAAATCAAGTTTTTAGTGCTAACTGTGTTAGGTGCAGCCAGCGGGGATTTTGGTCCTGACTGACTGGTGCGACTTTTACCTTCTACCGACCAAGTGCAGTTGGGCTCACATTTAGTGTAAGGAAGTAAGGAACAATTTTAGTGCAAGCCTTCAACAAATGCTCTAGCGGGGTTTTTAGGTAGTGTCCACTTTTGCAAGTTGTGAATAAAATCAGTTGGACCTGATTTTAGTGCATGGCAGTGAGACATGATTTTAGCGCAAAGGTCAGTAGGAGGTAGTTTTTAGTGCCAGATTTTGAATTAGCCAAGAAGAAAGTATATTTAAAAATATATTTAAGTATGAGTTTAGATCTAAACTTATACTTTAAATATTTTTAAATATACTTTCAAGATGTTTGAGATAGGTTCTAGATCCATAGGATTTCATATGCAGATTCTAGAATTTTGAGGTTTCACTAGATTTCAGACTTAGCCATTTTTTAGGGTTTTCAGGGTTTCAGACTTAGCCATTTTCAAAGTTTTCAAGGTTTTAGACTTAGCCATTTTAGGGTGCCAGGAACATGCATTAGAATGAAATTATGTGAACTCCTTAATGAAATCTTGTGGAATTTGACATGATTTTTCAACTTTAAGGTCTGGAAACTAGGAATTTCAACATGAAAAATCCTATAGAAGCAATTTCAAGGGCAATATCTAGTGACATGGGATTTTGGAGTAAAATGCAGTAACACCTAATTTTAGCGCAAAAGTCAACAAATGGCTATCTTTTAAGCACAAGACCACTCAAGACACATTGAAATCAATCATGCAAGGCATCAAATGACTTCAAACATGCAACATACTCAAATATGGAACAAATCCTGCATTCTAAGCACATATTCACCTTTTCATCATCATAAGTAACAAAGGTTGAGACTCCAAGCCAAAGAAAAAGAGGGGGTATCCATTTGTCAAAATGGGGTGTGTGTGCAAGGCACAACACAACTGTTAGCTGAACATAAGTCTCTAGTAAACTGTGAAGAAAAAGTTGTTAGATGTTTGGATGACCTAGGAAATCAAGTGGAAATTAATGGATCTAAGAGACCATTAGAGCTTAGACAAATCTCAACTATGCAATTGAAGAAAGCCAAGAGCAAAGGGTGTGCCATTTATGTTGTCCAAGTAAAGGACCTAAACAATGAAGAACCAAAATTCAATGACTACCCAATCCTTAGAGATTTCTAAGATGTATTCCCTGTGGACTTGAGAGAGTTACCACCGAAGAGAGAATTTGACTTCTCGATTGATTTTCTACCAGGGATTGAGCCTCAATCTAAGGCACCCTACAGGATGACTACTACATAATTGTATGAGCTTAAAGCACAATTGCAGGAGTTACTAAATCAAGGGTTCATTAGACCTATTGTGTCACCATGGGGCACACCGATTATCTTTGCAAAGAAGAAGGATGGTACTTTGAGGTTATGCATTGATTAGAGGATGCTTAACAAAGATACTATAAAGAATAAATACCCACTCCCAAGAATAGATGAGCTCTTCGATCAGATAAAGAGAGCTATAGTGTTCTCGAAGATAGACCTTAGATTTGGCTATCACCAATTGCAGATTAAGGATGAGGACATCTCTAAAACAGCTTTTAGGACTTGATATGGTCACTATGAGTTCATAGTGGTACCATTTGGGTTGACGAATGCACCAGCAACCTTCATGAATTTGATGAATAGTATATTCAGTGATTTCTTAGATGATTTTGTGTTGATCTTCCTTAATGATATATTGATATACTCTAAATTAGTGGAAGAGCACGAAAGGCATTTGAGGATAGTCTTATAGTGCTTGAGAGAGCAGAAGATTTATGGTAAACTATCTAAGTGTACATTATTTCAAGATAAAGTGCATTATCTTGGTCATGTGATCTCGGTAAAAGGGATTGCAGTTGATCTTGAGAAGATAAAAGTGATAATGGAATGACCTGCACCTTAGAGTGTGAGATAAGTTAGAATTTTTATGGGACTTGCAGGTTATTATAGAAAGTTTGTGGAAGATTTTTAAACTATAGTAGCACCGATTACCTCACTACAAAAGAAGGGTAAGAAGTTTGAATGGACAGAAAAGTGTGAGAAAGCTTTCCAAGTGCTAAAGGAAAAGCTCACAACTGCTCCTATCTTGACCATACCAAATCCTAATGGTCACTTTACAGTTATAACTGATGCTTCAGGAGGAGTAGGAGTGTTGATGTAGAATGAGCAAGTGGTTGAATACGAGTCAAGAAAGTTAAAGCAGTATGAGCTAAACTATGTGTCGCATGATCTTGAGTTAGTTGCCATAGTACATGCACTTCAGATATGGAGGCATTATCTTCTAGGTAAGCCCTTTGAGTTAAAGACAGATCATTTAGGGCTCAAGTATATATTTACTCAATCTAACCTTAATGCATGACAAAGAAGGTGGTTAGAATTCCTTAGTGAGTGACATTGGAATTGATTATATAAAAGGAAAGGAGAATATAGTAGGAGACACTCTTAGTAGAAGAAGACATCTGGCTACATTATGAAAGAGTAAAGCAAGCTTTGGAAGTAGACCCCTTAGATCACAGGTTTGATGGTTATATGATCGAATCAAATGGACTTTTGAGATATCAGGGAAGGATGTATATTCCTAAATTAGGAGAGTTGAGGAAGTTAGTGCTTGAGGAGATCCACAATGCACCATATTTAGGGAACCCTGGAGTGACCAAGATGGTCGAAGGTTTGAGACCCTTATACTTTTGGCCTAGACTTAAGAGAGATGTGATAAAATTTGTGGCTCGATGTTTGGAGTGCCAATGAGTCAAAGCTGAACATGTGCATCCAACTGGATTGTTGTACCCGCATAATGTTCTTGAGCATAAGTGGCAAGTAATAAGTATGGATTTTATTCAAGGGTTGCCCATGTCTAAGAATATACACAATGTCATCTTAGTGGTTGTGGATAGGTTGACAAAGGCAACACATTTCGTTCCAAGGAATCTTTCAGATGGTTCTTTGGTTTTAGCTAAGAAGTTTGTTTAGGAGATTTCTTGATTGCATGGAGTGCCTGAGATGATCATTTCAGATTGAGGCACTCGCATGACATCTAAATTTTGGACAACTCTTAATGCAGATTTGGGCACCAAGTTGAATTTTAGTTCAGCATATCATCCTCAAACGGATGGTCAGACAGAAAGAGTCAATCAGGTTGTAGAAGACCTTCTAAGGATGTATTGTATGGATCAACAATAAAAATGGGAGGAGTATCTTCCATTGATGGAGTTTGTATACAAAAATTCATACCATGCATCTTTGGGAATGGCACCATTCAGAGCTCTTTATGGATGTAGGTGTCAAACACCTATCAATTGGGATAAGGTGGAGGAAATAATAGTGAGCGGTCCTGATATGTTAAGGGAAATGGATGATCGGATGAGATTGACCAAAGACAAATTGATGCAAGCTTCAGATCATCAAAAGAGCTATGTGGATAGAAATAGAACACCTAGATAGTTCTCAATTGGTGACAAAGTCTTTTTGAGGGTCAAACCTCAAAAGAGTTCAGTTTCATTTAGAAAAGCATCCAAACTTGCTCCTTGATTTGTAGGACTGTTTGATGTCTTGGAAGTGATCAATACTGTAGCTTATAGACTTGCTCTATCGCCTGCACTTGCCAAAATCCATAATATTTTTCATGTGTCCTTACTTAAGCTTTATCATCTTGATGCATCACATATTCTTGATTGGTGTGCTTTACAGGTTCAGGATCCAAGAGTGGTGATGTTGGAGCCCACTCAAATTTTGGAGAGGTGCAACATTAAGTTGCGTAGCAAGGATATGGTGCAGTATAAGGTCCAATGGGACCAATATTCATAGGACAGTGCCACATGGGAGGATGTGGAGGAGATTGATAGGTTTTTTCCTCATTTGAGGATATAGCATAGATTCCTTATTCATGCATGGATTATGATACTTTGAGTTACTGTTATTGTTTTATTATACTTTGGATACATTAGCAGTGGTAGATTGATATATTATTATTTTTTGTTGTGTAATAAGATGTACATTAGGACGATGTCTCTTCCTAGTGGGGAAGGATGTCACATCTCATCTTATGGACTATATTATTATTCTAGATTAGTGAACATTTTACTATGATTGTCTTTACTTTGAGTAAATCCCACATGTGTGAAGGTAATTTTAGTAATGTCATAATTGCGTGAATTGGAAAGCTGATTTAATATTAAATATAATCAATGTGATTAAGGATATACATTATGAATTGCTTCGGCTATGATTTTGAGGAACTAACCTATTGACGTCGAGTTGAGTGTGAATGAATGTAGGTACTCATCGAAGACAAGAACATGGTTGAGGTAGAGATGTTCTAGCCACTTGGAAAGAACTGTTTGGGATGGATAACCCTGATGCACTCACACACTCACACAGTCTCATATCATATTGCATTTTATGGCTTTAATATGCATTATTGTATGGATAATGAATGTGATTTATGTTTAATACTTTAAAAAATATTGAGTTTTAATTGCTATAAAAAGTCTATTTCGAATGCATGATTTAGTCATAAATATTAATGTTCTTTTGATTTATATTTAAATGGTGTATTTTATATTATTTAATTATAAATAATAATAAGTGTTTCCTATTTATATAAATATTATTATTTGAAAAACAATATCTAATTCATATTTAAAACAAATATGTTTAAATAGATAGATATATCATTATTATTTATTATTGCAATTACTTCTTGAGTTGTTTTAAATAATTGTGTTTTATTAAAAATAGATAAATTATATTAATAATATTAATATTATATTTATAATCTAATTAAAAGAACTAAGAGAATTTACTATCATGCAAATGATAGAAATATATTTAGTTTTGATAAAAGTAACTGGGAAGGGCCCGATCCCATAAACAAAGGCCAAACAAGGCGAAAAGGATGAGTTTTACAAGAGGTAAAACAACCAAACAACGATAAAATAACAAAAAAGAGAGGAACAGGCCAGCAGGACTAGCCAAACCAAAAAAGACCAGCAACCGGCCAGACTACTGCTTGGCCATAGACTTGAGACTACTTATAGCTTGTCATTCCTTGTTGAGGAATTCTAGCTTGTCCTCGAAGGTGCTCTCCTCCTTCTCACGTCCCTACCAAATCTAAATCTCCTGTTTGTCCTTCACCTCAGTCTGGGTCTCTTGAATTTGGTGACTCACCTGTTTGCCTTTGCTAGTGTTGTCCTTGGCTTTGGGTTTGCTAGTCTACCCTACCTTCCCCTGTTGATTGACCTTGCCAGCATTATATTTAGTTACTGTCATGCAAGTGACATAAATATAATCAAGTTATTTTATTCTAATTTAAATATAAATTTGTGAGCCTTTTTAAAACAACAAAAATCTCATGCAAAGGTGAGAAAACTTCAGTTATCAAAAAGCAAAGGAATCCTAAAAATAATGTGATGCTAAGTTTAGGGAGTTTTTTTTAAATAAAAACAAAAAGATCAGTAGCAAGATTATTGTCTTGGATTTTTTGGAGAAACGATGGAGGAGGATTTTTATTTTATTTTGGAGCGACAGATTTTGAGTAGCAGAAAGGAGGGCATTCATTCTTTTCTAGAGCAGTGACAGATAGAGAGAAGGATCAGCGACAACAGCAAGAATTTGTTCCTTAGTAAGTGAATATAACCGGGAATTCTCCTTGTTTTTATGGAAAATAAATTATGATTGTTTAATGACTGAAAATACCATGTTTTTTTGGCATGTATCACATTTTCTTTTTGTTTTGTGTTTTGTTTGGATCGGCCTCATCTTTCTACCATGACCTTTTTCTTTGGCCGCTGAGTAGAAGACTCTGCCTATTCTTGTTTTCATGTCTTCTATTCTTTCTTCCCTTGGCCATTGTCTCAAGCATTTTAAAACCATAGTTTAAGTTCTAGTCGTTGTTAATTTAATCAATGATAGTCTTATGATCTTGTAGCTTTCTTTTTATCTAATTTTATCATTGTTTCAGACTTTTTATTTAGTTCTTGTTGCCTGTGCGTCAATAACCCATTTGTGAGTTCTAGACTTTATATTTAGTTCTTGTCGCCTATGCATCAGTAACCCATTTGTGAGTTTTAAAGTAGCTTTTAGTTCCTGTCGCCAGTACGACAATAACCTGTTTGTGAGATTCCATAGCTTAGTTCTTGGCACAAGCTATTTAGTGATTATATTTTACTTGTTATTTCCTGTCATAGCTTCCTATCATAGTTAGTTATTTCTTCTTGTAGCAGACAATAAGGTCGTAGAATGGATTAGATTATAAGTTAAATTATCCTTTACTTCAATGTTTGTTGTAAATGGAGTAAATTCTGATGTGGAGATATCATTGTCTTATTAAAACTTTCTTGAAGAGAATTGGTATACTTGATTTGAATGGTTTAGAAAACTTAATACATTATAAATATTTGAATGAAATATGGACTAGGGAATAAAAACCAATTTAATAGCCTTATAGATGCAATTGTATGATTAATTGATGAATTACTTGCTTAAAAAGTGTGTTTTTATGATTGATGCTTTGGAAAGGGAATTAGAGATGGTCTATATGTGAATAGGGGTTGTTATTTATTTTATCTTATTTTATCTTATTTATTTTATTTTATTTATTGTGAAAAGAAAGTAGATTTTCACTAGTAGAAAAACATAAGTAAATGACTAAAAAACTTCCAAAAATTGGTCATGTGATCAGTAGTTTGGTCACGTGACCATTGGTAGTTTATTGCCGGTCATTTATCTCGTGACCAAATTTATGACCAAACAAATTTTAGTCATTAATTTAGTCATTAATTTGGTAGTATATTTAGTCATTAATTTGATAGTATATTTAGTCATCAATTTGGTAGTATATTTTGTCATCAATTTGGTAGTATATTTGGTAAATTGGTAGTATATTTAGTCATCAATTTGGTAGTATATTTAGTCATTGATTGTTGTTAAGTCATTTATTTAGTCATTGTAATCATTAATTGTCGTCAATTGGTAGTATATTTAGTCACTGATTTCCGTCCATTGGTAGTATATTTAGTCATTTGTATTAACTAATTTCCGTCCATTGGTAGTATATTTGGTCATTTTAATCATTATTTTTTCGTCAACTGGTCATATATAAACAACTAGTACATGATAAACATCAACTATGCCATTTTTTGTTGATAAACTTCAACAAATCTGCTCAAAGGATTGAAACAACAATGTTGGAAAATAATTCACTGTATATTCAAACTGTATATAAAATATGTTACAAAGAACTCGTTTATCAACAAATCTGCTCAAAGGATTGAAACAACAATGCTGGAAAATAATTCACTATATATTCAAACTATATATAAAATATGTTACAAAGAACTCTATATATAGAGTTTTCAAGATAGAATCTTTTTGCGGTATGCAAACTGCTGATTTATTATGCTTTTAAAACTAAAAAAAACTAAAACTAAAGCTAAAAAGCCATTGGTGTGAATGCATGTCTTCAATGATGCCATTATTGCACATGGGGTGGGCTGTAAATACATTTAGAAGGCACTGGTTTTGCATTTTCTCCTTGCTCTGTACCTGTCCACAATCAAAAAACCATGCCATTAAATTCTCACAGCTATAAAAAAATTATAATTGGATCCTAGTTTATTTGTTTCACAGTTTGAATTTTGCCTCAATGTTATTAGTCATCATTGTATCTACAAAATTCCCATTATGGTATCTCGAAAAGATGCATATAGTAAATACCTCATAAATAACATTTGCTCCTCTTTGTGTTCCATCTCCTCTAATAATATAGACCTATCATACAAAAGCAATTGAAACTTTAAACACATTTGTTGGTAACATAGAATCATTATGTGGCAAAAGGATGAATAGACAAGGTCATTGAAGAATCAAGCACCTAGTTAATGCCATGGTCTTGAATGTTGTCAACTATTTTTGAAGTTGCATGACCACCTCATGAAGTTCCAAGAACAGTACCTCCACATTTGTGAATATCATTAACAACATTTGGGTTTAGGGGATGGTATTGTGAGAGTAAAAACCTTTATAACCTCCCTACACAAGAAGAACCCAAAAGGCTATTTATTTACAAAAATGTGCACACAAAAGTTTTGATTACAAAAAACTTGCAATAATAGGGTCACACATTCGGCTAAGTTCTCAAACAAAATGCTATTCAAACTAGGAAAACTTTAAAATCTAAAATTTTTGAATTGCCCCTGATAAGTAATCTTTTCATTTGCAACATTCAGAAGAAAGAAGAATAGAGGAATGACAAAAAAGTGTGACGCTTGACGTTAGAAAAGAATCAAGACAAGGATATAAATTCCTAGATCATAAGAAGAAATTGTTTAAATCAAAAGGCTCCTTAATATCTAAAAAGAACCCTTGAATCAAGAAAATAGCCCTGTTGACACTTTGTAAAGGGTTCTTTGAGGTATGATTCAGAACCATTGTGAATGCCACCAAACAAGAGAAGAAGCATATAAAAGACTGGAAGCATTGCCTTATACAAGCTTTAAAAGTGCTTCAACATGGCTACTTAATTTATCTGCCAAATTTAATGATAACAAAGAACGAGATATCAACTTACCTCAATCCCAAGGACATCTTGAACTCCATAAATATTCCACAAACTACATACAATTTCACGGATGGCAGTGTTAAGCCCTGGGCATAGACCTCCTCATGTTACTATACAAGCATGCACTTCATTTGGTTTAAAATAGACCTGTTAAGAAAAATCAGCATCACATATTCAAGTTGGGCAAACTTGAAATTTTACTTTGAAATCTATTTTCATCAAAGAGACATACCTTTTTCCTTCTTCCTGCATGACAAAAATGAGATCCTCTTGGACTATTTAGTTTGACAACAATCTGGAACTCAAGAAAAGTCACAAATTCAGATATCAAACTAGACTAAAACCAAATAAGATGCACAAAGAAAATGCATTGAAAAATTAAATGAACAAAGAACAAACACATGGATTGTAGTCTCAAATAAAAGACTTAATGTTATCACCCAAATTTGCACCCTTTGCTGCGGTTGTGAAACTTCAGCAATCTGGGGTAACATGGGAATGATCTTGAAGTGTGGGACCTTGTGAGATGAGATCAAACCTCCATAGAAGGCCGGCTTCCTCTCTCTAAGCCTAATGCTCAAATAAATTCATCTAAACCTAGTGCTAATGCTTGCTGGGAAAAGGGTTAGAAGGAATGCTGAAAAGAAATGCTGAAATAAACTAGGTGATACACCAGATTTAAATGTGTTTGGCTGCAACTGAATAGACACAATAATAATCTCATAGTTGGAAAGACATTACACAGACCCATATTAATTTTAGAGAGGTCCAGAAGAGTAGACACAGGCCAAAAAATAATAAGAGAGGCAAAAATACTAGTTTATATTGATCATAGAGGCCAAATAGCCATTACAAAGAATAGCCCAGAAGAACAACCAACCCTCAATACATTTATTTTACATGTATATATATATCATTTCATTTTGCCTCAGTCGGTTACAAAATTCGCTCTAAGAGTTGGGACAGAAAAATATCTACATGAATGACTGTCCAGCCGCATCAGTTATGGCGTCAAATATCTGACACTGGGCAGGTAGGAGATATTTGTTAGTCTTTATTGCAGCTGCTTACTCCTCAATCTGAAAATAGATGGTAAAGAAATATCCTTTACCATCAATGCGAGCTGCCTCATCACGATGCAGCAATGAATGCCAAAAATATCTTCATCTGCTTAATGTAGTCGCTGAAACGTCCAGTTGCCCAAGACATGCAAAGCTAGATCTAAAAATGGAAAGGTGACAAAAACTCCTGAAAACCCTGCCAAATGAAAGAGGGGACCAAAATATGTAGCTTTGCCTTTTACAGCAGGTTGAAATTCGCCAGGGTGGAGGAGATACAGGCGGTTAAAGTTTTGGTCAACCGCCTATATATATCGCTTTGCATCTGTGTAAATATCGCTTGCATTTGCCGCTTGAATCACCGTCCAAAACCTTCTTTGCAACTCCTTTGTATATGCATGGCACCTTGTATATCGGACTTGAATATCCCCTTTGAATTTTGAAATTGTATATGCATACAATTTCCTTTTGTATATGCGGGCCCCAACATTTGTATGTTAACTTGCATATATGTCTGCCGCCACGTGGCACCCCCTAATTCGTTGCTGAGCTAATTCAAGGAGCATCACTAAAAACTGTATCTGCCCTTTGCATATTGCAATATACAAGCACAATTGTACATGCAAGCCGCGGACTTCAAATTTTATGAAATAGCTTGACAAGATGTTGAAATCTGGCTTGTATACCTCCTTTGTATGTTTGCTTGTATATTGCATGATATACAAGCACCAAATATACAAGCCACAGACCCCAAAAATTTATCAACTGCTTTGACTACTGGGTCAGATCCAGCTTGCATCACTTTCTTTGTATATTTCCCTACATGTTCAAATATACAAAACACCTATACATATATAAGGCGGACTCGAGACCTGAAACGCTAAATTTGATCTTTGATTCAAGTTCGCATTGCATGTAACCCTTGTATCTTTTCTTTCAAGTCCGCCTTGCATGTAACCCTTGTATCTTTTCTTTGTATATTGGCTTGTATGTGAAAACATACAAGCAAAATATACATTCTACTATTCATGTTCACTTGTATCTTCTAACATACAATCGGCCTTGTATGTGCACGGGTGCCACCTCTTGTACATTCGGCCTTGTATGTTTCTTTGTATGTTTCACTTGTATGTGCAAAACATACAAAGCGAAATATACAAAGAAACATATAAGTCTGAATGTACATTCCACTATAGCGGATGCACTTGTATGTCAAACCTTGTATCTTTTCGTTACATGTGCAAACTGTTGTGTGGTTACACAACACGCCCCATTTTGACTTGACAAAATAGGGACCCAACTTTTTGCTTGGCTTGGCTTGTGTTTTCTACTTGCTGGCGGTCTAGTAAAAGTAAGTCATGTAGATGATCCTACATAAGGGGACTGGGTAAGTCATCATGATGAGGTCAATTTTTCAAAGTTCATATTTCATGTCAATAACCTCATGGTTGGATAAAGTACAAAATTTCATGCAGGTTTGCCTTTTGGATCACCCTGATATTCCTTAGGGAACGAGAGTTATGGTGAGTCAAAGTCCTGGTCAAACCTGATATTCCGAGGGGGAGTCATATTTCTTAACATAGGTCATCTTATGAAAGATCACCCTGATCTAATTTTTTCACCCAATAAATCATTTATCCAGAGATCTAGATGTCAATTTTAGGTGATAGAAGCATTTACCCGTCAAACAGCTTCATATATTTCGCGGGGGTCATATTTCAAATATCACCCCATTGCAAAATATCACCCTAAAGACAATATCATGATGGCGTCATATAATCCCGATAGATAAGAAAATTGACATGACGATGACATCATCATCCTTTTTACCTCGTGGAGGTATATTTCCAATAGCGACCCTTTCTACATAACATGACGATGACATCATAGTGCAACAACGATAAACCAAGTCATTATCCTGATGACGTCATCCTGATATTTTTGAATATCACCCGATCTTGCGAATATCACCCTGTCGCAGAATATCACCCTAGGGCCAATATGATGATGACATCATCCAACCCTGATGAACAGAGAAAATCACCCTGGCAGTGATGTCATCATCATCCTTTTTATCTCGCAGAGCTATTTTTCAAACGATCGCCCTTTTTAATAACATGATGATGACATCATCTTATCCCATTCCACAAAGGACCCAATATGACGATGACATCATCAATCGGCTTGACATCCGAAGGTCATCTAATTTCTAACATCCGTCATCTTTTCTAATATGACTGATCTTTCCTAACATGATGGTGATGTCATTCTGACCTGATATATAAAAAGCTTGACATGACCGTGACGTCATCCTATTCAGAGGGTGATATTCCTCAATATCAAGGTCGTATTTCTTAACATCACCTGATTTCCTTTAGTATGACCATGACGTCAGCCTTTCACATTTGAACGAATCCCGTCCATGATGATGGCATCATCATCATATCCTGATCTATGAAGAGAGTCATATTAGTTAATATCCCTCATATTAACTAATGTGCATACCTGGACCCAATAGCTTTATTCAATGGAATTTAGTGAACAAAAGCGCATGTATTGCATATGCATGATCTTATGCATGCGAAAACTAAAAATGTAAGGCTTGCATATCATATGAAGGGTCACATTACCCTTGGAATACAAAAAGAGCTACCAAAAAGTGAAACTATTTGCAAAAACTCACAGAAACTCAAAAAATTAGGAAATTTTTTTACCTTCCCCTTGGCAGGGTCATAACTCCTAGCTACTGTGTCGAAATTTAAACTTTTTGGACTCATTGGAAAGATAAACTAGTTATCTAGTTTGAGTTGCTCGGTCGCTTAGGCTTAACGCGTCTTGAGCCCTATTTCCGCTCCTAAGGCCTCCAAAAATGAGATTTACCAAGATGTAGAAAATACCAAAAATCATATTTTCGATATTTTTATCAAAAATCACTTGAATGACCCTGGACCTGATCAGATATTGAAGCCATTTTAGGGCTTGATAGCATGATTTTGGTCAATGATGGTTGACTCGACTAATTTTAGCGTCATATATGCATTTTGTATGCAATTGTTCACAGATTCATCATCTGATTATCTGCATTTGCATATTCTAACCCTGATTTAAATGTTTATTTTCCTGCTAAAGTTTTTAATGATGATGATGCTTAATCCTTGTGTCTATTATCAGGTGCATAGATATTTGGAAAACGACAAAGTGGCGAGGGCATATCAGAAGGTGAAGTTTGCGTGGGAAATGGCAAAATTTACAAAGATACAAGTTACAGAGTTGCATGCAGAGGTAACATGAACCAGAGCTGAGGAGGATATTGTCAAATGTATTGTTTGCTAGCTGGAGGATGGACTAGGTCAAAGATGCTGGAATATTCTATGCCATCTTTGTAGTTGCCAACTGGTAGACATGTGCTATTCATCTGGACTGTTGATCTTAATAGATAAATCTCGACCGTAGGTCATTTGTAACCGTTCCTTCACCTTATTCTATAAAAGGTGCAGGGATGTGGTAATTTGAGTATTCGAAACTTAATTGAAATCTGTTTGCTGAAGTATTCAGGACTCATTTCAAAGCTATTGTATATGTACATGTCTTTTGCATACTTAATGAAAGAGAAGAGTATTTCGATTACAAATCTTCGTAAATCTTGAGTAATCTGTGTCTGAATTCTGGATATGTGCTTTGATTTGCTGCGTCCCTTGGAGTGCTCATCATGTTGCATGTATTGTTTTCATTCATCATCCTCTGAAGTTTGCATCAACTGTATCTAGCTATGGAATATCCCGGTGAACATATGGTTTGATTTCTTCTCCTCATGATAGTATCAAGTATGTATGTGGATCAATAACTAAAGGTTCAACTTTAATTTGAAGTATTTCTTTCAGTTTCTTTCAATTTCAGAGCATTTCATCATCATAATTGCAAATAATTGACAATCATAAGAAAATATTACAAATATGTAGACATCCCATGGATAAATGAACATATTCAGCATATTTGAAGTTAAAGCATGTAAAAATGGCAAATATCATGCAAAGATTTAAAGATAGGTACAATATTTGAAGTATATCCTGTGTAGAAATAACTATCTGTGCAGTATCATTACAGGAAACATTATCTTACTAATGAGATCTACGTAAGGCCCCAAAATGGAAACAGCAACACACATCAACCTCTGAGTAATGTCAGGAGATTAAGAACTAATCAACGGAGACTTGAGATTATGAATTCTCTGAATTCATCATATCTTTCAAGATGAGTAAAGGTTAATGTGTACTTTTATTCTATGTTTGTTTATGACTAACAACATGATCAACATAAATTAGCGCTAGAAGGAGGGCCTGAACAAAGAATTTGTGGATTTTCTACAAATATTTCATCATTTGAGGTTAATGTCTACAAATATCTCTTATCTGGGAGGTTTTGACTGTATCTTTACAAAGATCTAGCTCAAAGCTTTAAAGATTCGTTGAATTTTCAGAGCTTTCAAAGTTTTATTCTGAGATATGATAGATCTCGTTAAAATTTCAAAAATCCTAAAAATTGGAAATAGAGTCTCATTTTGATGGATGCATATGAGGATAATTATTAGATTAACATTCCTTTATTTTAGGAAACTTTGAATAGGCAGCTTTATCCTCAAAGTTTATCTAACTTTGGTTTATCCAGTTGTTGCAAGATACACTAGACTGTAGAACATGGTGAAATTAATTGTCTAACTTTTCTTATAAGGTTGGATCTCTATTTGAAAGGAATAATATTCTTTATAGATGTGTTCAGGGCTGAAGCCTGGCAGGAAAATGAAGAAATTCTGGAGCAACAAGTAGATGCAGCACTAGAAGTTATTAGTTGTCCAGACACTGAAGTGGACCGCTTTAAAGATTTTGAATTGTACTTGTCTAGAAATATACAGTGTAGTCAAATATTAGGTTTATCCATTGATGATGTCCTCATTGAAAGTTGGTGTAGATTACATGACGAAGAGCATTTAGAAAGGGATTGTGATGCTTGCTTGGTCATGTTGGAGAAGACTCGAATTCTGGAACAGCAAAGAGAAGCAACACCCCTAATGATGAGTTGTTTAGAAAACACAGTAGCTGCATCATTTATAGAAGGTAAAGAAGAGGAAACACCTTTCCTTGAGTCATTCTATGGTGAGATTGATAGGAGTTCTCTACTTTATGGTAAGGGTGAGGCAGAGTGTAGGTATGAATCTTTTAAAAATTATGGGGAAGAAACCACTTGTCAAGATAAAGTCTTTGATTCTGATCCTAATGCTTTTGATAAGGATAGTGAAACATCTTTCCTTGAGTCATTTTATGGTAAAAAGGAATGGAGACAGGTGGAAGAATTTAAATGCACTACTGCTGATGAAGTTCCTATGATAGTAACCCAGGGAGTTGTAGAAAAGAGAATAAATGCTGATTTACTATCTAACTTGTTTAAGTTGAATGATCAAATGCAAGAATGTTGCAGGTCAATGGAACCAGATACCTTACTGGATGGACAATGTGAGTTATTTGATGAACAATTCATGAAAGTTGAAGATGCAGAAAGCTTTGGAATTGTTGTGCATAATCAGATTCCAATCCAATGTCATTTTGAAAATGAAATGGGGGAGTATTCCTATCAATTGAAAGTTGTTTCACCTTTACAGTCAAATGATTTAGAAGGGATAAATTTCTATATATTAGGTTATGAAAATAAAGATACTCATTTAGATGCTGCTGTGCAGGGATTTAATGAAAACAGTGAGGTGCTTCCTGATGTCAAGAATCAGACATACATCCAGAATGAGGAGACAAAGCTGGATAAAGATGAAGGATTAATACTTCAAGAGTCATACATCCTTCAATTTGAAGTGAGACTAAATACTGAGCTAAGCAATGAAAGTGCCAAGTCAAATGGAGGACTAGTTGTCAATGAAGAAGCATATTCAATAGGATTAGAAATACATCAGGTTGTATTTCTCCTTTCCACAGTAAATAGTGTTGAATACTATTTTGATTATGGAAATTCAGAAGATAAGACATGCATATGGATTAATCATGAACATGATGAGATTCCTCAGTTGCTAATAATCAGAGGTTATTCTGTTAAACATAATGAATTTAGAACACAAGAATATTTTTCAGAATACAAGGATGAATTTGCTAGGATTAGAACCATAACCAGTGCCCTGATGCTCCTGCACAATATAAGGAAGTATGCAAATACAAGTGTCTTTGGGTCTTCTCCTGGGTTTTATTTGCCTTGTGGGGTTTGTATATAGTTTGGTAGAGTAGTTGTCTTGTTTCTTTCCTTGCTTTCTTGTTTTATTTTCTGTTGTTTCCTTTTGTAGTTAGTTGTTTGTACAGTTTGCTTAGTGTGTTTGCTTTTGTTTGTTTGCTTGTTGAGTTCTGTTTTGGTTAGTCAAGATGATGCAGCTCATCATCCTAAGAAAATAACTGAATTGTTAAGATTCAAGTGATGAGAACAAATTTACATATAGGTTATGTTTCATTCTGAGAAGTACTTGTGATCAGGTCTGTGATATTTTTTCATCAAGGTGCCTTTTCTTGACTAAAGTGACTCTTTCACAATGACTCACCTAATAGCCTTGGGTTTGTTGAACACACAAGTATAGGTGTTAAGTGAAAAATCTAAAGGGACTTCCTTGCTACCAATACAATCTCCAACCTAAATCGGCAAGTGACCATACCTTGCACACTAAGCTTACATGATGACATCAGATTTATAGACTATAAAATTTTGAAAAATCAGAAAAGAAATAAAATTAGGCCATCTAAGTAACTCTACTGGGGCTATAGACGCCTGCTGGCAGTGGGGCTCTACTTAGGGGGATTGTATAGATAACCTTGCCGGGGCTATGGACGCCTGCTGGCAGCAAGGCTCTATCCAGGTTGGCTATGAGGGATGCTCCCAAACTATGTAGCTTAATATCAGTTACTCATGCTTTCAACTTGCTTTCAAGATGAGGATAATTAATCATTTGCACACACTTGATCCTTTGTTAGAATTGTTGCCATGATGAAAACTTTGTCATTCAGAAAGATTATGATGCTTATACTTAGAAAGAGTTAGAATACTATGTTAGAGTATGTTCACATCACTTGAATCATTAGAATTTTGGTGTTTTCTTTGGTGGCAAGTTGTTGTGTGGTTACATAACACGCCCCATTTTGACTTGACAAAATAGGGACCCAACTTTTTGCTTGGCTTGGCTTGTGTTTTCTGCTTGCTGGCGGTCTAGTAAAAGTAAGTCATGTGGATGATCCTACATAAGGGGACTGGGTAAGTCATCATGATGAGGTCAATTTTTCAAAGTTCATATTTCATGTCAATAACCTCATGGTTGGATAGAGTACAAAATTTCATGCAGGTTTGCCTTTTGGATCACCCTGATATTCCTTAGGGAATGAGAGTTATGGTGAGTCAAAGTCCTGGTCAAACCTGGTATTCCGAGGGGGGGTCATATTTTTTAACATCGGTCATCTTATGAAAGATCACCCTGATCCAATTTTATCACCCGATAAATCATTTATCCAGAGATTTGGACGTCAATTTTAGGTGATAGAAGCATTTACCCGTCAAACAGCTTCATATATTTCGCGGGGGTCATATTTCAAATATCACCCTATCTTCCGAATATCACCTCGTCGCAAAATATCACCCTAAAGGCAATATCATGATGGCGTCATATAATCCCGATAGGTAAGAAAATTGACATGATGATGATGTCATCGTCCTTTTTACCTCGCAGAGGTATATTTCCAATAGCGACCCTTTCTACATAACATGACGATGACGTCATAGTGCAACAACGATAAACTAAGTCATTATCCTGATGATGTCATCCTAATATTTTTGAATATCACCTGATATTTCGAATATCACCCGATCTTGCGAATATCACCCGATCTTGCAAATATCACCTGATATTTCAAATATCACTCGATCTTGCGAATATCACCTGATATTTTGAATATCACCCTAGGGCCAATATGATGATGACGTCATCCAACCCCGATGAATAGAGAAAATCACCCTAGTGGTGACGTCATCATCCTTTTTATCTCGCGGAGGTATTTTTCAAACGACCGCCCTTTTTAATAACATGATGATGACATCATCTTATCCCATTCCACAAAGGACCCAATATGACGGTGACATCATCAATCAGCTTGGCATATGAAGGTCATCTAATTTCTAACATCCGTCATCTTTTCTAATATGACTGATCTTTCCTAACATGACGGTGACGTCATTTTGACCCGATATATAAAAAGCTCGACATGACCGTGACGTCATCCTATTCGGAGGGTGATATTCCTCAATATCAAGGTCGTATTTCTTAACATCACTCGATTTCCTTCAGTATGACCATGACGTCAGCTTTTCACATTTGAACGAAGCCCGTCCATGATGATGACATCATCATCATATCCCGATCTATGAAGAGAGTCATATTAGTTAATATCCCTCATATTAACTAATGTGCATACCCAGACCTGATAGTTTTATTCAATGGAATTTAGTGAACAAAAGCACATGTATTGCATATGCATGATCTTATGCATGCGAAAACTGAAAATGTAAGGCTTGCATATCATATGAAGGGTCACATTACCCTTGGAATACAAAAAGAGCTATCGGAAAGTGAAACTATTTGCAAAAACTCACAGAAACTCAAAAAATTAGGAAATTTTTTTACCTTCCCTTTGGCAGGGTCATAACTCCTAGCTATTGTGTCAGAATTTAAACTTTTTGGACTCATTGGAAAGATAAATTAGTTATCTAGTTTGAGTTGCTCGGTCGCTTAGGCTTAACGCGTCTTGAGCCCTAATTTCGCTTCTAAGGCCTCCGAAAATGCGATTTACCAAGATGTAGAAAATACCAAAAATCATATTTTCGATATTTTTATCAAAAATCACTTGAATGACCCTGGACCTGATTAGATATTGAAGCCATTTTAGGGCCTGATAGCATGATTTTGGTCAACGATGGTTGACTCGACTAATTTTAGCGTCATATATGCATTTTGTATGCGATTGTTCACGGATTCATCATCTGATTATCTGCGTTTGCATATTCTAAGCCTGATTTAAATGTTTATTTTCCTACTAAAGTTTTTAATGATGATGATGCTTAATCCTTGTGTCTATTATTAAGTGTGCAGATATCTGGAAAACGACAAACTGGCAAGGGCATATCAGAAGGTGAAGTTTGCATGGGAAATGGCAAAATTTACAAAGATACAAGTTACAGAGTTGCATGCAGAGGTAACATGAACCAGAGCTGAGGAGGATATTGTCAAATGTACTGTTTGCTAGCTAGAGGATGGACTAGGTCAAAGATGCTGGAATATTCTGTGCCAGCTGTGTAGTTGCCAACTGGCAAACACGTGCTATTCATCTGGACTGTTGATCTTAATAGATAAATCCCGACCGTAGGTCATTTGTAACCGTTCCTTCACCTTATTCTATAAAAGGTGCAGGGATGTGGTATTTTGAGTATTCGAAACTTAATTGAAATCTGTTTGCTGAAGTATTCAGGACTCATTTCAAAGCTATTGTATATGTACATGTCTTTTGCATACTTAATGAAAGAGAAGAGTATTTCGATTACAAATCTTCATAAATCTTGAGTAATCTGTGTCTGAATTCTAGATATGTGCTTTGATTTGCTGCATCCCTTGGAGTGCTCATCATGTTGCATGTATTGTTTTCATTCATCATCCTCTGAAGTTTGCATCAACTGTATCTAGCTGTGGAATATCCTGGTGAACATATGGTTTTATTTCTTCTCCTCATGACAATATCAAGTATGTATGTGGATCAATAACTAAAGGTTCAACTTTAATTTGAAGTATTTCTTTCAGTTTCTTTCAATTTCAGAGCATTTCATCATCATAATTGCAAATAATTGACAATCATAAGCAAATATTACAAATATGCAGACATCCCATGGATAAATGAACATATTCAGCATATTTGAAGTTAAAGCATGCAAAAATGACAAATATCATGCAAAGATTTAAAGATAGGTAGAGTATTTGAAGTATATCCTGTGTAGAAATAACTATCTGTGCAGTATCATTACAGGAAACATTATCTTACTGATGAGATCTACGTAAGGCCCCAAAATGGAAATAGCAGCACACATCAACCTCTGAGTAATGTCAGGAGATTAAGAACTAATCAATGGAGACTTGAGATTATGAATTCTCTGAATTCATCATATCTTTCAAGATGAGTAAAGGTTAATGTGTACTTTTATTCTATGTTTGTTTATGACTAACATCATGATCAACACAAACATACAACATAATATGCATTTGAAACCTGATATACATTGAGGGAATATTCCTGTAATGTATCTCCTGCTTTGTATAATTTTCCTTCTATGTTTCTCCTTGCAACCAAATATACAAACCAGGAATATCTTGAGAATCTGCGAAAGATTCCTCCTTGTATATGCACCTTCCTAAGCCCGATATACATTCAGAAATGCATAAAACCCATTTTTTTCATCATTTTCTAAGGTCGATAGAGATTTTGCAAGCCCACCAATGTACATTTTGCCTTGTATATATCCTTTGCATATTCCTTTGTATGTACAAAGGCGAATGTATATGCAAATGTACATTCAAAAATACATACAAATACAAGCTATAGAAATGAGAAAATCCCAGCGATAGAAAGCACTTGAAAACAAAAGATTTCTGGGTTTTTTTTTTTTTTGGTTTTCTGCAAGGATTCCTTTAGGCAAGATCTTGAGATTTTTTGACAAGGCATGCATGAGTATTTAAAGAATTTACACCTTGTACATGCATTTCTAAAAGATTCTCAAGGAAAATACAAGGTGAAATATTTGGTTTTGGGTAGAGGCAAAATAGGTTAACAATTTGGTGACTTCTTTGGGATGTTTTCCTACTAAACACGAGATCAGTGGCCTTATGCATCCATTGGGCATGGGGTCAAGTCTAAAACCTGCTAGAAAACTAGAAATTGCCTCCAAAATAAAAAAAGGGGAAAGGGCCTGCATTCTCCTAATGACAATGCAGCCTGTGCAGAAGCACTTATGGAAAAGGAAAACTAAAACAGAAATGAAACCTACTCTAATCCTAAACTAACCAGTCAGACGTGACTTTAAACAAAGCCATTAATTGGTTCATGGAAGTAACTACCCTTTCTTAACATTTTACAATGTTTCCCATTCATGTGGGCAGTTAAAAAGAGGTAAGGGGGAAATGTACATATGACAAATTAATAAAACACCCCCTTCAAAGTGGAGATAAACTTACCTATCCACCTAGACTGATTGCTGATGTTGCTAACTTGTGGTGAGTAAATGGGCTGATCCCACTCATTTTGATGCTCAACTTCATGCTTGGAGGTAAGCATGACAAGTGGTGACTCCTCTTGATATGTCTCTAGCTGAGCTAGATACCTAATTGGGCATCCCCTTGAAATGACATGCAAATCATGATGACTATTTTCATGTCTCTACTCTGATTCTTTCTATTCTTGCTCTTCATTTGGTATGATGGTGACCTCCACCTTTCTCTCATGTTGCTCCTGTGTGTGAAACAACTGACTTGGGACCTCCTGGCTTTCTCCTTCTTCCCTCAAAGAAACCAAGAAGGCCGATATAATGTCATCATGGCTGCATTCTCCCTCTTCTTGCTGGTCTGAATACCTTAGCTCTTGAGATTTTACTACAAATATGGCTGCCTCCACCTTATGAATAAAATGTTCATGATATTCTAACTTAGGCTCAAAAAATGAGCCATGCACATGCTCAAAAGAGAAGACCTCCCCATCAAGAAGCCGATATCCCTGTCCTTTTTCACATGCCAGCAACTCACAATCATGCTCACTACCTCCCTCATCCCTATCAAAGTGGTTGGGGAATTCATCCAACAAGGCAGCATCATCTACTTTCTAAGCAAATTCAGCAATAGCCTCCACCATAGCGCACTCATCCCAGAAAAGAGCTTCCTCCAAGTCTTCAAGAGCTGGAAACTCACTATCGTGCTGGGCCTCTATGCAAGGAGTGGTCACCACTTTCATTGTTCTCTTGTTGCTGCCTATTCACAACCAGCTACACATATTCTTCATCTTCAACATAATCAGGTAGCTCATGAAGTAGGGCAGCATCATCCATCTCCGAAGTGACCTTAACAACTTGTTTCCCTATGCCTCCATCCTTTGACTACAACTCTTCTAAATTTTGGTTAATTTGTCTCTGCAGCTGAAGGCTTTCCCCATGCACTCTTTGCATTTCAACCTTGTTTGCTTGATCAGACACATGAGAAAAGGCTTCAAAAGAATTAAAGTTTAAAGGACTCAATCCCTTATTTGGGTTAACATTACTCACAGGTGTGATAGATTCAAACAATTCTATCTCTGTGAGTGTAGGAACAAACTGCTCCTCATTAGTTTGATTTTCTTCCACCTCCTCTTTTGGCTCATATTTCCAAATATCTTGGTAGACAACTTGCGCAATCATTTTGATTGAAATAGCATCAGGTAAAGAAGCCTGAATAACTTTTTGAATTTCTTGGAGGGGAGAGGGTTCTAGACAAATTTGTTCTTGGGGAGTGATAATTTGAGTTTGCACAGGAACAGGGACTTGTGAAGGGATATAGGCATTGAAGCCTGGAAACTTGTGGAGTCTAGGTTGCTCTATAGGTTGAACATGCGTAGAAGAAAGTGACTGATTGAAATTTGGAATTGTAAACACATGCTCCTTTAACTTAGTAATCTCATCATAACCATCCATGCTGGGTCCATTTGATAAGGGAATTTGAAAGGGCTGTCTAAAGCTTGGAATTTTAAAATTTGGGACTTCTTCAGCAACAAGCTAAGTAGGTGTCGTCCTTATAGCAAGGTTTTCTTGAAAAACCTCCTCTCGTGCTTCTCGCTGTTGGTCACATGCTAACATTTCTATAAATTCATCAGCCTCTCTATTCAAATCTAGAGACAGCTTCGTGAGACCATACATGCTTATGATACTAAGGTCATAAAACCGTTGAGGCCGACTGTACCCTGCTTCTCCTTTGGCCTTATCTAAATTTCTGTCAAGCTTTAGAAAACCCTCCATGAACTCATTGAAAGCATCAATATTCTCAGGGGCAACATTAGGGGTAGGAGGAAGGTAAGCATCATGAGGATGTTGATATTCTGCAGCGGCAGGGCTATATGACATAAAATCAAAGGCATTTAGGGCCTGGTATTGCTGATATGGGGGCCAATAGCCTGTATTTGGACTAGGGGTAGGGAAATAGCCATAATTCCCATAAAATTCTAACATCTTATAGCATCTAAATGCTGGATATTCATAAATATGTTAGAATTAGAGAAAAATAGGTTTGCAACCCAGAAAAGACTGGATACATACCAAAAAGGGAGTCGCCAGGTGATTGCAATGCTTCTTGAAGCTGAATAGGCTAGGAAAACCACCAAAATCTTGATCTTTAAAAATTGTTTAGGTACTTGGGCTGCTGAATCTAGCTGATTCATTTAGTAGAGTCGCCATAGTGTTGCTTGTATTGCCTCCAAAGGCTGGTAATACTAGGAGAAACACCAAATCTCTTAGTATCTTGATGAGAAGTTCATCGAACTGGTCCCACCGGGCACGCCAAAGTTGTTATCACCTAGATTTGCACCCTTTGCTGTGGTTGTGAAACTTCAACAATCTGGGGTAACATGGGAATGATCTTGAAGTGTGGGACCTTGCGAAATAAGATCAAACCTCCAGAGAAGGCCGGCTTCCTCTCTCTAAGCCTAATGCTCAGAGAAATTCATCTAAACCTAGTGCTAATGCTTGTTGGGAAAGGGTTAGAAGGAATGCTGAAAAGAAATGCTAAAATAAACTAAGTGATACACCAGATTTAAATGTGTTTGGATGCAACTGAATAGACACAATAATAATCTCATAGCTGGAAAGACATTACACAGACCCATATTAATTTTAGAGAGGTCCAGAAGAGCAGACACAGGCCAAAAAATAATAAGAGAGAGGCAAAAATATCAGTTTATATTGATCATAGAGGCCAAATAGCCATTACAAAGAATAGCCCAGAAGAACAACCAACCCTCAATACATCTGTTTTACATGTATATATATCATTTCATTTTGCCTCATTCAGTTACAAAATTCGCTCTAAGAGCTGGGAAAGAAAAATATCTACATAAATGACTGTCCAGCTGCATCAGTTATGGCGTCAAATATCTAGCGCTAGGCAGGTAGGAGATATTTGTTAGTCTTTATTGTAGCTACTTACTTTTCAATCTAAAAATAGATGGTAAAGAAATATCCTTTACCATCAATGTGAGCTGCCTCATCACGGTGCAGCAATGAATGCCAAAAATATCTTCATCTGTTCAATGTAGTCGCTGAAATGTCTAGTCGCCCAAGACATGCAAAGCCAGATCTGAAAATGGAAAGGTGACAAAAACTCCTAAAAACCTTGCCAAATGAAAGAGGGGACCAAAATATGTAAATTTGCCTTTTACAGCAGGTTAAAATTCGCCAAGACAGAGGAGATACAAGCAGTCAAAGTTTTGGTCAACCCCCTGTATATATCGCTTTGCATCTGTGTATATATCGCTTGCATTTGCCTCCTAAATCATCGTCCAAAACCTTCTATGCAACTCCTTTGTATATGCATGGCGCCTTATATATCAGACTTGAATATCCCCTTTGAATTTTGAAATTGTATATGCATACAATTTCCTTTTGTATATGCGGGCCCCAACATTTGTATGTTAACTTGCATGTATGTCTGCCACCACGTGGCACCCCCTGATTCATTATTGAGCTGGTTCAAGGAGCATCACTGAAAACTATATCTACCCTTTGCATATTGCAATATACAAGCACAATTGTACATGCAAGCCGCGAACTTCAAATTTTATGAAATAGCCTGACAAGATGTTGAAATCTGGATTGTATACCTCCTTTGTATGTTTTCTTGTATATCGCATGATATACAAGTGCCAAATATACAAGCCACGGACCCCAAAAATTTATCAACTGCTTTGACTACTAGGTCGGATCCGGCTTGCATCACTTTCTTTGTATATTTCCTTGCATGTTCAAATATACAAAACACTTGTACATATATAAGGCGAACCTGAGACCTGAAACACTGAATTTGATCTTTGATTCAAGTCTGCCTTGCATGCAACCCTTGTATCTTTTCTTTGTATATTGGCTTGTATGTGAAAACATATAAGTGAAATATACATTCTATTGTTCATGCTCACTTGTATCTTCTAACATACAATCGGCTTTGTATGTGCACGAGCGCCACCTCTTGTACATTCAGCCTTGTATGTTTCTCTGTATGTGTAAAACATACAAAGCAAAATATACAAAGAAACATATAAGGCTGAATGTACATTCCACTGTAGCGGATGCACTTGTATGTCAAACTTGTATCTTTTCGTTGCATGTGCAAACATACAGCATAATATGCATTTGAAACCCAATATACATTGAGGGAATATTCCTGTAATGTATCTCTTGCTTTGTATAATTTTCCTTGTATGTTTCTCCTTACAACCAGATATACAAACTGGGAATATCCCAGGAATCTGCAAAAGATTCTTCCTTGTATATGCACCTTCCTAAGCCCGATATACATTCAGAAATGCATAAAACCCACTTTTTTTATCATTTTCTAAGGCCGATAGAGATTTTGCAAGCCCGCCAATGTACATTTTGCCTTGTACATATCCTTTGCATATTCCTTTGTATGTACAAAAGTGAATGTATATGCAAATGTACATTCAAAAATACATACAAATACAAGCTATAGAAATGAGAAAATCCCAGCGATAGAAAGCACTTGAAAACAAAAGATTTCTGGTTTTTTTTTTTTTTGGGTTTTCTGCAAGGATTCCTTTAGGCAAGATCTTGGGATTTTTTGACAAGGCATGCATGAGTATTTAAAGAATTTACACCTTGTACATGCATTTCTAAAAGATTCTCAAGGAAAATACAAGGTGAAATATTTGGTTCTGGGCAGAGGCAAAATGGGTCAACACTTACATCTTTTGCAACTACATCATCTGGGTGAACAAAGGACTACCTGCAAATGGCAAATTCAATATCTTACATTAAAATAAGACTAGACTCCAAAAAAACCTACTTCTTATTGCTGTGCACTATGGATTCTTTCAAAACAAAATTTTCATAGATGTATATTAAAATAAAATGGATTGCAAAGAAAGTCCACTAAGATATCAGTCCACTAAGATTGCAAATAAAATTGATTGCCAATAAAAATAGGAAAAATATTTACCACTTTTTGTTGTGAATGAAGTGTAAAATTACTATTGACTGTTTGACGATTGAAGTGGATGATATTTAAATAGGTTAGATCTAACAGATTTGTTATTGCAATTGAAACCTTACTAGTTGAACTTTTTCTCAATTAAACTATCCCCTACTTTATGATCTTTGCAACTAAATATACTAAGTGTTTAGAGTAGCGTGTGAATGTGACACTTTCTGTGATTATCTGCAATTTTCTAGAAACTATTAAATCCACCCAAAATCTTAATTTCCATTACTTCGAGCCCAATATATTAGTTGTTTTTTTCCACGTTATTTCAATTGCCTTGTTTGATGTATTGCAGATGAAGATTTTCACTTAATCGTGAATCAAGTTCTGGAAGTGGCCTCTTTCACCATGGTCTCTGATTCATGTCACAACGGAGGCCTCATTGACAAAGAAAAAGAACAAATCGGTCCTCATGTTAAATCTCAAACTCCTAATACCGAAGAAGAAGGGAAAAGAGCAAGTTTTTGTCCTTGGATTCTATTCTGCAAGTCTTACAAGAAAAAATAGGGCAAGCCGAATTAGAGACCAACGACATAAAGACTACTCTGTTTGATCTATTTGGTTCAAACGAGCTAGCAGTTAGGAGATAACTAGTATCAACAAGTTGAAGAGACTTCCATCCCAGTCACAATGATATCACCAAGTCCCATTGATAAGGGTTTAACACTCTTATCACTATGTCGAAGAGACCACATTCAGAGTCAAGCCGATATGGCAATGTCCCACTGATGGAGGATATTAGGATATCGAGGGGACACCAAATGAACTCTCACCGATATGTAGATCTCCTGCTGACGCCATTTCCTTCCCGTCATTAAACTTCAAAGCACATCCATTAATGATAGAAATGGTTCACAACTCTTACAACAATTTCTCATGCAATAGTCTTGGTGATAAGTTTCGTTAAAAGAACATTGTCCCTGTTTAAAATGATGAAAATGGTTCACAACTGTCATAACAATTTCTCTTGCAACAATCTTGGAGATAAATTTCATTGCAATGTGACAATCAGCATGTATTTGTAGGTTCTTAACAACTCTAATAATTGTTATAGGAGGTGTGTTTAACAAACCAAATGCAATTGCCAACTTTTCACCATGGTGCCAAAGAAATAATTCCTTTCCCCCTCTTCCACATGATTATGTAAATGTCTTGAATCTGGAAAATATCATACTGCCTTCATCTCCCAAGTTAATTTCTCCAATTTTGCATAGATCTCCTATATCTTTGGATGTGATTTGTCTCCTACACAAAAGCCATTACCATTTTGTGGCCTTCAATCCAACTACACCCTCAGATCTTTTTAATTCCTATATCTTTCATCAATCTCCTTATCATTTGAACCTCACCCCAGCTACCCACTTCTGCATAGATATTTGAGAGAAGAACATAAGTCACAACATTTTGAGGATCCAAATAGAAAAGTAGCATCGCTGTAGATTCCCCTAAGCTTATATTCATATGTAATCTACAGGCACCAAGAAAATGCATCCACACAACTAGCACAGGTTTAACTGGCATCTTAATGATAAAGTTTAGGGTGTCCTCAAGATAGCCAGCACAGGAAAGAAGGTCAACCATGCACACATAATGATCAACTATAGGTGTAATGCAATAAGGGTTACTCATGTGATTGAAGTATGTACAACCCTCATCCACTAAACCTACATGGATGCATGCACATAGAACACAAGCAAAGCTTACAATGTCAGGATATGTTCTAGAGTGCTTCATTAATTCAAAGATTTTAAGAGCATCCTTGCAAAATCCATTTTGTGCATATCCTACAATCATGGCATTCCATGAGACCACATTTCTTTGAGGCATTCTGTCAAACAGTTCATGTGCTTTGTCTATGCTTCCACATATTGCATACATGTCTACTAGGGCAGTTGCAACTACAACATCTGACATAATTTCTCTATTGTTTATGTTTTGATGGATGTCCATACCTTGTTCAAAAGCACATGTTTTGGCACAGGCAGGAAGAATGCTTGCAAAGGTTGTGGAATCTAGCTTTACTTCTGCCAATTGCATTTGGTTGAAAGTTTCTAAAGCCTTTTCAACAAATCCATTTTGTGCATATCTTGCAATCATTGCATTCCATGAGACATCTCTTTTAGGCATTCTGTCAAATAGTTCACATGCCTTTTCTATGCTTCCACATTTTGCATACATGTCTATAAGAGCATTTCCAACTATAATATCTGATAAAATGCCCCCTTCCATTATGCTTTGATGGATTTCTATATTGTTGCAAGTATGGGCCTAACCGGTGTTGTCATTGATGTCAACATACTCCTATTGCATTAATGATAAGGATTGGATGAGCTATGTGCTGAGGATATTGAGAAAATTAGTCCTAATCAGGAACAGAGAATAACAGTGAAGACAATGAGGTAAAGATCCTAGCTAAGATGAAGATCAGAGGATGCACTTCAAAGGGTTTGTAGATATGTGTCTTAAGATGAACCAGTAAAGAATGCAGAGGTCCGCATGAAGATATGAAGAAGTTATGGCCACTTAAATAAAACCAGTTCTAGCAGATGGTCAAAGGTGATAGAGTGATACAGATAGGTTCGGTGAGTTCCGAAAATGCAATATCATGTTCTGCGGATTTGGTGGAATGTTTAGGAAGTAAATGTGAAGTGTCAACTCAATTGGTTCGTGGTCTAGAGGTCCGCAAGCATCCATTCCAATATGACACTAATGATAGACTATGTTCTTGAAGTTCCGGATGAAGGAGAGAATGATTTCAGTAAGCAAAAGTAGTGTGGATGTTCTTGGTGATTCATAAAAGCTTGTGGAGATCTTTGGATTATGTCCAGTTCATGTTGGTGGTCTGCATTAAAGATTGAGCTCATAATTGAAGAATTACTTCCGAATGATGATGTTCTTCCTAAGTTTGGCTGACCAGATGAGTTACACATCCTGCGGATGATCTTGAAGATGTTATGTGAAGAATGACGTGTTTCTAAAGGAATATTGGAGTCTCATATATGTGTGGCCAATAGTGTGTTGATCCACGTGAAGTCCTTTTGTAATTAGTCATGTTGCATTTATATATTTTCTCTATAGTGTATGCCAACTTGGATGGTTATTCCTAAGTCGATGTCTTGTATAAATAAGGAGTTGCAAAGTCTTTTCAAGGGGGTAGTTGTGGTGATGAGAGTGTGGTAGAGAAGAGCAGAGCGAAAGGCAAAGCCAAAGTATTGAGCCTAAATGGAATTGACTCAAGCATGGTAAAGATGCTATTCTTCAGTTCAAGTTTGTGATACTTATTATTCTGTAGACAATGTGTCTCTTGTAGGTAGTGAGCCTCCTATGAGCAGTGTGCTCAGGTAGTGAGCCCTAATTGGCATGTGTCATTTTGTTCTTTCTATTCTTCTAATAGAGAATACAATCTTGGGTTAATCATGTTGCAAGTATGAGGATAACTGGTGTTGTCATTGATGTCAACATACTCATGTTGCATTAATGAGAAGGATTAGATGAGCTATGTGGTAAAGATTTTGAGAAAATAAGTCTCAATCAAGGACAGTTAAGAATAGTGATGACAAGAAGGTAAAATTCCTCAATAGATTGAGGATCAGAGGATGCAGTTTAAAGGGTTTGTAGATATAAGTCTTGAGATGCTCCAGTCAAGATTTCAAAGGTCCGCATGAAGATCTAAAGAAATTATGGTTGCTCTAGTAGAACTAGTTCCGACAGGTGTTCAGAGGTGACAGAGGGCCACAGAAAGGTCCGGTGAGATCCAGTATTTCATTATCCCATTCTACGGATCTGAGAAAGTGTTGAGGACGTCCCTGTGAAGTATCAACTAGATTAGTTCGTGGGTTGAAGGTCTGGAAGTGCGTATTCATTTATGACAGTGATGACAGACTGTGTTCTTGTAGCTCCGGATGAAGGTGAGAAGAATTCCAGCAGGATGATGAAGTGCGGATGTGTTTGGTGATTCAGGGAAGGTTATGATGATCATTGGATCATGTCTAGTTAATGACGGTGATCTGTATTGAAGTTAGAGTTTACATTTGAAGAATAACCATGGATATTGGTGTTCTTCTTGAGACTGGCTGACCGGATGTATTACACGTTTTGCGAATGATCTTGTAGGTGTTTGCCGACTTAGATGATTATTCCTAAGTCAATGCCTTGTATAAATAAGGGAATGTGAATTCATTTTGAAGTGTGTCTTGTGGTGATGAGTGTGGCATAGCGAAGAAGAAGAGCAAAAAGTAGAGCAGGAGTTTTTAAGCTTAAATGGAACTGATCTAGGCATGGTAAAGATGTCAATCTCCAGTTCAAGTTTGTGATACTTGTTACTTTGTAGATATTGTGTGTCTTGTAGGCAGTGTGCCTCTTGTGAGTAGTGTGCTCGGGTAGTGAGCCCTAATTGGCATGTGCCATCTATTTTTCTTATTCTTCTAACAAAGAATAATCCTTGGGTTAATCACCCCATGGTTTTTCCCTTGACCGGGTTTTCCACGTCAAAATCTTGGTATCTCATGTGTTGATGTGTATCTACTCTGGTGTTTATGCTTTATGCTTTCATGAGTGATTAATTGATATGCTATTAAATAACAAAGAAGATTTAAGTGTTTGAATTAGAAGCAAGTTTTGGACAACTGATTCACCCCCCCTCTCAGTTGTCTGTCCTGAATCCAACAATTGGTATCAGAGCCAAGTTCCTCTAAAAGGAGCTTAACCACTTGAGGAGATCCAGGATGTCGTCATACAAGAAGGATAGTCTGAAGTTTGATGGAACCAACTTCTCTCTTTGGAAAGGTTGCATGAAATGTCACTTGTAGTGTATGGGAAAGGCGTACTGGTCCATGGTCACAAAATCTTATACACCTCCACAGGGTGGTTTGACAACTCTAAATGAAATCACAGATGCTGAAAACAATCTGCGGACCAAAGAGGCTCTTCTAAGTGCATTAACTGACTTAGAGCTCTCAAATGTTATTGACCTACCAACTGCCTATGAGATCTAGGATAAACTGGCTGCATTTGAAATGACCGAGTTTGGAGATGATCCCCCCAAGACTGAATCTGCATTCAAAGCTAGTGCCTCTGTGAAAGGTAAACAAAGATTTGATCTGGGAGAAAACTCTTCAAGGAAGCTGTCATGGTATGATCAAACAAGAAGAGACATGGAAGTGGAAGAAGCAGAAACAACTGAACTTGAAGCCCTCATTGCAAAAGAGACTGCCAAGAGGATCCGATAAGTATGAAGGAAAATTACCCTTTAAGTGCTTCAACTGCAATAAGATTGGTCATTTTGCCTCAAAATGTCCGGAAAGATCTACAAGGTCAAATTCTAACAGACAAAGGTTCCAAAAGAATTGTTATTATGTTCATGAAGAAGATGATAATGAAGGAGTAACAGATGATGAATCAGAGATAGGAAACAAATCCATAAATGAATGGGTGTTTATTGCCATCAAGGAAGAAGATCCAATATCCTCTGAATCTGTCAATCATAAGGTTGTAGAAAGAGCTTTGGCTGCCCAAGTTGAAGAAAAGGATGATTGGGTTATTGACAATGGATGCTCTCACCATATGACAGGTGACAAGAACAAGTTCTTAGATTTGGAAAGGTATGAAGGAGGAGTGGTAAAGTTTGGTGATAATTCTGCTGGTAGAATTAGAGGAAGAGGAACTATTTCTTTTAATGGAAGAAACAAAACTGGTAATGTGCTATATGTTAAAGGTTTGAAGCACAATCTTCTCAGTGTTGGACAGTTGGTGGACAAAGGCTATGATCTCCGATTCAAGGATGGAAAATGCAAAATCTTTGAAAGATCCAGAATAGAGATTACATCTGGTACTCAAACTAAAGGTAATATCTTCCACTTGGTTGGTGCTGGTAAAAGTTGTCTATTTGTTCAAGTTGATCAGAGTTGGTTATGGCATAGAAGGATGTGTCATGTAAATTTTGATAACATCATCAAGATAAGCAATACTCAGGCTATAAGAGATCTTCCAAAATTGGTAAAACCTACAAACAGTTTGTGCAAAGAATGTCAGCTGGGTAAACAGAGGAGAGTCTCATTCAAAAGCAAGGATCAGTCCTCTATCGGATTATTGGCATTAGTTCATACTGATCTATGTGGTTCGACAAGAATCAAGAGTATGTAAGGTGATAGATATTTCATGTTACTGATTGATGACCATTCCCGGATGATGTGGGTTACCTTTCTGAAAGAGAAATCAGAAGCTTTTGAGAAGTTCAAAATCTTCAAGGCTATGGTAGAGAATCAAACTGGATTAAAACTAAAATGTCTGAGGTCTAATAGAGGTGGTGAATTCACATTCGGTGAATTCATAGATTTTTGTGAGAAGCATGGTATAAAGAGACAGTTATCTGCTCCTAGGACTCCACAGCAGAATGGAGTAGTAGAGAGAAAGAACCAGACCATCCAAGAAGCATCCAGGACAATGATGATGGAAGCAAATGTTCCTCAGATGTTTTGGAGAGAAGCTGTCAGCACTGTAGTCTATACTCTCAATTGAGTTCAAATCAGAAGCAATACCGGTAAGACTCCTTATAAACTTTGGTTTGGCATCACTCCTACTATGAGATATTTCAGAGTATTTGGTAGCAAATGTTACATTAAAAGAGATGAAGATCTAGGAAAGCTTGAAGCTAGAAGTGATGAAGGAATTTTCTTGGGTTACTCCACTCAAAGCAAAGCATACCGGTGTTATAACAAGAGACTAAGAAAGATGATAGAAAGTACAAATGTGAAGGTTGATGAGGGAATAGAGAAACCCTCAAAGTTTTATGAGTATGATGAAGATGATCAAGATGGTGTTCTAGTTCAAGGAGCTCAATCCTCTCCTGAAAGTCAGATTCAGACTGATCTGGTAAATCAGGAAGAAGAGATAGGTCTGAATGACCCTGATCAAGAAGCAGAAGTGCAAGAAACTCCCAAAGTTCCAAGGTATGTAAGACTGAACCACTTTGAAGATTAGATCATAGGTGACAAAAGCAAAAGTGTGTAAACTAGAAGGGAAATTGCTCAAAATTTAGATGAATGTTGTCTGATTTCAAAGATTGAACCTAAGACAATAAATGAAGCCTGCAATGATGAAAATTGGACCAAAGCAATGGAGGAAGAGTTGATGCAAATTGAGAAAAATCACACTTGGGATCTTGTTTCTAGACCTAGAAACAAGAATGTGATTGGAACCAAATGGGTCTTCCGGAACAAACTAAATGAAGTTGGTGAAGTAATCAGAAATAAAGCTAGATTAGTCTGCAAAGGCTACTCTCAAATAGAAGGGATTGATTTTGAGGAAACATTTGCTTCGGTGGCAAGAATTGAAGCAGTCAGACTATTTCTTGCATTTGCTGCCTTTAAAGATTTCAAAGTGTATCAGATGGATGTCAAATCTGCTTTCCTAAATGGTGACTTAGAAGAAGAGGTGTACATTGAACAACAAGATGGATTTCAGTTATCTGAGCATGGTGATATGGTCTGCAAATTAAAGAAGGCACTATATGGTCTAAAGAAAGCTCCAAGAGCATGGTATGAAAGGCTGGACAAACATCTTTTGAAGATTGGTTTCAACAAAGGTATTGCTGATAGTAACCTATATTTCAAAATTGATCATGAAAACATCTTGATTGTTGAAGTATTTGTTGATGATATCATCTTTGGAGGAAGAGATAGTATGTGTAAAACCTTTGCAAATCAAATGAAAAGTGGGTTTGAAATGTCAATGCTTGGTGAAATGAATTTCTTCTTGGGTCTGCAAATTACTTAGACAAAGAAAGGAATCTTTATCTCTCAGACCAAATATGTGAAAGAATTATTGAGGAAATTTGGAATGGAAGATTCAAAGCCAATGAACACTCCCATGGCAACCGAATGTAAGTTGAGCAAAGATGATGACTCTCCTAAGATAGATCAGATAAAGTACAGATCAATGATTGGAGGATTATTGTACCTCACTCAAACTAGACCAGATATAATGCAGGCTGTTGGTCTTGTGGTGAGATTCCAGACTGATCCCAGAGAATCTCATGTCATGGCAATCAAAAGAATTTTTAGGTACTTAAAAGGAACAGTTGAGTATGGTCTATGGTATCCTAGAGATCATAATTTTTCTCTTCATGCATATACAAATGTAGATTGGGTAGGAGATGTGGATGATAGGAAGAGTACAAGTGGAGGAGCATTCTTTTTGGGAAAAAGGTTGGTTTCTTGGCTAAGCAAGAAATAAGAGGTAATATCCCTATCTACAACTGAAGCAAAATACATTGTAGCAGCAAGAAGTTGCACTCAACTTTTGTGGATGAAGCAGATGCTAAGAGATATTCAAGTAGAATATGAGGAGCCTATCACAATTTTCTATGATAATTCAAGTGCAATAAATATTTCTAAGAATCTGGTGTTGCATTCTAAGACTAAGCATATATCTATCAAGTTTCACTTTCTAAGAGAGCAAGTGAACAAGGGTGAAGTCAGATTGGAGTATGTGCCCTCCAAGGATCAGCTTGCAGATATTTTTACTAAACCTCTTCCCAAGGACTCTTTTGAGTATCTCAGGGAGAAGTTAGGGGTTATTGCCCTTCCGGTGATGAACTAGGATGCACTAATGTGCATTAGTTTGGTGGATATCATAGTCATATCTTGTGATCCGGATTGATGATGGGGAGCTACTACTCAAGGGGAGCAGCTGGTATGATTATGATGTGTTAGAATTGAAAGTATGAGTCTTTTTCCATTGATGTCAAAGGGGGAGAGATGACATGTGAAAAATAAGTGGTTGATGATCAAAGGGGGAGCAGTAAAGGAAGAGAAGACATGTGAAGGGTTGTTGCTGATAGGGGGAGCTGTGACAGAAAGGAGAAGTTCTTGTCTTGATGGTTTTTCACATCATATGTTGCCATCAATGACAAAGGGGGAGATTGTTGCAAGTATGAGGATAACTAGTGTTGTCATTGATGTCAACATACTCATGTTGCATTAATAAGAAGGATTAGATGAGCTGTGTGCTAAGGATTTTTAGAAAATAAGTCTCAATCAGGGACAGTTAAGAACAGTGATGACAAGAAGGTAAAAGTCCTCAATAGATTGAGGATCAGAGGATGTGGTTTAAAGGGTTTGTAGATATAAGCCTTAAGATGCTCCAGTCAAGATTTCAGAGGTCTGCATGAAGATCTGAAGGATTTATGGTCGCTCTAGTAGAACCAGTTTTGGCAGGTGTTCAGAGGTGACAGAGGGCCACAGAAAGGTCCGATGAGATCCGGTATTTCACTATCCCATTCTGCGGATCTAAGGAAGTGTTGAGGACATCCCTGTGAAGTATCAAATAGATTAGTTCGTGGGTTGAAGGTCTGGAAGTACCTATTCATTTATGACAGTGATGACAGACTGTGTTCTTGTAGCTCTGGATGAAGGTGAGAAGAATTCCAGCAGGATGATGAAGTGCGGATGTGTTTGGTGCTTTAGGGAAGGTTATGATGATCATTGGATCATGTCCAGTTAATGATGGTGATCCATATTGAAGTTAGATTTTGCATTTGAAGAATAACCACGGATATTGGTGTTCTTCTTGAGACTGGTTGACCGGATGTATTACACGTTTTGCAAATGATCTTGTAGGTGTTTGCCGACTTAGATGATTGTTCCTAAGTCGATGCCTTGTATAAATAAGGGATTGTGAATTCATTTTTAAGTGTGTCTTGCGGTGATGAGTGTGGCATAGCGAAGAAGAAGAGCGGAAAGCAGAGCAGGAGTTTTTGGGCTTAAATGAAACTGATCCAGGCATGGTAAAGATGTCAATCTCCAGTTCATGTTTGTGATACTTGTTACTTTGTAGACAGTGTGTCTCTTGTAGGCAGTGTGCCTCTTGTGAGCAGTGTGCTCGGGTAGTGAGCCCTAATTGGCATGTGCCATCTATTTTTCTTATTATTCTAATAGAGAATAATCCTTGGGTTAATCACCCCATGGTTTTTCCCTTGACTGGGTTTTCCACGTCAAAATCTTGGTGTCTCATGTGTTGATGTGTATCTGCTCTGGTGTTTATGCTTTATGCTTTCATGAGTGATTAATTGATATGCTATTAAATAACAAAGAAGATTTAAGTGTTTGAATTAGAAGCAAGTTTTGGACAACTGATTCACCCCCCCTCTCAGTTGTCTATCCTGAATCCAACAAATCACCCCGTGGTTTTTCCCTTAACCGGGTTTTCCATGTCAAAATCTTGGTGTCATATGTGTTAATGCATTTTTGCTCTTGAATTGTTGCATTATGTTTCTATGATTGATTTATTATTATGCTGCTGAATTAAGAAAAGGATTTAAGTGATTAAATTTTAAGAAATTTTTGACAACTGATTCACCCCCCCTCTCAGTTGTCTACTCTAAATCTAACAATTGGTATCAGATCTAAGTTCCTCTAAAAAGAGCTTAACCGCTTGAGGAGATCCAAGATGTCATCCTACAAGAAGGATAGTCTGAGGTTTGATGGAACCAATTTTACTCTTTGGAAAAGTCACATGCAATGTCACTTGCAATGTATGGGAATATAGTATTGGACCATGGCTTCAAAGAAGTATACTCCTCCATAGAATGGTCTAAGAACTGTAGATAAAATCACAGATGCTGAAATAATCTGCGGACTAAAGAAACTCCTCTAAGTGCTTTGTCTGATTAAAAGGTAACAAATGTTGTTGACCTACAAACTACTTTTGAGATTTGGGAAAAACTGGAACTTCTGCATGAAGGAGACAAGTATGTTAAATGTGCCAAGCTACAGAGTCTGGAAGGAAAATTTGAAAATATGAAGATGAGAGAAGATGAAAATATCACTGCTTTTATGCCAAGAGTAAATGAGCTGGTTTGTGGTATTAGATGCACTGGTGGAGTCTTGGATGAAGATGAGATCACTGGCAAAGTTCTCAGATCCCTTCCTAATTCTTACAAGTACAAGGTTATTGCTATTGAAGAATTCAAATCTTTTTTAGGTATCACAAGAGATCAATTGATTGGTAAATTGGCTACATTTGAATTGACTGAGTTTGGTGATGCCCTCCAAGACTGAATCTACATTCAAAGCAAGTACCTCTGTTAAAGGAAAATAAAAGTTTGATCTGGGAGAGAACTCTTCAAGGAAACTATCATGGTATGAAAAAGCAAGAAAAGACTTGGAAGAAGATGAAGCAGAAGCTGCTTAACTTGAAGCCCTTATTGCAAAAAGATTACCAAGAGGATCTAGTAAGTATGAGGGAAAATTGCCTTTTAAGTGTTTTAACTACAATAAGATTGGTCATTTTGCCTCAAGGTGTCCAAAAAGATTTTCAAGGTCAAATCCTAACAGATCAAGGTTCCAAAAGAATTGTTACTATGTTCATGAAGATGATGATAATGAAGGAGTAACAGATGATGAATCAGAGATATGAAACAAATCTGGAAGTGACTAGGTGTTCATTGCCATCAAGGAAGAAGATCCAATGCCCTCTAAATCTATCAATCATAAAATTGTGGAAAGAGCTCTGGCTGCCCAAGTTGAAGAAAAGGATGATTGGGTCATTGACAATGGATGCTCTCACCATATGACAGGTGACAAAAATAAGTTCATAGATTTGGAAAGGTATGAAGGAGTGGTAAAGTTTGGTGATAATTCTGCTGGCAGAATTAGAGGAAGAGAAACCATTTCTTTTGATGGAAAGAAGAAAACTAGTAATGTACTATATGTTGAAGGTCTGAAGCACAATCTTCTCAGTGTTGGACAGTTGGTGGATAAAGGCTATATCTCTAATTCAAGAATGGAAAATGCAAGATCTTTGAAAGTTTCAGAACAAAGATTGCATCCAGTACTCAAACAAAAGGTAATATCTTCCATTTAGTTGGTACTGGTAAAAATTGTCTATTTGTTCAAATTGATCAGAGTTGGTTATGGCATAGGAGAATGTGTCATGTGAATTTTGATAATATCATCAAGATAAGCAACACTGAGGCTGTAAGAGATCTTCCAAAATTGGTGAAACCTACAAATAGTTTGTGCAAAGAATGTCAGTTGGGTAAACAAAGTAGAATCTCATTCAAAAGCAAGGAACATTCTTCTACCGGTTTATTGGATCTAGTTCACATTGACCTGTGTGGTCCAGCAAGAATCAGAAGTGTCTAAGGTGATAGATACTTTATGTTATTAATTGATGACCATTCCCGGATGATGTGGGTGATTTTTCTGAAAGAGAAATCAGAAGCTCTTGAGAAATTCAAAATATTCAAGGCTATAGTAGAGAATGAAACTGGATTAAAATTAAAATGTCTAAGGTCTGATAGAGGTTGAGAATTCACATCTGGTGAGTTCATAGAATTCTATGAGAAACATGGAATAAAAAGACAGTTGTCTACTCCTAGGACTCCACAGCAGAATGGAGTAGTGGAGAGAAAGAACCGGACCATCCAGGAAGCATCTAGAACTATGATGATGGAAGCAAATGTTCCTCAGATCTATTGGAGAGAAGCTGTAAGCACTACAGTCTATAGTCTCAATCAAGTACAAATCAGAAGCAATACCGGTAAGACTCCTTATGAACTTTGGTTTGGCATCACTCCTACTATGAGGTATTTCAAAGTCTTTGCTAGAAAATGTTACATTAAAAGAGATGAAGATCTAGGAAAATTTGATGCTAGAAGTGATGAAGGAATATTCTTGGGTTATTCTACTCAAAGTAAAGCATACCAATGTTATAACAAGAGATTGAGGAAGATTTTTGAGAGTACAAATGTGAAGGTTGATGAAGGTATTGAAAAACCTTCAAGGTTTTATGAATATGATGAAGATGATCATAATGATGTTTTTGTTCAAGAAGTTCTAGCCCCTTTTGAAACTTAGATTTAGACTGATCTGGTGAATCAGGAAGAAGAGATAAGTTTGAATGAACCTGCTCAAGAATCAGAAGTGCAAGAAACTCCCAAAGTTCCCAGGTATGTAAGATTGAATCACTCTGAAGATCAGATCATAGGTGATAAAAGTAAAGGTGTACAAACAAGAAGAAGGATTGCCCAAGATTCAGAAGAATACTGTCTGATTTCAAAGATTGAACCTAAGACAGTGAAGAAGCTTGCAATGATGAAAACTAGACCAAAGCAATGGAGGAAGAGCTGATGCAAATTGAGAAAAATCACACTTGGGATCTTGTTGCCAGACCTAAGAACAAGAATTTGATTGGAACCAAATGGGTCTTTCAGAATAAACTAAATGAAGATGGTGAAGTAGTTAGAAACAAAGGCAGATTGGTCTGCAAGGGTTACTCCAAAGTAGAAGGAATTGATTTTGAAGAAACTTTTTCTCTGGTAGCAAGAATTGAAGCAGTCAGACTATTTCTTTCTTTTGTTGCCTTCAAGGATTTCAAAGTATATCAGATGGATGTCAAATCTTCCTTTCTGAATGGTGACTTGGAAGAAGAAGTTTACATTGAGCAATTGTATGGATTTCAATTGTCTAATCATGGTGATATGGTCTGCAAATTGAAGAAAACACTATATGGACTCAAGCAAGTCCCAAGAGCCTGGTATGAAAGATTGGATAAGCATCTTTTGAAGATTGGTTTCAACAAAGGTATTGCTGACAGTAATTTGTATTTCAAAATTGATCATGAAAATATCTTGATTATTGAAGTGTTTGTTGATGATATCATTTTTGCAGGAAGAGATAGTATGTGCAAAACCTTTGCAAATCAAATGAAAAGTGAATTTGAAATGTCCATGTTTGGGGAAATGAATTTATTCTTGGGTCTGCAAATCACTCAAACAAAGAAAGGAATCTTCATTTCTCAGACCAAATATGTGAAAGAATTATTAAAGAAATTTGGGATGGAAGACTCAAAACCAATGAATACTCCCATGGCAACTAGAAGTAAATTGAGAAAAGATGATGACTCTCCTAAGGCTGATCAGAAAAAGTACAGGTCAATGATTGGGGACTATGTATCTCACTCAAACTAGACTTGACATTATGAATGTTTTTGGTCTTGTTGCTAGATTCCAAGTTGATCCTAGAGAATCTAATGTCATGGCGATCCAGAGGATTTCCAGATATCTAAAAGGGACAGTTGAGTATGGTTTGTGGTATCCTAGAGATCATGATTTCTCTCTTCATGCATATACAGATGCGGATTGGGCAGGAGATGTTGATGACTAGAAGAGCACCAGTGGTGGAGCATTCTTTTTGGGGAAGAGATTGGTTTCTTGGCTGAGCAAGAAACAAGAGGCAATATCTTTGTCCATTGCAGAAGCAGAATATATTGCAGCAGTAGGTAGTTGCACTCAAGTACTATGGATGAAGCAAATGTTAAGGGATATCAGAGTGGAGTATGAAGAACCTATCACAATCTTCTATGATAATTCAAGTCAATAAACATATCAAAGAATCCGGTGCTGCATTCAAAGACTAAACATATATCTATTAAGTTTCACTTTTTGAGAGAGCAAGTGAACACGAATGAAGTCAGATTGGAGTTTGTGCCTTCCAAGGATCGGATTACAGACATTTTTTCTAAACCTCTACCTAAGGACTCTTTTGAGTATCTTAGGGAGAAGTTAGGGGTTATTACCCCTCTGATTTTGAATTAAGGTGCACTAATGTGCATCAGGTTGGTGGATCTCACAATCATATTTTGTTGTCTGGGTTGATGATGGGAAGCTGCTATTTAGGAAGAGCAACTGATATGTTTCTAAAGTCATGCAAGTATGTGCCCTTTGCCATTGATGTCAAAGGGGGGGAGAAGACATGTGAAAAACAAGTGGTTGTTGATCAAAGGGGGAGCAGGAAATGAAGAGAAGACATGTGAATGGTTGTTACTGATAAGGGAAGTTGTGATAGTAAGGAGAAGTTCTTGTTTTGATGGTTAAAATAGTTTTTCACATCATATGTTGCCATCAATGACAAAGGGGGAGATTGTTGCAAGTATGGGCCTAATCGGTGTTGTAATTGATGTCAACATACTCCTGTTGCATTAATGATAAGGATTGGATGAGCTGTGTGCTAAGGATATTGAAAAAAATAGTCCTAATCAGGAACAGAGAAGAACAGTGAAGACAGTGAGGTAAAGATCCCAGCTAAGATGAAGATCAGAGGATGCACTTCAAAGGGTTTGTAGATATGTGTCTTAAGATGAACCAATAAATATTTTAGATGTCCACATGAAGATTTGAAGAAGTTATGGCCACTTAAATAAAACTGGTTCTGGCAAATGGTCAGAGGTGACAAAGTGATACAGATAGGTCCGGTGAGTTCTAGAAATGTAATATCATGTTCTACAGATTTGGTGGAATGTTTAGGAAGTAAATGTGAAGTGTCAACTCAATTGGTTCATGGTTTGGAGGTCTGCAAGCATCCATTCCAATATGATAGTGATGACAGACTATGTTCTTGAAGTTCCAGATGAAGGAGAGAATGATTTCAGTAAGCAGAAGTAGTGTGAATGTTCTTGGTGATTCAGGCAAGCTTGTGGAGATCTTTGGATTATGTCTAGTTTGTGTTGGTGGTCTGCATTAAATATTGAACTCATAATTAAAGAATTACTTCTGGATGATGATGTTCTTCCTAAGTCTGGCTGACCAGATGAGTTACACATCCTGTGGATGATCTTGAAGATGTTCTGTGAAGAATGGCATGTTTCTAAAGGAATATTGGAGTCTCAGATCTATGTGGCCAACAGTGTGTTGATCTGTGTGAAGTCCTTTTGTAATTAGTCATGTAGTATTTATATATTTTCTCTGTAATGTATGCTGACTTGGATGGTTATTCCTAAGTCGATGTCTTGTATAAATAAGGAGTTGCAAAGTCTTTTCAAGGGGGTAGTTGTGGTGATGAGAGCGTGGTAGAGAAGAGCAGAGCAAAAGGCAGAGCCAAAGTATTGAGCCTAAATGGAACTGACTCAAGCATGGTAAAGATGCTATTCTTTAGTTCAAGTTTGTGATACTTATTATTCTGTAGACAGTGTGTCTCTTGTAGGTAGTGAGCCTCCTATGAGTAGTGTGCTCAGGTAGTGAGCCCTAATTGGCATGTGCCATTTTGTTCTTTCTATTCTTCTAACAGAGAATACAATTTTGGGTTAATCACCCCGTGGTTTTTCCCTTAACCAGGTTTTCCATGTCAAAATCTTGGTGTCATATGTGTTAATGTGTTTCTGCTCTTGAATTTTTGCATTATGTTTCTATGATTGATTTATTATGATGCTAATGAATTAAGAAAAGAATTGAAGTGATTAAATTGCAAGAAAGTTTTGACAACTGATTCACCCCCGCTCTCAGTTGTCTACCCTAAATCTAACATATACCCTATTCCAAAGCTCCCATTTTGGCATAGGCAGGAAGGATACTGGCAAAGGTTTTAGAATTTGGCTTAACACCTGCCAATTGCATTTGCTTGAAAGTTTCTAAAGCCTTTTCAATAAATCCATTTTGTGTATATCCTGTAATCATTGCGCTCCATGAGACCACATCTCTTTGAGACATTCTATCAAACACTTCATGTGCCTTGTCTATGCTTCCACATTTTGCATACATGTCTACCATGGCAGTTGCAACTATGACATCTAATAGAATTCCTCTATCTTTTATGCTTTGATGGATGTCAACACCTTGTTCCAAAGTTCCCATTTTGGTACAGGCAGGGAGGATGCTAGCAAAGGTTGTGGAATTTTGCTTTACACCTACCAATTGCATTTGCTTGAAAGTTTCTAAAGCCTTTTCAACAAATCCATTTTGTGCATATCCTGCAATCATGGCATTCCATGACACCACATTTCTTTGAGGCATTCTGTCAAATAATTCACGTGTCCTATCTATGCTTCCACATTTTGTATACATGTCTACTAGAGTAGTTGCAACTATAACATCTGTCAAAATTCCTCTATCCTTTATGCTTTGATGGAAGTCCATACCCAGTTCCAAAGCTCCCATTTTGGCACATGCAGGGAGGATGCTAGCAAAGGTTGTGCAATTTGGATTTACACTTGCCAATTGCATTTGTTTGAATGTTTCTAAAGCTTTTTCAACAAATCCATTTTGTGCATATCCTGCAATCATTGCATTCCATGATATGACATCTCTTTGAGACATTCTGTCAAACAATTCATGTGCCTTGTGTATGCTACCACATTTTGCATACATGTCTACTAGAGCATTTTGAACTATAATATCTGAAAAAAATCCCCCTTCCATTATGCTTTGATGGATGCCCATTCCCTATTCCAAAGCTCCCATTTTGGCACAAGCTGGGAGTATGCTAGCAAATGTGATCAAAGACTTTTTCAGCATCCTCCAAACTTCCGCAATTTACATACATGTAAATAAGATTATTATGAAAAATTGTGCATGTAGCAAATGCAAATTGCCTGTAACCGATGAAAGAGTGCACTATTTTCCCTTGTGAAAGCCTGTTCTTGAGAATGCATGTCTGCAATAAGTGAAGATATGTAGAATAGTCTTCAGGAGGGTTGTGTGTGGTAAGTAGAATGTGCAGTGCCTCCTTCAACATAATCTTGTGAGATTGAGATGAGTAATAGTAGAAATCATAGCAAACAAAAATACAAGGCGACATCAGTTGAGAGAAGAAAGACAAAACATTTACTATTTGATGATTGCACAGAAGATAAGAATGGAACAATTGCAGAGAGCTCTCTTGGAATGGATTTTGCATTTTGAAATGTAAATTGCAATTCTCTTTCTGAATCCCAGGCTCCTTGCAAATTGACCTTCAGTGCTAGAATACAAAAAACATTTCAAAAAATAGCATCCAAAATCATATAAAACTATTAACAACAAAGACCTTGAAATGAATGTGCAAAACATATATGAGTAAATTCATTTGAGATGCAGGACTACACAAAGAATAGAAGCAAATTCATTTGAGATGCATGACTACATAGAGAATAGATGTAAATTCATTTGATATGCAAGACTGAATAACCCCAAAGGTATAACTCACCTATCATTGATCTTGCTCTATCTGTACTACTCAGTTACAGAGTGCTTGGACCTGGGAGTGTTGGCTCTCTAATCATTGATTTTTCCATCTACTTTTGATGGTGCTTCACCTAAAATTAAATATTATCACTTTAGATGTAAAACCTTTGTGTCATGTTCTTATATCGGTAGGAGATGAACAGTTTGGTGGGAGTCCATCTGTAGTCATTTCGACAAACCAATAACATTGTGAGCATTGGATGAATCGGTGAGACATGGCGATATCAGTAGGAATCTCTAAGGAGTCTCCTTGACAAGCCAACATGAACTATCAGATTGACCTAAGTGTTTCGGTGGGACTCTGTTTCGGCTCTCTTTGAAACTTCGATATCGAATACACAGTGGGTTGTTAACTATATCGGTGGGACTCAGCATTTCTGTAGGACCTTGAAATGGGTCTCTCCAATACCCCAATACTGACATGGCAGTGGGACCACATTAAAGTGTGTTTCAAAAAATTTTTAATTGTTCATTGTAACCATAATCACAACCAATTTTTTTTTTTTTCTAGATAGCTAATAACTTTAAAAGAAGTGAAACAATGAACCACTTCTAGCCACTAGAAACTGGCAATCCTAGTTCATCAAATACCATTCTTTAAGAGATGAATGAAGCTCATTGTTGCTAGTTTCCAAAAAAAGACTAGGCCTCAAAGCATTAACAATAAACAATTTTTGATAATTTACTAATATAATATGGATATTTTAATCCATTGTTTATAGCTTCTAATCTATTAGTACATGATAAATAACATGACTACTCATAATTTTATTCAAAGACTGAATCTGTTAAAAATGAAGCTGCTATCAGGAATAATATGGCTAATTCCAATAATAACTCAGTTGTTTAACAAGCAACTAACCTCCACTTAACCAATAACAAATTTAATGTGTTTATACTGCACAGTAGAGTGTAGAAACTAACATAATAAAATTAGTATCATACTAACCTCTCTTTGAATAGGAACATATAATTTTCTGTCCTCCAATAAAGATGCAAGAACAAAGAGAATGTCAGATGGTGCCTTGTCAACATCTTCAAGAACTACTCAGAATCCCTTAACCACAGCCTGCATCAAAAAAGAAACCACATGCACTTCACAGCTGAGAAAATACTCTAATTCTAAGATAGATATAGATACATGAACTAAGAAATGATAGATTCTAGAGAACAAAAATGTGTGTCAATTGACGATATAGAAAAGCTCAACCTGAGTAAGAGAACCAGGCTGCCACTTGAATTCTCTAGGAATCTTAGTACAAATGTAAGTGTCAATCAGTGTTTTGTTGTCCATTTGTTCATCTAAATGTATGAACAAGATATCTAGAAACCAAAGAAATTAAAATATATTAGATAACATTAATATGTATAAACCCATTTAAGTAAAATAGTGACTAAAATTGAAAGTAGGACACAATAATAGATTTTCCTACAAGCAGTCACAGAACAACAATATAACTAATTTTCTGCCTATGTTGCAATGATATAATACACTTTTCAAACTAAAAAAGCTTATTACCAAAGGAGACATAGCATGATAGAAATACATCATCAAGTATATTGTTTCAAAACAAAATAGCAATGTAAAATTCCAACACCTAATTGAAAATTGAGGCCACATTTCTATCATGTAGAAGGCCATAAATAAACACTGGGGCATACAAAACCAACATTTAACAAATGAGTTTCAAGTATATTAGTCATCAATTTCTAATAGATTGTAGAATGCAACAGTTTGTTTAACTTAGGTGTATTGATGAAGGGTACACAAAATGGTACATTTGAGTTTTAAGTGCTTCATCAAAATGTAGTTCCACTACTTGAATCTAAACCTGATTGGCACAAATTTGGCTTAATGATAAGACCATTAATGTTTTAAGTTAATGCAATTGGCAGGTGCTGAGCCAAACTCTAGGATCTTGGCTAGCATCTCCCATCTCGAGCTTTAGTGCCTTGGAATAGGTTTTTAATCCATAGAATATTAATTCAACATGATCTTTGTCTGATATGACATATCAGACACATATGCTAAATGGGCCAGTCTTTGGTAGGCACATGACATAGTTGTCACGTTGGCAACCTTGCCAACAATAATGATTTCATGCTACTTAAAAAGTTAAAAGACTATCTTGAGTTATACAAAAGTTTGAACAAGAAATGAACCCAGAATAAAGTTTGTATTTGTTGTCATTTAAGGAGTAATCTTTCCAGGAGAACTTAAGCTTTCATGTTTCAAGATTTTAGTCTTTGGCTATTTTACATAAATATTTAGCCATTATCTAGAAGAACACCTCTACTTAATAATAATGTCAATTTTAGCAACTATATCCTATTAATAAGAAGAAAATTTTCTTGAAATCTTGATATATGGCATTTATTAATAAGACGTCACATCACCAATTCATCTCTTCCTTAGCATTTGGTTATATCTTGCAAAACAAAAATTAAAAAATTCCCTTGTGCTGCCATGAAAATCGTAGCACTAATAAAATTGGATACAATCATGCAGAAAACACATCAAAACATTACATAATGTTTGCTATATGGACATAATAAAATGGTATAAAAAATAACAATTAAATACTATATAAAAATAGTAGTCGAAAAGAAACCAGAGATGAGAGGTGCCAAAAGGCAAAATAAAATGTCATACAAATATGTATAAAAACCCTAATAATATCAGAAGGAAGTCACCACAGGATAAGGCCCCAATGATAAACATTTTATAAACCCAAGCATAGTAAATATGAATTTGAAAATGCAAGAGATGATGGGATATCATGTGGTCACATTATCCTAGACTATGATAATTATTGGATAATGGTAAGAAAATTGCAAAATATTGAACTTGGAAATGTAATTTTTTTGTTGTACCCAAGTGATCAAAAGCAGTTACTCAAGATAGGAAAATGTTTATATATAGGGCACAGGGCACAAAGATTAAGGAATGCCTTTAGAATATCCCAGGTCCTAATTCTTAAATAAAACTTGAATACAGTTTTCAAGAGAATAAGAATAGACGAAAGGTTATTATCACTATGAGAAGGTGAGGTCCTACCTATTATGGCCAAGAAAATATTGCTGGGGGATAGGGCATATGACATAATCATTAAGGGACACCTTCAAAATCTTCCAGGCCCTAATTCTTAAATAAAACCTAAATACAGTTTTCAAGAGAATAAGAATAGATGAAAGGTAATCACTGTGAGAAGGTAAAGTCCTACCTTATGATCACCAATTATGACCAAGAAGATCTTGCTGGGGGGCTTTCCTCTATATATTCTGGAAAAAGAACAATAATGATAAGGATGCCCCAGTGCTGGTGCTAAGCCTAAAGATCTTGCAAAGTGTGCAAAGCCTGCTACTCAATGTTCTATGGTGATTATTGGCATGAATGAAAGCTAAACCCCTAAAAGGACATCAAATAGAATCTTGGAGGAATCTAGAACATTAGATCTGCAACTCAGCTCACTCTACACCTTTCGTATGGCCAAGAAGATTTCTTGGCTAAAGTGACATTACATAAACATTTACATGTGAAATTATACAAGGAAGAAATAAACCCACATCCATCCAACATAAAGTCATGCAGAGAAACTACTTCGAACATCTAAGTCCACAAACAATGAAATGCTAGCAATACACCAGCTATACTTCCAACGGTACTATTGACAATGAATAAACTAATGCATTCATCTTAGCAAAGTCTCAAGAGGTTATAATTAGAATGAACCTTACCTAAACTTCGTTGATGTACCTAAGCTTTTCGTCCATCATTTTTTGTGTTAACTACACAAGTAATATAAGGAGATCTGGAACACCTTCTCCACTGAAACCCACAATCAATAAATGTTAAATACAACTGAACAACCAAAAATCTGAAAAACAATTCTATCCAATATATTGTAACCTCAATTGAATATGGACTTGAACATAGAAAAAAATAGATTATAAGACAATGCTTATTTGATAGAAATCCTAGTTCCCTAATGTCTAGATCATGATCATCCTGCCCAGTCCTTGAAGCCTATGTAGTAGTGTACACACACACTTGAAAAATAACCATTAAACTTGACATTGAACTTTTCTTCACTGCTAAGTTGGGCAAATTTTGATAAATTGGAAAAGCTCAAGTCATACCTGATTGTGCTAGTCACCATCATCATCATTCTCATTATCATCATTCTTTTTCCCCTTCTTACTATTCTTATTCCTAGATTTGTTATTATTATTACTATTGTTCAGAGACATACCTTTTAGCGAAGCTAAAACTTCATCTTCCAGAGTGGCATCTCCATTGTCGTTAGCCACTAGGAAACCATATGCAAAAATTGGTGAACCTTTTACTAACATCAACAAAAATTAAAATTCTTTGTATACAAAGATTTATCATTACTAAGATTCATCATGGAGAGTTGATAAACTATATAAACAATGTTCACACACAACAATTACCTTAACTGCCACACATTTTTAATTTCACTTAATCACGTTCTTTAAATGACACATAAAATATAAAATATATAGTTACAAAATCTATTGAACTCCAAGGAAGAAATTGAATAGAACTTCATCCCAATGGAAAGCTCAGGGTAAATGATTAAAAGATTATTAATAACTTGTTGACATGGTTACTAGATGATGGACATGATTGCTAGATGATGGACATGATTGCTTTTATTCCTTAACGTCTTTTGCCAGCTTGTTTGGCAGCCACAAATGGCCCACAAAATGCTATTTCTTAAGAAATATGGTTCCTTGTCATTTTGTTTCTTGTAACATAGCTGGCTTAGAAAATACCATAAAAAATAGATTTAGAGTCACCAAGTTTCAAAAAGTTACAATTTACTAGTCACAACAAGGTACTTTGTGTGACGCCCCTGGGCAAGTAGTTCCCCTGTTTCCTTCTTCCTCAAGTCAATGGTAACAAAGGAAATTGCCTTGCCAATCCAGAGACCTTGGCTTCAATTTCAATCTCCTCCTGAGTTAAAGGGAAAAAAACTCAACAATCTTAATTAGCCTAAAGTTTCTTCATCATGCAAAAAACAAAAGAAATCCAGACCATCAAGAAAATATTTACAATGAGAATATTCAAGATTTACCCCCAACTTTGTAGCATTACGATATGAGACATTGATTTCAACTGAAACACTAGATGATTTAGCTCATGTAGTGAATATTTCTGCACTACCTATAATATCAACATATGCTGCTGTAGCTCCTCCATGAAGAAAATTCCCCATGTTCTGTGCACTCAAGTAGAAACATGGTAAGACAAACTTCCTAGAGGATTCAGCCCTCAAATAATAATAACAATTGTTCGTAAAATTAATGTGGGTATCTAATAATCTATTGTAATTTACCTTAAACCATCTATGTATATGGAATTTACAATTGTATTTAGAGATTCATCAATCATGCACTTTGTTGACAGATCAAAGATCATAAATGTCACATTGGTTAGACCTAGCAAAAAAGAAAAATTTGACAGGATGGAAAACACATCGACTATTAAAAATCCACTGACAATTAGAATTGGCCCATTTTTAATACAAAACCATTTCCATTGTGCAAGAAATAGAAATATGAATATCCTATCACATTTCTTGCAACTAGTTGCTAAGCTAAGCTAACTAGACAATTAAGGCTCCAATACCATTGTATGTAAAACTAATGTGGTAAAAAAACTATTATCATTGAGAAGCAAACTAGAGCATTGCCTTAATCTAACCCTAAGCAATACCCAAATTAGAAATGCTTTCTGTATAGTATGAATTGCAGTAGAAAGAACACAAAAGCTTTTATTTTCCATGGACCTGCTTTGGACCCGTCCTAAAATCTCCCACTAACATGCTACTGAGTGCCCTACCATTGAGCTCCCAGCCCCTTTGCAGTTTGGAGCATGGATTTGTCTTTCAACACAAGCTATCAATAGACCCAACCTACTCTATCATATTATTAGAGGCATGAATCTACTTTAAATCAAGTGAATAAACCTAACTCACTCTATCATATTATGAGAGGCATGATTCTACTTAAAAGCAAGTGAATTTGTATTTGGGTATAAGGTTTCAACCCCTAATTTAAATGAGGTCAATGGTTCAAACCCAATCCAAGATCAAATCAATACTTGATAATAAAGCTACTGCCATTGTTTTTGGGGTTTACAAGTGATTGTTTATGAGATGAAACTTCCTTTATCTAAGGTAAGGAATAAATGGGTATCTTACCAGGAGGCGTGGAGGGACTTTGAGAGTGCATAAAAGGCATCCATGCTCTGCAAGATCGACTTGAAGGCCTTGCAGAAGAAGAGCATCATAGAAACCTGATAGTAGGTCATCGATGGATGAAGGCAACTTATTGGCCATCCCTTCCAGCCATTCTTCTTCTGCTTTGAGCAGCAGGGGCATCATCCCCTGCCTTCTTCCAACCAAAAATTTTCACATTTTTACATAAACGCACATAATTCCCTCCAAAACTAAAATTTATATTATAATTATAATTATAAAATTATGAAATTATATTACAATATAATTATTCATTATTATAATATTTAAACAATATGAAATATTATTAAATTATATTTAACTTAAATTATATAAGTTATAAATTATACAACTTAAGTTATTAAATTATATAATTTAAATTAATTTAACTTAAATTATACTTGTGCATACTGGACTTGCAAAATTAAATAATTTATCAATATTATAGTATATTTAAAAGTTTTATAATTAATAATTTTGTCTTTATTTTATTTCTATCTATCCAGTTTGTCTATTTTCTTGTCTTATTTTTAAATTTTTTTGTATATTTCCTATTGTATGATTTGTGTTTTTTCTTCTTAACCCTTTGTTCAATCCTTTCTCTCCCTTTATTCCTTTAGTCTAAGCAGACATTTATTGCCTTGCCTTGTATTATCTTTGAATTCATGGATTATGATCAAATTGGAAAGAAAAAAGAATAGAGGAGTAATAGTCATTTATTTAGTCATTTTTATTTGTCTGACCAATTATTTAGTTGTGTTTTTTGCCAGATGACCAAATTAGTCATTTATTTGGTCAATTATTTTAGCCACTTTAATTGATTACCAAATTAGTCATTTATTTAGTCATTTATAGCTGTGTTGCAAAAACTTTTGGTCACGTGACTAAAAGTTTGGTCACGTGACTTAAAGTTTTGGTCACATGACTAAAATTTTTAGTCACCTGATCATTTATTTGCCATAGTTCTACTAGTGTTTTTAGAGCTATGAGTGTTTTGGGTTACTTTTGGGCTAGGATACTAAATATCGATTATCAGAGATGGCTTTTCCTCTTTTCAAGAATTGAACTTGTTACTATTTTTCAAATGTTTAGATCTAAACAAGCAGTCATTGAAAAAGATAAATATTTGTCTAGCAAACTTTATTGATATATATCTCTGTCACATCCTGTTGTGAGATAATCTGCATTTTATTATTTAGAATTGCACATTAGATGTCAGGTTGCATCAGGTGTTCACTCCTGCCAGTTGTTTCCAGGTAGCTAGACATTTCGTGCAAGGTTGAGTTTCCTTCGTGTCGTGAAGGAATCCATGGAAGTGTAATTGCTTCATGGTTGGGTGGAAAAGTGCCTGAGCCATGTTCTGGTCTCTCAACTCATAGGAGAACCATTTGGGTTAATGGCAACTGGAGAGATGTTTGATTTATTATACTTGTACATATTTATTGTAACTTGTAATTGTATAAATATTGGCATGAAAGCCAGTGGACTTTGTATATTATTCTATAGTGCTATCACCTGGATTGAGCACGTGATTTTTGTAAGATTTAATGACTTTTATTGATCCATATTTATGAGATTTATCTTTTACTTGAGATGTTGTAATTATGTGGATTATTTACTTCATGTAACTTTTGTGATGGTTTGAGTACTTTACATTTGGTATCAGAGCTCTAGGTTGAACACTAGGGCCTCTTTTTGTGACTATTATGCTAAGTTACGAAATTGATGCAGATTATCCATCATGAATACTAGAAACATTGATCATAGTGGAGGATCAGGAAGTGGTCAAAATAGAAGACACTGTGGAGGTGCAAGTATTGGACAAAATGCAAGGAATCATGGAGATGCTAATAATGATCAAGATGTAAGATTGGACCATATTCTTTCTCTCTTGACCCAATAGGATACGAGAATGCATTCTCTTGAGTACGAGATCAGAGGGAATCATAGAGAGCCGAATGCTAATGAAAACCCAAGGGATGAGGCATAGAATGAGAACCCGAGGATAGAAGTCCAAGTTCTTGAGGTTGGAGTTAATGCTAACAATCAAGTAAGGATTGTAGAGGACTTGGGAAAAGACCTTAAGAAGGTCTCACCGCCTAAATTTGATGGAAATACAATTGGAGATGAAGCTGAGGCATGAATAATAGAAATGGCAAAATACTTTGGGCTTCAAAACCTTTCAGATCCCATGAAGGCAATGTGGGGATCATATCAATTGACTGGTGAAGTAGCAACATGGTGGGATAATGAGAAGGCAAATAAGAAACTGTTACCTAGTGAAATAACTTGGAAATTTTCCTACAGATTTTTAGGAAAAGGTGGTTACCACAACGCTTCTTTGACAAGAAGATGACGAAGTTTTAGAATTTGGTACAAGGAGGTATGTCTATAACCATTTATTGGGAAAGGTTCTCGCATTTACTTAAGTATGTTCCATAGTACCAAATGGACAAGAGATTTTGGATCAGGAAGTTTATATTAGCCTTAAGGCCCTAGATTGGAGTAGAGGTAGACATTCATAATCCACTTACTATGGATGTAATTTTTGAGAATGTAATTAAACAAGAGCAGAAGCTGCAACAAGTAGCCAGTTACCATAAGCAGAGAGATGCAAAGTTTGTCAATAAGAGATCTCAAAATAACCAATAGAATTATAATCAAAACAACAATCAAGGTAATAATAATCAGCAAATCAGAAATTTGAAGAGGTAATAACTCTCAGGATAGAAATGGTGGAAACCAGCATGGAGGAAACAAAAGAGGTGGATATAACAACCGAAACAACTAGCAAGTAAGGACTGAAGGACCGAAAGCACCTAAGGGTGGATGCTATGTTTGTGGAGGAGAGCATTATACAAATTCATGTCCCTAGAGATTAGCGGGAAGAGGAAATAGAAATCAACAAGGAGCACCTCAACATCAGATACATTCAATAGTGGACAATCGACAAGCTAACTTTTAGGCAACACCTATATAGTTTCAAGGTAAGCTCTATGGACTACCTATTTCTATTTTGATTGATATTGGTGCCATAGAATGTTTTGTAGATCCTAGAGTAGTATCTAAGTTATCTCTTAGACTTGGGCATATGGAAAACTCTTGGATGGTACAATATGACAATAGAGCAGAAAAGAGAGTAGACTCATGTCTAGCATGCAGTGAGTTAGAGCTACTGAGTTTTTAGATGCAAGTTAATATGTATGTAGCACCTTTAGGGTCTTATGATGTGATTCTAGGAATCAATTGGTTAGCTGAACATAAGTCTCTAGTAAAATATGAACACAAAGTTGTTAGATGGTTGGATGACCTAGGAAATCAAGTGGAAATTAATGGATCTAAGAGACCTTTAGAGCTTAGACAAATCTTGGCTATGCAATTGAAGAAATCCAAGAGGAAAGGGTGTGCCATTTATGTTGTCCAAGTAAAGGACCTAGATAATGAAGAACCAGAATTTAGTGACTACCCAATCCTTAGAGATTTCTGAGATGTATTCCCTATGGAGTTGATAGAGTTACCACCAATGATAGAATTTGACTTCTCAATTAATTTGCTACCAGGGACTGAACCTCAATCTAAGGCATCCTATAGGATGACTACTACAGAATTGTATGACCTTAAAGCACAATTGCAGGAGTTACAAAATCAAGGGTTCATTAGACCTAGTGTGTGATCATGGGGCGCATTGGCTATCTTTGTAAATAAGAAGGATGGTACTTTGAGGTTATGCATTGATTATAAGATGCTTAACAAAGATACTATAAAGAATAAATACCCAGTCCCAAGAATAGATGAGCTCTTCAATTAGATGAAGGGAGCTAAAGTGTTCTCAAAGATAGACCTTAGATCTGGCTATCACCAATTGTGGATTAAGGATGAGGACATCTCTAAAACATCTTTTAGGACTCAATATGGTCACTATGAGTTCGCAGTTGTACCATTTGGGTTGACTAATACACCAACAACCTTCATGAATTTGATGAATAGTATATTCAGTGATTGCTTAGATGATTTTATGTTGATCTTCCTTGATGACATATTTATATACTCTAAATCAGTGGAAGAGCATGAAAGGCATTTGAGGATAGTCTTACAATGCTTGAGAGAGTGGAAGCTTTATGGTAAACTATCTAAGTGTACATTATTTCAAGATAAAGTGCACTATCTTGGTCATGTGATCTCGGCAGAAGGGATTGCAGTTGATCTTGAGAAGATAAAAGCAATAATGAAATGGCATGCACCTCAGAGTGTGACAAAAGTTAGAATTTTTATGGGACTTGCAGGTTATTATAGAAAGTTTGTGGAAGGTTTTTCAACTATAGAATCGTGGATTACCTCACTACAAAAGAAGGGTAAGAATTTTGAATGAACATAAAGGTGTGAGAAATCTTTCCAAGTACTAAAGGAAAAGTTCACAACTACTCTTCTCTTGACCATACCATATCGTAATGGTCACTTTATAGTTATAACTGATGCTTCAAGAGAAGGAGTAGGAGTGTTGATGTAGAGTGAGCAAGTGGTTGCATATGATTTAAGAAAGTTAAAGCAATATGAGCTAAACTATGTGTCGCATGATCTTGAGTTAGCTGCCATAGTTCATGCACTTCAGATGTGGAGGCATTATCTTCTAGGTAAGGCACCCTTTGAGTTAAAGACAGATCATTTAGGGCTCAAGTATATATTTACTCAACCTAACCTTAATGCATGATAGAGAAGGTGGTTAGAATTCCTTAGTGATTATAAATTTGGAATTGAGTATATAAAAGGAAAGGAGAATAGAGTAGCAGGTGCTCTTAGTAGAAGAAGACATATGGCTGCCATGGTTACAATGAGATCCAATTTGAAGTAGAAAGTAATTCATAATCTTCAAGGGAATAAGGTGTAGGATAGAATAGTGATTGGTCCTAATATGTTAAGGGAAATGGATGATCAGATGAGATTGATCAAAGAAAAATTGAAGGAAGCTTTAGATCATCAAAAGAGTTATGCAGATAGAAATAAAATGCCTAGATAGTTCTCAGTTGGTGGCAAAGTCTTTTTGAGGGTCAAACCTCAAAAGTGTTCAGCTTAGTTTGGCAAAGCATCCAAACTTTCTCCTCGATTTGTAGGACCGTTCTATGTCTTGGAAGTGATCAATCCTATAGCTTATAGAATTGTTCTACTGCCTACACTTGCTAGAATCCATAATGTTTTTCATGTGTCCATACTTAAGCTTTATCATCCTGATGCGTCACATATTCTTGATTGGTGTGCTTTACAAGTTTTGGATCCAAGAGTGGTGTTGGTGGAGCCCACTCAAATTTTGGAGAGGCACAACATTAACTTGCGTAGCAGGGATGTGGTGCAGTATAAGGTCCAATGGGACCAATATTCAGAGGACAGTGCCACATGGGAGGATATGGAGGAGATTGATAGATCTTTTCCTCATTTGAGGATATATAGCATAGATTTCTTATTCATGCATGGATTATGATACTTTGAGTTACTATTATTATTTTATCATACTTTGGATACATTGGTAGTGGTAGATTGATACATTATTATTTTTTTGTTATGTAATAAGACATCTAGATGATGTCTCTTCCTCGTGGGGAAGGATGTCACATCTCGTTTTATGGACTATATTATTATTCTAGATTAGTGAACATTTTACTATGATTGTCTTTACTTTGAGTAAATCCCATGTGTATGAAGGTAATTTTAGTAATGTCATAATTGTGTGAATTGAAAAGTTGATTTAATATTAAATATTATCAATATGATTAAGGATATACATTATGAATTGCTTTGGCTATGATTTTGAGGAACTAACCTATTAACGTTGAGTTGAGTGTGAATGAATGCAGGTACCCATCGAAGATGAGAACATGGTTGAGGTAGAGATGTTCTAGCCACTTGGCAAGAACTGTTTGGGATGGATAACCTTGATGCACTCATACACTCACATAGTCTCATATCATATTGTATTTTATGGCTTTAATATGCATTGTTGTATGGATAATGAATGTGATTTATATTTAATACTTAGAAAAATAATGTGTTTTAATTGCCATAAAAAGTCCCTTTCGAATGCATGATTTAGTCATAAATATTAATGTTCTTTTGATTTATATTTAAATGGTGTATTTTATATTATTTAATAATAAATAATAATAAGTGTTTCCTATTTATATAAATATTATTATTTGAAAAACAATATCTAATTCAGATTTAAAACAAATATGTTTAAATAGATGGATATATATCATTATTATTTGTTATTGCAATTACTTCTTGAGTTGTTTTAAATAATTGTGTTTTATTAAAAATAGATAAATTATATTAATAATATTAATATTATATTTAGAATATAATCAAAAGAAATAATAGAATTTACTATCATGCAAATGACATAAATATATTTAGTTAATGTCATGCAAGTGATAGAAATATAATTAAATTATTTTATTCTAATTTAAATATAAATTTGTGAGCCTTTTTAAAAAAGCAAAAATCTCATGCAAAAGGTGAGAAAAATTTAGTTATAAAAAAGAAAAGGAATCCTAAAAACAATGTGACACTAAGTTTAGGGAGTTTTTTTTAAAATAAAAACAAAAAGATCAACAAGAAGATTATTATCTTTGTTTTTTTGGAGAAATGACGGAGGAAGATTTTTTTTAATTTTGGAGTGATAAATTTTGAGTAGCAAAAAGGAGGACATTCATTCTTTTCTGAAGTAGCGACGGACAGAGAGAAGGATCATCGACAACAACAAGAATTCATCCCTTTAACAACTGAATATAACCAGGTATTCTCCTTGTTTCTATGGCAAATAAATTATGATTGTTTAATGACTGAAAATACCACATTTTTCTGGCCTGTATCACATTTTGTTTTTGGTCTGTGTTTTTTTGGATTGGCCTCATCTTTCTGGCGTGACCTTTTTCCTTGGCCGCTGAGTAGAAGACGCTGCCTGTTCTTTTTTTCATGTCTGCTATTCTTTCTTCTCTTGGCCATTGCCTCAAGCATTTTAAAACCATAGTTGAAGTTCCAGTCACTATTAATTTAATCAATGACAGTCTTATGATCTTGTAGCTTTCTTTTTATCTAATTTTATTGTTGTTTCAAACTTTTTATTTAGTTCATGTCACGTGTGCGTCAATAACCCGTTTGTGAGTTCCAGACTTTATATTTAGTTTCTGTTGCCTATGCGTTAGTAACCCATTTGTCAGTTTAGTAGCTTTTAGTTCCTGTCGCCAATACGACAGTAACCTATTTATGAGCTTCCATAGCTTAGTTCTTGGCACAAGCTATTTAGTGATTGTATTTTACTTGCTGTTATTTCCTATGATAGCTTCCTATCACAGTTAGTTATTTCTTCTTGTAGTAGGCAATAAGGTCAGGGAATGTATTAGATTATAAGTTAATTTATCCTTTTCTTCAATGTTTGTTGTAAATGGAGTAAATTTCGATGTGGATATATCATTGTCTTATTAAAACTTTCTTGAAGATAATTGGTATACTTGATTTGAATGGTTTAGGAAACTTAATACATTATGAATATTTGAATGAAATATGGACTAGGGAATAAAAACTAATTTAATAGCCTTATAGATGCAATTATATGATTAATTGATGAATTACTTACTTAAAAAGTGTGTTTTTTTTATTGATGCTTTGGAAAGGGAATTAGAGATGGTCTATATGTGAATAGGGGTTGTTATTATTTTATCTTATTTTTATTATTTATTTTATTTTATTTATTGTGAAAAGAAGTAGATTTTAGCTATGAGTGTTTTGGGTTACTTTTGGGCTAGGATACTGAATGTGGATTATCAAAGATGGCTTTTCCTCTTTTTAGGAATTGAACCTATTACTATTTTTCAAATGTTTAGATCTAAAAGAGCAGTCATTGAAAGAGATAAATATTTGTTTAGCAAACTTTATTGATATATATCTTTGCCACATCCTATTATGAGACAATCTGCATTTCATTATTTAGAATTGTACATTAGACATCAGGTTGCATCAGATGTTTCCTCTTGCCAGTTGTTTCCAGGTAGCTATACATTTTGTGTAGGGTTGGGTTTCCTTCATGTCATGAAGGGATCTGGGGAAGTGTAATTGCTTCATGGTTGGGTGGAAAAATGCTTGAGCCATGTTCCCTTCTCTCAGCTCGCAAGAGAACCATTTGGGTTCACGGTGATTGAAGAGTTGTTTGATTTATTATACTACTTGTACATATTTATTGTAACTTGTAATTGTATAAATATTGGCATGAAAGCCAGTGGACTTTGTATATTATTTTATAGTGCTATCACCTAGATTGAGCATGTTTTTTTTGTAAGATTTAATGACTTTTATTGATCCATATTTATGAGATTTATCTTTTGCTTGAGATGTTGTAATTATGTGGATTATTTACTTCATGTAACTTTTGTGATGGTTTGAGTACTTTACAATACATGAGTAATTTGTTCTTCATAAGAATCATTAGAAGGCATGGATATGTCAATTCCCTTACACTTATTGACTGTAGGTTGTGTAATTTGAGGTTCTTTTAGCTTTGAAAAATCTTTATCCAACCTCTTGAATTCTTTGTAACTATTAAAATGTATCCTTTATAAATCATGTATAGTATGATTTCTTTCATAAGGTACATCCTAAGGTGTCTTCACAAAAGTGTCTAATGTAAATGACTAGCTTTAGGTACTAGCTTGTAATTGACCCTTTCAATTTGTACTACTTTTCCTTTGTGTACAAATTTTACACATTAATGGGTGAGTGTAGGATCATCACAAGCCAAATAGTAGCAATAGGGGAAAAATGTGTTTTTACTTAGCTAAAATCATGAAAGGGATAGTTGACTTTTTGAAAGGGTCAACCAAAATATCAATTTTGGTTTGGTAATACCAATCCAAAATAGATATCTATTAGGAATGAATATCCGTTAGTAACGGGTACCTGTTCCTAATGGATATCTATTATGATGAAATAAATATCCATTCTTGACACCTTTAACTCACAAAAAAGTTAATAAATATGCCAACAAATTGAGAAGTGCATATAAAAGTGATAAGTCTACTTTGTGTGTGGTTAAATTAGTTGGAGTCCACTAATAAATATATATTACAACAAAATGAACTTGTTGTGGCACATATAAGGGTGAGCTTAGCACCTATCCTTGCATGATGGAATGATCCATTCTAGAATACAGGTTTAAAAGATGTACTTGAGCTTGTATATATTAGAGGATTTTTTGTTTCTCTTTCATCATATGCGTGTATTGTTTCAGTTTGCCAATTTTATCATAGTGTATATTTTTGTTCTATATTTAAAGAATATAGTGTTTTGATGATAGAACACATAATTGCACTAGGAGGATGATGGTGTCAAAATATACTTTATATTATAATATCACCTAACTATAGGTAGGAGGCACATAGCTAAGCAACATGTTTGCACATAGATAGGGATAAGAGATAACCTTGCATAGAATCTATTTGAGGACATAATGTATTTAGGGATGCATGTGACTTGCAATTTATTGTAAGAAAGTTTGTGTTATCTTTGTAATTATGCATGTTGATATTAATAGGTTAGGTGATGCTAGGGGACATGCACCTACATATGTACCCATGTTATGTAAACTTTATGTGTTGAGTGTTCTTGCTAACTATTGGCACATGCATGGGTAATTAAGAACTACGTGCAAGTTGTAGCACATAGAAAAAAAGTAGAGGGTAAGGGAATTAGAGTGCTTTGGGTGAGATTAGTAGAGATGTCAGTACATATGGGTTGATAAATGATTAGTCATAGGTTATTGCACACAAAGGTGAAGATTGATAACATGATAGGGTTGAACTATACTAGAATTCATTATCAATATTTCTCAACAAAATACTCCAAAAGTGACTAAGAAATTGTGTATCCCACTAACTTGTGATAATTTTGGGTAGTCTATGTTAAGTGGACAACCTCTTAAAAAATAAATCAGTAGTCTTCTTGCATAGAATAAAGTGGGCCATTTTAGAGAATCAATCTACCATAACAAAATGAAATAATTCATTTTCTAAGTGAGGCAACCCCAAGATAAAATTCATAAAAATGCTAACCCATGGTCCTTCAGGCACTAATAAGGGTTACATAATCTAATGCTTGGTTATCCACCTTTTCAAACTTGATAAAGTCTACATGTAGAAACAAACCTATTCATTCCTCTATCAAAGCTCAAAGTATTACTTACCAAGCTATAAGTTGTGTCCCTTCCAAAGTGACCTCCCATACCATTTTAATCCATTCCCTAGTCAACATCTCCCCCCTAGACCCAATAGGAACACAAAGTTGGATCTCCTTTAACAAAAATCCATCAACTAATAAAGTATTCAGATCATAAAAATATTTACTTGCATTTTCTAGAATGGTGAGAGAAAAATAATTTTTTGAAATAGGGACTAACTAAATATTTTTTTCATTTCTTCAAACCCAACAATCGCATTGATCATTGTAACAAGTAAGTGTTGTCTCCTACTCAAAGGATCAACCACAATGTTGATTTTGGCACTCACATGTTGCACTATAAATGTATAGCATTTTTAAAAAATGAGATCCATTTTGCATGCCTATGGGATAAATTGGATTGGGAATTTATGTACTTATTTGTTTGATAGTCTATCAACAAAATGAATTCTCTATGCAATAAGTAGTACCTCTACTATTTCAATGTCTGACAATTTCATACAATTATTTATTATAAGTTCCTTATCTTTTTTGGCATCATTTAGTTTTTCACTAAAATAGGCAACTAGCTTGCCTTCTTGACTCAACACTCCTCCAATTACCACTACCAAAGCATCACACTCAATGGAAAATATTTTCTCAAATTCTAGTAGGGCAATGATTGGAGCTTCCATTACCTTTCTTTTAAGTTCTTCAAAACTTCTTTCATCTGTGCAAGTCCAAGATAAGGGCTTCTCCCTGGTACAATTGGTTAAGGGAACACTTATATTGTAGAAATTTCTAATAAATCTCTCATAAAAGTTTACTAATTCATTAAAGGTCCACACCTCAATTATGTTTTGAGGGAGAGGCCATCCAAATATAGCCCCGCATTGTCACTTTCTTTTGTATGCTATGTTTGTGGGATGTTCTTGTTACATTACCATGAATAATGCTTACCTTGTGTGTGTTGGGAATGCTTCTAGCATAAACAATATCCTTGTCATCTATAGTAATTCAAATACCTTTTGTGCATTAGGATCATCATGCTCTAAGTCTATCTTCCATTCATGTATCCAACAAGGATTTATAATGTTTGGTATGAATAAGGATATCCCTTTGTTTGCAGAGTCAACACCCATGGAAAGGATACATTACCCTGGTTCCTCATACCTTGGTGCATAATATCCATTTGCTAAATCAAAATAAGGATTCCTCTATATTTTTCAAGTATAACCTAATCAAAATCATCCCATACATTCTCCCCCATACATCATAATAAATATCTATAGCTTTCATAGTTTGATCAATTATTCTATTCTTTTACATCTGACATCTCTTCTTCTATCATACTAACATTCCATCCATACATCATCCTCATATCATGTACATCACATAGCATCATGTGGAAATCCATGAATTTCCTGCAAAATAAGCATCATCAAGCATCATATATCTAGCATCATACATACTGTTGGCAAGAGACACTATATGGATTCATGGTTATTGTCATTGATCGCAACAAAGGTCATCCCACATATCCACAAGTCATAGTGTGCCTCCACCGGAAGTCAGAATGAAGATTATTGTGGTCCGGTGAACAAGAATAGAGCATGTGGCAAGGTCTGACAGACTGGTCCGGATCTCTCAGAGGAAGTATCTTGGTGCAGTGTGGATTTGGGGAAGTCAAGAGGACTACCTTGAGTGGTATATTCCATGGATTTAGCCTCCGGTGATGGACAAGGAAAAAGATATGAATAGTTGAGTACCGGATTCCTAAGTGACAGTGAGAACAGAGGAAGAACCGACTGACAGAACATCAGACTATTTTTCGGATGTGTTATTGTTGATGGTAAAGGTTGTGAAGGCATGAATCATGTTTGGCCGACATGATTAATGATATCTACAAGTATATGCTTGATCCGCATTACTTGATGAGCAAGGATTCAGCCGATAGAACAGAGTTTGTGAGAAAATAGACTGTTCCGGATGCCGACTAGAAAGGTGATGAAATTACTTGTACGGATATATATGCACGATGGATTTAGTTGTGAGAGTTGTTGTAGCGATGATGATATATGTGAAGAAGTGCAAAGCAGAGTAGAAGTAGTAGGAAAAATCTGGTATGTGAAAGGAAAGCAGAATAAAGAGAAGAGGAAAGATGAAGTGCAGCAGATCAGTGTACTGAGCCTAACCGGAACTGAACTCTAGCATATGTGGATGCTTCCAATCAGTTCAAGTATTGTATAACATTCTTTTGTAGACAGTGTGTCTCCTTGTAGGTAGTGTGCCTCCTTTGTGAGCAGTGTGCTCGGGTAGTGAGCCCTAATTGGCAAGTGCCATTTTGTAATTCCTTATTCTTCTAACAGAGAATAATCTTGGGTTAATCACCCCGTGGTTTTCTCCCTTAACAGGGTTTCCATGTCAAAAATACTGTGTCATGTGTTTCTCATTTCATGGTTATGTTTGCTTGTTTGAATTTATGCTGCATTGATTAATAAGAAAGTTCAAAAGAAGAAATAATTTGGATAACTGATTCACCCCCCCTCTCAGTTATCAACACATACATCATATATCTATCCATCACATCATATCTATCCACAACATCATAAGAGGTCATAACATCATGCATACATCACATAAATCAATAACCATAATAAATGGAATCCATACCATCATCATAATCATCACATGAAACATATAAGCATCATAAACTTCATTACCATCACATATACACCACCAAAACCATGATGCATGTCATATATACATCAAAAATAAAAATGTGTCATGTCTACAAGGGGCTATGTGAGCCATAAATATACAAATATATACAAAAGCTCGTAGGCATCATCATATATACATCATGGTCATAATAAATACAAGTGTTTACATCATATATATATATATAATGTCAGAAAATGTCCCCTTGGGGCTTTTCCCTCAAAAGGTTTAGCTCCTGGGTCTTTAGTGTGCATTTAGGACATCTTGCATCATAATTCAACATCCCAATGGAATGAACCCTAGGTATCATGACAAATGGGGCCTAGGGGGACCCCTTGAACCTAACCCTATCCAAATAATGGGGAGGACTTGGGCGTCCGTACCCTAGTCCTACCCTATTTTGGGTCAGGCCCAAATTTCTAGTGTCAGTTTATGACCGTTATTTGGTCCTTAGGCCGACACAGTAAGTTTGAATTTACGAAATCTTAGCGGGAGTGTTTGTAGTTGCATATATAAGAATGTTTAGGCATTCATTTGTAAACTAGATGATTACTAGCAAACTATTGCATTCTAAAGGTGATTCAAGGCTTCATTGTGTTACAAGAGCAGATTTGTATTATCTATGTGTTTGTGTTTGCAGATTTGAGCATCCATCTCCTCATGGAATGAAGAGCTTCTTCCTCCCATGAGATCTTCACTACAAGGTGACATCTATTATGATTATTGAGCATTTATCATTTGGTTTTTGCCTCTGCCTCCCAAGGCATGCACTCTCTATCTGACAATGGTGTTTGGAAGGCTTGAATGTCTCTCTGAGGCTTGACCAAGGCAAGCCTCTAAACACCACAACCCCCTCCCAAAGTTTTCATGATTGCAGGTTACAGGTTGGAGTGGTGGACAAAGTGAAGTTACAAAAGGGTACAACAGAGTGTCAGAATTGTAGATCAGTGAAAGAACCAACTACCTGGACTTAGGCGCCCGCTCATTAGTCCTCAAAGTTCTGCAACAGGAAAATATCTGGTACAACAAATACAAGTTGTAGACCTTGTTTCCAGATCTCAAAAAAAGCAGGGCCTTAGACTTGGGTACCCACTCTTTAGTCCCCAACTTTTCTGCCTTCAGACCCCAAAAATAGGTGCACAGTTATTTGATATTTTACATCTTTCTGCAGAAGCATTTTCCGTAATTCATCTGTTTACTATTGTATTTGCATCATTGGGTTTTAAGGTACAATTGAGTAGAAGAAAAAGAAATTGACAATCAAATCATAAAAATCCAAGTTTCCCTACATGTCAATAGTGACCTAGGGTATGATAGTACATTTCAACTCAACCTGAGGTCCTTGAATGTAAGGGTGAAAGGAGGATACAGACTAAAACTATCAAAAACCTAACATCCAAATTTTACCCTTTACATTTTGGTGAACCCATGTTATTGGAATTTTTTGCACCTTGTTGAGTGTTGTGCTTTAGATTTTCATTAATTTCATTCATTCATATCATCAATCATCTTATTGCATTGGAAAATTTACAAAAAAATGGAAAAATTGGAAACATTAAAAAAATTGCATGCTAGGGTTTTGCATGTTGCATCAATTAATTTGAATTTCATCAAATTTCTGATTTTTGCATTAGATCTGATTTAAATTGCATAAAATTACAAAAAATCAGTAATTTGCATTGCATTTTTATCATAAAATTGCTAGGGTTTTGTTGAAAATTCTGAATTTTGCATATAACCTAGTAATTCCAAAATTTAGGGTTTGTAGGTAAAATCTTGTTTCATATTTTTCTACTGATTTTAGAGACTCATTCAAATTTGTATTTGTCTTTATTCTTGCATTTTAGAACAAATTTTCATTTAGATTTTAAAAATTTGTATTTTTGCCTAGAAAAAGTCAACAAAAAACTAGCATTTTCATTGATTTTTCATTAGAATTGCACTTGCATTTTGCATGTTAGGGTTTGGAAATCATTTTCAGATCTGAGTGTATGTAATTTTCATGATATATCAGCCTAAAAGACATTCATATAGCATTTTGTGTCAAGATCTCAAACCTAGGGCTTGAAAAACCTTGATTTTCACTAGATTTGGCCTTATCGACTCTCTAAACTTGCACTATAGGCATGTTGTAAAGACTATTTTTGAACTAATTAGATGATATCAGGGGTATTATCTTCTTAACTTCCTAAAAATATTTACAACACCTTTCTATTGGCCTCTTGTATTGAAAATTTGGTGAAAAATTACCTATTTTTGCTATTTTTGCCCTAGGGTTTGGCCTAGTTTGCACTCTAAGCATGTTGTGACAAATTTCATGGATTGAGGTGACTGATATAATCAATATTATTTTCTTAACCTCATAAAATTCTTTACAACACCCCTTTTGCTAGGTCTTGGAACTAAGAAATCATGAAAAATTGTCTATTTTTGCTATATTTTCACTAGGGTTTGACCTTAAGTGACACTATAAGCATGTTGTGACAGATATTTTGGAATTAAGTGGCTGTTATTAATGATATAATTTGATTTTCATCATCATTTTCCTCACAACACGCTTTGTCATGCTATTTTGCATTGAGATTTGGTGAAAAAAATCGCATGTTTTAGCATATTTTCACTATATTTGGACTTGTCGTCATCTTAGATTTGTATCAAGAAGTGTGTTGTGAAAGATATTATTGATGTATTGGATTGATATCAGACATATAATTTTCTTCCCCTAATCAATTTCCTTACAACACCTTTTCTTTCATACATTTGCATTGAAAAAGTACAAAAAATCAAGCATTTTAGGTCATTTTTGCATATAGTTTTGCACTTGTCTTTTGCATCAAATTTTTTTAAAAAAAATTTAAAATCTGATTTTGCATCTCATTGTGGCATCTTCATGTTATTCATCTCTGAAATCTTTGCATGATTACATCCTAGATTTTGAAAATTTGTCTAATTTCACTAATGAGAATCCTCATGTTCTAGAGCATGTAGCTTCTACAAGTGGTATTGATGCTTTTATATGTTCTACATATGAGCTGCAATTACTTTGTAATACACATGATTTTAATAGCTTCAAACTATTCATAGGAGCATATCCTTTGATATTAGAAGATTTAACTAAATTCATCTCTAGGAACACTCATGAGAAAGTTGAGAATGAAAAGCCTTTTTCCGCCACAGAGTATGATGATGGTGATGATGTACCTTCCTCTCATCCAAATTCTCTCCCTGACCAAGATGTAGTATTAGTGGATGAGAAAATGTCTCTCACATTAAATCCTTTAGGGATGGATGTTGGGTGCAATCAAGAGGGAAATAGTGTCAATTCAATATTCATAAATAGGTTTTGTAGCAATATTCCTAAAATGGTTATGCGGGGGGCACCTAATGCACCTTCTTGCTTAAAATCAGTGATTACAGTTCAAGGTGTTCAAAATGTGTTACAACAACTAGACCACAATGTGATTGCTCACACATACAACACCTGTAATAACAAGCAAAGTAACCAAGCACCGCATGTGCCTGTCTCTCTTCCATGTTCTCAACCTATGCTCCCTCCACCACCTCATCTTACTCATAAAAGTGGTCAAGAGTATGATCTTGTCAAACAGCTTCATGCTACTTTGGCTAAGATCTCTCTTTGGGATTTAATAGAAACATTGCCTACATACCATGGAATTCTCCAAAAAGCTTTGCAAAAGGTGATTGTCCCACCTATTGCTAAGCCTAATGATGTAGCAGCCATATTGGATAGTATGCATGTGACAAAATATGATATTATTTTTCAACCACATGAATTACCGTCAATTGAAGTTCAAAACCAATATGATCCACTTATAATCTCTATCATAATAAATAAAACATTGGTAAAACAAGTTATGATTGACAATGGATCGGCTCTTAATGTTTGTAGCATGGACCTACTACATAAAATCAAGGTTAACACATCACAAATCACACCAAATGGCATTAACATTTGTGGCTTTGATAATGTTGGACGACAATCCATGGGCACTATAACTCTACCTATACAAGTAGGATCTGTGCTTGTGCCTACTCTGATTTATGTCATGCCTTGTTCTTTATCTTACAACATGATTCTTGGTAGACCTTGGATTCATGCATTGGGGGCATTTCCTTCCACCTTGCATTGTTTAATCAAATTTATATTCAAAGGTAAACTTCATACTATTCATGCTGATCCTAAACTAGATAACTGCTTACACATTGAAAAGAAAAACCAGTTTACAACCATATGAGCTTAAACAATTTATGAGCCGGTTCATCAATGCCTCTAGCCACGAATAATGTTATGCAAGACTCTCAACCATTGAATGCACTTGTTGGTGATGATTGGGATTCATTAGATTTTAATCCTTGCAGTATAGGGGAATATAAAATTAATAGCCTTGACACATCAAAAGTAGCATTGATCTCACCTAAGAAATCTTTTGAAGCACCTAAGAAACCTAAAGTCCCCCTGGTAGAAAATAAAAACAATACTCTCACTTATACCACAAATTACGAGACCTATGAGGCTTCACCATCTTCTAAGGAAATGACATTCCTTTATGGTCAAGGATCTAAAATCCTCTATAACAATTGTGAATATGTAGGTTAGGGATGTGGTGTAAATCAACAAGGGATTCGAGTGCCTATAGAATTAGTTTCAACACATTACTCAAGCGGCATTAGATATAATCCTTTTAAAGAAAAGAAAGCCTCCCGTCATCCTACACTTAATGTTAATTCAACAAAATCAAAACAAAATGATAGATATCTTAGATATGTATGTTCTTAATGATGGTACCCTAACAGGTAAGTATCTCTAACCCTTTATCTCTCTCGTGATGTGCTTCCCCCATGATGTGTTATGTGTTGTTTAGGCCTCTTGGGATGACCCTTGATTCTCTTGTAAGGTCTAGGATACCAGGAGACCACCTCTATTGTGACCTTGTTCTAGTTGTATCATCATTCTTCTATATTGCCTCTCTCTGATTTCATTGTTGTGTGTTGTGTCTTATGGACATAGTGTTGCAGTTGGTGACTTGGGAGCACCCTCCTATGTGATTATCCCTCAGACACTTGTTTCTCCTCTCTTATTTATTGTTTCCCTTCCTCTAGTGTTTCCATCTAGCAGGCGGATGACGAAAAACATTTATACTGATGCAGACCTAGCATCCCTTTCACGAACAATCAAAAATTGGACTTAGTTCCTAATATGACGATGGGGTTGTATATCTTATCTAATGCTTGGCTAGTGGAAGCACTTGTGCTTCCCGCGTAGTGAATTTGATGGTGTTTTATCTCATTTACAAATCATAACAATACTGCTGCTCCGTGCACTTTGTCTACCTTGAATCTTGCATACCTCAGATTTCATATGCATTGATCTTATTGTTTTTATGTGGACACTAACATGTTTCTTGCAGGGATGTGTTTGTGGGAACATTTGGTGATTGTAAAGTACATGTCACCTCTGGGGGGCATGGGCTTTGCAAAAGTCTATGTTCCCTTGTCTGTTTTCTTCCTACCTTAATGTGCTTGATATCGATGCATGATATCAACCACCTTAAGGTGGGGGCATATATAAGGTAAGTTATCTATTTTAGATGCTAGTAAAGTGTGTTTGAACAATCTTCAAATCTGTTTCATGCACCTCCTTTTCACCGTAAGGTGTCTCCGTGATGCGAGTGGGGTTGTATGCCATGCTTCCTTTTCACTGTAAGGCGTCTCTGTGATGCGGGTGGGGTTGCATTTTTAAAAGTCCTCTGCGGAGGCAGGGAGCAGTTCTGTGACTAACTCAACCCTTAAGCATGTCTTTAATGATTGTTGTGGTGAAGCTCAATCATCGGTGTGTGCATGTAATGTGCCTGAGATGGTGTTGAACCTAGAAATAGGAACACTCCATCGCTTGTCTACCGTGTTTTCTCCATGTCTTCAAAGTGTGTGTGTTTGGTGTGCTTTCTTTGTTTAACATGTTTGTTGCCCCATATGCAGTTTAAAGACCTACATGATGAGTGCATCCTACATTTTGGGAGGTTTTGTATGTCTTGCATGTGTGTTTCCCCATATATGTAGTACATCCTGCATTATGGGAGGTTTGTTTACTTTCCTGTACTTGCATTTGTATTTCATATATATGAGAAAAAGAAAAGAAAAGAAATCATTCCTGTCTTCCATGCATTAATGTGTCTTTTTTGCATTTAATGTATTCTCTGTGTTTTGCATGACTATAACTGTATTCTCCATGTTTTGTGTGCCTATCATTGTCTTTAATGTGCTTGGTGTACATCTTCTCCATGCTTGGTGTGTTTACCATGTTTGTTGACCGTACTTTAATGCATGTATTGGCCTTGCATTTATACATACATTAAAGTGGGGGCTAAATGTAATGTCAAAAAATACCCCCTTGGGAGCTTTTCTCTCAAAAGGTTTAGCTCCTAGGTCTTTAGTGTGCATTTAGGACATCTTGCATCATAATTCAACATCCCGATGGAATGAACCCTGGGTATCATGACAAATGGGGCCTAGGGGGACCCCTTGAACCTAAGCCTGTCCAAAATAAGGGGGCAGGACTTGGGCACCCGTGCCCTAGTCCTACCCTATTTTGGGTCAGCCCCAAATTTCTAGTGTCAGTTTATGACTGTTATTTGGTCCCTAGGCTGACACGGTAAGTTTGAATTTATGAAATCTTGGTGGGAGTGTTTGTAGTTGCATATATAAGCATGTTTAGGCATTCATTTGTAAACTAGATGATTACTAGAAAACTATTGCATTCTAAAGGTGATTTAAAGCTTTCATTGTGTTGCAAGAGCAGATTTGTATTGTCTATGTGTTTGTGTTTGCAAATTTGAGCATCTATCTCCTCATGGAATGAAGAGCTTCTTCCTCCCATGAGATCTTCACTACAAGGTTGTAGGAATCAAAGGCAACACTGAGAGGGGGGGTGAATCAGTGTTGTGTGAATTTTCAAAACCTTTGTTTAAACTTCAACTTTTAGAGCTCAAAAGAAAGATACCATTGATTTGTACAATGCACATGACTGTGAATACAGAAAAAGAACAAAACTTCATAAGTAAATCAAACACACAAAGATGATCAATATGAATCATGACACAATATATGCACGAGTGGAAAACCCTCTAGGGGTAGAAAAACCACTCCAGAACTACCTCGCTGGCTTAAATGAAAAATCTTCTTACAAATGTCTCACTGACATATACAGAGGTCTCACTGACCACAAGCCTCATAGGCATACTGTGCCTCACTGGCAAACACAATCACTATAAACAAAACATCAAACTTTGTGTGCAAGACATGATTGCTGTTCAATCAGATTTGCACCATTGTATACAACCTTATACCTCCTATTTGATTTTCAAATCAAGACCATATTCTTTTGCATACTTCTGCAAACAAGCTCCATATACAAATCTCTATAAACAACTTTCTCTGCAAATTAATCATGTATTCTGATCCATTCAACAACACTGCATATCAATCTTGTATTCTATTCCATTCAACAACACTGCATATCAATCCTGTATTCTGATATGCTTAACAACACTACCTTACTCTGTATGTTTCATCTCTATCTTACAAGTTACCCAATCAATGCACCTGAAAAACTATTATATACAAATTGGATGTCTTTTCACCTTTCACATTCTGCACAGTCATTTGCTCTCACTGAAGATCATTTTGTCCTTTCATCTTCACTTTTTAATGTCTTCAAAAAAAAACAATGCATCTTATATATTGTCACTTGCAAAAATAAAAGAACATATATCTAATCCAAAACCTTTCACATTCTTTAGATTCACAAAACCAAAAAAAACCATTTATATTTCCTTTTAAAGATGAAAGAATATCTTTTCATATTTGAGATCCTTCATTTCAATTTCTTCATCTCCCTGCAAATAAACTCTTTATCATCACAAAATATTAACAACCAACTTCAATACATTATTTCCTTCCTGATTCATAAAATAGAATTCTTTATTTTCTTACAGGACAAATCTTCTCCATGAAAATCTTTTCAATACCTGCATAAAACCATCTAAAAATAGGATCATATAATATCAAACCCTATTGAAAAACTCTTCATATTCTTTGCTCATATCTACAATCTCTGCATGATGTTTCATATCCTCCAAAACACAAAACCCTTGCAAATTTCTTCAAACAAATCTTTCATTATCCTCTTCAATAAATCTCATTTTCTCTGCAAAGAACTTCTTCAAAAAAATCCTAGCCAATGTCTTCAAGATATTCTTCATTTTAAGAAAAAATCTCCAATTCTCCATCAATATTTGCCTTAAAAAAAAAATCTCCTTAAAATCATCTCTTGGAGTTGATAAATTAAAAATTTCTAATTTTAAAAAATCTTATCACCATAAAGAAAGAAATTGATATCTTTCTTTTAAAAATAAAAATCTCCATTTAAAAAGTTTAAATGTGGTATGGGCCGACCACATTTTAAACAAAGTTTCTAAAGAAAAACTTAAAGTCATAAAAGGCATGGGGATCGGCCTTTTTAGAAACATTAACACATATAGCAAGCTCTTTCTAAAAAAGGCATATGGAGACCTCTATTGCATCGGGCTAAAACTAGTTTTGTTTTCTTTAAAACATTTCAATGTTTATATTCTCGCTCAAACATATTAACCGATGACCGGTCTTCCACGTTACCATTGTCAAGGGGGCCAGTTTGCACATGATGTAAGATCCCTCCTGCAGGTCATGTTTAGTGAAATGACCTTCTATCACAGGTCGATGTGAATTTAAAATATAAAGTATAACTTATCATTGCAAGGGCAGAGAAAGACATGAAAATAGGACTTTTAAACTCTACAAACTTTGAGCTTATAAATAAAAATAATATCTTCAATAAAAAATAATTCCAATCTTGTTATGAGCTACAACAAGAACTAAACAACCTTGTTCCTCTGCATGAACAACACTGATAATGAATCTTCTTAGCACATAAGTCATAACCATCATGGATCCAAAGAAGCATGGTGAACACAATGATTTGATTAGGACATGAACACCAAAAAAGACCAAATGAAATCATTAATATGAACATTGCAAACATTTGAATACCAACAACTGATATCATCAACCTTGTCAAGAACCAACACATTGCAAACCTTTGAATACCAACAACTGATATCTGCATCTGTAAACTCAGTGGTATGACAACTCCTGTGATCACTTCTATCAATCCTTGATATAGAGTATGCCAGACAACATGATGAAGGCTACTGAGATCAAATTACCAAGTCACTACCACTACAAGTCATCTGTAAAGAACACACAAGATGATGTACTCTTGATGATGTATTCCTGCAACTTCCTGATGATGCACTCCTGCAACAACACACAAGATGATGTACTCCTGATAATGCAAGAACAAACCTATGAAGTATAGAGCCATTCTCTACATCTGCAAGACACATATGATGTGATCATCACAAGACATTAAGGATTTCAAACAACCAATACATTGTCTCTGCATTAAATCTCTCGCACTTGAAGACATCCTGAAATATGACATGAGGACTAAACACCTTTTTGCAATCAATGACAACCTGTCACCATCAATCTCCCCCTTTGTCATTGATGGCAAAACCAAATGATGCATATTTTTCTTTCTCCCCCTTTTTGACATCGGATGACAAAGACTATTATCTCCCCCTGAGAACAACTCCACTTAAAAGATGTTATAGCTTGATAATTGCAATCACCCTGCAATATGAGAACTTTGAAAACATAAACTTTTGTTATCTTTGAACCACTTACCAAAATCTTTGAAGCCATTTGTCTTTCATGAAACTTACATCTGATGACAATACCACTGTGAAGATGAAGACTGACACACTCCTTCCTGATAACATCACAAACTTTCAAAACAAACAGTTCTTCTTCAATCAACAACCTTTTTGACCTGAAATAACAAATCTCCAAGATCTTCCATGTATTTAAAGATCACAAACAAATTACTACTCAGAAATACCATTGGTAAACACTGACAAGACTAACCAACATAACTCAACTCAACTCAACACTTATCCACTTCCTGAATTAGTCCTGAAGCAACATATCAACTTGAAGTATACCATCCATTTACTGACAGTCAACCTTCTGAACACTTTTGCAAAGAAAATCATAAACATACCAATACTCTTTGATGAACAATTTTGCAGGCAATAAAACATGTAGACCCCTCATCACACAGATGCCAAGATGACCATTTTTGATAAGACCTTTACTTGCCTCCAATTTGAAGAAAAACAAGATTCACCATCAATGTCATAAGAGACTCTGGATTGTCATAACTTGAAGCTCATACTTGAAATCACCACACAATTTGAACAAACCTTTCTAAACCAAATTAATGAGAAAGACACTATCTTCAAATCACCTGAAAGCTCCAAGGTACATGTCATAAAACATAACTCAACAAAGTAATAGATATAATCATCAAACTGATTTCCTGATATGAACTATCATCCTGCATATTTTGACACCTTTTCTTGATAGACCATCTTGCTGTTCCTGCACATATTATACTGTCAAATCTGATATACAACATTGGCAAAAACTAATATATACATAGCCATATCTGAAACATACTGAAATCAACAAGAACTCTTGCCTCTTGACTTCATCATTCAAAACAAGATATTATTGCAACAACACTTTCCAAAATAATTTGGATTGCAATACCATGATAATTCAACCTTTGTAATCAACAACATGATCAAGAACAATTTGTGCATTTTGAAATCCTGAAATATTTTTTCAAAACCTTGAAATCATAATAAGCCAATGAACACCTGTATCACTGACAACACTGTCATACACTGAAACTCAAAAACATCAGAAACATTATCAAGTAAGCATGATAAACAAAACAAGTTCATCACATAGATAAACATCAACTGATCCTCCTGTAACTTCTTGGGGATAAAAAAATAGAACAAGAACAACTCCCCCTCACATTATGCTATCTATTATGCAACAGATGAAATGACTTGTGCAAGATGCACAAGCTTAGTATTTGACTTCTCTTGACTATATTTCTGCTTCCAAATCTTAACAGGCTCTTTCTTCCTCCAAACTTTTTCTATCTTTTTCTTTTCCCAACCTTTCAAATTAGGTGGAGCTCTCCTGCAACTATGTGCTTTATGACCAAGAGAGTTGCAATTATAACAAACTATGTCAAAATCATAATCAAATGAATGATAGTACCTTTGAGTACTCATATTAAACTTCCATGAAGGATCATACCTTCTATGCACTTTGCAATTACTTTGTATGTGTCCAACATTATTGCACTTGTAACAAATAATGTCAGTATTCCTTCTGCAAACAATTGCTTTGTGTCCAAACTGATTACAAGTATAACAATAACCACTAAAAGAATAATTATATCTGTACATGTATGCTTGTCTTACAGGAGCATTTCTTCTGAAATTTCTTCTCAGCTTCACACTTCTTTTTAACTTCAGGAGCAGCAGCATGACTTAAATCAATTTTTCTTCTTGGAATTTCTCTAGATTTGGAGCATTCTCCTTCTTCAAAAACAAGTCCAGTAGTGTCTTCATATAGTTTTTGTTTATCAAGCATCTTATGCAAATTATTTGAACTTTCTTCAAACACTTGATATTTCTTAGATAAAACCTTGAGACCATCACACTCTTTTCTCAGATTAATAATTTCACCCTCCAATTTTAGATTTTCAATCCTTGAAACTTCAAGGTTAGAAATTTAGCCATCAGCTATCCTCTTAGCTTCTTCAATTTCTGTCTTCAATCTAGCAATTAGTTTGTTTGAATCATCAATATATGTCTTTAAACTAATAATTTGACATTCGGCCTCTTCAAGATCTGTAGATACAATTTCAAGTTCTGAAAGTGTATTGACTTTAGATTCTCTTTCTTGTTGCAAGAGCAAATTTAGTTTCTGATTCTCTCTCTTATACTTCTTGAGCTCACTCAGAGCATATATAAGCTCTCCTTCCATATCAATCTCATAATCTTCTTCATCATATCCTTGATCACAATCTTCTTCTGAATCTGATTGGGTTTGAATTTTAATCCCTTCATTTGAAAGTTGCCTTTCATGATCATTTTCATTAAATACCAAACTGTCTTCTTCTTTATGATTACCTTTGTAAATTCTTATCAGTTCTTTCCAGATATCCTGGGCTGTTTCACACTGCACAACCTTACAAGATATATTATTAGATAAACCAGATAAAATAACTTTCTTGGCTATATGATTGCATTTAAGAGCCTCTTTGCTATTTGAAGAATTACCTTTTTCAACTGACATTAAAACATCATATCCTAAGGAGGATAAATACACTTGCATTCTAACATACCAAACTAAAAATTTTGAACCATCAAACTGAGGAACATCTGAAAATTTTTCTTCTAAGACAATATCAGATTCAACTTGGAGAACATCTTTATCAACTAACTTTATATCAACATCTGGATTTGATATGGATGATTTCTTTTGTGTCTTTTCACCAGAAAGAATCTTAACATTTCTCATGTTCTTAATTCTCTTGCACTTACCCATTGAACTCCACACACAGGACCTACCCAAGCTGATTAAGTTGCAGAAGGGAACCTAGCTCTGATACCATTTGTAGGAATCAAGGGCAACACTGAGAGGGGGGGTGAATCAGTGTTGTGTGAATTTTCAAAACCTTTGTTTAAACTTCAACTTTTAGAGCTCAAAAGAAAGATACCATTGATTTGTACAATGCACATGACTGTGAATACAGAAAAAGAACAAAACTTCATAAGTAAATCAAACACATACAAAGATGATCAATATGAATCATGACACAATATATGCATGAGTGGAAAACCCTCTAGGGGTAGAAAAACCACTCCAGAACTGCCTCGCTGGCTTAAATGAAAAATCTTCTTACAAATGTCTCACTGACATATACAGAGGTCTCACTGACCACAAGCCTCATAGGCATACTGTGCCTCACTGGCAAACACAATCACTATAAACAAAACATCAAACTTTGTGTGCAAGACATGATTGCTGTTCAATCAGATTTGCACCATTGTATACAACCTTATACCTCCTGTTTGATTTTCAAATCAAGACCATTTTCTTTTGCATACTTCTGCAAACAAGCTCCATATACAAATATCTATAAACAACTTTCTCTGCAAATTAATCATGTATTCTGATCCATTCAACAACATTGCATATCAATCTTGTATTCTATTCCATTCAACAACACTGCATATCAATCTTGTATTCTATTCCATTCAACAACACTGCATATCAATCCTGTATTCTGATATGCTTAACAACACTACCTTACTCTGTATGTTTCATCTCTGTCTTACAAGTTACCCAATCAATGCACCTGAAAAACTATTATATACAAATTGGATGTCTTTTCACCTTTCACATTCTGTACAGTCATTTGCTCTCACTGAAGATCATTTTGTCCTTTCATCTTCACTTTTTAATGTCTTCAAAAAAAAAACAATGCATCTTATATATTGTCACCTGCAAAAATAAAAGAACATATATCTAATCCAAAACCTTTCACATTCTTCAGATTCACGAAACCAAAAAAAACCATTTATATTTCCTTTTAAAGATGAAAGAATATCTTTTCATATTTGAGATCCTTCATTTCAATTTCTTCATCTCCCTGCAAATAAACTCTTTATCATCAAAAAATATTAACAACCAACTTCAATACATTATTTCCTTCCTGATTCATAAAATAGAATTCTTTATTTTCTTACAGGACAAATCTTCTCCATGAAAACCTTTTCAATACCTACATAAAACCATCTAAAAATAGGATCATATAATATCAAACCCTATTGAAAAACTCTTCATATTCTCTGCTCATATCTACAATCTCTTCATGATGTTTCATATCCCCCAAAACACAAAACCCTTGCAAATTTCTTCAAACAAATTTTTCATTATCCTCTTCAATAAATCTCATTTTCTCTGCAAAGAACTTCTTCAAAAAAATCCTAGCCAATGTCTTCAAGATATTCTTCATTTTAAAAAAAAATCTCCAATTCTCCATCAATATTTGCCTTCAAAAAAAAATCTCCTTAAAATCATCTCTTGGAGTTGATAAATTAAAAATTTCTAATTTTAAAAAATCTTATCACCATAAAGAAAGAAATTGATATCTTTCTTTTAAAAATAAAAATCTCCATTTAAAAAGTTTAAATGTGGTATGGGCCGACCACATTTTAAACAAAGTTTCTAAAGAAAAACTTAAAGTCATAAAAGGCATGGGGATTGGCCTTTTTAGAAACATTAACACATATAGCAAGCTCTTTCTAAAAAAGGCATATGGAGACCTCTATTGCATCGGGCTAAAACTAGTTTTGTTTTCTTTAAAACATTTCAATGTTTATATTCCCGCTCAAACATATTAACCGATGGCCGGTCTTCCACGTTACCATTGTCAAGGGGGCCAGTTTGCACATGATGTAAGATCCCTCCTGCAGGTCATGTTTAGTGAAATGACCTTCTATCACAGGTCGATGTGAATTTAAAATATAAAGTATAACTTATCATTGCAAGGGCAGAGAAAGACATGAAAATAGGACTTTTAAACTCCTTTACAAACTTTGAGCTTATAAATAAAAATAATATCTTCAATAAAAAATAATTCCAATCTTGTTATGAGCTACAACAAGAACTAAACAACCTTGTTCCTCTGCATGAACAACACTGATAATGAATCTTCTTAGCACATAAGTCATAACCATCATGGATCCAAAGAAGCATGGTGAACACAATGATTTGATTAGGACATGAACACCAAAAAAGACCAAATGAAATCATTAATATGAACATTGCAAACCTTTGAATACCAACAACTGATATCATCAACCTTGTCAAGAACCAACACATTGCAAACCTTTGAATACCAACAACTGATATCTGCATCTATAAACTCAGTGGTATGACAACTCCTGTGATCACTTCTATCAATCCTTGATATAGAGTATGCCAGACAACATGATGAAGGCTACTGAGATCAAATTACCAAGTCACTACCACTACAAGTCATTTGTAAAGAACACACAAGATGATGTACTCTTGATGATGTATTCCTGCAACTTCCTGATGATGCACTCCTGCAACAACACACAAGATGATGTACTCCTGATAATGTAAGAACAAACCTATGAAGTATAGAGCCATTCTCTACATCTGCAAGACACATATGATGTGATCATCACAAGACATTAAGGATTTCAAACAACCAATACATTGTCTCTGCATTAAATCTCTCCCACTTGAAGACATCCTGAAATATGACATGAGGACCAAACACCTTTTTGTCATCAATGACAACCTGTCACCATCAAAGGTGACATCTATTGTGATTATTGAGCATTTATCATTTGGTTCTTGCCTCTGCCTCCCAAGGTACGCACTCTCTATCTGACAATGGTGTTCAGAAGGCTTGAATGTCTCTCCGGGGCTTGACCGAGGCAAGCCTCTAAACACCACAACCCCCTCCCAAAGTTTTCATGATTGCAGGTTACAGGTTGGAGTGGCAGACAAAGTGAAGTTGTAGGAGGGTACAACATAGTGTCAAAATTGTAGATAAGTGAAACAAATAGCTACCTTGACTTGGGCACCTTCTCATTAGTCCTTAATGTTTCACAATAGGAAAATCTCTGGTACATCAGATACAGGTTGCAAACCTTGTTTCTAGATCTTGACAAAAATAGAGCCTTGGACTTGGGCATCCACTCTTTAGTCCCTGACTTTTCTGCCTTTGGACCCCAAAAAATAGGTGCATAGTTATTTGATATTTTACATCTTTCTGTAGAAGCATTTTCCATAATTCATCTGTTTACTGTTGTATTTGCATAATTAGGGTTTTAAGGTACAATTGAGCATAAGAGAAGGAATTTGACAATCAAATCATAAAAATCTAAGTTTCCCTACATCTCAATAGTGACCTAGGGTATGATAGTACATTACAACTTGACCCTAGGTCCTTGAATGTAAGGGTGAAAGGAGGGTAGACACTAAAACTATCAAAAACCTAACATCCAAATTTTACCCTTTACAATATATAATGTGGAGCTCCCCTCCGAGAGCTGTTCCCTTGAAGCTAATGGATGTGGTATTGTAGGTGAAGATTGTACCCCTACAGGTTGTACCAATGGTGGTGGTCCCATCACTAATCCCCTTGATCTCTTGGAGGAGGAGGCCCCTGACTGACTTCATGTATCAAAACTAGGCTATCACTATTCTGTAGGCACCATGCTTTGATACAACCCTTGGTAGCACTCTACCTCCTGAGTAACTCGCACCACATCCCACTGTACATGCACCAACTCTAACACTAGCACCATAGTAGGTTGGTCCACTCCTATCATAGCTCACACAGAGTCTCTCTCCTACCTATACCATAGTATATGTGTCTATGCTTTAAGTCTCAAGGCCATTGTTGCATCTCTCTTTGCCAAAAATCATGTCAACTAACCATCTATGGGTGTCTATGCCTATAGTGCCTCTCTAGCCTCATCTCGCTCCTGTCAAAGCCTTACTGCAACAAACTCTACATGTTGTCACCAATGTATCTTGACATCTATCTTAGATGTCATATGTTGAAGTAGCCCCTGTAGTCTCTCGAGATTTGATTACAGAGCATCCCACTCTGATAAGGCTCTGGCTAGATGCACCCCATATCCTCCTTCTCATCCTATATCCCCATCTCCTCATCCTATCTCACCTCCTACTCCTATCTCCCTACCTCATCCTCCTCTTACCTAATCTCCCCATCCATTTGCTCCTCCATTGGTGCCTCCTCCATATCCACGTCTGGTGCGTCTCCCACTACTACCTCTACTACCACCACCTCCTCCACCCTTTGTCGCTACCTCCATGCTCTCCTTGGCTCTACAATTATACCCCTAGCACCAAGCTCCCCTCTTGGCCTCTATCTCTTTGCCACCTCACTAGGTACCATCAATCGTAATGGCCTGTGTGTTAGCCACCATGCATCATACTCTAGGGTTTAGTTGGATCCGCCCCCATGCCACTAGATCCCACTACACTATTGCAAGGGACTTAAAATCTACTAAATCTATATCCATAACAATCAAAAGTCCCCACTTTACCACCTCTCACTGTGTATGTATGCTCAAAATCGTGACCTCAGTTGCCTGGGGCTGTCGAGTCAGATTTTGGCATGCATACGGACCCTTCCCTCCTTGCCATGAGGTGAACCGCCACATCACTCTTTTTCTTGTGGAAATAGCTAGTGAAGAGGAGGTAGGACACGGGGGTGGTTTGGTTCGTTGGAGAGCTGGACTTCGTGGAGAGGGGTTAGCATGTCTTAGGGCCTTTGTTGTTGTGTGCTGATGTAGATGTTTCATTTAATGATTGTTATTGTAGAGATTACCGTATGACCTAAAGGGTCACTAGTTACTCTTCTTCTGTAAGGGTTTCAGATGTTCCACCTATGTGTGGGTAAGCTGTTATTTTCATTGATGGTTTGTTCTCATTGATGTTCTCTTTCAAATTGTTGGATGATTGCTTGTTGTATTTGAAGTTGTCTAAATGCTTCTAGTTGTTGTAAGACAAATGGATCTTACTGTGGTCATAGATGGATTTCTTCTATTTAATTGAGGATTTCCCTCACCCACTCACCTCTTAATCTTGGGCACATTCGTGAGCCAAGACAAGAAATTGGTGTATGTGGACTAACCTTGACTAGACTTCAGGTTTTGACTTGACCTAAGATTTAGTTGTGTGTTGACTTTTGTTAACCTAGTGATGGTATCAAGGGTTTTGAATAGTTAACTATGGTAGAGCTTGTGATGGTATCAAGGGCTTGTGATTTAGCTAAGTGCCTAATGTTTTTGTTCTTTTCTTGATATTTTATGAATGCAACTATATGAAATGCAAAACTTGTTTTTGTGCTTTTTTGGTATTTTTGGAAATAAAAGATGCTTTTTAATCTAAGAAAATATGAATGCAACTGGAATGAATTTTACCTAATGCAATTATTCTATGTTTTTGGGGTTTTGAATGTTTTGAAATGATTTAATCTAGAAAAGGAAATTGCAAGTAAATGAATTAAACTATGAATGGAAATTACTTCTAGAAGGCTAGATCTGATTATTCTATCAAGGAAAAAGCAATAAATTACTAATCCCAAGAGTATTTTCAATTTTCTAATTACTACAATTAACAAAAAGCATAGAGGAACCTGAAATAAAGAAGACTTGTGAGCCTCCACTACCCACAGAGATCCTTGATGGTAACCTTGTATCCTCTTGAACTAGCGGGAAGACCTCTTGGCGACAAGACAACACAAAGAAGTGAAAGAAGCTTTAGAAGCTTTGAGAAATGAGCTCAATGAGAGCTATTGATGGCCACGATGGCTTGATTGAAGCAGTGTAAGGATGATAGAAGAGCTTTATGTGAAAGCTTGATGAACAATGAACAAATAAAAGGCACCTTCATCCTATGTGAGCATGAGAATTCTAATTGGAGAGAAAAAACCTAGCAAGAACTATGTGCACAATGAATTTTTCTCCGTGGAAGAGATTTGAAGCTATGCAACAATGAAAGCTTTGAAGCTTTGGAAAACTAAAGAAAGAAATGAAGAAAGAGGCTCAAAGGCCTATGAAGAAGCTTGAAAAAGCTTGTGAAGATGAGAAGAGTATTCTCCAGCTTGCTCAACTTGGAAAATGATGAAGAGGTGAGGGGTATTTATAGGTTAGAAGAAGTCATGAAAGGTGGAATTGATTGAGAAGTTAACTCAATTTGATTAAAGAGTTAACAGGCTTGATTGAGGAGTTAATTGGATTGATTACTCAGTAAACTCATTTGATTAGGTAGTGATGAAGCAATTGTTGTGTTTGTTGTCCTTGATGGCAAAACACAAACAATGTATGATGGAAAAACATTAATGACAAAGGACAGTGGATGGAGCTTCATGACAAGTTTTGGTGTTAATGTTTGTTTAATGTCAAGAAGGTTCCTATTGGTAGAACTAGGATGTTGAGGATGTGGTAAGATATGCTCATGTTGGCAAGATGTCTTCATGTTTGTCTTAGGATGGTCTCAAAATACTCTTGATCACAGTGGTGATACTTCTATGCTTCATATTGATGCTCTCAATATGATCTCAATGCTTGGTTTGATGTTGATATGGTTCAATGCTCTCAATGCATATGGCAGAGTTTTCTTGTGATAGATGTATGAAGAGTTGTTTCATGATAGAGGTATCTCTTTGAAGTCTTTGTGGACTATGCAGAGTCATCACTATTCAATTTGATGGGTCTAAGATGTATAACTTTTCATTTATCCTATTAGGGTTTGTGTTGTAAGAGACTAAGGAGTCAAAAACCCTAAATTGAAGTTCTTAAAGCTCATCATAAAAAGCCCTAGGTTCCTTGTCATTGCTTTATGTTTGTTTTTAGATTGACTTACTGGACTAGTTAGAACATAACTTAAGTTATGTTTCAAGGGCTTTACAACGTTAGTTGACTAGCCCCAACTTCCTAGGACTACCAATTACTACAGGTCTTCAAAGACTCATGAGCACCAACTTAAATTGAATGACAAAGATTTAATATCTTCAATGACATGAAACTTGATCTGGTGGATGCCTTTTAAACTACTTTTTGAAGTTCAATGGTCACACCTTCTTTCTAAATTTGACGTGTAGAGGATTATAAAAGGCTTAAAAACTGATTTTTGTAACTTAATTTCACATGCAGAGTGTCAAGGAAATTAGTTCTGAGATTTGTTTGATGTGTCTAGAGTTTTTGATCATTGATATGGAAGGTTGATTGGTATACCTACATTCTAATATGATAATTGACCAGTTTTGTGCAGGATAACATGGTATTTGCAGCATGTGAAATATTGAAGACTTGTTAATGTTTATGGAATGTAAGAAAGGAATGTGAAGTTGTTTATAGTTGATCAGACAAATGTATTGCTTCTCATAGAGAGTTACACATGTTTCAAAGATTAACATAGGGTTGTAAAGTTTGTGATTGAAAAGATTTTGTTGAAGTGAAAAACAAAAGGAGATATAAGGTTTTGCTATATAGAGAAATAGAGTTTTCCTCTGTATATTTTTATATTCAAATGTGTACCCTTGGAGTTGGTGCTTCTAAATGTATTAGGGGTTGGTGCTCCTTGAAGTAGGTGCTTCTAAACAAAGTAGCTAGTGAGGCTTTGTAATAAGTGGGATTTTGTTAAGCCAGTGAGGCAATTTTTTTTGAGTGATTTTTCATCCCTATTAGGGTTTTCTACTCTTCAAAATCTATGTTATGTCTCCTTTTGATGGTTTATTATGTTGTACTTATTTGATCATCCCTGTTCAAGTTTTATATCCTAAATTGCACATCTTTGTGACTATATTTTCAATAAGGTTCTTTGTATAAATCCATTGATGGATTTTTTTTAAAATGTTAAGGTTTTTAGACCACTAATTCACCCCCCTGTTAGTGGTCATGTACTCCAACAAGTGGTATAAGAGCATAGGTTCCCTGTAGAAGCCTAACAAGCTTGGGTAGGTCCTGTAAGTGGAGTACTAGTCATGATCAAGAAGGTTTTTCTACATACAGAGCACCTTTATTTGATGGGTCTAATTATGCCTTTTGAAAGTTCAAAATGGAGTCCTACTTATCTTCCCTAGGGTATGATGTTTGGGCTGCTATAGAAAATGAGTATAAAGAAATAAAACCTCCTTCAACTCCTGATGAAAAGGAGGCCTACGACAATAATGCTAAGGCCAAGAATGCAATCTGTTGTGGTTTGTCTAATGAGATTCTTGTCAAAAATTATGGATTGTAAGTCAGCTAAGGCTATTTGGGATAAGTTGTCCAATATTTATTAGGGAGATGAAAAAATCAAAGAAGCTAAGTTACAATATTACAGAACTAAGTTTGAAAGTCTCAAAATGAATGATGATGAGAAGGTGGCTGATTATCTTCTTAGGGTTCAAGAGGTTGTTAATGCTATTCGGGGTTTAGGTGATAACTTAGAAGAAAAGGCAGTTGTAACCAAGGTTTTAAGGACTAACACCTAAATATGAATCCAAGGTGTCTGCAGTAGAAGAGAGAGATTTGAGTAAAGTGACCTTTGATGAACTTCATGGTACGTTTACTACTTTCAAGATGAGAGTTTGTAATGATATTTCTACAAGTAAAGAAGCTCCTTTTAAGTTAGTCAAAAAGGAAAAGGAAACAAATTTTGATCCAGAGAAATTGAATGACCAAGAGTCCTCCTTTATAAGTAGATTGAAAAAGGGGTCATCAGGAAAATATAAGGGTAAGCTTCCATTTAAATGTTTTGAGTGTGGTAGGATATGTCACTTTGCTGCTAAATGTCCTTACAAAGATTCTAATAGTGATGAAGAAGGAAATAAGAAATAATTCAATTCTAAAAAGAAAAACACCTTCAAAAAGAAGAAAAATCTATTTACAAGAGATGCTGATATAACAGATAGTTGTTTAGAGTCACTTGAAGAAGGAGAGGAAACCTTGTCAATAGTAGTTATAAGTGAAAATCAGAATGATAGGTGTGAGGATCAATCTAAAAATGATGAAGTAGAAGTGGATCTTGAAGGTGAATTGAAGTGTACACTTGGTGAGATCGAAAGGCTAAAAAAGGAGGCAGTTGCTCAAAGAAATAAGTTTCAAAAGGATAATGAAAATCTGATCAGCAAAGTCACTGATTCTGAAAAACTAATTGTAGATCTAAAGTTGAAGCTTCAAGAGAGTAAAAGAGTTCTTGAAGTCACAATCAAGGAGTTAGATGTCAAAGTAAAGGAATGTCATGCTTTAGAAGCTAAAGTTGTAGCCTTGAGAAGAAGACTTGACATGTGTAGAAGCAGTGACAAACTAGAAGACCTTTTGGGAAAATAAAAGGGCTACAAGGACAAAACTAGTCTAGGGTTTGAAGAAGGACAATGCTCACATTCCATTGATCTAAGTCATCATGTTGCTGCTCCTGAGACTGAAGGCAAAAAGAAGATTGAAGCTGAGGTGAAAACCAAAGAAGAGTTTGTCAAAATGCACAATCAAAGAAGAAATCTCAGAAGAACTGCTCCAACAAGGCAAGCATATATGTATAGGTACAATTACACATTTTTTGGTTATTGTTTTACTTGTAATCATTTTGGACACAAAGTAGTTAACTACAGAAGAAGTCAATCTCCTTCAATACAGAATGCTGATCTAGTGTGTTTCAAGTGCAACAATGTTGGTCATACACTAAGAAATTGTAGAATGCATGGAAGATATGATCATGCATGGAATCACAACATAAGTGGTCATAGGATGTCGAAAGGAAACTATCATTCATTTGATTGCAATATCATATGTTAGAAGTGCAACTCTCCTGGGCATAGAGCATATTCTTGTAGAAATGGATTATGGAACCACCTAGACATGCCAAGAAGACAAATACTTTGAGTAAAAGGAAGAAAGAACCTATGAAAGTTTGGAGACTGAAACAAAGTCAAGAAAAGGTAGATCCTAAACTTGTGCATAATGCACAAGTCACATCATCAGTTGCATGAGATGGAGCATGAGGATAGGGGGAGATGCACAATGTCTTATCTCTTAACCCTAAGGAAGTTGTAGGAAACAAGGAGCAAGTGGAGAAGGAATAGATTGTTATCAAATATTTGATAAGGACTTCAATGGTTGTGACATATTTATGACTCATGTTTGATGTAACAGACTTGAATATGTAGCAGATCTTTATTTATTTGTGGTGTAGACTTTCATGATTTGTTTGATATGGTATTCATTTGGTATTTACATCATTGTAGTGTTGTTGTTGATGGTTCAGTTCTTTGGTGTTTTTCTTTTCTATTTGTTGGAACTATACAAGAGAAACTCCTTTGTCACTTGATGACCATTGTATTTGTCATCTCCATAAGTTGCTATGACTCATGCATGAGGTCAGGTGTCTTCATATGTTTGGTGTAGTAGATTGATGATGTTGTACTCATATAAAAGCTCACTTCACTCATATCAGATCATGGTCAAAGTTGAGAGTTGATCTTCATAATATTCAGGTGCTTCATATCAATTCAAGTATGTGCCTCAAGGTTGTGATTTGTGTAAGGTTGACAATGATTTCAATGTTGATCTTTTTCATGGTGTTCATGTCAAAAGGTATGAGTATAGTTATTTTGTTGGTTCATATCAATGATGTTCATTCATGTCTTCAAGCTATGACCCAATGAAGCAAAGGATGTGAAGGGCCTTGTCAAAGGAAGGTAAGAATTCAAAATATTAAAGTATAGCAAAGAGTTCAAGGTAATAAATGTGAGTAGCTCCTAAAATGGAAATATGTGCTTCAAAGAGTTGAAATAGCAAGGTTAATGTAATGTGTTTATTAAATATCAAAAGAAGTCTTGATGATATGTTGATAATTCAAGCATCAAGGCCTCAATCATGTTTGATCCAGGATAGAAAAACTATCATAGTTCATATATCAAGGTTTTACTCCTAGTGCATGGATTAAAGTTGGTTTTAAGATGATGCTCTCCAAGTTGATAAGGATCTTCCTTGGGAATTGGTATTGTCATGAGTTTGTATTTGTAAAGAGCATATATGTTTATGGAAGATTGTGCAGTTGCAAGGTGACAGTCATGGTGTAATACTATCAAAATCAATATATTCAATCATGACAATCATTGCTTCTAACAAAGATTGCTTTGACAGCTTGATAGTGTTTTTTCCTTATGGTTGATGAGCTGTGAGTTAGAGTAATTTTGATTTTTGTGAGTTGTGTTGCAGATGAGCAGTGATAACATTAAATGTTGGTATGATATAATAAATTCTTATCAGTAGTAATGTTAGTTGATTTCTCTCCTCTTGTAACAGTTCTTTGATCCTTGATGACATAGGATAGTGCTTTTCAAAAGAGATATCAGTATGAAAGTGATATTATTATGCTAGTATGGCTGTCTTTGATGATAGTGTTTCAGTGTTGAATAAAAGTGTCAACTCACACAATGTAGATTTGATTGAAAAGGTTTTACAATAAAACACTGTTGACAGGTGACAAATCAGACTCTGCAATCCTAGCAAGCATTCTTATAGTTCCTTGGAACAAGGTGGTTAGTGCAAGTATAAGGACAGAGCAAGGAAAGATGTGTACAAACAAAATAATGACAAGATTTCTTGTTTCATTCTCATCTTCATTAGTGTTGATCAAGAAAAACTAATGAGGGACTGTGATACAGTTGTTTGCATATGACAATGATGGTTATGAGTTTGTCAGTGTTGATATCTTTGGGTATTAGTTGTTGTTGTTGATCAATATACAAGTGAAGTTGATGGTTTAATTAATCTTCATGCTCTTCATTATACTTTGTGATCAATTGAGCAATGGTATCAAATGTTGATGGATAGTCTTCATAAGATCAGTCAAAGCTTCTAGAATTTGAGAAACTATCACCAAGCATGCAGGGGGCAGGCCACAAAATCAAATGGATAGTGGACAATTAGAGTGCAACACTAGACAGTTAGAGGCTATAAAATCAGATTGACAGTGAATAATCATGTCTCAGTATCGTTTTATAAGTTACTTTGTCATTTTTTTAGTCAAAAAGGAATTGATGTTGCATAACTGCATTTATGACAGTGAATGAAAAAGGTACTGTACTATGTTGTCTATTGCAAGTATGTGCCTAAATGGTGTTGTCATTGATGTCAACATATCTGTGTCGTCATTGGTGCCAACTATGCTTCTATCTTGTTGTCTATTTGTAATGAGTAAGATGCTTTGTATTTACTTATCTAAGCAATCTTGATGTTGAGGATATTGAACAAATTAGCTCCTCCAGTAGAAACAGCGAGTTGCAGTAGGAAGAATGTATTGCATATACAAAAATAGTCCAAAAGAATGCTCCACATTTTCTATAGAATACATATCTTTGTCTGTGGATTGGAAGTTATTTATAAGTCCATATGAAGATGCTGTGTTCCGAGTTTGAGCCTCTGGTATGAATAATTGAGTGAGTTATGTTCACCAGAGTGAAAACAACCTTTTCTATATGTTTGGCAATGACAAGGAGAAAGTGTTATGCTCCGCATTACTCCGCATTGAAGTATTTTGATTTGCGGTTCTAGAGATAAGTCTGAGATAATGTTAAGTATCTTCAACTCCAATGGTTCATGATTTGGTGGTCCACAAGCTATCTATTCCTTATAACAGTGGCTAACAGTGTTGTTCTTGTGCTCCGGTTTGAAGAATCTAATGGGTAAAGTGTTTGGGTATTGTGCGGATGTTTTTGATGACTATAATGTTCTTGTGGATGTCTCCTGATCATGTTCCTACCTTTGGATTGGTCCACAGAGAGAATTTTGGATCATGGTTGAAGAATGCTCTTAGAAGACCTAATGTTCTCACTAGTCTTGGCTGACTTGGTTGATTTCATTAATTGCAGAGAAGTATTGAATATTGTAGAAGTGTGACATGACGTGGATGATTGCATTTGAATCCCAACTAAGGAGAAATGTGATCCATGTACATCTTTACATATTTTCCTTAGTTGATTTTATATTAGGTCCAGACCTATTCTATGTATGTTTGTAATGCCGAACTTGGAGATTATTCCAACAGTTGACGAATGTGTTGCTGACCTTGATGTACATTCCAAGGTTGATGACTTGTATAAAGACTTGTAATTGGTGCAAGGCACCTAGGAGCAGTCTGACACCTCAAGCATTTTTTTATGCATTTTGATAAGCTATGTTTTGTTTTGATTGTATGTGTGGTAATAAGGCTTTAACCATGTTTGTATGGTCCCTTTTGTGTGGTCAAGATGATTGAGGTGACCCTATAAACCTCAATCATGCTTAGTCCACTTGGATCTTTGTTGTGCCAATTAGGCCTAGAAGGTCTAAGGATTGGTTTTTGAGTTTTTTTTGGTTGTTTTAATGTTTTAGTATGTTGGAAGGAGTTTGTTGATCATTTGGACTCCATTGGACGAGCCAAACAAATCAACCTCCTTGTGTTAATGCAAAACATCATAGTTGTCAAAGGTGTTATGTGTTGGGTCGGTTCAAAAACCACTTTGGGCAGTTAAATGCTGTTGTAGAAGTTGGAAACCAACTTGGATGGGTTAATATAGTGGATATCTGACTCCAGTACGGGGGAGGAAGTTTTTGTACGGAATTTGGGCACAAAATTCAAGAAAACTGACTATTTTTCTCTATTTTTCTTGCTGTGTACAAACTGTACAAACTTTTCATGTGTGCAAATAATATTTTTCTGAAAGCTCTTGGAGTCAGGGTTCCAATGCAACTAGTTTGAGGTCTTGACGTGGTCGGAGTCAAAAGTTATTGAATTTTCTTTCAAAACTGGTCTGGTCTAGAAACCCTGTTTTCTAGGGCAGTCCCACAAATTTGGCCCTAGAATGCATTTCCACCAATGAAATTTCATGCCACTTAGTGAAATGCAGGCTAGGGGTGTATACTACTTGATTCCAAAAGCATTTTCTGAGAAAATACAGTTTACTATTTTTAATGTGATGCCCTAGGTCAAATATCTCTATGTATTTGACTGAATTTATGCAATTTATTGTTGTATTTGACAAAACCCTAAGAGGATGAGTGAATGAATGGTGGATTTGTGTTGTTTGGGGATGGTAGAGTCATTCCAAGTTCCTGCCCCTGACCTATGCACCCAATTTTGAGCACTTGCTTTGTAACCTAGCCTAAATTGATCAATTAGGCCTAGAGACCTAGTAGGCGTTTTGGATTGCTGGAGTAGAGTTGGAGCAGGAGATTTGGAGGTTTGTTAGGGTCCCCTAAAAGGTGTTCAATTCCATCATTTGTTTTCCTAGACCTTTGGGATTTTGTTGAGTTTTGTTGAGAAAACCTAGTTTGGAGGGCTAGTAGCCTTACTAGTCAAGGTATAGGTTGAAGAGTTTTGGGAAGTTGGAGATCAAACCAACTGCATAGAAGGTGTTTGTTGATCTATCTTAAGGTGTTGGAGAAGCCTTAGGGGTTGGACAATAGTCTGGACATCAAATCCTTCATATGCCTTGTATGTGCCTTTGGTTGGTTGGTTGGTTGAAGGCTAGTTGAAGTGGGTGAGTGGGCAAAGGACAATAGAGTAAACCTTTGTGTGTTGCTTCCCTTGTGCCACTCTACATCAGGTGGTATCAGAGCCATCAAAGAGATGGGAGATAGAGAAGAAGAGGAGGAAATTCCTTCAAAGGTGACAAATGCCGAATTGGCAAAGATAGTGAGAGAGCAAGCAGCCAAGAACAAAAGGATGGAGGCTGAGATAGAAAAGTTGAAGAAAGACAAAGACAAGAAGAAGAAGTCAGAAGTCATCTTAGATTCAGATGAAGAGGATCAAGATGAGGAAGAAGAAGTGCCTATGGAAGAGCCACAAGGAGGCATGTCAGAGAGACAATTCCTAGATGCACTTGGAAAGTTGAGTAGGAAGGACACTAAGGCAGACTTACCTATGTTTCCTGGTAAGATGAATCCAGAGGAGTGCCTTGATTGGATTGAGGCAATGGAGAACTATTTTGAATGTGAAGAAGTGGCAGAAAATCAGAAAGTGAAGATTGCCAAATCAAGAATGAAAGGGCCAGCCTTGAGTTGGTGGAATTTTATTCAAAATGAGAGGATAGAAGATGATAGGAATCCTATCTCTACATGGAGGAAGATGGTACTTGAAATCAAGAAGCAATTTGTCCCTGAGGATTATGAGGTCAACTTGAACAAGAAGTTGCACAACTTGAGACAAAAGGACATGGACGTGAGTACCTACACAGAGGAGTTTCACAAGATGACATTGAAAGCCAAGATGCCTGAGAATGAAAAACAGAAGCTTGCAAGGTATCTTAATGGCCTCAAGTTCTCCATTCAAGATGAATTAACTCTCTTTAACCCGGAGACAGTCCATAAGTGTTTTCAAATGGCATTGAGAATTGAGGATAAACAAAGAAGAAAAGGTGATTCATACAGCAGCAGCAGAGGCAGAGGAAATCAGAATTTTAGGGGTAGGGGCAGATTTCAAAACAGAGATAATTTCTCTAGATTCCAAGGTGGCGGATCACAAGAAGGCAGCCAAGGGCAGGCTGATAAAAACAGTGCTGATAAGGGTTAGTTTAGGGGCAGAGGAAGAAGTGGGGGCAGAGGTCCCAATGTGTTTACTGGAAGGTGTTTCTCTTGCAATCAGATTGGACATCAGTCCTTTAGGTGCCCAGAGAAGATGGGAAACACTGCTGCAAATCAGAAAGAAAGAAGAGTACAACTCCTTCAAGAAGAGGACTGTCAAAGCACCACAAGTTACCAAACAGCCTCTTCCAAGTCTGCAGCACCTGAGAGTGGAGAATGCATCATGTTTAATAGATCCCTCATCATGCCAGCCACCAAGGAGCAGCCCCAAAGAAACAACTTGTTCAGAACCACTTGCAAGGTGAAAGGAAAAGTTTGCAAGGTAATAGTAGATTCAGGTTCTTCTGAAAATTTGGCTTCTAATGAAATGGTGACTAAGTTAGGATTGGAAAGAATGCCTCATCCTAACCCCTATAGAGTCTTTTGGCTAACCAAGGAACAACAAATTGTGGTGAAAGAGCAATGTTGGGTTGAATTCAAGATAGGTGAATATTATGATAAGGTTCTTTGTGAGATAGTGGATATGGATGCATGCCACCTTCTTCTTGGAAGGCCTTGGCAACATGACACAAGTGCCCAACATGATGGTAAGAACAATGTGATTCATTTGTCCAAGAATGGTGAAAAGTTTACAATGACTCCTTTGATTGATGATTGCAAAGAGAAAGTCATTTCTAGTTCAGTTATGTTGGTAGGTGAAAAAGAGTTTTTGGCTAACCTCAAGGAAGAGAAAGTGCCATGTTTTGCAGTAGTCATCAAGCCCAAGGATGTGAATCCCAAGAAGGTCAAAGTGCAGCACCCTCTTAGGAGGATTGGACCAAAGGAAGTGGAAGAACTATTGGAGAAGTTTCAGGATGTGATAGCCAATGAAGGCAAGGATGCCCTTCCACCAAAGAGGGAGATTAGTCATTGCATTGATCTCATCCCTGGATCCACCCTACCAAACCAAGCAGCCTACAAGTTGACCCCAGAGCAAAATGTTGAAGTGGCAAGACAAATCCAAGACTTATTGGATAGAGGACTTATCAGGAGGAGTATTAGTCCATGTGCAGTACCTGCAGTGCTTGCACCTAAGAAGGAAGGAACATGGAGACTATGCACTGATTCCAGGGCCATCAACAAGATTACTATCAGGTATAGATTTCCAATGCCTAGAATAGAAGATTTAATGGATTGCTTGGGTAGGGCTAAGTATTTTACCAAGATAGATCTAAAAAGTGGTTATCACCAAATCAGGATAAGGGAAGGGGATGAGTGGAAAACCGCCTTCAAAACCAATGAAGGACTATTTGAATGGGTTGTCATGCCTTTTGGCTTGTCAAATGCACCAAGCACCTTCATGAGATTGATGAATGAAGTGCTAAAACCTTTCCTTAACAAGTTTATTGTTGTATATTTGGATGATATACTAATTTTTAGTGACAGCAAGGAAGACCACATAAGGCATATCCATCAAGTGCTCAGGAGGCTTCAAGAGGAGAAGTTGAGAATCAATCTTGACAAATGTGTCTTCCTACAAGAAGAGTTGATATTTTTGGGGTTTGTCATCTCCAAGGGCAGCCTAAAAATGGATCCAAGTAAGGTTGCAGCCATTCTTAATTGGCCAACACCTACAATAGCCTCAGAGGTAAGGAGTTTCCATGGTTTATGCAGCTTTTATAGAAAGTTCATTAGAGGGTTTAGTGGCATTTGTGCTCCACTTGTTGACACCATAAAAGGGGGCAAGAAATGTGTGTTTTTATGGACAAATGAGGCCAACCAAGCCTTTGAACTGTTAAAGAAAAAAATATCAGAAAAACCAGTCCTTGTTCTTCCTGATTTTGACAAGGTCTTTGTGGTAGAATGTGATGCAAGTAAGAGGGCTGTTGGGGGAGTCCTAAGTCAAGATGGGAGGCCTATAGCATTCTTTAGTGAGAAGTTAAATGAGGCAAAACAAAACTACTCCACCTATGATCTAGAGTTATATGCCATGGTTCAGTCATTGAGGAAATGGAGACACTACTTATTGCCAAAGGAATTTATAGTTTTTACTGACAACCATGCATTAAGCTTCTTGAACAGGCAGCAAAAGTTGAATCACAGACATGTCAAGTGGATGGAGTACATCCAAGCATACACCTTCTCCATAAAACACAAGAAAGGAGTGGCCAATAAGGTAGCCGATGCCTTAAGTAGGAGAAATCTTGTTGTGCAAACTATTCAGTTGGAAAGTACAGGTATTCATGCCATTAAAGATCAGTATACAGCAGATGAAGACTTCAAAGAGCCATACCTATCTTGCAAGGCCATGACAGGAAGGTATAATACTGATTTTTCTAATTTTTTGTTGCAAGATGGATATCTTTTCAAGGGTAGCATGTTGTGTATCCCAAGAGGATCTATTAGAGAGAATATAATCAGGGAAAAGCATTGTGGCAGCATGTCAGGTCACTTTGGTATTGATAAGACCCTAGAATTGGTTAGGAGGTACTATTTTTGGCCAAAATTGCCAACCGATGTAAGGAAGTTTGTTGAAACTTGTCAAATTTGCCAAAGAGCAAAGGGGCATACATCAAATGTAGGTTTATACACTCCTCTACCTATTCCTTCAAAGCCTTGGGATTCCATAAGTATGGACTTTGTACTTGGTTTGCCTAGAACAAAGAATGGACATGACAGCATTTCTGTGGTTGTAGATAGGTTCTCAAAAATGGCTCACTTCATCCCATGTAGAACCACACATGATGCCTCACACATAGCAGGTCTTTTCTTCAAGGAAATAGTTAGGTTACATGGTTTACCTTTGTCCATAATCTCAGACAGAGACCCCAAGTTCATTGGACACTTCTGGAGGACACTGTGGAAGAGACTAGGTACAAATTTGTCCTTATCATCTGCCTATCACCCTCAGTCTGATGGACAAATAGAGGTGATTAATAGGTCACTTGGCAACCTCCTAAGATGCCTAACCAAGGAGCAGGGTGCTAGTTGGGATTCAATTTTGGCTCAGGCAGAGTTCTCATACAATGACACTGTCAATAGAAGCACCGGCCTGTCTCCTTTCCAAATTGTTTATGGCACTCACCCAAGGGGTATTTTGGAACTAAGAGAGGTTAAAGGACTGGAAAACAGTAGTGCCTTGGCTGAAGACTTTGTTCAAGTCATGAAAGATGTCCATGAACAAGTACAACAGAAATTGCTGTCCACTTCTCAGAAATATAAACAATTTGCTGACAGAAAAAGAAGGGATTTGCAGTTCAAGGAAGGTGATTTAGTAATGGTTCATCTAAAGAAGGAGAGGCTCCCGGCAGGTAAACACACTAAGCTACTCATGAAGAAGATTGGGCCTTGTGAAGTGCTCAAGAAATGTGGAGAAAATGCCTACAAAATCAAACTTCCAGATGGCATTGCTTTGTCTCCAATTTTTAATGTTTCAGACCTTTATCCCTATAAAGGATCTGATCCTTAGATTGTTGTTGAAGAAGATCAAACTGATCACACACTCCAGGAACTCATTCCTTCATCTCCAAATCAGATTGAGTGCATTTTGGACAAGAGGATTGCAAAACAAACTAGAAGGCACACCTATCATAACTATTTGGTGAAGTGGCTAAACAAACCTCAGGAGGATGCCACTTGGATGAGCAGGGCAGACATTGAGAAGGCAGGTTTCACATTTGATAGCATTCCAACTCAAGAGACTTGAGTTCTGTTTGACAGTGGGTGAATGGTGCAGGGCACCTAGGAGCAGTCTGACACCTCAAGCATTTTTTTATGCATTTTGATAAGCTATGTTTTGTTTTGATTGTATGTGTGGTAATAAGGCTTTAGCCATGTTTGTATGGTCCCTTTTGTGTGGTCAAGATGATTGAGGTGACCCTATAAACCTCAATCATGCTTAGTCCACTTGGATCTTTGTTGTGCCAATTAGGCCTAGAAGGTCTAAGGATTGGTTTTTGAGTTTTTTTTGGTTGTTTTAATGTTTTAGTATGTTGGAAGGAGTTTGTTGATCATTTGGACTCCATTGGATGAGCCAAACAAATCAACCTCCTTGTGTTAATGCAAAACACCATAGTTGTCAAAGGTGTTATGTGTTGGGTCGGTTCAAAAACCACTTTGGGCAGTTAAATGCTATTGTAGAAGTTGAAAACCAACTTGGATGGGTTAATATGGTGGATATCTAACTCCAGTACAGGGGAGGAAGTTTTTGTACGGAATTTGGGCACAAAATTCAAGAAAACTGACTGTTTTTCTCTATTTTTCTTGCTATGTATGGACTGTACGGACTTTTCATGTGTGCAAATGATATTTTTCTGAAAGCTCTTGGAGTCAAGGTTCCAATGCAACTAGTTTGAGGTCTTGAAGTGGTCGGAGTCAAAAGTTATTGAATTTTCTTTCAAAACTGGTCTAGAAACCCTGTTTTCTAGGGCAGTCCCACAAATTTGGCCCTAGAATGCATTTCCACTAATGAAATTTCATGCCAGTTGGTGAAATGCAGGCTAGGGGTGTATACTACTTGATTCCAAAAGCATTTTCTGAGAAAATACAGTTTACTATTTTTAATGTGATGCCCTAGGTCAAATATCTCTATGTATTTGACTGAATTTATGCAATTTATTGTTGTATTTGACAAAACCCTAAGAGGATGAGTGAATGAATGGTGTATTTGTGTTGTTTGGGGATGGTAGAGTCATTCCAAGTTCCTGCCCCTAACCTATGCACCCAATTTTGAGCACTTGCTTTGTAACCTAGCCTAAATTGATCAATTAGGCCTAGAGACCTAGTAGGCGTTCTGGATTGCTGGAGTAGAGTTGGAGCAGGAGATTTGGAGGTTTGTTAGGGTCCCCTAAAAGGTGTTCAATTCCATCATTTGTTTTCCTAGACCTTTGGGATTTTGTTGAGTTTTGTTGAGAAAACCTAGTTTGGAGGGCTAGTAGCCTTACTAGTTAAGGTATAGGTTGAAGAGTTTTGGGAAGTTGGAGATCAAACCAACTACATAGAAGGTGTTTGTTGATCTGTCTTAAGGTGTTGGAGAAGCCTTAGGGGTTGGACAATAGTCTGGACATCAAATCCTTCATATGCCTTGTATGTGCCTTTGGTTGGTTGGTTGGTTGAAGGCTAGTTGAAGTGGGTGAGTGGGCAAAGGACAATAGAGTAAACCTTTGTGTGTTGCTTCCCTTGTGCCACTCTGCATCAGTAATGAATTGCAAAAAGTAGGGTGAATGTGTGAATATGACGAGATAAGTGCGAAGGTGTGAAACAACAAAGTAGAGAAGTTTTATTGTGCTTCAAAGGAACTAAAACTAGGCATGGAGTAGATGCTAATTAATCAGTTCACCATTTTGGCAGTGAACCGTTCTTTGTAGTGAGCAATTTGGGCAGTGAGCCCTGTAAGTAGTGAGCCTCTATTTTTTCGTATTGATATAACTTATATATTTCTGTGGGCTAACACCCACCATGGTTTTTCCCTTTTAGGGTTTTCCACGTAAAAATATGGTGTCTTCTGTGTTGATAATGTTGTTGTATTTAGCTTCTCATTTTGTGCTTTCATGGTTGTATACGCCTAAAAATGACATGATTTGCATTCTTCTAAGTTAATTAAATATCAAAATATTTAATTATCTCTTCTAAAGTCAAAATTAAATAAATCCTTTATTTAATTAAATTCTTCCAAACAATTAAATAATTCTTAATTATTTAATTAAACCAAATTCATTCTTCCAAATTTGAATAAATAAATCAAATTTATTTAAATCCTTTCAATCTCTAAAAATAAAATAAATCAAATATTTTATTTATTCTTCCAAATCATGCACAAACAATTAAATAAATTTATTTACTTAATTTTCTTTTTTATCTTCTAATTCTTCAAACATCTTCTAAATCTTCTAAAAATAAGTCTTCTTCTCCATGCACACAGAATTAAATAATTTATTATTTAATTTCTCTCAAATCATGCAAAAGCAAATCTTAAGTTGAGTTATCTATTCAATCAACCTTATTTTTATCAATTTCTCTTAAATTAGAAAAAAAGATTTCTAATTTATGAAAAGCATGTCTTATCTTTAGAAAAGAAAGTGATTAACTCAAATAAAACAACTTTTGTGTGACACTTGTCTTCTTCTTATTCGTTGCACGTTCCTCAACCATTCTCAATCATTGATCTTCTCATTCTCTCTATACCGTTGATCATATTTCTCCCAAGTCTATAAATTGAACCCTGTTCTTCCATTCTATTCATCCAAGCTTTAAGTATTGGTACTCTGTAGGAATTACAGCGTGTCTTTGGTACCAATTCCTTCATTGCTTGTGATCACACTTTTGTTACTACGCACTACAACCCTCGTTGCGAAGCTTCTCTTCATTATGACATTACCATAGCCATTCATAATCGACATTCTTGACAAAGCAAAGAAGTGCACTCACTGAGGGCCCTTTTCATACACACAAGGATGATTTTTGATAGGCAACAATGGAAGTTTCGATCTAAGGAAGGTTTGCATTTGTTGATTCATTGTTTGTTTGATTTGATCTTCTTAATTCACTATTCTATTGAGTTTTGGGTATTTGCTATTGTTTATCATTGCATATTCATTGTTTGAACCAAATTTCCCTTAACATTTTTGGCACCCACCATGGGGCCTAGCCCTAAATTTAACCAAAAGCTAAGTTTTTTGTGTTTAGAAAGCCGTACATAGGAGGACCCAATGTATACATCAATTTCTAACATGCATCTCTTACCTGTCACACCGCATTTGTTAATGCAACGCATACATTCACTGTTCTAGCGCAAATACCGACTATCACGGTGCATCTGTTGAAGCTGCGCATACAGACACTGTTCCAGCGCATATACCAACTGTCACGGTGCATCTGTTGAAGATGCGCATACATACACTGTTCTAGCGCATATACCAACTTTCATGGTGCATCTGTTGAAGCTGCGCATATGTACACTATTCCTATGCTTTTACCCTTGGAGACGACGCATACATCAGATTGGCACATTTACTATTTATTTTGGTGCATTTACTGACTGTTTCAGCGCATCTCTATTACTACGCTTCTGTTGACTGTCTCTGCACATTCAGTCTATGAAGCTGCGTTTCTGTTGTAGGTAGTTATTTTAGGGTTTTCTAGGAGTTTTTTTGCTAACGCTGACATCTTTGCAGGAATTCTCTTATTGGTTTTGCAGGCTAGGCACTAGTTTAGATTCATGTAGTTGCATTTGCTAGATCACACTTTGATTTCTAAAATGGGAAAGTAAAATGGATGTTCATGCAAAATCTCACATAGTCTAACTAGGAAAGTGGTAACGGAACCTTTTGCTATCTTGCATTGCAACATTGCTATCTTTTCAAAGTTATTTCTATTTGGATTAAAACTGAACTCACTATTGCTATCTAGGTTAAAACTGAACCACTACTATCTCAATTGAGCAAAATTTCAAAGTTAACAATTCATGCTATCGTGGATTAAAACTAAACTCACTATTGCTATCTGGGTTAAAATTGAACCACTGCTATCTCGATTGACCAAACATTTCAAAGTTAACTATTCATGCTATGTGGATTAAAACTAAACTCACCATTGCTATTTGGATTAAAACTGGACTATTGCTATCTTGCTAAATCACTTCAAAGTTCTGTGCTTGCCCAAGTAGATAGCTCATCTAGTTTTTTCTATTTTAACTAGGGGAAAAGAACCACTATATACTGTGTTTTGGGAATGATACTAGGCCTATGCTCTCCCCTATCTTGGGTGACCAAAATGCCAGAAGTATCATTTTCGCATGTGTTTTTCCTTTAAAGGGGCCTGCTCTTAGATACCGCTTATCCAAGTAGGAACGACCCTAAGTGGTAACAAGCTAGACGCCAAGCCCTTCCAAGCCACTATAAATAAATTGTGTTTGGAGCAAAAACTTTAAACAACGAGTGCAGTTGTGTTACACCGACAGCCAACCTCCCCCAAAACCCTCTAAGGCGCAACCCTTGCAGGCTGGGAGGCTCCATAATGGAGAGTAGTGCTGCCGCATGTGTAACCACTCAAACGGTTGCCCTCATTAAACACCTTTTGTTCTAGTGGCCAAAAACCCTTATAATCCATTTATCGCCTAGGATTTTGTACTTGTTTTTCCTTTTAGTCCAAATAGAGTCAGAAAAATCAGAAAAAAATAAAAAAGACCATAAAAAATTCTTTGTGTTTGTTGTGTTTTCTTGCCATAAATTCAGAAAATTAGATCAGAAAAGCATTCTTGCAACCAAAGTACCAAAAACTTGCAAAAAATTTGAAAAAAGCCAGAGTGGTGCATTCGTCCACTGTTCTTGCGCATCTGTGCCAACTTTCGGCACATTTAGAATGACTTTCCGTGCTTTTGCATACTGTTCTTGCACATATACTTTTTATCAGTCCAGTGCATATATTCTGACTTCCAACACATTTGTCCATTTCCGCAACGCATCTGTTTCGGCGCATACACGACAGTGAGCACTTGCATAGTTTTCAAGAGAAAAATTTCACCGGTTCTGGGTACCCATTTCAGTCTAGTTTCAAGTTTAGAGATTAGGTCTCACCTTGCAGTCAGTTTTCCATCCATTTCACGTCAAAATCTCTCTTTTGTTGGTCATCCCATTCATATTCTATCAGGTCTTTCTAGTCAAAAGTCAAAAGTATCCCATATCAGGTCAGCATAGGCCCCTTTTTCGTATCACTTGTGGATTCGGGTAAAACTAGTTAGTCATAGAACTTTGCTAGTAGGCCTTGGTGCACGACTAGTCCCTACATAGTAAGACAGGTATCAAGTACCTTTGCTAGTGGCTACCGTCTTGTATCGGCCGTCTTACTTGGAACCATTGATCGAGAAAGTCCTTTTGTCAAAATCTTGTCATAAGCATCCTATTCTCAGTAGTCTCCATTGGCACCTTGCCAAAATCTCTAGTCCCATTCCACCTCGTCCCATGTCACCTTGTTTGGTTCTTACTAGATCTCAATACAAAAAACAACTTGAAATGGCTGGGTCATCCAACCACATCTTCTCACCTCACGATAGTGATGAGGAAATATCTAATGAAGACTATCAAGGAAGCATCCAAGATCAAAAATTCCAACGCTTAGTAGAAAAGGTACTCCACGACGACCCTCACAAGTATTTCTATCATCTTGCTAGTCTTGGAATTAAACTGGCCGCTGATTTCGATATAAACTCAATCCTAGAAAACATAGAGGATGATCGTGAAAAGGGAAAGAAAACCCTAGACACAAATGCAGAAGATAAAGGAAAGAAAACCATAGACCAAAGCACTCCTATGGAAGAAATGAAGAAAGAACTCGAGGGTCTAAAGCAACAAATGTCAGATCTCAAGACAGGTACTAACACCAAAAATTACTCCTTGGAAGATATTGCACCGTACCCATTTGATAAAAACTTGGTCATGAAACCATTTCCCTATCGATTCAAAGTTCCTAAGTTTGACAAGTACAAAGGGAAAGGGGATCCTAGAGATCACATCAGGGAATTCAATACAACATGTTTAGAAGTAGCTCACAATGAGACCTACTTAATGAGACTATTCCCTAGATCTCTAGGTAGTCAAGCTATGGAGTGGTTCTCACGTCTTCCACCGGGCATCTAAACTTTTGATGAGCTAGTTAACAAGTTTATCACTCACTTCTCTTACAACATTGAAGACGAAGTCTCTATGCTTGATCTATGCAACACCAAACAAAAGGGTGGTGGATCATTTTCCACCTTCCTACAATGATGGAGACAACTAGTAAGCAAGTGCTCATACGATATACCTGAGAAGCAACTAATGGAGATGTTTGTCCATAACCTCAACACCGATCTAGGCTATCAAATACAAATACAATGCCCTACATCATTCTCAAAAGTCATCGAAATGGGATTGTTTATCGAAAAAGCTATGATCGCCAAGGGGCAAATCAAGTTATACAAGGACACACCTACCTCCAACTATATGACTGACAAATCAAAGTTTTGGACCAAGAATAAGAATGTTGTCAACGATGGAGTGGTTGACGCCAAGGTGGCGGCTCCCAAGCAACAACCCATATTCACTCTCAAAGGAGAAGCAAACAATGTTACACCCAACAAACAATTCTCTTGGGAGCCATGACCATGGTTCAATGTAAATCCAAGGAGAAAGTTCACACCATTGGGCGAGTCTCAAGAATCCACATTACAGAAGTTATTGGCTAACAATGAAATCTCTCTACCACCAACAAGTGATTATGAGCCTATCGTCAAACCTCCCTATTGGAAAGACACTAACTATTGTGAGTATCATAGAAGAAGGGGACATACTACCAACAATTGTATCCATCTCAAACATGTTATCCAAGATGTACTTGATCAAAATCAAGGAGGAACTCAACAACATACCTCCAATGAGATGCATGTGGCTTACAGGGATCCGCTTCTCAATCACGACAGGCCGTACAACAACAATAACAATCATGGCAATAACAACAATGGCAACAACAACCATGGCAATAACAACAATGGTAATAACAACAACAACTGCAACAAGTCAAATCAGAATAGTGGGAATAGTAATGCCAACTACGCAAGTGTGCCATTCGACTATACCATCAATTGCCTATTTGAGCATGTCCCACAAATCAATGTCATCATGCCCAATCAGCAATTAGAGCCTAACCGCAATGGTTATAGTATCATTACCTGCAGTGGTAAAGTCACGTTGAATACCGTCCCTCCAAGGTTGTCACCTTCTCAGTCCAACTTCCGTCAGTATAATGTCATAGACCAACTACAGAAGACTGGCCCACATTGCTATCTTGGAGTTGTTGCGTCTATCTCCTTCTCATAAGGAGATTCTCAATAAAGCCTTAGTAGAAAGCACCATCCCCACTAACTTGGCCCAAGAGAAGTTTCAGGCCATGGTAGGTAATCTGACCTCCTCAAGTACCATATCATTTACCAAGAAAGATGACCTCTCTGTGTCTCAACCCCATAACACCCCTCTACATATTGTCGCCTTCATCCACAAGCACCGCATCAAGAGGGTTCTCATTGATGGGGGAGCCAGTTTAAATATTTGCACGTTAAAGCTAGTCCTTACCTTGGGGTTCTTCGAAAACACAGTCGATCCAAGAAAGAAGATAACTATCAAAGCCTATGATGAAGAGGAGAGAACTACAAAGGGAACAGTGGTATTACCCATACAAGTGGGGCATATCATAAAAGATGTTGTGTGCCAAGTCCTCGATAGGGAGCTCGCCTATAATATTCTCCTAGGGAGACCATGGATTCATGCCATGAAAGCTGTACCCTCTACCTATCATCAATGCATAAAATTTCTGCATAATGGCAAACAAGTCACCATCCAAGGAGACCCTGACCCCTTCCAGCATTGCAACTTTGTCCTTTCAAAACCTGATTGCATCATACCAAATAATAGAGCATCTACATCCCCTACCCCATAGCAAGACCATACCTCTGAAGCTTCCTCATCAAGGCCCAAAGAGCAGAAAGTTACTATCAAAGAAACTGGAGTTGGGGAATACTCCATTGAGCACAGCCTCAATCTAGCCAAGATGCCTTTATCTCCTAGATCCTTTGGTCGACCTAAGTATTTTCCAAAGCCATCTACTCCTCCTATAGCTCCCACAGCTCCCTTTGTAAAATGGGGAACCTTATCAGATGAAATAGAGGAAAGAGATGTCCTACAATGGCTTTATACTGAAGAAGAAGAGAACATACAACAAGAACCTCCTAGACTCCCAATAGAACTCTATGGGTAAGGTGAAGCTATCCTACACAGAATGGGTTACGATGGACAAGGCTCTATCAGCCTAAGAAAAGAAGGCATCGTAGAACCCATTCAACCTTCTTCATCATCATTGGCTAGAAATATAAATGGCCTAGGATATAAAGGTAAGGGCAAAGCTAAAGAAAATGCTTGTCTTGTGGAAATGATACATACACTCCAAGTGAACAGTGACATAGATTCCAATGAGTATGAGTGGGATGAGCTAACAGAGCATTCCTATGATGACAAAGAATGTGATACCATCCAAACTTATAGCCCCTATGGTGAGGGACAAATGCTATTGAACATACCACTAGAGTCTGATTTGCCTATCTCTGAGAATACGACTTTCAAGGAAGGTTCGAGCTCTATTGCAATAAATAATTTGGAGGAAAGTACCATCCCGAACACTCCCCCTCCCAATACTCCTAGTATATCCATTCAAACCATCAATGAATCAGATCTATCCTCCGACTCCCTCCCCCTTGTGCATCCTGAACTCATTGACTGGGATCTATGAGGAACTCCTCAACTAGATATGTTCCAAAAGGATGATACTTCTATTGACTACATGGAACTTAGGGACCACCTTCCCAAAGGAGATCATAAAGCTGGTTTCGCTATTGAACTTAATACTGTGGCTTACTTTAGAGAGGGTGCCAAGCCTTCCAGTCACAAAAATATCAAAATCAAAAGTGGATCTGACGGTGAAAACCATTCTGCGACAGTGTCAGATCCCAAAACAGTTAAAATAAAGGATGCATCTGAAGGTGAAAACCCAACTATGGCACCTGACGATGGAAGTCTTGACACTCTCCCCAATGACATGCACTAGGAGAAGTCTTAGATTGTTGTGGAACCAATAGAACCTGTTAACACTGGAACAGAGGAACAGCCTAAGATCATTCACTTTGCTAAATCTCTTACTCCACCAGAAAAGACAAAGTTTGTACCATTCTTCAAGAAAAAGAGAGGCAACTTCACTTGGTCATATGTGGACATGCCAGGTCTAGACCCAAACTTGATCCTACATCATCTTCCATTAGATCCAGGAGTGAAACCAGTCAAACAAAAGCTTAGAAAGATGCATCCGCATATAGCACTATTGGTCAAAGAAGAACTGAAGAAGCTATTGGATGTGGAGTTTATCAGAGCAATAGACTACCCGAAGTGGATATCCAACATTGTACCAATGTCCAAACCAGATGGCAGAGTCAGACTATGCAATGATTTTAGAAATCTAAACAAAGCTTGCCACAAGGATGATTTTTTGTTGCCAAACATAGATATCATAGTCGACTTAACGGTAAGGCATACCATGTTGTCTCTCATGGATGGATTCTCAGGATATAATCAGATCAGGATAGCACCAGAGGACCAACATAAGATAGATTTTACTTGTCCATGGGGCACTTTTTACTAGAATGTCATGCCATTTGGGCTAAAGAATGCAGGAGCCACATATCAGCGTGCTATGACCACTATATTTCATGATATGATGCACGTCACCATGGAAGATTATGTAGATGATATCCTAGCAAAGTCACTCATGAGGGAATCACATCTGGATGTGTTAGAGTTCTTTCAAAGATTAGAGCAATTCAAAGTCAGGTTGAACCCAAAGAACTGTGTGTTTGGAGTCACCTCAGGTAAGCTTCTAGGCTTTATTGTATCAGCAAATGGAATAGAGGTGGACCCTGCCAAAGTCAAGGTGATCATGGACATGCCACCACCCAAGACTCTTACATAACTAAGATCACTACAAGGCAAGCTACAAGCAATCCATAGATTCATATCACAGCTGGCAAACAAGTGTCAACCATTCAGTTATCTCCTGCACAAGAACATTCCATTCAGATGGGATGAGAAATGTGAAGAGGCATTCAACAAACTGAAAGAATACTTTATGAATCCACCTATTCTTATGCCTCCTATCCAAGGGAAACCATTGATACTATACATATCTACTACATCTACAGCTCTTGGGGCTCTTCTAGCACAACAAGATTATGAGAATAAAGAGTGATCCGTCTACTATATCAGTCGAACATTAGTGGGCTATGAGTTGCAATACTCACAGATAGAAAGATCATGTCTTGCGGTAGTTTTTGCTTCCCAAAAACTTAGACATTATATGCTTGCACATCCAGTCAAAATTATTGCAAAAATAGATCCACTGAAGTACCTACTAAGCAAAGCAGCTCTCACAGGTCGCCTAGCCAAATGGGTAATGCTCCTAAGTGAATACAACATTGAGTATGTAGACAGAAAAGCTATCAAAGGGCAAGTCATTGCTGATCAGTTAGCAGATGCACCACTACAGGACTCCACACCAATGCAATTTGAGATTCTGGATGAATCCTTATTCACTATCTCAACACATTCCTAGAAACTATACTTTGATGGGTCCTACACAAACCATGGATCGGGGGCAGGAATCTTTTTTGTAACTCCTCATGGCGACACCATTCCAAAGTCTTACCGTTTGCTATTCCCATGCACCAACAACACAACAGAATATGAAGCCTTAGTCATTGGTATCAAGATGGAAATAGAGTGGAAAATCAAAGAGCTACATGTCTATGGTGATTCTCAACTAGTGATAAATCAGGTCAATGATGATTACCAAACCAAAGATGAAAAGCTTGTCCCCTACAAGCGGATGGTCGATGACTTTAAGGAACACTTTGTGATCATCTCTTTTGAGTAGATACCTTGGATTGAGAACAAAGCAGCAGATGCCATGGCAACCATCACCTCTCTTCTTGAGCTACCAGAAAATGAGTCACAGTACACGTTCTTAGTAGAAACTATTCAACAACCAACTTATGATCTTCCAGAAAACCATACCATATGCCTTTTAGTTGGATCTGATTCACCTTGGTACGGTAAGATTTATACTTACCTCAAGGACAACACCCTCCCACTTGACCTATCTTCAAACCAACGACGAACCTTTATACGCCAAACCTCTCGCTATACCATTATTGCCAATACTCTATACCGACGTGGTCTAGATGGTACTTTACTCCGTTGTTTAGAACAAGAAGAATCCTTAACCACCTTACAAGACGTGCACGAAGGGATTTGTGGGACACACTCTAGTGGTCCTTCCTTAGCCAAGAAACTCATGCGTTTGGGTTATTACTGGCCGAACATGGAAACAGATTCATATCAGTTTGTCAAGAAGTGTAAGCAGTGCCAAATACATGGGAACCTAATACATGCACCAACTCAAGAGTTGAGACCTTTAACAACACCTTGGCCCTTTTGCCAATGGGGACTTGACCTTGTGGAAAAGATCCATCCACCCTCCTCCAACGGCCACAAATTCATCATAACTTCCACTGAGTACTTTACCAAGTGGATTGAAGCCGTTCCCCTCATCACCGTCATAGGTAAGCAAATCTCTTCATTCATCCTAAATTACCTCATCTACAGATATGGAATTCCACAGTCCATCATCACGAATAATGGAAGACCCTTCAAAAACTAGGATGTCCAAGAACTCTATGACCGATTCAAAATCCAACATTGTTTCTCCACACCCTATTACCCCCAAGGCAATGGTCAAGATGAAGCATCCAACAAGACCATTTTGAAACTCCTCAAGAAGACAATCAACAATGTTGGCCATGATTGGCATATCCAACTCAATCCTGCTCTGTGGGCCTACAAAACCAGTATACGCACTCCCACAAGTGCTACACCTTACGCCCTTGTCTATGGCTCAAAAGCTATCCTTCCCATTAAGGTCAAATTACCATCTCTCAGGGTGTCGTTAAAAGGTCTCATATCAAATGAAGAATACAGAGTCTCCAGATTGCAAGAACTAGAGATGCTAGAGGAAAGGAGATAGAAATCCTTTGACCATCTCAAAGCATATCAACAAATGATGTCACAAAGCTATAACCATAGAGTTCATCCAAGAGTCTTCAAAGTTGGAGATCTGGTCCTTAAGGAAAATCCTTGCAATCAACAGGATAAGGAAAAGAAGGGCAAGTTCGAACCCAACTGGCTTGGGCCTTATGTGATCATAGCTACTTATGGATCAGGGGCATATCAATTAGCAACATCAGAGGGTGAGCTATTTGATGACCCAATCAACAGCATGCACCTTCACAAATTCTATACCTAGGAGAACCCCAATGTAAGGGGGCATAAAATACAAAAAAATTAAAAAAAAATTAGAAAAATACAAAAAAAATCATCCTTTGGTGAAAACCTGGCAAATAGGTGCCTTGGATAGGTATCATGATGAAAACCTGGCAATCAGGCGTTATGTGTACTTTCTAGATTTTTGTGCAAATAAAAGCAAGTGGTGAAAACCTGGTAAACATGCGTTACTTGTGATAAACCACCTTCTCCATCTTTGGGAAACCAATCACACTAAGTCCATTCTTCCTTGTGTCCCATTCGGCCCATGTCTATCCCATAATAAAATCCTGACAGTAACCTATTGTGGCTTGATACTCTATCTCTTTGTTGGCCTTGTCAACCAAGGTTTTGTCCCATATCGTACCTACTGTGTTAGCCTAGCATAGTGTCTCTCATTGCTTTCCATTGGTCCAAGTCCATGAACTACGTTGCCTCTGCGCTGTCACATAGGCAAGGCCATTATTCCAATGTGCCCCCGAGGCCTTCTTCGTCCATCCCATATCTTATCGTCTGTCTTCTAGTCCATCCATGGTCCATGTCCATGAACTACGTTGCCTCTACATCATCACGTAGGCAAGGCCATTATTCTAATGTGCCCCCGAGGCTCCAATGTCCCATCCATACCATGTCTAGTCCTTCTATCTATTCGAGTCTACCTCCACTTTCTACCGCCTAGGTCTTAGGTCTGCTAGGGTTTATCCCGAACTACGTTGCCTCTGTGTCGTCACGTAGGCAAGGCCATTTAGCAATGAGCCCTTGAGGCACTAGGTCAGTCCCTTAGGGTCCATCTCACCAATAAAGATTGTGAAACCTTCTCACCAAGAAAGCAAGCGCAAGCAGAACCACTCTTCAAGCAGAAATTTTGACGCAACGCCTTAACCTATCCAAAGCAAAGCAGAAAAAACTCCTAAAGCCTTCTAAATTATTTTACTCAAATTATGGTAAGAAATAAACACATCTAAATGCAAAAATGTTTTGTGGATTGGAAATATGGTTAAAGTTAGAGTCTTGGTTTTTGCTATCATGCCTTTCTATGCTACTCGAGGATGCCAAAAGCTAGAGATGTTATGATGGGGGCATGATTATTTTCTTTGTTTGTTGTTTGTGGATTAATCTTTAGTAATGTGAAGCCTTGTCTAAAGACATGATCAATAAAAGATCATCGAGGACATCAAAGGTCTCACATGAACGGGGGCAATCCTTGTTTGTTGATACGCAAGAAATACTCAGGTCATCTCGGTTCAATTATACCTTGATGCTTGTATTAGCTTGCTAATCAAAATCCATGTAAGCAACACTCAAGTCATCTTGGTTCAATTATACCTAGATGCTTGTGTTAACTTACAACATTTTAGAAAAAGTACCAAACAAAAAAAAAATTGCCCAATGATGAAATAAAGCACTTCAAAATACTTGCACCGTCAAGATGTCAAAAGCAAATCCATCCATTTACACATCCATACATCCATATCCCATGCAATAAAAGATCCAAACAATGCAAAGTAACAATACAAAGTGAAGCTTGTGAATCTTTCTATCGAGTCATTCTTCTATCAATCAATCTTCTATCTATCATCCTGCCATTTTTGTGTCGATAGCGTACATTTGGACATCGCAAAAATAGAGCATATAGTTGCATATCATATCATATGAGATAGTCATTTACATGTTTAAATTACTTGCATACATAATAGAATGCATTAGGTCATCCATATACAATCATCATATAGTGTCAAAACAGAAAAAATCAAAAACATAAATAAAGTGCATCACATAAGTTGCATAATCATATAGATATCATTTTGCATTCACACACATTAGAAACATATCAAGTAAAGCATCTAAGTCTGCATTAGGTCATATAGCATCACATAGCATCACATCAAAAATATGCATCAGATAAACATCTCATAACATCAAGTAAAGCATCTAAGTCTACATTAGATAAACACATGCATCACATCATGCAATAAAAAGTGCATCATAGACTCATCCATATATAGAGAATCAAAATAGTTGCATCGTCAATATAAATATCATAAAATATGTCCAAATGTATAATATCCAACTGTCTGTCTATGAATCAGTGTCATATACAATAAGTACATCCCAACGGATGGTGATACATGTCTATCCGGCTATCTGAGCCATCAAAATGGTACAAGTCTATCCGGCTATCTGAGCCATCAAAATGAACATAGGATCCAAGATACTCTGCAAGTCCCTACCCCTGCTATTGAGGACCACTGTTTCTGGCAGTGTCTCCTCCTCCTCCTCTACCAGCCTCAAACTGCTATGGACCCATAATAGAGGCCCCTGACCTCGACAGACCTTCTCTATGAGGCCATCGACTGACTCTTGTAGTTCGGAGCTCTTTGACTAATAGGCACTACACAATGGTATAATCCATGGTAGTACTACGTCTAGGCCTGTGCTCTCGCAAGCTCCCCCTATACCTGTGCTATCTACCCTCGTACCTATGCTAGCTCTCCCTATACCTGTGCTAGCTGCACCTGTGCCTGCTGCACCTGCCCAACCAAGAAACTACTCGTCACGTCTGTCCCCAGGGCTGCCACTGCGGTATCCCTCTCCACCCGGATAACTCGTATCCGAGTGTCTACCATGTCCCTCTCTCTAGTCAAACCCACAATGTACTCTACATCTGTCTCTCATCAGGCCTCAACTCTCCAGAGCTGGCCATGCAGCTGTCTAACCTGCCCTCTCAGTGTGGCTATAGTCCTCTCATGGACATCTGCCTGTGCTGGACCCTTGGGTACCTACTGCTGTGGCACCTGCTACTGTGCCACCTACTAGGGTGGTGGCATCTGTCCTTGCTATACCTGCGGTACCTCCTGTGGTACCTGTTGTGCGACCCCTGGTCCCTCCCTAACCCTTTGCCTTTGTCTAGGTCAGCCTCCATCATCACCACCTCCTCCCCCTCCTCTGTCATCTCCTCCATCTCTGCCCCCTCTCTGTCCTCCTCTCCTTCTCCCCCTCCTCCTCTGGCCAACCTGGCCCTCATCCTCTGAGTCTGCCTCATCTATGCGAGGCACTAGCACCCCAGGTCCTGAATATCTTAGGAATGGATGCTTAGAAAACCAATCCTCATAATCCTATGACATCCCTGCGTCTGCTATCTCCCTCCTCATGTCCCAGGTGACATAAGGTGTTTATCAAAACTCTACCAGGGCCTCCTCGTAGGATGCGATCAGTCCCCATCTGATCCTCTCTGCGTGTGTCCATGCAAACTAGGCCTACCCTTGTGGCATGCCCTACCTCCTGCCAAACTGTCTCAATACTCTGCCAACAATCTACCTCTCTAGTATGTGGCAGATCCGCCCTATCATCCATCTTGTCTGAAAGTAGTAAGGTGGCTCATCTGCCTCATCATCCCACAGCTCGCAGTCGAGATATGGTCACCAAATGACCACATCTACCCCATCCAAGGCATGTCTCCAATACTCTAGCTTCCCTAGCCTATGCTGGGAAATCACCCCTGCGTATCCATAGTTGTATGGCTCTCCCCTCTGTCTTGCAAAAACACATATTGGTCTCGTGATCGCTATGTGCTCCCATAGCCAAAACTATAATAGTGACACACCTACAGAAAGGCTCGTGCTCTTGTGGTACACCACCTGATGCATATCATGGTATAAATGGGCAAGTACACAGACACCCCAAGCATATTGGGTGCCCTCTGTCACCATCCTCTCCATGATCATACCCCATCCAATGGGGAACCCATGTGATCTCTTGTCGGCGCATACAATGCCTCCGAACAATCCTGCTACAATCCCAGGGAAGTAGTCGTAGTAATCATGAATATCTTGCTAAGGGATGACCTATCCAACTAGCTTCGAGTCATCGAACACTCGCCTGCACTCGGTGAGTCCCGCATCTCTTTGTGGATCATACTCCACAAGCTCACCATCAATCAGCAAATGCAAAATATGATAGATGTCCTCCAGTGTCACGACCATCTCTCCAGTTGGGAAGTGGAATGTCCCATCCTCACTGTGGAATCTCTCTACAATAGCAGTCAGTAAGCCACGGTTCGCCCGCACCTCAGGCATGAAGCAAATGTAATCTAGTCCCATAGCACCAAGTGCCTCTCTACCTATCTCGGCCAGCATATATCTCTGTAGCAAAGGCATAGGGAACTGCTCCCTAGACTGCAACGTATCCCGTATCTCCTCTTGCAAGCACGCAAATCAAGGCATCAACCTAAGGCCGCAAAGTACCATACTCAACATTTCTATTGAAACATGTCAACTAACTTAGCATTTCAAATTGATCAAAATAGCACACTACATCTCTTGACTAGATTCCTGCAATCTCGGAGATAGCTTATCGCTTGATGTGCCAAACAGGGCACCAATCGAGTCAATTTCGCTAAGTAATCTACCTATCTGTGACATATGCACCACAACATGTGGTAAATGCGCTGCTTTTTAACAAAAGAGCCATTTCTAGACCTATGCGCCATTTCTAGCAAATGCGCTGCAAAAACACATGCATGTGCCACAGTTTTCTACAAATGCACTGTTTCAACAATGCACCGCTACATTATGTATATGCACTATTTTATTATGCATGCGCTGTAGTTTCTTGCATATGCGCCGATTTAACATATGCACTGCTTCTTTCCATGCATGCGCCGCTAAAATTCATATGCGTCATTTCGTGCAACATATGCGCCATTTTGCATTTCTGCGCATCTATCTAACCTCATTTCTCCTAGCATTTATTGCTACCTAGATCGACCCTAAGAGAAGTTTTTTGGGATACATACTGGGGGTCCTGCCTCTGCTAGCCGGTCGAATAGAAGAACGTGCTCGAATCGATGCTCCTCACATGGAATATCTGCCTCTCTGGCTGCCATGCTACTCTAAGCTCTCTGAAGCAAATCAAACTAAGGCAAGTGTGCAAATGAATTGTCTTGTAGACCTAGCTCCTATTTATAGCTTGTAAACCCTAAATTTGGCTATGTGGTGACTACGACTACTTCCTGCATCCGTTTCTTCCAGTTTTCTTCCCATTTCTCAAAACTGCGTCCTGTTTCCTTCCAACCTAACCTAGTTTTCCTTCATCTTCATGCGATTGTCCGTCTCTCGTTCTTCTGCCTTCTTTTCATCCAATCTCCTGAGGGGGCATCCTATCATCATTAAACCTGTACCAAGGGCAAACTGGGGCATGTATCATTGTTAGATAATTTATTCTTTGAAACAATGCCATAAACTACATTGCATCAAAGAGGGGCAAAATGTATACGCCTAAAAATGACATGATTCACATTCTTCTAAGTTCATTAAATATCAAAATATTTAATTATCTCTTCTAAAGTCAAAATTAAATAAATCCTTTATTTAATTAAATTCTTCCAAACAATTAAATAATTCTTAATTATTTAATTAAATCAAATTCTTTCTTCCAAATTTGAATAAATAAATCAAATTTATTTAAATCCTTTCAATCTCTAAAAATAAAATAAATCAAATATTTTATTTATTCTTCCAAATCATGCACAAACAATTAAATAAATTTATTTATTTAATTTTCTTTTTTATCTTCTAATTCTTCAAACATCTTCTAAATCTTCTAAAAATAAGTCTTCTTCTCCATGCACACAGAATTAAATAATTTATTATTTAATTTCTCTCAAATCATGCAAAAGCAAATCTTAAGTTGAGTTATCTATTCAATCAACCTTGTTTTTATCAATTTCTCTTAAATTAAAAAAAAAGCTTTCTAATTTATGAAAAGCATGTCTTATCTTTAGAAAAGAAAGTGATTAACTCAAATAAAACAACTTTTGTGTGACACTTGTCTTCTTCTTATTTGTTGCACGTTCCTCAACCATTCTCAATCGTTGATCTTCTCATTCTCTCTATATCGTTGATCTTATTTCTCCCAAGTCTATAAATTAAACCCTGTTCTTCCATTCTATTCATCCAAGCTTTAGGTATTTTTACTCTGTAGGAATTACAGTGCGCCTTTCGCAGCAATTCCTTCATTGCTTGTGATCACACTTTTGTTACTACGCACTACAACCCTCGTTGTGAAGCTTCTCTTCATTACGACATTACCATAGCCATTCATAATCGACATTCTTGACAAAGCAAAGAAGCGCACTCACCGAGGGCCCTTTTCATACACACAAGGATGATTTTTGATAGGCAACAATAGAAGTTTTGATCTAAGGAAGGTTTGCATTTGTTGATTCATTGTTTGTTTGATTTGATCTTCTTAGTTCACTATTCTATTGAGTTTTGGGTATTTGCTCTTGTTTATCATTGGATATTCATTGTTTGAACCAAATTTCCCTTAACAATGGTTATTTCAGAATATAAGTAATTGATAAGTTGATTAGTTAAAAGTTTTAGGACAACTGATTCACCCCCCCTCTCATTTGTCCAGTGTAATTCAACAATTGGTATCAGAGTGAGGTTCCTCAAAAGAAGGCTTAACAGCTTGAGGAAAATCTAGGATGTCTTTTAAAATGGAAGCTCCACAATTTGCTGGGACAAATTATGCTCTTTGGAAGGTATGAATGAAAATCCATCTCCTCTGTCTTGGTTATAAAGTATGGCTAGCTACACAGTCACAATTTGTCATGCCAGAAGGTGGTTTGACAATTGAAGATCATATCAAAGAATATGAGTTGGATGTCAAAGCTAAGGATGCCCTGTTAAGTTCCTTAAGTAACACGGTGTTGACAAAAGTTGTGGATCTTGAATCTACAAATGAGGTATGGGAGAAGCTAAAAAATCTATATGAAGGAGATGATTCTATAAGAGAAGCCAAGCTACAAAGCCTGAAAGTAAAATATGAGGGTTTAAAGATGAGTGAAGATGAAAACATAACAACCTTTATGCAAAGAGTTGATGAACTTGTCACTAGAATAAAAGGTATGGGAGGAACTCTTAGTGATAAGGAAGTTGTGATGAAAATTCTTAGATAACTACCAAAGTCCTACAGTCACAAAGTAGCTGCAATTAAAGAAGTAACAACCGTAAAAGCTATTGACAGAGATTAATTGCTTGGAAAACTTACAACGTTTGAGATGAGAGAGTTTAGAGATGCATTGTCAAAAGTTGAAATTGCCTTCAAAGCCACTACTTCATAAAAGATCTCCAGAGCTGAGAAATATAAGGTGGAACCTAATGATTTTGATGAACTTGAAGCTAATTTTGTTGACAGATTGCAAAGAGGTTCTGGTAAGTTTAAAGGTAAATTACCTTTCAAACGTTTTTCTTGTGGTAAAGTAGGTCATTATGCTTCCAGATATCCTAAAAGAATTGAAAGGAATAAAAAAGATTTGAAAATAGGCCTAGAGCTCCAAAGAAATGTTACTATGTTAGAGATTTTGATGATGAAGGTGTGACTGATGATGAATTTGATGATGCTAGTACTAGTACAAATGAATGTTTATTTATTGCCATCAAGGAAGAACCTATGTCTACTAATCCTACTAGCTATGTGAAGGAAGAGGAACTAGTGGAAGAAAGTGCTTTGGTAGTCCAGGTTGAGAAAGATAAGGAATGGATTATTAATAGTGGATGCTCACATCATATGACCAGTGACAAAAGTAAGTTTGTGAGTTTGGAAAAGTATGATGGTGGACTGGTTAGGTTTGGAGACAATGCAGCTGGTAAGATTTGTGGAAAAGGATCTATCTCATTTGATGGTAAGAATAATATTGATAATGTCCTATATGTGAAGGGTTTGAAGCATAATCTTTTGAGTGTTGGTTAGATGTGTGACAAAGGTTATGATCTCAGATTCAAAGACAATAGGTGCAAGATCATGGAAAGCTCCAGAACTGTAATTGCTACCGATAAGAAGACCAGAGGTAACATTTATCAATTAAGAGGAACTAGTGATTACTATTTATTAGCCCAAACAAATGAGAGTTGGATGTGGCACAGAAGGATGTGTCATATGAACTTTGATAATCTAGTAAAGATAAGTTGAAGTCAGACTATGAGAGATATACCAAAGCTTGTAAAACCCATCAATACCATCTACAAATAATGTTAGTTTGGGAAGTAGACTAGGACAAGTTTCAAGAGAAAAGAGCATTTTTTTGTCGGTCTACTGGATCTAGTGCATACAGACCTATGTGGTCCTACAAGGGTAAGAAGTCTGCAAGGTGACAGGTACTTCATGTTGCTTATTGATGATTATTCTAGAATAACTTGGGTTATTTTCTTAAGAGACAAATCTGAAGCCCTAGAAAAGTTCAAATCCTTCAAGGTAATGGTTGAGAATGAGTTAGAACTAAAAATCAAGTGTTTGAGGTTTGACAAAGGAGGTGAGTTCACTTCAAATGAGTTCAACATTTTCTATGAAGAGCAAGGGATTAAGAGGCAATTGTTTGCACCTAGAACTCCCCAGTAGAATGGAGTTGTGGAAATAAAGAACAAGACTGTTCAGGAGGCTGCTAGGACAATGATGAAGGAAGGAGGTCTTGTTAGGGTTAGGGAAGATCAAAGCAATTAACACTAACAATTATATGCAGATTAAATAACCCAAATATAACAATGAGGAATTACACAAAAGAGATCAACACATAAATTTAACGTGGTTCACCCAATATGGGCTACATCCACAGAAACTTAGCCATCCAATGATTTTATTATCCAGTACAAAATAGATTACAATATCATGAATACCTCACTGTACCATACATCCCAGCAGTTTATAACAAGCTTTTTGGAAGCTTCTAGAATTAGGGTTTTGCAATGTCATTTTTCTTTTGTCGGTTAACAAAAATTAACAACTGACTTCCATATCAATGATCAAAAACTCCAGAAACATCGAACAGATCTTTGGCCCGGCCTTGAACCCTAGTGAGGATACATAACTTGTGTACAGTACTTGCATGATCACTCACCACATACTAACAATCTCCCACTTGGAGACTGATCCTGGATGACACCGCTATGCTTGCAGCTCCCACTAGATTACAGGCTTGGCTGGTTTCTTAAGTCCACCATTATCAGTCATGAAGGCCAATGAAAATTGATGAGGAAATCAATTTCTCTCATGTAACTGCCTTTGTGAACATATCTACAAGATTCTCACTTGTGTGAATTTTCTCTAGCTTCAACTGCCCATCCTCCAAAACTGTCCAGATGAAGTAGTATCTGAGCTGTATGTGCTTAGTTTTTGAATATAAAGCTGAATTCTTAGCAAGATGAATGGCACTCTGGCTATTAGTGTATAAAGGGCTATCATCTTGTTGTTTCCCTAATTCCTCCAGAAAAAGTTGTAACCAAATCATCTCCTTGCTAGCTTCCATATCAACAACATACTTAGCTTCAGTGGTTGAAAGTGCAACAACCTTTTGCAGCCTTGAAATCCAACTGACTACAGTACCTCCTACAGTAAAAAATACCCTATAGTACTCCTCCTGCTATCAATATCACCTGCCAGATCAGAGTCAACATATCCTTTTAGAGCAGAATTTGTTCTTCCAAAACATAATTTCTTTGAAGTAGTACCTCTCGAGTATCAGAGAACCCATTTTACAGCATTCCAATGTTCCATTCCTGGATTGCTCATATACCTGCTCACAACTCCCACTGCATGTACATAGCATGCCATTGCATACATCAAGCTACCAACTACTAATACATATGATATCTTAGACATTTTGTCTTCCTCTTCTTGTGTCTTTGGACACATCTCCTTAGTCAACTTAAAATGACTATGCAAAAGTGTACTAACTACTTTTGTATTCTACATGTTAAACCTTTTCAACACCTTCTCTACATACTTACTTTGGGACAAAAATAATTTTCTGTTTGTCCTGTCCCATGTGATCCTCATACCAAGGATTTGTTTTGCTGCATCCAAATCCTTCATAGCAAATGAATTTGCTAATTTCTGCTTAAGTTCATTAATATGCTGCATGTTAGACCTGGCAACAAGCATGTCATCAACATAAAGCAACAGGATAATATAGCTTCCATTACCCAATTTCTTGAAATAAACACAATAATTAGAATGACATCTTTTGTAACCTTGTTCAGCTATAAAACTATCAAATTTTAAATACCATTGCCGAGGTTCTTTCTTCAAGCCATACAAACTCTTCTTTAACCTGCACACAAAATCCTCCTTACCCTTGACCTCATATCCGTGTGGTTGCTACATGTATATTTCCTCTTCCAAATCCCCATGGAGAAAAGTTGTTTTCACATCTAGTTGTTCAAGATGCAAGTCTTTTGCAACCACAAGACTTAGAATAGTTCTAATAGAAGTCATCTTTACAACTGGAGAAAATATTTCATCAAAATCTATACCTTTTTTCTGTGCAAAACCTTTTACCACGAGTCTGGTCTTATATCTTTTCTTGCCTCCATCTTCTTCGTTCAACCTATAAACCCATTTATTTGGCAATGCTCTTTTACTTGTAGGCAATTGGACTAAGTCCCAAGTCTGATTCTGTAGAAAGGAATCCATTTCCTCTTTCATGCCTATCTCCCACTACTTTTTGGTATCTATTTGCATTGCTTCTTCATAACTTTCAGGTTCACCAGAATTAGTTAATAATATAGAATATAATGAGGGATAAAATCTTTCTGGATGTCTAGTTATCCTTGTAGAATGTCTAACACTTGTTGTTGCTAAGCATCACGTACCACTGGTATTTTACTTTCTAGAATCTCATCTAGCACCACATATTCCTTTTTGGCCTGTTCATGCTTGTTTTCCTACAACTGATCCTTATACATGACGTTCTCATTGAATATAACATCTCTACTCCTAATGATTTTATGATTTTCATAATCCCATAATCGATACCCAAATTTATCTACTCCATATCCAATGAAGGTACATTTTTTAGACTTAGCCTCAAGCTTGGTTCTATTTTCAATATCAACATGGACAAAATCTTCACAACCAAAGGTTTTAAAAAATGAATAGTTTACCTTTTTGCCCATCCATGCCTCCTCTCGAATGCCACCATCCAAAGGATTTGAAGGTCCCCTATTTATTAAATAAACAATGGTATGTACAACATCTACCCAAAAGTGTAAGGGTAGTCCAGCATGTAATCTCATGCTCCTTGCATGCTCCATAGTGGTCCTATTCATCCTCTCAGACACATCATTTTCTTGTGGGGTTCCAGGAACCATTTTCTGCCTATGGATTCCATTATATGAACAGTAATTTTCAAATTCTCTGCTGCAATACTCGCCTCCTTTATTAGATCTGAGACACTTCAACTTTTTTCCTATCTCATTCTCAACCAAAGCTTTCCACTTTTTAAAAGTTTCAAATACTTCTGATTTTTTTATAGGAAATACACCCATGTTTTCCTAGTTGCATCATCAATAAAAGTAACATAATAGGAAGAGCCACCAAGAGAAGATATGTTAGTTGGTCCCCATACATCTGAATGCACAAGCTCTAATTTCTCACTCTTCTTTTCTTTCCCAACTTTGAGAAATCAGACTCTTTTTTATTTTCCATAAACACAATTTTCACAAAACTCCAAGTCAATCTTCTTAAGACCTGGTAACAACTTTCTGGAGTGAAGAATCTTCATCCCTTTCTCACTCATGTGCCCAAGTCTATGGTGCCACAATTCTATTTCTGTTCCTGTAGCAAGTGTTATAACTATCTCAGTAGCAACTGTTTCTGTAGAAACTAAGGTAGAATAAGTATTACCAGTACACAAATGCAATGTGCTTACCTTTTCACCTTTAGCTACTACTAATGCACCTTTAGTGACCTTCCAGACTTTGTCTGAAAAGGTAACTATGCAACCTTCACTACCTAGTTGTTCTACAGAGATTAAATTCCTTCTCAAATTTGGAACATGCCTTACCTCCTATAGCAACCATTCATTTCCATTCTGCAACTTGATTTTTATCTTTCCTTTTCCAACAATCTGACAGGGTTCATCATCACCCAAATATACCTGTCCAAAATCACCTTGAACATAATTACAAAATATTTCCTATGGGGTGTGGCATGAAATGAAGCCCCTGAATCTATTACCCAGGAATCATTAGCATTATCTAAACACAAAATTAAAGCATCATGTAATTTATTACTTGCAACATTAGCTTCCTTACTATCATCATGTTGTTCATCTCCTTGTTTGCCCTTTCAAGACCAACAATCCTTCTTCAAGTGTCCTGGTTTTCCACAGTGCCAGCAATCCATTCTTCCTCTAGATTTAGATCTGCCTTTCTTTGACTTCCCTTGTGACTTCCCATGATTTGTATGGCTTTTTCCTCTTTCCTTTATTCTTCCCCTATTCTCTATAGTCAAAGTATTACCATATGTTGAAGTCTCACCTGTGCTTTTCTGTTGCATTTCCTTGCTAAGGATAACACCAACAACATCATCAAATTTCAAAGTATTTGAACTAGAGATAGAGTTACTCACAGCCATTACCAAGCTATTCCAGCTTTCTGGAAAAGAACATAAAACCAAGAGAGCTCTTACCTCTTCATCAAATTTCACTTTTACAGAAGTTAACTAACTGGTAATCGTATTAAACTCATTGATATGATTTGACACAGATCCACCTTCAATCATTTTTAGATTAAACAAATGCTTCATGAGAAATACCTTATTAGAGGCTGAGGGTTTTTCATACAATTATGCCAAAGCTTTCATCAGACCATCTGTTGTCATTGCTTCTGTTATATTGAATGCCACAGATGGTGTCAGGCACAACCAAATGGTTCCTAGTGCCTTTTTGTCTAGAAGATCCCAATCCTCATCAGTCATTGCTACCGATTTATTAGCTTTTCCTTCGAATGGCCTCCATAAATCCTTCTGATAGAGATAATCCTCCATTTGCATCTTCCATAATTGATAGTTCTGCCCATTAAATTTATCTACCTTCAATTTACCCTCGTCTGCCATTGCTCCCACTTAACTGTGAGACTCCTACTCAACTGTGAGACCTTCCTATAGATAATAAACAAACACAACCGACTCTGATACCAATTGCTAGGGTTAGGGTAGATCGAAGCAATAAACACTAACAATCATATGCAGATTAAATAACCCAAATATAACAATGAGGAATTACACAAAAGAGATCAACACATAAATTTAACGTGGTTCACCCAATATGGGCTACATCCATAGAAACTCATCCATCCAATGATCTTATTATCTAGTGCAAAATAGATTACAATCTCATGAATACCTCACTGTACCATACATCCCAACTGCTTATAACAAGATTTTTGGAAGCTTCTAGAATTAGGGTTTTGTAATGTCATTTTTCTTTTGTCAGTTAACAAAAATTAACAATCGACTCCGATCATGCAAAAAGAGGGAAAATTGTTTTTCAGGGGCTACACCCCTGAACCTCTACTCAAGGCCCGACCCAGCCCCAAACCCCGATGAGGATACATAACTTGTGTACAGTACTTGCATGGTCAGTCGCCACATACCAACAGGTCTACCAGAAATCTTTTGGAAATAAGCTATACACACTGTTGTCTACATTCCTAATATGGTTCAAGTGAAAGGTAATGGTACTAAAACTCCCTATGAACTGTGGTATGTAAGAATTCCTATAGTAAGATATTTCAAAGTCTTTGGAAGAAAATACTATATCAGAAGAGATGAAGATCTAGGGAAATTTGATGCAAGATGTGATGAAGAATCTTCCTTGGTTACTCTACTAAGAGTAAGGCTTGCCAGTGTTACAATAAAAGACTAAAAAGATTGTTGAAAGTGCAAATGTGAAGGTGGATGAAGATAGAGGAATAACATTAGATCAGAATAGCTATGAATCAGATGAACTTTCTGCTATAACTTATGAAGATAAAGTTGAACAAGATGATAGTCAAGATGAAGAAGAAAAGGCTCTGGAAGGTGTTGCTAAAACCCCCAGGCATGTAAGAATCAATCACTCTGAAGATCAAATTATTGGAGATAAAGCAAAGGTGTAATGACAAGAAGAAAAGCTACTGAAGAACAAGTAAACTACTATTTGATCTCTACAATTGAACCAAAAACTATGAATGGAGCCTACAATGATGAAAATTGGGTAAAGGCAATGGAGGAAGAACTATTGCAGATAGAGAAGAATGAAACTTGGGAACTAGTTCCTAGACCTACTGACAAAAGTGTTATTGGAACTAAATGGGTCTTTAGGAACAATTTGAATGAAAATGGAGAAGTTGTAAGGAATAAAGCAAGACTTATGTGGAAAGGATATTCTCAAATTGACGGGATAGATTTTGAAGAAACTTTTGCCCCAGTAGCTCAGATTGAAGCAATCGGAATGTTTCTAGCATTTGCAGCTCACAAAGATTTTAAGGTATATCAGATGGATGTGAAGTTTGCATTCCTAAATGGTGAGTTAAAAGAGGAAGTATACATTGGGCAACCGGAGGGATTCTAATTGTCAAATCAAGGTGATATGGTATGCAAGTTGAAGAAAGAATTGTATGAACTCAAACAAGTCCCTAGAGCCTAGTATGCAAGGCTAGATAGGGATTTATTGCAATTGAGATTTAGTAAAAGGTACCGCAGATAGCAATCTATATTTCAAAATCAATGATAATCAGATCTTGATTGTTGAAGTCTTTGTTGATGACATTATCTTTGGAGGAAATGAAGGTATATGCATAAAGTATGTCTACAAATCAATCAATCAAATAAATGAATCTTCATATCTCAGTCTAAGTATGTGAGAGAACTGTTGAAGAAGTTTAGAATGGAGGACTCTAAACTAGTATGTACTCCTATGGTGACTAGCTACAAGTTGAGAAAAATTGATGATTCACCCAAGAATGATTAGAAAAGGTACATATCTCTGATTGGAGGATTGCTTTATCTAACTCAAACCAGACTTGATATTATGCATGTAGTTTGTCTTGTTGCAAGATTTCAAGCTAATCCAAGGGAATCTCATGTAATGGCACTAAAGAGAATCCTGAGGTATTTAAAAGGCACTCTGGATCATGGCCTATGGTATCCAAAGAATAATTATTTCACTCTTAGTGCATATACATATGCTGATTGGGCCAGAGATGTTGATGTCTAGAAAAGTACAAGTGGTGGTGCCTTCTTCTTGGGTAATAGATTGGTTTCCTGGCTGAGCAAGAAACAATATTTAATCTCTTTGTCAACTGTAGAAGTAGAGTATATTGCAGTAGCATGTTGTTGTACTCAAGTGTTATGGATGAAGAAAACTTTGAAGGATATAAGAGTTATTTATGAAGATCCAATTGCAATCTTGTGTGATAATACAAGTGCCATAAATATTTGCAAGAATCCAGTGATACACTCAAGAAAAAAGGCATATATCTATAAGGTATCACTTTTTGATCAAAAAGGTGAATGAAAATGAAGTAAAGATGGAGTATGTATCCACAAAGGACTAGATTGGAGACATTTTTACTAATCCTTTGCCCAAAGATACTTTTGAGTATCTCAGAGAAAAGCTAGGGGTCATTACCCCTCCTTCTCAAAACTAAGATACATAAGAATGCATCAATCCAGTGGCATCCAAAGCCTCATTTTTTATTTGGATTGATGTTTCAAGGGCTATCCCTCGGGGGGAGTAGCTAGATATTTTTTATGAAGAAAGTGTTGAAAAATAGAGAAAGTTCAATGGATCAGAGCAGCAGCATGCAAGTATGTTCCCTTTGCCATTGATGTCAAAGGGGGAGAGAAATCATGTGAAAAAATCAAGGGGAGAATGAATATAGATGTGTAAAGAGAAAGGGAGAAAATCTTGTCTTGATGGTCTTTTCAATTTTTCACATCATATGTTGCCATCAATGACAAAGGGGGAGATTGTTGCAAATATGTGCCTAAACGGTGTTGTCATTGATGTCAACATATCTATGTTGTCATTGGTTCCAACTATGCTCCTATCTTGTTGTCTATTTGTAATGAGTAAGATGCTTTGTATTTACTTATCTAAGCATCTTGATTCGAGGATATTGAGAAAATTAGCTCCTCCAGTAGAAACAGTGAGTTGTAGTGGGAACAGTGTATTGTATATAGAAAAATAGTCTGGAAGAATGCTCCGCATTTTTTGTAGAATGCATATCTTTGTCTACAGATTGGAAGTTATTTAGAAGTCCATCTGAAGATGCCATGTTCCAGGTTTGAGCCTCTAGTATGAATAATTGAGTGATTTATGTTCACCAAAGTGAAAACGGCCTTTTTTATATGTTTGGCAATAACAGGGAGAAAGTGTTATGCTCCACATTCCTCCGCATTGAAGTATTTTGATCTACAGTTCTAGAGATAAGTCTGAGATAATGTTAAGTGTCCTCAACTCCAATGGTTCATTATTTGACAGTTCACAAGCTATCTATTCCTTATGATAGTGGCTAACAGTGTTGTTCTTGTGCTCTGGTTTGAAGAATTTGATGGGTAAAGTGTTTGGATATTGTGCATATGTTTCTGATGACTATAATGTGCTTGTGGATGTCTCTTGATTGTGTTCCTACCTTTGGATTGGTCCATGGAGAGAAATTTGGATTGTGGTTGAAGAATGCTCTTAGAAGACCTAATGTTCTCACCAGTCTTGTTCGACTTGGTTGATGTCATTAATTGAGGAGAAACATTCAAGATTGTAGAAGTGTGACATGATGTGGATGATTTCATTTGAGTCCTAGCTAAGGAGAAATGTGATCTGCATACATATTTACATATTTTCCTTAGTTGATTTTGTATTAGGTCCAGACCTATCCTATGTATGTTTGTAATGCCGACCTTGGAGATTGTTCCAACGGTTGATGAATATATTTCCAACCTTGATGTACATTCCAAGGTTGATGACTTGTATAAAGACTTGTAATGAATTGCAAAAAGTAAGGTGAATGTGTGAATATGAGGAGATTAGTGCGAAGGTGTGAAAGAACAGTGTAGAGAAGTTTTATTGTGCTTCAAAGGAATTGAAACCAGACATGGAGTAGATGCTAATTAATCATTTCACCATTTTGGCAGTGAGCCACCCTTTGGTAGTGAGCCATTCTTTGCAGTGAGTCATATAGGCAATGAGCCTCTATTTTTTGGTATTGATATAACTTATATATTTCTATGGGCTAACACCCACTGTGGTTTTTCCCTTTTAGGGTTTTCCACGTAAAAATATGGTGTCTTCTGTGTTGATTATGTTATTGTATTGAGCTTCTCATTTTGTGCTTTCATGGTTATATTAGAATATAAGTAATTGATAAGTTGATTAGTTAAAAGTTTTAGGACAACTGATTCACCCCCCTCTGAGTTGTCCGGTGCAGTCCAATAACGTCCTTTGTCCATAGTGTCAAAAGGGGGAGTGTTTGTATTTTGTCATCCATGGATAAAGGGGGAGTTTGTTGTGTTTGTTGTCCTTGATGGCAAAACACAAACAAGGTATGATGGCAAAACATTAATGACAAAGGACAGTGGATGGAGCTTCATGACAAGTTTTGGTGTTGATACTTCATGTTTTGGTGTTAATGTTTGTTTAATGTCAAGAAGGTTCATGTTGGCAAAACCAAGATGTTGAGGATGTGGTAAGATATGCTCATGTTGGTAGGATGTCTTCATGTTTGTCTTAGGATGGTCTCAAAATACTCTTGATCATAGTGGTGATACTTCTATGCTTCATACTGATGCTCTCAATATGATCTCAATGCTTGGTTTGATGTTGATATGGCTCAATGCTCTCAATGCATATGGTAGAGTTTTCTTGTGACAGAGGTATGAAGAGTTGTTTCATGATAGAGGTATCTCTTTGAAGTCTTTGTGGACTATACAGAGTCATCACTATTGAATTTGATGGGTCTAAGATGTATAAATTTTCATTTATCCTATTGGGGTTTGTGTTGTAAAGAGACTAAGGAGTCAAAAACCCTAAATTGAAGTTCTTAAAGCTCATCATAAAAATCCCTAAGTTCCCCGTCATTGCTTTATGTCTATTTTTAGATTGACTTGCTTGACTGGTCAGAACATAACTTAAGTTATGTTTCAAGGGCTTTACAACATTAGTTGACCGGCCCCAACTTCCTAGGGCTACCAATTACTATAGGTCTTCAAAGACTCATGAGAGCCAACTTAAATCGAACGACAAAGATTTAATATCTTTAATGACATGAAACTTGATCCGATGGATGCCTTTTAAACTACCTTTTGAAGTTTAACGGTCACACCTTTCTAAATTTGACGTGCAGAGGATTATAAAAGGCTTAAAAGCTGATTTTTGTAACTTAATTTCACATGTAGAGTGCCAGGAAAGTAGTTCTGAGATCTATTTGATATGTCTGGAGTTTTTTTATCATTGATATGGAAGGTTGATTAGTATAGCTACATTCTAATATGATAATTGATTAGTTTTGTATTTACAGTATGTGAACAATTGAAGACTTGTTAATGTTTATGGAATGTAAGAAAGGAAGGTGAAGTTGTTTATGATTGATCAGACAAATGTATTGCTTCTCACAGAGAGTTAGACATGTTTCAAAGATTAACACAGGGTTGTAAAGTTTGTGATTGAAAAGAGTTTGTTAAAGTGAAAAACAAAAGGAGATATAAGGTTTTGCTATATAGAGAAATAGAGTTTTCCTCTGTATATTTTCATATTCATGTATTAAGGGTTGGTGCCCTTGGAGTTGGTGCTTCTAAATGTATTAGGGGTTGGTGCTCCTTGAAGTAGGTGCTTCTAAACAAAGTAGCCAGTGAGGCTTTGTAATGAGTGGGATTTTGTTAAGCCAGTGAGGCAATTTTTCCTGAGTGGTTTTCCATTCCTATGAGGGTTTTCCACTCTTCAAAATTTGTGTTATGTCTCCTTTTGATGGTTGATTATGTTGTACTTATTTGATCATCCTTGTTCAAGTTTTATATCGTAAATTACACATCTTTGTGACTATATTTTCAATAAGGTTCTTTGTATAAATCCATTGATGGATTTAAAAAAAAATGTTAAGGTTTTTAGACCACTGATTCACCCCCCTCTCAGTGGTCATGTACTCCAACATCAATGATAACTTATATTTGAAGAAGAAATGGAGTTAGAAGAATGAATGGGAATGCATTAATTTTTAACTAAAGATAAAATAGAGCTAATTATGCATGTGTGGGTGTATGAAATAGTTAACTCCATATTAGGCTAAAAAATTCATGCAAACAGGAAGAAAAATAGGTGAAAATGAAGCTTTTTTGAGTTAGAAACTCAAGCTTTTCCACAGCTAAAAAAGCAACAGGGTCACCCCTTTTACTAATAGGGTCTCCCGAGGGGAGATCCTGATTTATGAGGGTCACCCAGTGGGAGATCCAGAAAGAAAGGGGTCTGGGTGAAAATGCATGATATGAGATGGTAGAGGAGATAAAATGGACGGGATCTACCTCCAGAAATGGGTCAGTCATGTGTGAAAATCCAAATCTCCACTTACAAAGTAGGATCTCATCGCAGGAGATATGGAAATAATAGGGGGAGATTTGGATTGAAAAGTGAAACTGCAAACTAAAAGTGGGATATGGCTAGGGGGGACCTCTAGAAGGCTTCTAGGGGATGGAGAAGATGAAAAATATTGGGGAAAGGCAAAAACTCATGTACAAGATGCATACAAGGCCTAGGAACAAGGTTGCAAGCTCAAAAAATGCAAATTGACAAGTGTTGAAAAGTGTCAAGAAGCATCGACAACGAAGAGAGAGAGAAAACGACAAAGGGGAAACAACACAAGATGAAAGAAAAGACACGTCACCAAGAGGATTTCTTTTGAGAGGATGTTATTTCACACTTACATGTACATGACAAGGATCATATATCATCATAGGGGTCCTTGTGGAGGCTGTGCGTTATTTTTGTGCTTACATATTTGCTCCCTCGGGGATAGTAGTCTACACGAAGGGTAGGTACTGTTCCTGAACTAGGCCTTACCTATTGTTGATTTTCCACAAATGTACCTACAAAAACTAGTGTTAGCTCAGTATCTAAATATATCAAAATGAATAATGAAAATGAAATGACAAACTTACCATAGATCGTGAGAGTTTGACTAGTTGTTTGCCTTTGTTGGTGAGACCTGTAGGAATGAATGCATGCAAAACAATGCACGAGAGATGCATAAAATAAATAGAACACATGTTAAGCTAGAGAGGAGAACAAGTTCTCCTTTTATTGCAAATTTTGAAGAATATATTTGATTTTTAAGGATTTTTGATGTTTTACAATTTTTTTTATGTTTTTTCAAATTTTCAAATTTTCTAATTTTTATGATTTTTGTGAAGATTTTGCAAAGGTTTGATTTGACATTCCTTGAGGTTTTTGAGAGACCTACATTTAAGATATTTCTACCCTTTCCCCCTTGCATGGGGAGATTCATGTACTTGATTACACAATATTGTTCTTTTGACTTGTTGGAGGAGTGACTTGTGCTCAGACATTATTTTACACTTATTGTTATAAGCCCCGATCTAATGAGATCCATACATAGCTTTAGTCAACATATTATACTTCACTTTCTCTCTTGTGCATATGGTTGGATAGAGCTTTTATTTTGCTTATGAGAATGCATACCTAAGATGATCACATATGGAAGATGCAATTTGTTTTTGTCTTTTTCAAAATATATATGAATGTAGGTGACAATATGCAGATGCAAGAACACAAGCAATGCTGAAATGAAACTTTTACTTCTATGTAATGCCATGAGTTATGACATTGAATTTATTACTTTGGGACTCTTTTTTTGATTTTGATATGAATGCAATGTGGAACAAACAATATGACTACTCTTTAGTATGATTTTCAATCCAGGGGATTGCAAGTTATTTTGGTATAAGAGGCCTAATCAAGTCTGTGAGATAGGGATTTTAGAACTCAAGTGGGGAGTGGGAGTGAAAATGGAGTGCTTCTAATTTTGGGCTTTGCTAAAGGCTAAAGCTGATCCTTATCTAGATAAGACAATCTAAAAATATTTCAACTTAGACAAGTAACAAATTTATTGATGTTCGCTAGACTTAGATCATAGATGGCAAGCAAGATAGACCCAAGGTAAAGGATACATAGGAAATAACTAGGGTCCCTAGATAGAAAATGATCCTAAAGACTACTAGACATTTGGCGTTGCTCAACTAGTGCATGTGTGTACTTTGTACCTGTTGGGACCTCAAATTTCATGTCATTTTTTGTAAAAATTTTAGGTCCCCATAATAAAAAAATTGACTGTAGCACCGAGAAGTATTCTTGCAAGATTTTGCTGAGCAGCCTGGTCAGTAATGAATAAACTTGATTTCCTATGATTGCATAGCCAAACCACTCTATGATTACATTCATCTATTCTAGAGTTGAACAAGTTCTTGTGATAAACATGATAAAATGGAGTGAAGAAACTGAGGTTATCCATTTCATTAGCAAGAAAGGCAGAATATGATTGAACTTGTATCAATTTTATTTTTTCTCTTGCCAATACATCACATTCAAAGTTAACGGTATTATGGTAGGGGGTAACTAAGAAGAAATTTTCTTATGACAAATAACAAAGGGTCATTTCCATAATAAAAGAACAGTGGCATATCACACTTTATAGCAGAATAATGAAAATCATGAAATATACAATCACACTGAAAATGTGTTTGACTAAGAACAAATGATTCCTCAGTTACATATAGAGAAAACTAAGCCACACCCCCACCCTTTAAAGGATTATAATAGAATATAAAAAAAATGGACAAACAATTGTAAGAGAACTCTTAGCAGGGATGAATGAGTGCAGGGGACATGAATGAAATCATTAGTGTTTGCAGGGAAAATAAAAAATAGCGGAGAGTGGAGAGAGGAAGTGTAGTGTAGAAAGCACCGTGTCTTTGTTAGACTTAGGGCACACAATTGAGAGGGGGGGTGAATCAGTTGTTTAAAACTTTCTCCAATTTAAACACTTAAGTCTTCTTAGTGATTAGCTGTATATTAATCATAAACCATAATGCATTCAAATCAAGAGCAGAAACATATCAACACATAAGACACCAAGATTTTGACGTGGAAAACCTGGTTAAGGGAAAAACCACGAGGTGATTAACTCAAGATTGTATTCTCTGTTAGAAGAATAGAAAGAACAAAATGGCACATGCCAATTAGGGCTCACTGCCTGAGCACACTGCTCACAAGAGGCTCACTACCTATAAGAGACACACTGTCTACAAAGAAATAAGTATCACATACATGAACTGGAGAATAGCATCTTCACCATGCTTGAATCAGTTCCATTAAGCTCAATACTTCTGCTATGCCTTTCGCTCTCCTCTTCGCTACCACACCCACATCTCCACACAAAAAGGCAAATTCAAACTAACTTTGCAATCCCTTATTTATACAAGGCATCAACTTAGGAATGATCATCTAAGTCGGCAAACATTCATAAGATCATCCGATAGATGCATAACTCATCTGGTCAGCTTGTCTCAAGAAGAACACCATCATACAGAAGTTACTCTTCAATTGCGAGCTCCAACTTCAATGCAGACCACCAATACGAACTGGACATGATCAAAAGACCTCCACAAGCTTGCCTGAAACATCAAGAACATCCACACTTCTTCTGCTTACTGAAATCATTCTCTCCATCTGAAACCTCAAGAACATAGTTTGTCATAACTGTCACAAAGGAATAGATGCTTGTGGACCTTCAAACCACACACTAGTAGAGTTGATACACTACAAAGACTTCCTTAGCACTCCCTTAAATCCACAGAACAAGAAACTTCATTTCTGGATCTCCCCGGACCTTTCTTGTTACACACTGTCACCTCTAAACACCTACTGGAACTGGTTTTACTTGAGTGGCCACAACTTCTTCATATCTTCATGCTGACCTCTTAAATCTCTACTTAATCACCTACAGACACATATCTACAAACCCTTTAATCCACATCCTCTAATCATCATCCTATCTTGGACTTTTGCCTTATAGTCATCACTGTTCTTCACTGTTCCTGATTGAGACTAATTTTCTCAATATCCTTAGCTTATGTCTCATCCAAACCTTATCATTAATGCAACAGGTTTATGTTGACATCAATGACAACACTGGTTAGGGCCATACTTGCAACAATCTACCCCTTTTTCATTAATGGCAACATATGATGTGAAAAACCATCAAGACAAGAACTTCTCCTTACTGTCACAACTCTCCCTATCAACAACAACCATTCACATGTCTTCTCTCCCTTTACTACTCCCCCTTTGATCAGCAACCACTTGTTTTTCACATGTCTTCTCTCCCCATTTGACATCAATGGCAAAGGGCACATACTTGCAATTTCACCACTTCAGAATCATACTTGCTGCTCCCCCTGAGTAGCAGCTACCCAACATCAATCTAGATCACAAGATGTTTCTATGATACCCACTGGACTGATGCACATCAGTGCACCTTAGCTCATCATTGGAGGGGCAATAACCCCTAACTTCTCCCTAAGATACTCAAAAGAGTCCTTAGGTAGAGGTTTAGTAAAGATATCTACAATCTGATCCTTGGATGACACAAACTCCAATTTGACTTCATTTTGTTCACTTGCTCTCTCAGAAAGTGAAAATTGATAGATATATGCTTAGTCTTTGAATTCAACACCAGATTCTTAGATATACTTATAGCACTTGAATTATCATAGAAGATTGTGATAGGTTCCTCATACTCTACTTTGATATCTCTTAGCATCTGCTTCATCCACAAAACTTGAGTGCAACTACCTACTACTGCAATATATTTTGCTTCAGTTGTAGACAGAGATATTGCCTCTTGTTTCTTGCATAGCCAAGAAACCAATCTCTTCCCCAAAAAGAATGCTCCACCACTGGTACTCTTCCAGTCATCCACATCTCCTGCCCAATCAACATCTGTATATGCATGAAGAGAGAAATCATGATCTCTAGGATACCACAGACCATACTCAACCATCCCTTTTAGATATCTAAAAATCCTCTTGATTGCCATGACATGGGATTCTCTAGGATCAGCTTGGAATCTAGCAACAAGACCAACAGCTTGCATAATATCTGGTCTAGTTTGAGTGAGATACAACAATCCTCCAATCATTGATCTATACTTTGTCTGGTCTACCTTAGGAGAGTCATCATCTTTTCTCAACTTACATCTGGTTCCCATGGGAGTATTCATTAGCTTTGAATCTTCCATCCCAAATTTCTTCAACAATTCTTTCACATATTTGGTCTGAGAAATGAAGATTCCTTTCTTTGTTTGAGTAATTTGCAGACCCAAGAAGAAATTCATTTCGCCAAGCATAGACATCTCAAACTCACTTTTCATTTGATTTGCAAAAGTTTTACACATACTATCTCTTCCTCCAAAGATGATATCATCAACAAATACTTCAACAATCAAGATGTTTTCATGATCAATTTTGAAATATAAGTCACTATCAGCAGTACCTTTGTTGAAACCAATCTTTAAAAGATGCTTATCCAATCTTTCATACTAGGCTCTTGGGGCTTGCTTTAATCCATATAGTGCCTTCTTTAACTTGCAGACCATATCACCATGATCAGACAACTGAAATCCATCCGGTTGCTCTATATACACTTCTTCTTCCAAGTCACCGTTTAGAAAGGCAGACTTGACATCCATCTAATATACTTTGAAATCCTTGAAGGTAGCAAAGGCAAGAAATAATTTGACTGCTTCAATTCTTGCCACCAGAGAAAAAGTTTCTTCAAAATCAATTCCTTCTATTTGAGAGTAGCCCTTGCAGACCAATCTAGCTTTATTTCTGATTACATCACCAACATCATTTAGTTTGTTCCGTAAGACCCATTTGGTTCCAATCACATTCTTGTTTCTAGGTCTAGGAACAAGATCCCAAGTGTGATTTTTCTCTATTTACACCAGCTCTTCCTCCATTGCTTTAGTCCAGTTTTCATCATTGCAAGCTTCATTCACTGTCTTAGTTTCAATCTTTGAAATCAAACAATACTCTTCTGAATCTTGAGCAATTCTCCTTCTTGTTAGTACTCCTTTGCTTTTATCACCTATGATCTGATCTTCAGAGTGGTTCAGTCTTACATACCTGGGAACTTTAGGAATTTCTCGCACTTCTGATTCTTGATTAGGCTCATTGAGACTCATTTCTTCTTCCTGGTTTACCGGATTAACTTGAGTCTGACTGACAGATGAGGCTTGGGCTCCTTGAGTCAGAACACCATTCTGATCATCTTCATCATATTCATAAAACCTTGAGGGTTTCTCAATTCCCTCATCAACCTTCACATTTGTACTTTCTATCATCTTTCTCAGTCTTTTGTTAGAACACCAGTATGCTTTGCTTTGAGTAGAGTAACCCAAGAGTATTCCTTCATCACTTCTAGCATCAAACTTTCCTAGATCTTCATCTCTTTTAATGTAACATTTTCTACCAAAAACTCTTAAATACCTTACAGTAGGAGTGATGCCAAACCAAAGTTCATAAGGAGTCTTATCAGTACTACTTCTGATTTGAACTCGATTGAGAGTATAGACTACAGTGCTGACAACTTCTCTCCAATAGATATGAGGAACATTTTCTTCCATCATCATGGTCCTAGAAGCTTCTTGTATGGTCCAATTCTTTCTTTCCACTACTCCATTCTACTGTGGAGTCCTAAGAGCAGACAGCTGTCTCTTTATTCCATGTTTCTCATAGAACTCTATGAACTCACTGGATGTGAATTCTCCACCTCTATCAGACCTCAGACATTTCAATTTCAATCTGGTTTCATTTTCTACCATAGCCTTGAATATTTTGAATTTCTCAAAAGCTTCTGATTTCTCTTTCAGAAAAGTTACCCACATCATCCAGGAATAGTCATCAATTAGTAACATGAAATATCTATCACCTTGCATACTTCTGATTCTTGTCGAATCACAAAGATCAGTATGAACTAAGTCCAATAATCTGGTAGAAGATAGTTCCTTACTCTTGAATGTGACTCTGCTCAGCTTACCCAACTGACATTCTTTGTACAAGCTATTAGTAGGTTTCACCAATTTTGGAAGATCTCTTACAGCCTGAGTATTGCTTATCTTGATGATATTATCAAAATTCACATGACACATTCTCCTATGCCATAACCAACTCTGATCAACTTGAACAAATAAACAACTTTTACCAGTACCAACCAAGTGGAAGATATTACCTTTAGTTTGGGTACCAGATGCAATCTCTATTCCGGAGCTTTCAAAGATCTTGCATTTTCCATTCTTGAACTAGAGATCATAGCTTTTGTCCACCAACTGTCCAACACTGAGAAGATTGTGCTTCAAGCCTTCAACATATAGAACATTACCAGTTTTGTTCCTTCCATCAAAAGAAATAGTTCCTCTTCCTCTAATTCTACCAGCAGAATTATCACCAAACTTCACCACTCCTCCTTCATACCTTTCCAAATCTATGAACTTATTTTTGTCACCTATCATATGGTGAGAGCAACCACTGTCAATGACCCAATCATCCTTTTCTTCAACTTGGGTAGCTAGGGCTCTTTCTACAACTTTATGATTGACAGATACAGAGGATATTGGTTCTTCTTCCTTGATGGCAATAAACACCCATTCATTTCCTGATTTGTTTCCATTCTCTGATTCATCATCTGTTACTCCTTCATTATCATCTTCTTCATGAACATAGTAACAATTCTTTTGGAACCTTGATTTGTTAGGATTTGGCCTTGAAAATCTTTCCGGACATCTTGAGGCAAAATGACCAATCTTATTGCAGTTAAAACACTTAAAAGGCAATTTTCTTTCATACTTACTAGATCCTCTTGGCAGTCTCTTTGCAATGAGGGCTTCAAGTTGAGCAGTTTCTACTTCTTCTTCTTCCAGGTCTTTTCTTGCTTTTTCATACCATGACAGTTTCGTTGATGAGTTCTCTCCCAGATCAAACCTTTGTTTACCTTTTATAGAGGCATTGGCTTTGAATGCAGATTTAGTCTTGGGGGGATTATCTCCAAACTTAGTCATTTCAAATGCAGCTAATTTGCCAGCCAATTGGTCTCTTGTGACAGTTGTATGGGCTCTGAATTCATCAATGGTAGCAACCTTGATTTTGTAAAGGCAGGAAGGGATCTAAGAATTTTGCCAACAATCTCATTTTCATCCAAGACTCCACCAGCATTTCTAATTCTACAAACAAGCTCATTTACTCTTGGCATAAAAGCAGTAATATTTTCATCATCTCTCATCTTCAGTTTTTCAAATTTCCCTTTCAGACTCTGTAACCTTGCACATTTAACGTACTGGTCTCCTTCATGCAAAAGTTCCAATTTTTTCCAAATATCAAAAGCAGTTGGAAGGTCAATAACATTTGAGAGCTCTAAATCAGATAATGCACTTAGAAGAGCTTCTCTAGTCCGCAGATTGTTTTCAGCATCTATGAATTCATTTGGAACTTTTGGACCACCCTGTGGACATACATATTATATTGTAACCATGGTCCAATATGCTATTCCCATGCATTGCAAGTGACACTTCATGCGACCTTTCCATAGAGTAAAATTTGTTCCATCAAACTTTGGACTATCCTTCTTGTAGGATGACATCCTGGATCTCCTCAAGCGATTAAGCTCTTTTTAGAGGAACTTAGCTCTATACCAATTGTTAGACTTAGAGCACACAACTGAGAGGGGGGGTGAATCAGTTGTTCAAAACTTTCTCCAATTTAAACACTTCAGTCTTCTTAATGATTAGCTGTATATTAATCATAAACCATAATGCATTCAAATCAAGAGCAGAAACATATCACACATAAGACACCAAGATTTTGACATGGAAAACCTAGTTAAGGGAAAAACCACGGGGTGATTAACCCAAGATTGTATTCTCTGTTAGAAGAATAGAAAGAACAAAATGGCACATGCCAATTAGGGCTCACTGCCCGAGCACACTGCTCACAAGAGGCTCACTACCTATAAGAGACACACTGTCTACAAAGAAATAAGTATCACATACATGAACTGGAGAATAGCATCTTCACCATGCTTGAATCAGTTCCATTAAGCTCAATACTTCTGCTCTGCCTTTCACTCTCCTCTTTGCTACCACACCCACATCTCCACACAAAAAGGTGAATTCAAACTAACTTTGTAATCCCTTATTTATACAAGGCATCAACTTAGGAATGATCATCTAAGTTGGCAAACATTCATAAGATCATCCGACAGATGCATAACTCATTCGGTCGGCTTGTCTCAAGAAGAACACCATCATACAGAAGTTACTCTTCAATTGTGAGCTCCAACTTCAATGCGGACCACCAACATGAACTGGACATGATCAAAAGACCTCCACAAGCTTGCCTGAAACATCAAGAACATCCACACTTCTTCTGCTTACTGAAATCCTTCTCTCCTTCATCCAAAACCTCAAGAACACAGTCTATCATAACTGTCACAAAGGAATAGATGCTTGCGGACCTTCAAACTACGCATCAATAGAGTTGATACACTACAAAGACTTCCTTAGCACTCCCTTAAATCCATAGAATAGGAAACTTCATTTTTGGATCTCACCAGACCTTTCTTGTTACACACTGTCACCTCTGAACACCTACCAGAACCGGTTTTACTTGAACGGCCACAACTTCTTCATATCTTCATGCGGACCTCTGAAATCTCTACTTGATCACCTACAGACACATATCTACAAACCCTTTAATCCGCATCCTCTGATCATCATCCTATCTTGGACTTTTGCCTTACAGTCATCACTATTCTTCATTGTTCCTGATTGAGACTAATTTTCTCAATATCCTCAGCTCACGGCTCATCCAAACCTTATCATTAATGCAACAGGATTATGTTGACATCAATGACAACACCAGTTAGGCCCATACTTGCAACAGTCTTTTGGTACCAGTAATTGAAAGCCACGGATATAGAAATAGATAAATATATACAATGAACAAGGAATTTTGACCAAGGCATTTTAAGGTAACATTTGAAGAAGACTTGATCATTGAAGAAGGCTTACCTTGAGCTGATAGCTAGGATTGGAAGTGATATTTTGGTAATGGTAAAAGAGTGGCTTATGGAATTTGCTCTTTAGCAGCCAAGAACCTCACAATTTGAGATAGATTTCTTAAATAAATGTTCAACATGCATGCTTCTGCCAGATCATATTTTGAGCAAGCAGAGGAAATAAAAGCCCTTGCTAATGCAGCATTTCAAGCTCACAAGTTTTCCCAAGCCATAGAGCTCTATACTCAAGCTATAGAATTGAACAATTAGAATGCAGTATATTTGGCAAATCAAGCTTTTGTACACACAAAACTGGAGGAGTATGGAAGTGCTATTGCAGATGCCACAAAGGCCATTGAAATTGATTCCAAATATACCAAGGGATACTATCAGAGAGGTGTTGCATATCTTGCAATGGGAAAATTCAAGGAAGCTCTAAAAGACTTCCAACAAGTTAAAAGAATTTGTCCAAATGACCCTGATGCTACCAAGAAGCTTAAAGAATGTGAGAAAGTTGTCCAAAAACTTAGGTTTGAAGAGGCAATCTCAATGGATGATTTTGACAAGCATTTGGTCTCTGATTCTATTGATTTCCATTCAATAGAGGTTGAGCCCCAATACAATGGTGCTAGAATAGAAGGGAAAGTTATAACATTAAAATTTTTAAAGAAAATGATAGAGGATTTCAAGAACCAGAAAAGTTTACACAAAAGGTATGCATTCCAAATTATATTGCAAGCCAGGAATTTGCTGTGAGCGTTGCCCTCACTTGTTGATATCACTGTTCTAAATGGAAAGAAGTTTATAGTCTATGGTGACATTCATGGCTAGTATTATGACATTCTTAACATCTTTGAGCTGAATGGATTTCCTTCTGAGAAAAATCCATAGCTTTCAATGGTGATTTTGTTGATCGAGGATCCTTTTCAGTTGAAGTAATCCTTGTGCTCTTTGAATTTAAGTGCATGTGTCCAAGTGGGCTTTATCTTTCCAGAGGAAATCATGAAAGAAAGAGTATGAACAAGATTTATGGTTTTGAGGGTGAAGTCAAGTCCAAGTACAATGACACCATGGCATAGGTTTTTGTTGCCTGCCTCTGGCAAATGTTATTAATGACAAGATCTATATTGTCCATGGTGGTTTCTTTAGTGTTGATTGTGTAAAACTTTCTGATATCAGAGCAATTGATCTCTACAAGGAGCCACCTGAAGAGGGGCTGATGTGTGAAATACTTTGGAGTGATCCCCAACCCCGACAAGGGCGTGGGCTGAGTAAACGGGGTGTAGGCCTATCCTTTGGGGAAAATGTGACAAAGATTTCTTCAAGAAAATAATCTTGAACTGGTGGTTAGATCCCATGAAGTAAAGGATGAAGGTTATGAAATTGAGCATGATAGGAAACTTATTACTGTGTTCTTAGCTAACTATTGTGACCAGATGGGAAACAAAGGTGCATTCATAAGATTCAAGGCTCTAGAACTTAAACCAGAAATCATCTCCTTTTCTTCTGTGCCACATCCTGATATAAAGCCTATGGCATATGCAAGTAATTTTTTGAGGATGTTCTCTTAATCATGAGGAAGTCCTAGTTAAGAAGTTTATCTTTATATTGTGTTAATATCTTTGTCACACGTAAACCTACCAAGACCTGAATTTTGAAGTTAAGAGGTTGGATACTTGCTTGTTTCAGTGAGATCAGAGGATGAAATGAGCTGAGTTGCTAAAAAGATCTATTCTCATTGGCTTATGCATGTTTAGGTTCTTTAATTTATTCATGTTATTTATAAGTTGTACTGGACATTGTTAAAAGGACTAATGTGCTTTGAAAGACCTTCTATGTGTTATCTTTATCTAATAAGGTTATTTTTCTAGGTCCAAAATTCCAAAAGTCTTACAAGATGTTTGGGCTTGAGGCAAGAGTGCATTTTTCTGTAGATTAATTTTGAAAATGCTCATTTTTTGTGTACCTAATTTTCTCTAAACACGAAGCATATGCAATGTTTCACAATGATGATATGGAACTAAGCTGCAATGATCTTTGCCTGGTACTTGATGTCCAGATATTGCTATGATTTCATTCAGAATGTTGACTTAAGTGATAGGCAAGGTGTGCACTTTCTATAAATTAAAATTTGAAAATGCTCAAATTTTAATTTATTGATAATTTTATTCTATAAAATTGTGATTCATATGTGATATTCTATAAAGAGGAATCATCATCTCCTTCTAGCAATGATGACTTTGCGACATTTCTGGATGTAGAACTGCAGTTCAGGAATAAAGAATACTCCAAAGATCTTGATGATAAGATACAATTAGACTCATTAATTTAGTTAAAAGGTTGACACGATGTTGCATCCCTTAGAGAAAATGGCGAGGAGTTCTTTGATAATTTGCATGGTTTGAGAGAAGATTTATCACTTACTCTCACTAAATATGATTTTATTGGAAAAGAAAATGTAGGAGATGGAGTCAAAGAGGATTGCTGAAAAATAGTGTGGAAATACCAAGAGGAGTTTGATAGCACAACAGATTCATTTTATCCTGATGACCACTTAATAATGAGGAGAATCATACTCGTAGTTCACCACCATAGGTAATGTGATTTTCATGATTGATTGGCAAAAGAAACCCTAAAACTTGCAGCACTACAAAACAAATACTATATCAGGATATTAGGGAGATCAAACAAAAATCACGAATGAAGCATGGAGAAAAATATTATTCATTGAAAACCAGTAAATCTTTTGAGGAAGAATTATTAAATTTACTAGTATTGGGGAAATGTAAATTATGTGCCTTAGATAAAGTGTTGAAATAAATTTGATTTTCACTAGGGGAGAGGGTGATCATTTAACCTAATATATATATATATATTTCAATCATGTGGGAATGAGAGTATTTGCATCAAAGGTGAATATGAGCATGGATATTATTATTTGCACAAAATATAAACGTTAGGAAGATTAATGTTGGAAGAAATTAATTAAATGAGGAATGAAATACATGCAGAATGAAGGCACGTTGTTTACAAACCCTAAAGGGGAATATTAAAACGTTGAAGAATATTTTATTTTGGACGGCAAAAGATCAATATTAAAAATAATAAATTAAACCAAAAATCATGCCAAAGGATTTTTTGAAACTACTGAAGCCCTAAAAAGGGATATCGATGAAAATTATTATTAAACATTTGGATATGACGAAGTGACAATTAATGATAAAATGGAATACATTGTCACGGTGATAAAAACCCTAAATACACATCAGTGAGAAAATATATAAAGGAAATAAGGAAACGATACCTCACAACATAGGTCTTAAGGTTCACATCAATGCAAAGCATATATGTTTATGTATTATTTATCTAATGATGATTTGTTTTCTTTGTAGGATTATAGCTACATTAAGTGCAATGAAGCAGATTTCAACCGGCGGTTAAATGATTTCATCATATCAGAAGATCAAAAAATTTATCCCTGCCTTAAATGATCGTTAATGCTTTTAATCAAATTATTTAATTTATGTAATAAATAATGTTGTTTCATTTTCATAGTTAGGTCCAATCAGTTATCAACTGTCACAAATTTTGTAACGGGTCTGAAGCTTGTTTGCCTCTCTTTATAAGAGATGACCACGACTCGAATAGAGATTAGACGGAGGATAAATTTTAGGGATAACTTTAGGCTAGAGAAAATACTTTTGGATTTGAATTAGAACATTATACAAAGGGGAATAGAATATCTATATTCATCTCAAGAATGGTTATGTTGCACGCAATATCCTGAAGTAGTTAGTGGAAGATTTTAGATTCGATAATTCATGATGGTAACAGTTGTTTGGTTATTTATTTCAGTTATTTGATTGTCTCCATTTCAGTATTTTATGTTTATTCAATTTGATATATCAAGCATATATTCATTTTGTCATAACACATTTGCTATATCTGTGTGATTAGATTAACTGGTTTCTTTGAAAAGAATTAAATCCTTTTGATTAATCACAGTAATCTTGAAATGCTGTTTGGATTTATAAGTAGAATCATTTAACTAGAATTATTTTTCTGTCTCCAAAGTTGATGCAATCTATTATTTCTACATAATTTTTAATTGGTTCCTTCAAGGAAGGATTAAATCCTTTTGAATATTTTGTAATTAATCTAATTCTGTCCTTTGGATAATTAAGAATGGATTAATAATTATTTTCTTGCATGGTTACACAAGTTGTAAACCATTTCTCTGTACCAAACAATTCAAGTTATTGTTGAACATAACTTATTTGTTTCTAAATCTCTTTTGACTTTGTTACCCAATGAGACACTAGTCTGAATTATTCATTTCATTTATTCATTGGTTAATCTTTGATTTCCTTTAACATTACAGTTTATACCAAATTATTTGCTCTATAGAAGTAGTTAGTAATTTCTCATTTATTTCACATTTTATGCCACTATGAGTAGATAAGTTAGCATTAGTCAAAGTTGCATATTCATTTGATTTGTTTTATTAATTAAAGGTTCACCCACCTAGGTTTAACAGAGCCTGAAGCGTAGGGAGTAATCATTTATTAAGGTCAACTCCATTAGTTGGTGCAAAAAATGTTGTAGATTTGATCATAGAGCCTGGCATCCTCTTAGAATCTACAACCTGCATTTTTGAGACCCAACAGTACCTTTCTCTTTATTTTCTCTATTAGAATGTCACCCTTGAGGCTTCGAGCTTAGACTGATCTCCACCCAAGGGTACGAACATTCAATAATCTTTTCTCTTTCACTCCTTTTTTTTTATCTCTTTTTTTCTTTTTCACCTTTTTTTGTATTTTCTAGAATGCCTCACTTGTTTTTCTCATTTTTTTGGATTTTTGACTTTTATGAAAATGAATGCCTTTGGAACTTTTGATATGTAATAGCTTGATCCATCAATTCTCACTTTTCTCAATACTCTTATTTTGATCACTCATTTTTTTATTCACTCATATTTTAGATTGCTTCCTTCAGAGTTTTGATCCTTCTAACATTTTTTGGCCAAGGAAGATAAGGGACTGAGCACCACTTAAAGTTTTTGTAATCTATTCGGACTTCTCTTCTACTAGGGAAGAATTGGGAAGGTCTTCTTGCAAGCTTCCTTTGAACACTATAGGTTTGAATATTGACTTTGTTTAGACCTAATATCTTGGCTTATTAATACTGGGATCAGTGTAAAGCTAAGAGCTAGGCTTTGATTATAATCACTAGGAATGAAAAGGGATATGGTGATCGTGAAAAATGGGGAATCTCTAGGCCTTGAAAGGATCACATATACCTAGGCAACCTTAGATTCCTTACTGAAATAAAAATTATATAAGATCAAGTTATTCACTATAATACAAGATGAACAGAATGATACTGAAATGTAAGAAACTAATTCTTTTTGGCATTTTTTTATTTTTATAATTTTATTTTTTATTTTTTTGGAATATTTGATTTTTGTGGTATTTTATGTTTTATGCTTTTTATGAGATGCTAAGATATTTTCCTTCCATAATGCACAAGAGGTAGTGTCATTTTGTCTTCCTTAACTATTTTTGGACCTATTGAATTTGGTCTAAACTTTGCTTGAAAGCCTTTACAAGGACACTCGAAGATTTGGTGTAAAAATGTTTTTGCATTTAGTGAGGAGTTTTGTGTACTCTGATGTTTCATTGTTTGATGAATTTCCCCCTAGATTTAGCATTTTCTATTCTTGTTGAGTTCCCATGTTTGTTTAGCATTTTTGAAGGGCAATTGGACTTAGTGCTGACTCTCCTACTTTCTGTGTGGATTTTGGTTCTTCTTCTTCAGTCATGATTTCAACCATGGGGATGTTTATGTCTGGTTCAATTGGAATGGCCACTAGATTGAATGGAGCACAAGACTTTGTTGAGTGGGGATCGAAGGGGAATTCTCTTATTGCCCCCTTTCCTATACATTTTGAGGTCTTGGCTATATTTGCAATTTGTTTTGATGTCTCTCCTTTTTCAAAAATGTTGATTTTTGGGTCACTAGTGGTTTCCATGGTCTTTCCCTTATTTTTGACTTGTTCAACTCTATAAAGACTGAAATGATCATGATATCCTTTGATGACATGGGTTTGTCCCATGTACGAGAAGTGTAATTCTTGAAATAATGTGGAGAGAATGCCCCTCATCCTATGGATCCAAGGCCTTCCTAGGATCATGTTGTAAGTGGTTTCTTCATTGATGACATAAAATTTAGTTGGGAGGGTTTTGGGACCTAATGTGATTTTAAGATTGACCTTACCCATGGTTTGAATGTTTGGGTTATCATGAATTCTAAGGATGGAAGTTTGTTTTGTGATTTGAGTTTCATCATAACCCATTATTTGAAGAGAGAAAGAGAACATGTTGATTGTAGACCCATCATCGATCATTACACATTTAATGGAATAGTCTTGAAATTGGACTACTAGATGGAGGGGGAGATCACCTTGTGTAGCTATGTCATTGTCTGAGGGTAACTTTTCAAAATCAAATGTGGAAGAAGAACACTTTTCACTTGGAGTGTTTTGAACTAGATGGCCTAGATCTAATGCTTTGAGGAGAGCACTCTTGTGTGTAGTAGAACTCTTGATAAGCTTTAGCATGTGATAAAAAATTGAATTATTGGTGTCATCTGGTTGTTCTGGTCCTTGGGTGACACAAATTTCTTGATCTTTATCCAATTCCATAAGGCCTAAGGTGTTTTGATCAAAGGTGTTGGGACTAAGTTCTTCATCTTGTGAAAATGTGTCCATGAATGCTTTTTGTTGACATTTTGGGAGGTTTGATATGAAGTGATGGTACCCCTAACATGATTTGATATCATGCCCTCTTCTCTTGTGAAATGAGCAATATTTATCATGATTGTGATCTTGAGATTTATGATGATCGTTGTATGACTTCTTGTTGATTCTCAATGGATAGTTGTTGACATTTTCATTTCCCAAATTTGTATGACTATTGTAGTCACAATTGTTGTTGTTTCTAGATGGTGAAGCATTTGTTAACCCATCTATGTCTTGATTGTTTGTCATGGATTTGTTATTTGTATCATGGTTTATCAACCTTCCATTGGAATTGTACTCAATTCTTCCACTATCAATAGCAGCTTGGTCAATTCTAAGGGCACTTTTGAGTGCTTCTTCATATGATTTATAAGGGAGTTTTTGTACTTGTTCCCATATGTCATTGTTGAGACCATGTAAGAAGAGATCACAAAGTTCTCTATGATCCATGTTTGATGTGCTAGTTGAAGAATAGAGAACTTTCCTCCATTGTGTGATAAAATGTGCAACTGACTCATTGGCTTCTTGTTTGATTGTTATAAATTCTTGTATTCCTATCTTGACCAATTTGTTTATGTCAAAGGCAGCCACAAATTGATCAATGAGTTGCCTAAAAGAGTGGATCAATGCTTCTGGAAGTCGATAGTACCAATTCAAAGCCATACCCTCCAAAGTCTTTGGAAAAATCTTTTCTACAACCCCATCCCAAGGAAGGAGTTCTCACATTGCCATGATGTAAGCCTTGATATGAGAGTTGGGATCAACCTCTCCTTTAAATTTTGGAAGCTCAGAGAGAGGCCATGGTAGTATAACCTGACAAATGTTGTAGTCAAGAGGCTCCTTTAAATACTTGAGGTATGTTCCTAGGAGGGAGTTATGTGTAGAGGATTTTGTTCCTCCAAACATTAGCCCTTTAAGTGGAGCTTGTCATGTTTGTTGAAAGGGTATGCTAGATTGTTGATATCCTAAAAAAGTTGGATGACTAGATGGCATCATGTTTACATTTTGAAGATTGGGTGGGATCATTTGTAGTTGATCTTGCATCATAGGAATCCCACCTATTTGATTGAGACTTGTCATGTTGGATTGTGAGGGCAAGGGAGGCTTGAATGCTTTGTTATGTATGTCATACGAATGGGTGTTTAGATGAGGGGTAATTTGTGTTGCCCCCTAGTTTGATTTGATTTCATCAATGAAATGATTTCCCTATGGCCTAGGTTTTTCTGTAATGTTGTTTTAGTGAGATTGTTCAACACTCCTAGCCTCAACAGTCTCGATTCATTAGACCAAACTTTCTATGAGGCCTGTGAGTGAGGCTTCCTTCATTTTTTGAGTTTCACAATGTTGAGATGGATTTCTATGCATTGGGCTTTGAGTGACCCTATTTGTTCTTTCTGATGACATTTCACTTGTAGACTTTTTATCTTGATGTACTATATGGAGTGATTTTTGTACCTCTTGAGCTTCTTGTAAGTTCTTCTCTTGACAACACACTTCATTGTCCATTTCGGTGGCTATTTTTTTATGGCTTGTTATGGGTTAATCATCTTTATAGATTTGAGATTGATTGTTCACTTCTTGTGTTTTGATTTGGTCAAAGTTGAAAAGATCTCTTTGGATCTATTTTGAATTTGTAATTTCACTCAAGGGGACATTCCCTTGGACTTTTTGCATGAAACATGAAAAAATGTGAAAGAATCCATCCAAAAAGGATTCATTGAATGGAAATGGGATCTTGCAATGAAACACAAAAAGTTCAACCAAAAGGTTATTACTCTTCACATCAGGTTCACCAAAATATGTACGCTCAAAATTGCAACCTGAGTTGCCTGGGGTTGTCGAGTTGGATTTTGGCATGCACATGGACCCTTCCCTCCTTGCCACAGGGTGAACCCCCACATCACTCTCACTCTCATGGAAGTAGCCAATCGATAGGAGGTGAGACACGGGGGTGGTCTGGCTTGTTGGAGAGTTGAAGTTCGTGGAGAGGGGTCGACATGTCCCGGGGCCTTTATTGTTGTGTGCTGATGTAGATGTTTTGTTTAATGATTTTTTTTGTAGAGATAACCATATGACCTAAAGGATCACTAGTTACTCTCTTTCTATTAGGGTTTTAGATGTTCCACCTTTGTGTGGGTAAGCCGTTATTTTTGTTGATGGCTTGTTCTCATTGATGTTCTCTTTTGAATTGTTGGATGACTGCTTGTTGTATTTGAAGTTGTCTAAATGCTTCTAGTTGTTGTAAGACAAATGGATCTTGTTGTGGTCACAAATGGATTTCTTCTATTTCATTGAGGATTGCCCACACCCACTCACCTCTTAATCTTGGGTACATTCGTGAGCCAAGACAAGAGATTGGTGTATGAGGACTAACCTTGACTAGACTTTAGGTTTTCACTTAGGGTTTTGAGTTGACCTAAGATTTAGTTGTGTGTTGACTTTTGTTGACCTTGTGATGGTATCAAGGGTTTTGAATAGTTGATCATGGTAGACCTTGTGATGGTATCAAGGGCTTGAAATTTAGTTAAGTGCCTAATGTTTTTGTTCTTTTCTTGATATTTTATGAATGGAACTATATGAAATACAAAACTTGTTTTTATGCGTTTTTGGTATTTTTGGAAATAAAAGATGGTTTTTAATCTAAGAAAGGAAATATGAATGCAACTAGAATAAATTTTACCTAATGCAATTATTCTATGTTTTTGGGGTTTTTGAATGTTTTGAAATGATTTAATCTAGAAAAGGAAATTGCAAGTAAATGAATTAAACTATGAATGGAAATTACTTCTAGAATACTAGATCTGACTATTCTATCAAGGAAAAAGCAATAAATTACTAATCCCAAGAGCAATTTCAATTTTCTAATTACTACCAATTGAAAAAAGGATAGAGAAACATGAAATAAAGAAGACTTGTGAGCCTCCACTACCCTCAGAGATCCTTGATGGCAACCTCATATCCTCTTGAAGCAGTGGGAATACCTCTTGGCGACAAGACAACAGAAAGAAGCAAAAGAAGCTTTAGAAGCTTTGCAAAATGATCTCAATGAGAGCTATTGATGAGCACAATGGATTGATTGAAGCAGCATAAGGACGCTTGAAGAGATTTATGTGAAAGCTTGATGAACAATGAACAAATAAAAGGCACCTTCGTCTTGTGTGAGCATGAGAATGTTGATTGGAGAGCAAAAACCTAGCAAGATCTGTGTGCACAATGAATTTACCTCGGTGGAAGAGCTTTGAAGCTATGCAATAATGAAAGATTTTAAGCTTTGGAAAACTAAAGAAATAAATCAAGAAAGAGGCTCAAAGGCCTGTGAAGAAGCTTGAAAAAGCTTGTGAAGATGAGAAGAGTATTCTCCAACATGCTCAACTTGGAAAATAATGAAGAGGTGAGGGGTATTTATAGTTTAGAAGAAGTCATGAAAGGTGGAATTGATCGAGAAGTTAACTCAATTTGATTGAAGAGTTAACAGGCTTGATTGAGGGGTGACCTGGATTGATTACTCAGTAAACTCAGTTGATTAGGTAGTGATGAAGCAATGATAACTTATCACTAAAGAAGAAATGGATTTAGAAGAATGCATGGGAATGAATGAATTGTTAACTAAAGATAAAATAGAGCTAATTATGCATGTGTGGGTGCATGAAATAGTTAACTCCATATTAGGCTAAAAACTCCATGCAAACAGGAAGAAAAAAAGATGAAAATGAAGCTTTTTTGAGTTAGAAACTTGATTTTATTTGCAGCTAAAAATGCAACAGGTTCACCCCTTTCACCCACAAGGTCACCCATGGGTCGCCTGGGGAGAGATGTTGATTTATGAGGTCACCTGATGGGATATCTGGAAAGAAAGGGGTCTGGGTGAAAATGCAAGATGGGAGATGGTAGAGGAGATGAAAAGGAGGGGATCTACCTTCAAAAATGGGTCATTCATGTGTGAAAATCCAAATCTCCACTTACAAAGTAGGATCTCCTAGTGGAAGATCTAGAAATAATAAGGGGAGATTTGGATTGGTTGAGTGAAACTGAAAACTAAAAGTGGGAGATGGCTAGAGGGGACCTCTAGAAGGCTTCCAGGGGGTGGAGAAGATGAAAAAAATTGGGGAAAGGTGAAAACTCACCTACAAGACACATACAAGGCTTAGGAATAAGGTCACAAGCTTAGAAAATGTAAATCAACAAGTGTCGAGAAGCATTGATAATGAAGAGAAGGAGAAAATGACAAAGGGGAAACAACACAAGATGAAAGAAAAGACATGTTAGCAAAAGAATTACTTCTGAGAGGATGTTACTTCATGCTTACATTACATGACAAGGATCATATATCATTATAGGGGTCCTTATGGAGGCTATGCATGCTTTTTATGCTTACAGTGTCCACGCATAGATCACCTCCTGTACTTGCATTGGCTGGGGCAAACTAAACTGCCACAATACCCTATCTGGCATATATCTCTCTATAATATATGTTGTCATCCTAATGAGCTATTGTGCCTTCTTGTAGTAACATCATCTATCTAGATCTCACAATCTTGCCATGGCCTCCATATAACTATGTCTATCTCATCTTGCACTCGTATCTAGTATGCTAACTCCCCTAGTTGTCATTATGTCAAATCACCCTCATACAAAAACACATAAGGTAATCCCTCCCCCTCCTCACTGATATATGTTGTGTCATTGCTATATGTTCCTAGGCACAAACATCTAACAAAGTGATTCCACATGCTAGGATCGAGTCGTACATGTACACAACCTAGTGCATGTCATGATATAGCTACCCTTGTACATGAGGTACCCAAGCATAGACCACTCCCTCACTCATCATCTACTCTAACACATGACCCCAGCCAATAAAATCCCCTTGATATCTGATCTAGCATTAGGATCCCTCTGATCAACCCAGCTAAGAATAATGTTAGTTGATCAAACCTCGTCTGCATTTGTTGTGGCTTGATCTCATCATCCTTTATCCCTAAATTCTAGGCCATGAGTAACCTTGCTAGTGCACTCTCCCTAGTGTCACTGTCATACACCACTCACTCTCCATGAATAGGGATGTCAAGTATGCTCTAGACATCCTCTAATGTGACAGTGATCTCACTATTAGGTAGAATAAATGAACTATGCTCTCTATGCCACCACTCCACCAACTTTGTCATCATCATCTAGAGTTCTCTAATATGGGGCATATGTGAAACATGCCATAGTCCCATAGCCCCTAGAAACATCTACTCTAGCTTTATCAAATCAACTCTGAGATCCATCATCACTTGATGATGCTCCCAAGACATCAATGACTGAAGTACCTCCTACATCCATCATGTAACATTTGTTATCCACTTTGCAAAAAATCCTTAAAAACCTAATTCCTTCATTAGTGCCACTTTGTTAATCAGTAACAAATCCTTTTTATCACTAGTGCCAAACTATTTATCATTAGCGTCATTCTAGCTAATTCACATCGCTTGCACCATTTAGGTCATTAATTGCGACCCTAAACCATCATTAGTACATTTTTGCTAGCAGCCATCATTAGTGTCATTTTGCCTATCATTTCAGACCCTAAATTTCAAAAGTGCCATTGCACACCAAAAGCACCTAACTACCCATCATTAGTGCTAAACCCCTAAAGTTGTGCTTTTGATTGCACAATTTTTCTAGGATTAATAAATGCTACCTACGACTACCCCAAAGACCCAAAGGTTAGATACATACCACTTTTGGTGCTCTGGTTGGCCACTGGTAAGTCCATACGTGCTCTGCCTGATGATCAGCCATCAGAATGCCCAACATCTTTGCAACTACTTCATGCTCTGGATGCTTTGGATCTATTAAGCTCAAAAGTGCATGCAAAATAATAGGGAGAGTGCAAATGAGTTGAAAATGACCCCCCCAATCCTATTTACAGCCTCCCAAAACCCTAATTCCCCCCCAACCCTCATTTTTCACCAAGTACCTTAATTATTCATCCCATCTTCTTTTGCACCTATTTTTCCTTCATTCAACCCCATTTTTTCATCCTCATTCTATAAAACCTCACCTATCATTATATTTCCTGGTTGATCTCAAGGGGGCACCCTACAACCATAAATCGACACACTAAGGCATAGCTATCAGTAAAATTTTCATACCATTATTAGTTCTTTGAAACAACACTATAAAATGCATTGTCTCAAAGAGGGGCAAAATGTAGACACCTAAAACTGACTAACACATTCTTGTCTCATCTAATCACATCATTTCCTCACTAATTCTTCTGATTCAACATTAATTAAATAATTTCTAATTGTTTAATTAAGTCCATCATTTCATCAATTTAATTCCCCTTCCAATATTAATTAAATAATTTCTAATTATTTAATTAAATCTAACATTTCATCAATTTTATTCTTCTAATCCACTTTTATTAAATAATTTTAATTATTTAATTTAATCATCCCTTTTAGTCCTTAATTTCACATTAATTAAATAACTTCCATTATTTAATTAATTCATCAATCTTATTCCTCTTACCCACAATAATCAAATAATTTTTAATTATTTAATTAGCTAATATTTCCTCCACAATTAAATAAATTAAAACAATTTATTTAGTTGACTTTTCTATTTTCCTCTCTCACAAATAAATAAAATCAAATATTTTTTTTATTTGATTTTTCTTCTATCATGCACATGAATTAAATAAATTTATTTATTTAATTCTAATTATCTTCACATCTTCAAAAATCACTTCTCATGCACATGAATTAAATATTTTGTTTATTTGAAAACCCAAGCAATATAGGAGGATGGAGTGTGTGCGCGGGAGCTCTGTGCAGTCCCACGACCTATAGCAGGTCGTGGTCTGCATGTGTTTGTTCTTTGTTGCATGCATTTTTTCTTTGCAGATCAGGCTCTGTGGGGTTGTTTTCAACAAGGGGTGGGGGGGTTCCTTGAGTGTGTGTGTTGTTTGATATAGGTGTGGGGTACGAGGGCTTGAGGGGATTTTCTAATGGCAGGGTCTGTGCCTTTGGGTGAGACGTCGAGGGATATTGCTATGGCAGGGGTTGGTGATGGATTTCCTCATCCATCCCTGCCTGATGTTGGGGTTTTTAGCACTAGTGCTTTGAAATTGCACAAGATAAACAGATGCTTGGAAAGAGCTCAAGTTTGTCCGAAGCTAGTGACTCAAACAGAGGCAGTAGCCAAGGACCTGGAGTATTATAGAAAACATGTTTTAATCTACAAATTTATGGGATTGAGGGTTTCAACGCCTTTTCTAGAACCCTGGATTCGCAAGTCATGGAATCCAAAAGGTGATTTTGAAATCTTGCTAGCTGCGAATAACTTCTTTCTGGTGGTCTTTTCATGTATCTCCAATCGTAACATTGTTTTTGAGGGAGGGCCCTACTTTTATAATCAAGTTGGCCTTTTCATGAAGCCTTGGCATGTAGGCTTTAATTTAGTAGAGGAGCTGCCCTCAAAGGTGCCGATGTGGGTTCATTTTCCTCAGTTGCCATTGGAATGTTGGAGACAGGATATTCTGCAATCAATTGCGTTGCTACTGGGGAAGCCTATTGGCCTGTCTCAGTAAACTCTAGAGAAGTGAATTTTTTCCTATGCCTGATTCTATGTGGAGATTGATTTGAGCCAGCCTCTACTAGATTCTATTGATCTGATTGTTGGATCTAGCTCTTGGACTCAACAGTTAAACTATGAGACTTTACCTTTCAGGTGTCGGCTGTGCCATGAGTATGGCCATCTTCAAGGAGGTGCCCTTGTGCCTCAGGTGCTGGTGGTTTAGATAATGTGAAGGCTCCATCTAATCCAAGGGCAGAAAAGGGTAAAGTACCCATGCAGGGGGTGGTACTGGATAAAGATGGCTTTGTGCCAGTTAAGGCACGAAACAAGAATGAAGGTCAGAAGAAGACTCTTTGGGATCATCAAGAGGAGGAGACGTTTAACAAGTTTGAGGCTTTGGATGAATTAGTCCATGAGGAGGGGGTTTCTTCTGACATGCATGTTGAAGCTTCTCCTTTAGTTGATCATAATCCTAAGTCTTTGCTTGTCACTACCTCAGTCCTAGTTCCTATGGTGGCTTCCAGGGTGGTGATGGATTCAGTTGCTTCTCACTATGATGCTGGGTTTGGGGACTCTTGTGGTTTAGTGGAAACCCCCATGGCCTCTTTAGATGAAAGGGTGAGTTTAGCCAGTGGACTTGGTTTGGAAGACTCTAGTAAGAAAAAAGCCCTCTCTTCTTCTCCTATTCTGGGTCTACAGCAAAAATCCCTGAAAAAGTGTGCTCCTGATAAGCCCCAGAAGGTGGGGAGGAAGAAGGATTAGGAGAAAGTTAAGATGGCTGGAAAGACATTGATGGAATCTGGGTTGGTCAAGACATTAGATACTTACTTCTCTCACCCTTTACAATGACTATGTTATCATGGAATGTAAGGGGTATGAATAGCATCCCTAGACAAAAGGCTATTCAGGACTTGGCTAGTGCTCATTCTCTAGATGTGGTTTTCCTCTAGGAGATGATGTTATCTGTGGATGGTATGATGTAGTGTGTTTCTAAGATTTTGAACAGAGGGTTTTGCCAGTGTGTGGGTGCGTAAGGCAGCTCAGGGGGTCTTGCTTGCCTCTGGGATCCTCGACGAATTTCTCCTATTTGGTGGATCTCTAGTAGATTTTCCATCTCTCTAGTTGCAATTAGTTTGTAGACGAGGGAAAGAATTCTTCTTTCTAACATTTATGCTCCGACGGATGTCCCTGGTAAGACTCTCCTGTGGTCTCATATCAATCTTCTGAGATCGTTGGATCCTTTCCTCCCCTGGATTATGGTAGGTGACTTCAATGCAATTGCCTCCCTCAAGGAGAAAAGGGGGGTGTGCCTCGTTTGGACCCCTCTTCTGATCTTCTAAGGGATAATTTGGTTCAGCTTCAACTTATGGATATCAAACCTTCAAATGGCATGTTTACTTGGAATAATAGGAGGCTTGGGGATGATGCCATTTCTAAACGGTTAGACAGGTTTCTTGTTTCGTATTTTTGGGTGGGTGACAAGTGGCTGTCAAGTTCTAAAATTTTAGATTGGTGAGGATCAGACCATTGGCCAATCAAATTATTTGTCCATTTGGTTGATGGTCCTAAGAAACAAACTTTTAGATTTTAGGTTATGTGGCTCAGGGAGGAGAGTCTTCTTGACTTGGTTTCTAGATGGTTGACTGAAGGATGACTTGCTTTTGGTATAGCTATGTACTCATTTGTGAAGAGGCTTTAATATGTGAAGTATAAATTGAAACATTGGAATAAGTATCAGTTTAGCAATGTGTTTCAGCAGAAAAGGGTTGCCCAAGAGCCCTTGGATTCTATTACCAGGTAGATTCGGGACCAGGGTCTTGATGCGAATTTAAGCAGGCTTGAGGTTAGTGCGGTTAAAGACCTCAAGGAATGGGAGCTTCGTGAGGAAATTTTTTGGAAACATAAGGCCCATGTTGATTGGCTTCAGGAAAGGGACATGAATACTTCCTTCTTTCATAAATCGGTGAAGACTCGAAGACAAGGTAACTTTATCTCTTCTCTCTGCTCTCCTAAGGGTTCTGTTCTTTCTTCCTCTTCAAAGATCTCTAGTGAGCAGTTCATTTTTTCTCTGCTCTCTTTTTTGAAGATACCCCGCTTTCTAGTGAGGAAGAAGCTTCTATCTTGGCTTGTATTCCCTCTCTAGTGACTACAGATATGAATGCTTCTCTTCTTAAACCTATTTCTTTAAAGGAGTTGAAGGATGTGGTGTTTCAGTTGAAAAAAGGGAAGGCTCCTGGTCCTGATGGGTTCCTGGCTGAGTTCTTTCAAGAATTTTGGGAAGTCAACCTTGATCTATTAGAGGTGGTGTAGGAGTCTTTTAGGAATAGCAAATGTTGTGAGCCATGAATGCCACATTTCTTGCTCTTATCCCAAAACATGAGGGTGTTGATTCTCTGGATCTTTTTCAACCAATTACTTTGTACAATGTGGTGTATAAAATCATTACAAAGCTAATTGTTGAACGTTTGAAGCCATGTCTGGATAAGTTGATCTTAGAGGAACAAGGGGGCTTTGTTGCGGGTAGATAGATTTTGGATGGAGTAATTATTGCAGCTGAGACTATTCACTCTATGGCCTCTTCTAAGGAAAAGGCTATGTTTATAAAGTTGGACATGGCTAAAGCTTATGACAGAGTTAACTGAGGCTTTTTTTATCAAAATTCTCAGAGCCTTCAGGTTCAGTTGTGAGTGGATTGATTGGGTCATGAGCTATGTGAGGACTTCCTCATTTTCTATTATCATAAATAGGGAGTCTTCAGATCTGATTGGTGCTTCTAGAGGTCTTCAATAGGGGGACCCCTTATCCCCATATTTGTTCATCTTGATGGCTGAAGGCTTGGGGAGATTCATTAAGTCCTGTGTTATGGATGGGCTCTTTCAGGGTTAGAAATGGAGCAATTCTCTTCCCCCTCAAACTCATCTTTAGTTTGTGGATGATACAGATTTGATGGGTGTTGCTAAGGTGGATGAAGTAGTTGCTTTGTGTCAAATTTTGGATTGTTACCTGGCTGCCTCAGGTCAAAGCATTAATGAAAGTAAGTCTTGCATTTATTTCTTTAATAGCCCCAGGCTTATTCAACAATGTATTGCCAGGATCTTAAGGTTTCAGGTGGGGAAACTTCCCTTTATATACCTTTGCATCCCTTTGGATGTGTGCCCACTTCCCAGGTATTTTTGGCAGGATGTGATGGATAAATTTTGTGGGCTGGTTTGTCACTGGACCTATAGATGGTTATCTATGGCTAGAAGAGTTACTCTGTTGAAGTGCGTGGTACAAGCCCTTCCTATATACAGGTGCTTTGTGTTTACAGCTCCCTCAAGTTTCATCAAAGATTTTGAGGGCTTCTATTGACAGTTTCTTTGGTTGGGTAATCTCCTTTCGAAGAAGTGGAGCTTAATTAAGTGGGAAGTTGTTTGCTAACCAAAGCAGGATGGTGGTCTGGGTTTGCGTAGGATAGATTGGAATGGACAGGATTTGGCTACTAAGCTATACTTGAGATGGTGTTCATATCAGCATCAGTATTGGGCTAGGATCCTTACCTTCAAGTACCTCAGGGAGGTGGAGGGTGCTGAGGTGCCTCATTTTAGTCTTTCAGGGAGAGGTTCTATGATCTGGGATACTCTCAAGAGGGGGGCTGCACTAGTTAAACAAGGCCTGTTTTGGATTTGCAATAGAGGCTCTGATGCTCTTTTTTGGCATGACTCCTAGGATGGCTTCCTGCCTATCCTCTCCTCACACCCTCACTTGGGGGACTTATGTAGGATTTTTGTTCAGGCTGGTTGGAGAAGAGTGATGGATTTCAAAGCCCCTCAGGCTTTGGGGTAGACTATTGTTTACCAGTGGAAGGATATGTAGGAATGGCCCATGGTTGGATCTTTGGAGGATATGAGGGAGTTGTCCTCCATTTTGGCTGATAGAGTCTATTGTTCTCTCCCAGAGCGGGATGTGCAAGCTTGGGGTCCGAATCCAAAAGGGAAGTTCACTGTTGCTTCAGGATATCGTGTTTTGGACAGACAGGCCTAGGGTAGTGCTGAGGTTCCTTGGTGGAAAAATATTTGGAATAAATTCTCTTGGCCAAAATGTAATTTCTTTTCTTGGTTGGTGGTTTATAGTAGGTGTTTGACTTGGGATAACCTCTATAAGCATGGCTTCCAAGGTCCTTCCTTATGCTTCTTATGTCTAAAATATCTTGAGATTTTTTCACATCTTTTCTTCCAGTGCCCTTTTGCTAGGACTATTTGGCATTTTTGGTTAGGGGCCTGGAGTTTGCAGTGCAGGCACCCTTCTTCTCTAGAGGAGTTTTGGCAAAACTTTGGGCCCATTCTAGTGAGGACTTCATTTCTGCACATAGCATGGCTAATTGGCCCTAGTCTGATTATATGGCACATCTGGTTGGAGCGCAACCGCAGGGTCTTTCTAGATAAGAAGTTGCTGGTGGGTTAAGTTTGGTCTTGCATTCTTGGGGCTTTGCAGGAGACCTTGTATGCTAAATGTGATCCGTCAGCCCTGGTGGATCCTGGTGATACTAGAGTGATTTGTAATCTAGGGATTCTTGTTGGGGGTCCTGAAAGGCCCAAGATTGGGGAAGCAGGTGTTCTAGAAGGAAGGTTTCTAGGGAAGGGCATTGGATACCCCCTCCCATTGGAGTCTTGAAAATCAATACTGATGGGTCTGCAAGGGGTAACCCTGGGCACGTTGGCATTGGTGGGGTGGGTAGAGACAGTTCTGGGGTGGTTATGTTTTTCTTCTCGAAATATAGGGAGCTGCACTCTAATAATCTTGTGGAGGCCTTGGCTATTCTTTTGGCTTTGAAGAAGGCATATGCCCTTGGCTGGAATAAGATTATCTACGAGTCAGATTCTCAAGTGGTGATAGACTTGATAAATAGAAGGCAGTTTGATGATGTTAGGTGGCAGCTTACGATGGTGGCTAAGCAAATCCCCAGTCTTGGAAATTTATTTGATTCTATCACCTTCTCTCATATCCCTCAAGAATGGAATAAGGTGGCTGATGGGTTGGCCAAATGGGCTTCTGAGAAGAATGGGACCTGGCTGGTGGATGATTGGGATAGTTTACCTGGGGATCTTGCTTAGGACTTGGTGGATTTGGTCACGGAGGATGTGAGATGTTCAATGACCACTTCTTGACTTCTTGTTTGTTGTCTCTAGGCCTGTTTGGGCCTCTTGCTGCTTTTATGATTTGTACTGCTCTCTTTGATTAATAAAGTTTTTACCCTCTTTTATTAAAAAAAAATATTTTGTTTATTTAATTCTTTTCTTTCGAATCCATTTGCATTTAAGAAAGAAAATCATAATTTGAGTTAACATATTATTCAATTATTTATCTTTATCAAATCAATTCATTAAATAAAATAAAAACAAATCTATTTATGAAAATCAAATCAGTTCAATTATCCATGCAATTAGTTAACTCATGAAATAAGCTTGTTTACATGGACACATGTCACATGCAAATTCTTCATGTCCTCTCAATTTATCTCATCTATCAATTCATTCAATTTTTCCCCACAGTTGATCAATATCCTACGAAAGATATAAATACATCCATATTCCAAGCCACAAACCCTCCACGATCATTGAGCTTTGAGCATTCATATCCACTATCATTGATCATTTATTATCATTCATGCATTACCAATCAAGGTTTTTCTATTGAGATGAAGAGTAATCCACATATCAAATACTACAAATCTTTCAAGAACATAGCTAGGTGGATCTTGCAGGTGCATCCACTTTCGCTCTATCAAGTGTTGAGATTTTCATTGAGGTAAAGAAGGTATAATTTACATTGTTTGTACTATCTTTTGATTATTTATCTTTTATGCAATTTTTCTCACCAATAGATTACATTCAATCCTAAGATTAGAGCATACATATGTACCTTCCTTGGGTACTTTTACATATATTCTATATATAATTTATCTGTTTCTTTCCCTATTTGTTCATATGTTTTTTTATCTCCTCTACTTGTATATTTTCTCTGTTTTGTGACACGTTTACTTATATCTAGGTATGAGTAAAGGTTATGTCTCCTTATGCTTCTTGACTTTTGACTTGACAATTGATGCAATCCTTTTGTAGTGGGTGAGTGTCTAATGTGAGAAGTGTTGGTAACATAAGCATGATGATGAAGAGACTAATGAGCATGGCAACGAGCATTGTTGTCATTGATGGCAACAAAGTGTAAAGACACAGTAGTGTTGGTCTAGAGAGAGGAAACAAAGTGTAAGGATATAGTTATATTGGTCTGCAGAGATTCAACAAGGTATATAGATATAGTTGTGTTGGGTGTTGGTCTGGAGAGAGGCAACAGAGTGTAAGGATACAATTGTATTAGTCTGGAGAGGTTCAACAAGGTATATATATATAGTTGTGTTGGTCCAGAGAAATTGCTAAGTATGATATGGGAGAGAATAGACCTAAGTGTTGATTTGGAGAAGCTACTATGTGAAATATGAAGGAGAGTACACCTAAGCATGATGTCTTTCCTTTTTGGGGTTCCACAGTCAGCCACAATTTGCTAATTTTCCTAAGGCATTTGTAGTATAGAACCTATGACAAGGTCAGAGTATTTCAGTCCACATTTCTCCGCTATGAAGGATTTTGCTATGTGGTTGTAAGGTGTTGTTGGTGGATACTAAAGGAGTCTAAATCCAAAGACTCAGGTCTTAAAGCCCTCCAAAGTGAAAGAAAGTGTTGACAAAAGTATCAGACTCTGTATTAACAGTGCCAGTGGTACATTGGAAGGCTCCACATTCCATCGCATATGAATATCTTGGTATGTGGATTTAAAGATAAGTTTATGGATGATAGAAGTGTGTAGTGTTCAAGTGGTAAGCATTTTTTTGGTCTGCATGCTGAGTTGTGAACTAACAGTTAGTTCATGCTATTGCTACTTCACCAGTTGAGCTAACCTAACAATGTTGAGGTTGTGTAGAGTCAAATTATGTATGGAATAAAGTCATGGGAGTAAATATAGGTCATGCTGATCTATCTCAATGAGATACATGCTTTGGTTCTCTCTTTAAAGTGTATTGGGTTGTGTTTTGGGCTGACAGGTCAGGAAGTCACACGGTACATCTATCTACCGACTTGGTTGATGTTTTTGCTTGAATGTAGTATATATACAAGATTGAATTCTTGTGTGGAGGTGTGTGGGTGTGAAGAAAAGGAGTTAAGTGTGTGTGTGTGTGTGAAATTTGATGTAGAGAAGGACAAGTTGAGATTGTGGTGAAGATGAAGTGTGTTAAGTCAGTATTTTGAGCTCTAGTGGAACTATATCTCCAACATTAGTCAGATGCACTACTAGCAATTCATATTTGGTAGTGAGCCACCCTTTCTTCTATCTCTTTCTATTCAGGATAGTGAGTCCTTTGGTAGTGAGCATTCTCTTTTAGATAGTGAGTACACCAATTGTATCAACCTTAACCGGTTGCATTATTAATATATTGTGAGCTAATCCTTACCGTGGTTTTTTCCTTTTTGAGTTTTCCACATAAAAATCTAGTGTTAATGTGTTATGTACTTTAATGTTTGATTTTATGCTTTCCTTTCTTACTATAAAATAAGTATGCTATGTGGAATAAATGGTTAAATGATTAAGTGGTTTCAGAGAATACTGATTCACCCCCTCTTAGTATTCTGAGTGTTCAACAATTGGTATCAGGGCCTAGTTCCATGGAAGAAGCTTAACCACTTAACAAAGATCTTGAAGTGTGAACACATGGCACCTAGGAGATATCCTATTCCTCTAGAAGAAATCCCAGTTATTGAATTTATTGAGGAAGACTGCATAGTTGACAGGAATGGAGAACTTGTAAGCCCTTGAAGATCTGGAAAAAGTTAAATGTGAGAACAGAGATTTGGAAGAAAATATTAAGGAAGCAGATGAATGCATCAAGAAGTTGAGAGATCAAAACAAGAAATTCAAAGAAAGATACAAGGAAGTAAATGAATAAATTAATCAATCAAATGAGACAATCACTAGTCTAAAAATACAAATTGAGAAAGGAAAAAAAATTGAAGAATGCCTAAATGAGAAATTGAAAAGAAAATCTGAAGAATGCTCAAGGCTTGAACAAGAAATAGTGGTCTTCAAGACAGAGCTCAAAAAGGCAAAAATTCAAGAAGAGCTCCATGCTGCTTGATGAAATGATTGCAAATCAAAAGGCTCCTAAGGATAAAGAAGGATTGGGATTTGAAAAGGGTGAAAGTTCAAAGGAAAACAATGCTGAGAAGAAGAACAATAACCAAATGAAGGCTATAGTCAAGAATGGTAATAACAGACAGGTTTGGAACCATAAGAAAAACTTCAAGAAGCCACCTATCATAAAACTAGTTGCACAAAGGTACTCTGGCTATTGTTACTCTTGCAATAAATTTGGACATAAGGCTATGGAATGTAGAAGTAGGTGAATCAAAATGTTCAATCATTCTCTAAGCAATGTTTTGCATGTCAAAGAATTGGTCATAGAGCTAGTGAATGTAGAAATCAAATGATGAATGGCTACAATAAGGGTATGATGGTTTCATCTTTCAATGGCTATAGTTATACATGTAGTAGATTTGGGCATAAGGCTAATCAATGTAGATCCATAATGAATGGAAGTAAGCTTGTTCAAAATGTTAGATGTTATGAATGCAACAAATTAGGTCACATTGCTAAATTCTATAGAAGTCAAAATGTGAAGGTTGATTCGGTAAGAAGGAGTGATTCAGGGAAGAATGTGGATCTGGTAGAAATAAAGAAAGAAATGGACAAGGTCTGGAAAAATAAAGAAGAAAATAAGCTGAAGGATGAGGCTGTGCCAGCCTCTGACGTAGATGTTTCCTTAGGAAACTGAGTAGAAAGATTTGGTTTAGGGTAGCTTTAATAGACAAACTATAATACCTTGCCAAAGATATGGTGCTGATGCTCTCAACACATGGATATGTGGTGAAGATTGACATGCTTGATTTATTAGAGAAAACATTGGTGAAAAATGTCTTGCTACAAAAAATTGTGGAGCAATTGAAGGTGACTATGTATCATAGTTAAAGCTTTGACAACTTTATCAATCTATGCACTGAATGTGAATTAAGTTTTTCAAAAAAGGGTTTTAAGCAATCTTGCTTAACAAGAAGATCATTTGCAATCAAACTTTGAAGAGAGAAAGAGCAGTGAAAGAGCAAGGAAAAGTGAATCAAACCCTTACCAGAAGTGATTGAATGGTATTTACAGTTTCTATCTTGCCCTAAAGTTTTTCAACAGTATCTTGAAGATGTTTACTCTACAATTTGTAGAAGTAGTGGACCAACCTCCCCCTAAGTTAAAATGACATTCGTTCAAGTCTATGGAGATGGATCTAGATGGTGTTTTACATACAGAGGATGTGAGGATGTATCTCCATGCAAAGATGGAAGAGTACAATCATCCAAAACTGGGAAAAATATGGGTAAATGAGTTAACAGATGATGAATTTGAGTTGAAGACCAAGTTTAAGAGTTTGACTGAGAAGAAATTGGATGTATGGAATGACTTTCCTATCTTCTATTATGAAGATGCATGGGTTAAGCATGTTTTGAGCTACATTCATGACAAATTTATGTGGCTGGATATGCCACATAGGATAAGTAAGGAAGCCGTTAGGGTTGTGACAGGGTTATGTTCCACTGGAACAATTCTGATACTAAAATTAGTTAAAAATGATGTGGTAATGAAGCTCATCGAAGCAAAGTTTGAGAAGAGATCCCTAACTATGAATGAAATTGAAGACCCTGCTATGAAATATGCATCCATGATGATTGGATACAAAATTTACTTCACCAAGAGAGAAAACTTAGTCTTTACAAGTGCCATCAACACAACATATGAGATGGTCAAGAATGGTGCATACTATGACTTGTGTGAACTACTAAGGCACCATTTTCTTGAGAATCTATAGAAAGGTATGGAACATACAAAGAGAAATCTATTGAAATCCATCTAAAGCACTAGGAGAAAGAAATAAAGGAAAATGTCAAGAAACTGAGATCTAAGGTTGAGGAGATGATGTCACCAAAGGGCCCTGTGGAGAAATCCAAAGGCATATCTAACACTCCAAAAGAACCTCCAAGCATAAGAAGGTCAACTAAGACCTCCACCTCCTCTGTTGCTGCTCCAAAATCCTCTAGAGCCATGCTTGCAACAAGTATAGAGAAGAATGAAGCATCTAGTGCTTCCATGCAACCGCAACCTACAAAGAAAAGAAGGATAAAAGAAAAATCCACAAGAGAAAAATACATCAGTCACAATGATGATGATGAAGAAGAAGGACCTAAGTTGGTCTGGGAAAAAGAAAAGAGAGCCTCAAACCTTTGAAGAAGAAATTGGCACCAAGAAATCAAAAATTGATATTATTACAAAGCAAGAAAGTGAAAAAAAAGGAAGGCTTATGTGAGGCCTACTTATCTCACTCCTATATTTTTTCTTACATCGCATTTACATTTTGATGACATATGGACATTCGGACTATTGATCCCATTTTGCAGACCTTCAGGATTTATTTCATATGCTTTGATTGGATTAGATAGACTATGTTTTGATGTTGATTATAGTTCACATGTTAGATTTCATTTGAATTTATAATGTTATGTGTTATTTGATTTTGATGAAATTAAAATGTTAGTGAAGTTAATGAATAAATTATTATGCAATCTTGATCTTGAATTGATGATTAGAAATGCAGTTTGATCCTTAATTGATATTTAGAAAGATGCAAGTGAATTATGAAGCATATTTATGTTAGCATGTGTATTATCAGGGATATCTATGCTTATGCGATATTGTGTGTGTATGCTTTCTTTCACTTTGGCTATGATGAACATGTGTTACTAATTTGTTTTCGTATGTGTACAGATGGTTTTCCATGCCCATGGAAAATCAGAGATCATCCCACACCCTATGTGAAATCCATGTAAATTGATCTAGTCTCGGGAGGGACCAAGGTCTTATGTGTTATTGTATGATGATTTTCGTGATGTCTACTTTTGATGTCCTTTCTATTAGGTCTACCCTTTTATTTGATTTCAATAAGGTGTTGTGAAATGGTATGTTTGAGTTGGCACAATTTAGTGCTTTTTATTTTTATGGCCTTTTCATGTGATTTTATGCTACTTAAGGTGTTTATTTTGGGTTAATTTTGACCCTAGGTTATACCCCTAGGGTCTAGGGTCCATTTGAGCATGTTAAACCCTAGGGTAACCTCCATCTAGTCACTTTAACTTCACCCTAAAGTAAAGTGACGAATTTTGAATTTTGGGAGGAGTAGTGGATGGGTCAAGTATTCAACCATGACCCACTCCTCTTTCCAAGGCTTTGGTTTCCTTACATTAAAGATTTGGGGAGTCTTCAAGACTCCCAAGTGAGAGAAACCCATCTCCAATGCTCTCAGACATGTGTGAGAGCATCTTGGAGTGAATGGGATTTCTTTGAAGGATAGGATAATGGCAAGTGCCATATTCTTATCCTCTTGGAGTCCACCTTGTGAGATTCCTTCTCTCCACCTTACTCTCACACATGTGGAGAGAGTGAGGCTTGGTGGGATGGGATAGTGACATGTGTCACCTCCACATACCATAGATCTTGCAAGTGGATTGTGATGAGGAAGGAGCACATGTCCGGAGAGAGTGAGGCTTGGTGGGATGGGAGAATGACATGTGTCACCTCCACATCCCATAGAGCTTGCAAGTGGATTGTGAGGAGGAAGGAGAAGGTGACATGTATCACCTTCTCATTCCTCAAGGCTCTTGTGAGTAGCCTATATTACTCCCTTTGAGAGAGGGAGAGGGTTCTTTTTTTTTTCACTTGTTTTTTTTCTTTGTTGATAGCTTTTGGGGAGAGTTAGCTAGATTTGGAGACACTTTGGAGGCAAGAGCTTGGAGAAGGTTGGAAAGTTCTTCATCAAATTTCTTCCATTATTGGGCTTGAATTGGTAAGCTTTAAGGCTTGAAGCCTTTCTCTTGTATTTTACATTTCATTGTGTGGTTGTTGGTTTTGTATGTTCGAATATTTTTGTTATGTGAGGTTTATTGTGGGTGTATGGATGAGGCTCCTATTTTGGAGAGCACATGTTGTATGGAGTGAGAGAGGAGTGAACCTCCTTGAGGTCATCTTCTTTATCTATGTGACATATTGATAGCCATGAGAGTATTTGGAAAAGTATGGAGTTTGTTTTGAGAAGGCATGAGTGCCTATGAGTTATTTTGAGAAGGCATGAGTGTCTTGGAGATGTTATATAATTTTTGAGATGTTTAAGGCTTGAGGCCTTGTATTTGAGAACTATGAGATTTTGGGTTTTAGGAGTGCACCTCTTAAGTAGAGATTTATCCACTCTCCTGCCCCCGAAATCCATAAAGAATGGATTTCGTTGTGTGTAAAACCTTGGGTGGGTGTTCTTCTTTCTTGTGAGTATTTTGTTCAATGTTATTGTGGTGTGAAACCATGTGTGGGTGATCTCCTAGCTCAGGGGTGACCCTTTTTCAAGTCTATGGTAGGGTGGAGAGCATTTCGGTGGGCATGAGAAAGTTCCTTTTAGTTTTTATTGCAGGTTTGCAACTTGGAAGTTTTAAAGCTTGGAAGTGAGTTAAAAATTCTATGGTTTTTGCATAGTTTGGCTTTATGACAGCCATGGCCTTGATGGCCTTGTTGTGATCCTTATCAGAGAGTGAACTCTCATTGTATTGTGTTGTAAACAACAAAGTGTATTTCATTTATTTAAGTTTTCTTTTACTTGTGGAAAAATATTGTGGTAATCCTTGTAATGGTCTATAAAATCATTTATGAAATCAAGTCATTTTATATGTGAATGTTGCTATTTTATTTCTTGAAATAGTTCTACAAAAAGAGAGAGAATATTATATGTGAAATAATAGTTAGTCTTTCCTCTACTCTCTTGCATTCAAATGAAATAATACTGTTGAAAAAGAAAAATGAAACTTAAGTTTATTTTACAGTTTACTATGGAAGAAAATATAAATGCAAACTAAGTAGTTGAAAGGGAAAATTTAAGTTTAATATGGCTTGTTGTTTAAAGTTAGTTATTACATTATTTTCAAAAGAAAATAATAGAAAGAGTGTATATATATATATATATATATATATATATATATATGTATATATATATATATATGTATATATATATATGTATATATATATATGTATATATATATATATGTATATATTATTTCTTTTAAATTTACTGACTGTGTTATAGGTCAAAAACCAATATAAACAAAAATAAATCATATTAAAAAAAAGGATTTTAAACATTATTTTTTTTGGGTTGAAACCCTAGCCTTGGCCGAATGACCAAGTGATACAACAGTTGGGCAATGGCCTGGGCTACCACCATTGTAGTCCTTGCAGTGGAGTGGGGGATGGTGGAGGCTGCCCCACCCCCTGTATCTTTTGTTGGCGCCATGCGCCTTCCCTAAACGGTGCCCATCTTCGAACCTACAACACATGAATTTGTCGGCCTCTTAGCCTCTATTCCAGCTGCCATGGGAAAACTCTGAACTTGCAAAGTATTATATTAAAATGAAACACACACACACACACACACATACCTTGCTCATAATCAATCTCTGGAATTAAAAAAAAAACCCAAATCAATTTCTTTTACCAAATTTCATTCTAGGTATAAGCAAATGTATATAATAAAAGAAAACCCTATGTCTTCCATGCCAACAAAAATGGATGAGAACCTCCATGGCAGCCAGCATAACCTGCAAGCAAAACAATAGAAAGTCAGAGAGAAAGAGAAAGAAAACAAAATAGGGTTTGGAGGTAGAAGAGGAAAACTTAGAGAAAAGAAAATAGAATAGAAAAGAAATGAAATTAGGGTTCTGGAAGATGATTATAATAATGAATAAAGAAAAAATCAGGGTTGAGGAGAATAAAATAAAAGAAGTGAGAAATTTTTGAATTTGGAGATTTTTGTGTGCACGGGAATATTTTTATTTCCCCTCTTCATTTTTCCTATTCTCATTTCTTTAGCCTTTAATTGTGGGTATAATGTTTTAGTGGGCTTTATGACTTTTGCAATTTCTAAACTTTGAATCTTGCCTTTTGTTAATGCCTTTTAATTTTATTGGGATTATTTAAGTTAGTGGATTGAATTTTTTTTACCTAGGCATTTTAATTATTTAGTGGGCTAAAGGCTTTTTGGAGTTTTTCTAAAAACTACCTTTACTTTATTTCATTACTTTTAATTTATTTTTGTAAGTGGGCTTAAATTTTAAGCTAGAATTTTAATTATCCTTTTTTTGTGGGCTTTATGATTTTTAGTTCTAAATTTAAAGTTATCCCTTGTAATCTAATTTTGCTTTATTCCATTAATTTTTATTTGGTATGTTGTGGGATTAATTTATAATTTTTAGTTTTAAAATTTAAGTTATCTCTTAAAATCTATTTTTTACTTTATTTCATTGTCTTTTTATTTATTATGTTGTGAGATTAAATTTAACCTTGGTCTTTTAAATTAATTTAGGTGGGATTTTTGAAAGAGGGTTAGGTGTGGAAATTTATGTTAGAAAATTTAATTAATTTAATCTGTTTAAATTTTTTTTGGCTAATCTATAGCATAAAGGGGATACTTATTTTAATTAATTATTTATTTGAACCCCATTTAATTTATTTGGTTAGTACTCAATTTAAGGATGAATTTTAATTATTTTTGTTGACTTTAGAGTTTAGGATTGTTTTATTTTAAATTTTATCACCTTGGCTAATATGGAATGTTGAAGTAAATTTGGTTTAGGAATATATTATTTTTAAATTAATTTCTTTTAAATGTTTTTAACTAGGGGATATTTTTAAATTTCCCATTCTTGACGTAGAGGCATTATGCTGCCGAATTTTATCTAGAATATTATGGTTAACTTAGTAATTTATTTCCTATTCATTTTAACGCATTTATTTATCGTGACATTTAATTATGTCCTAGATGTATTTAATTTAATCTAACTATTCTAGTTCCTAGGGTTAGATTTCGACACGTGTCGAAATCACCCCGCTTCACTTAGGAATCTTAGGGTTAGACTCAATTTGGAAACTAACCCTATTGGTGATGTTCCTCACGTCACATAACCCCCTTAGTAGACTATCATTTCATAGGGGATGTGAAAGGAACTTTGCACTTCCTCGACTTTGACTGAGGTCTTCGCCTTCGTGCAATCGTCTCTGAGCACGCATCTTGCGTGCGAGGGGGTTTTTGGACTCAGGTGGGAAAAGTTTATGATGTTTTATGTCATGACCACATGACAAATGTGGACATGCCACGTGTGTTGTGTGTTGTGACCACATGAGAAATGGGGGCATGACAGCTTCATCTTCAAAAAAAGAAAAGAGAAATTTGGTGAAGGACTCCAGTCTTCACAATAATTTAGAACATTGGGAAGGGTTTATGGTTTAGTAACCTAGTAGAATTTTTCTACTTCCATTTAAAAACAAATAATATTATTCAAAAGCTAAAAGTATTTGAGGATCTTTTGAGTTTCTTTTTGGTTTTTGTTAGTGTTTTCCCTGCATCTTTTACAATGGAGGAGGCAGATTGAGGTAGCTTGCAGTCGTGCTTTGGTTTATGTTAGAGGGAATACACATTATGTGGTGAAGGTGGGAAAGGTGTGTCAGGAGAGGGATGAAATTGTGGAGAATTGTAGTGCTGTGATTGATGGGCTTGCGGAGGTGATACCAAAGAAGTGGAAGAATGTCAAGTCTTTGCATTTGAAGATGTTGAAGTCTATGGCATTATAGATTTATCAAGTTGTTCCAAAGAGGCCATTCAAGATTGAGAGTGTGGGAAGTGAGGCAAGACTGTAGGTTTTGGTAGAGAAGCCTGAGAAGGAAGCACATGCTAGGTATTCTAAGGAAGGAGAGAATAATATGTTCAAGAAGGGAAGAATCCTTAATGTGTGGTACATGGACCATATGTTGGGGGATGTGTTTGATTATCTTTTGGGTGACAAGGATTAGAATGAGGATTTATGTATAAGAGTAAAATAGAAAGGAGGAGTATGTACAGAGTAAAGCAAGATCAATTTTGTGATAGGGGAGAAGTTTTGACTTGTATATATACAAGTAATTCCTTTGGCATTGATGAAAAATAGGGAGAAGTTTTGGTGCATGTTGCCAACAATGACAAAGGGGGAGATTGTTGGCAACATAAGCATAATGATGAAGAGAATAATGAGCATGGTTGTAAGTAGTGTTGTCATTGATGGAAACAAAGTGTAAAGACATAGTTGTGTTTGTCTAGAGAGAGGCAACAAAGTGTAAGGATACAATTGTATTGGTTTAGAGAGGTTCAACAAGGTATATAGATACAGTTGTATTGGGTTTTGGTTATGAGAGAGGCAACAAGTGTAATGATATAGTTGTATTGGTCTGGAGAGGTTCAACAAGGTATACAAATATAGTTGTGTTGGTCTGGAGAAATTGCTAAGTATGATATGGGAGAGAATACACCTAAGTGTTGATTTGAAGAATCTACTATGTGTAATATGAAGGAGAGTACACCTAAGCATGATGTCTTTCCTTTTTGGGGTTCTGTAGTCAGGCTCAATTTGTTGATTTTCCTAAGGTATTTGTAGTACAAAACTTGACAGGGTCACAATATTTCTGTCTGCATTTCTCAGCTATGAAGAATTTTGATATGTGGTTGTAAGGTGTTGTTAGTGGATACTAAAGGATTCTAAACCCAAAGACTTGAGTCTTGAAGCCCTCTAGAGTGAAAGACAGTGTTGACAGAGTACTGGACTCTGTATTGATAGTGTAATCACAGTGCCAGTGGTACATTGGAATGCTCTGCATTCCACCACAGATGAATATATTTCTATGTGAATTTGAGGACAATTTTATGGATGAAAAAAGTGTGTAGTGTTCAAGTGGTAAGAATTTTTGTTATCCGCATGTTGAGTTGTGAACTAATAGTTAGTTATGCTATTGCTACTTCACTAGTTGAGCCAACCTAACAATGTTGAGGTTGTGCAGAGTCAAGTTATGTATGGAATAAAGTCATGGGAGAAAATATAGATCATGTCAACCTATCTCAATGAGATACATTCTTTGGTTCTCTTCACAAAGCGTATTGGGTTGTGTTTTGGGCCGACAAGTCAAGAAGTCACACGGTACATCTATTTGTTGACCTGGTTGATGTTTTTGCTTGAATGTGGTATATATACAAGATTGAATTCTTGTGTGGAGGTGTGTGGGGGCAAAGAAAATGAGTTAAGTGTGTGTGTGTGTGTGTGAGAAAAATCTAATGTAGAGAAGGGTAAGTTGAGATTGTGGTGAAGATGAAGTGTGTTAAGTTAATATTTTGAGCTCTAGTGGAATTGTATCTCCAGCATGAGTTAGATGCACTACTGGCAGTTCATATTTTCCAGTGAGCCACCCTTTCTTCTATCTCTTTCTATTTAGGATAGTGATTCCTTTGGTAGTGAGCCACCTATAGTGAGCATTCTCTTTTGGATAGTAAGTCAACCAATTGTATCGACCTTAACCAGTTGCATTATTAATATATTGTGAGCTAATCATCACCATGGTTTTTCCCTTTTTGGGTTTTCCATGTAAAAATCTGGTGTTCATGTGTTATGTTCTTTAATGGTTGATTTTATGCTTTCTTTTCTTACTGCAAATTAAGTATGCTATGTGGAATAAATGTTTAAATGATTAAGTGGTTTTAAAGAATATTGATTCACCCCCCCTCTCAGTATTCTGGGTGTTCAACAAGAAGAGCATCTTCTAATATGTTTTTAGTCTTATTTATAAGGAGACATTCTTTAAGTGTGAAGGACAAGGAATTAGAGGAGGTGATGTCAATTGGAATCAACCAAGAAACACCTAAGTCCTCTCAACTCATAACAAAGACACAGACACAAATTATCTTATATATTGAAATATAGAATCTAGGTACTACTATTTTTTTTATATGATTTAATAAACTTAATTTCACACTATTCCTAAAATTTTAGGAAAACCCAGTTCCTAAAAACAAATTTTATTGAAGACACAGCAGACTAGTTTTTCTTAAAATAGTTTATAACAACACAAACATATAGTCACAAATGCTTTTATATCCTCAAATCTAGAATCTGGGTATCACTAATTCTTTTATATGATTTAGAGAACCTAGTTGTGCATTGTTCCTAAAATTTTCAAGAAAACCTAGTTTCTAAAAAAAGTGTATTGAAGATGCAATGGACTAGTTTTTCTCAAGACAGTTGTACCAATTTTCATAAAAAAATAGTCAACTTATTTAATTCACAAAACAAAAACCATGTAAGATGAAATTATAGAAATTATAGGGAAAGTTAAGAGTTGTTATATATGAAAAGTGGTAATGAGGTTGAAGTGTGGTTAATTAGATGCAATCAAACCCTCCTTTCACATATACATTCAAGGACAACAATCGAGCCAAGTCACTATAGATGGAGAGGACTTAGCTCTAGGTTGAGTGTCACTTAGGAATGATAGGAAAGATAGAATAGATTGATATTTATGTCAAACCCTAGTTTGATTAAGCTTAAAACCCTAATTATATGATTCTAGATATAGATGGACAAGATACGACAAATGATCACACAGGAAGGCACTAAATGCAGATTATAAACATACTAGGATTCAAATTTCTGAAGGGGAAAACTTTGGGGATACTGGGGCAGGCACCCTAGTCCAACATGCCACTTTTTTTGTAGATCTGGAATTGTAAGATGATGAAGACTGCAACCTGCTTCAAAGTTTCTGGTAATGACAGTCAGGAGGACACATGGGTGGGTGTCCTTGTCTAGAAAGGAATATTCTCTTCTCTTTTCTTTAGATCCCAAATCTTTATCCTCTACTCTGATCTCTTGCAACTCCAATCCGCAAGATCCTGCACCTATAACCTTCAATCACAAGAGAGGGGTTGGGGGTTGTGGTGTTTAGGAGCTTGTCTTAGTCAATCCCTAGAATGGCATTCAAACCTTCCAACACCATTGTTAGATAGAGTGCATGTCCTTGGTGGACAGATGCACAATCAAATGATAAGATAGATTGATTGAAACACAAGATAGATATCACCTTGGAGGTGAAAACCCTCATGGAGATGAAGTGCCTTCAAATAATGAGGAAATGAGTTGATGTAGCCAAATTTGTAGAAAACACATAAACACAACACAATACTACTCTACAATACAATGAATGCCTTGAATGCTCTTTGCTTGATAATCATAAGTTTTCCTTAATCAACTAGGAATAAAATGAAGTCATAAACATGTTTATATATGCATTCCTGCTAGCATTTATAATTCAAATTGAAAAGGTCAAGAAAAGGAAACCTTTTAACGGTCATTAACTGACACTTTAAAATTTGGTTGCCACCAAAATAGGTCTGGACTAGGGCATGGGTGATGATGTAGGAGCATCCCTAGTTCAAGAGAAATCTTGCATCAACCAAAAACATTTGCATTTTAGTTTGCTTGCAGTTCAGTTTGTTTCTTTTTATTTTCCAGTTTAGTTCAAGCAGTTTAGTTAGTAGCAGTTTTAGTATTTTGATCTGCATTCTACTGCAGCTGCATTTCACATCTCATAGAGCTAGACTTAACAACTTGATTCATTCATCTACATCATATCCATAACTTAGAGCATTTGAATCAAGTACCGGAAAGTTATCGCTATCAGAAGATCAACTATTTTCTCAAAATAGAGCATCCTAATAATCTCTGATAATCAGCTAAAGGAGAAGACTTGTGGAGCATTTCCTAATCTGTGGAGCCTAATAACACATCATTCATTGATCCTTGGTTTGTGGCTAACCTTCCTCAAGATCTGCACATCATTCTATGCATTTGTGGAGGTGTTCTACATGATTAGGTCTGATCTATCTGTGTACACACATTACAACTCTTCATTGGAGTTTGTGATCTTCCTTGGCTGACACGAAGGAATATTTTGTACCAGAAATGATATATAATAATGTAATAAATCCTTAGGAAAGTAGTTAGTGATTGACATAGTGATAGTTGATAGTTAGCTCTTTCGCAAGGGAACTTCAAAGCTATATCTAGTGCATATTCTAATATTCTGTAATCAGGCCTGTGAGCCCTAATTGTAAGCCTGCATGTTGCCAGCTGATCTGTATTTGAATTCTAGTATATACTGAATGACTAAATCTGCATTTGTTCCATATCTTTGAGTGGTTTCTATTGTGTTTACTCTTGCTACACGGTCTGGATAGTTCATTCTATGAACCCTCCTACCGTGACTGCACCAAGTGGTATTAGAGTGAAAGTTTGAATCTTTGGGAGTGAATGGAGTGAAGTTGGCAAAGGAATTCCATAAGTTCTTGATTTGGATAGATCATCAAATTGAGGCAGGTCACTTGTGTTGTAACTGATCATCGATTGTGAGGAAGTTGTCACCTATAGCCCAATCACCGAACTTGAGGTAATTTACACTTGATCTGAGGAAGAATGCCACTGAGGAGAAAACCTGCTTATGGAACAATGGCTGGTAGAATGGATGAGATGATGGAAATGATGAAAATAATGAGGATTCAATTGGATGCTGTTGAAGATGATAGGTGAAGAGAATTGACACCTAGACCTAATGTTGAAAGTGACGATGAAGAAGAATTTCAATCTGTGGAACAAATTGGTGAAACCCTAGGAGGTGATGAAGAAGAACCAGATCAAGTTAAGATGTTGCAAGCTATTTCAAAGATTGGAAAGAGACCTAGAGTTGATGTTCCAAATTACACTGGCAATTTGAACCTTGAAGAATTGATTGACTGGATAAATGACATGGAAGAATACTTTGAATATGAAGAAATTGAAGATCCGAAGAAGGTGAAATTTGCAAAGACAAAGTTGAAAGGACATGTTGCTATATGGTGGAAAGACATTCAGTTGGATAGAAATAGAAGAGGAAAAGAAAAGATTACAAAGTGGGATAGAATGGTGACAAAATTGAAGAATCAATTCATACCTGCTAACTATGAGTTAGAGTTGTTGAAAGATTGTACAACCTAAGACAAAAGGAGAAATCTATGAGGGAGTATACTGAAGAATTTCATAAGATGATTATAAGGGACATAGTGAAACAAGCAAAGAGAAAGTGGCTAGATACATCAATGGACTGAGATTGAACATTCAAGAAGAACTAAGTTTGGTGAGGATGACATCTTTGGAGGAAGCATACCAGTTTGCCTTGAAAGTTGAAGAAAAATTGAATAAGAGGCATGATCAGAGACAGAGAGGAAGAGGAGGAAAATTTTAGAGAGGTTGAACATTTTCTAGAGGAGATAGATCCTTTATGGAATAGAACAGACAAGAAAACACATTTAAGAAGGATGACAGAGATAATAATGCTTATTAGAGAGACGACATGAATTTTTATCAGAGAGGAAACCCTAGTCCATACCGAAATGAAGGATACAAAAGAGAAGGAAGAGGATTTGATAAGAGAACATTCAGAGGCACTTGTTTCAAGTGTGGAGGTGAAGGGCATAGAGTATTTGAATGTAATCAAGGGAGTACAAGCAAGAGAACAGAGAATAGTGGAAGAGCCACCTATGTTGAAGAATAACCTGTTGGATCACCTAGTTCTATTGGTAAACTAGGGAAAGGAGAATCACTTTTTATGAGGAGAGCACTATTTCAAGTAGAGACAAATGAAGAACCACTACAGAGGAAAAGTTTGTTCAGAACCAGATGCAAATCAGGAGGCAAATGTTGCAAAGTTGTTATTGATAGTGGTAGTTCTGATAATCTAGTTTTAGAGGAGATCGTGACTAAGATATAGTTATAAAGATTGAAACATCCTAAGCCCTATCGGATAGCATGGATTTAGGATGATCACAAGGTACTGGTGAGTGAACAATGTTTGGTGAAATTTCATATTGGATCTTATTATGATGATGAAGTGTTGCATGATATTATGCCTATGGATGTATGTCATATTTTGTTGGGTAGACCTTGGTAGTATGATAGAAAAGCTATACATGATGGGAGAAGAATACATACACCATAATAGCAAATGGAAAGAGAATCACTTTGATTCCTTTGGAAGATGATCCTAAGAGTGAAGTATGTGGAAATGTTAGAATCTATTTGGTAGATGGAAGAAAATTTCTAGATGGTTTGAGACATGAGAATATGTGTTATGCCTTGATTGCTAAGAAACCTGAAACATTGAAGAAGGAGACTAAAGAATCACAATTGGAGGAGATAAATGAGCTGCTAACAGAATATGAAGACATCATTCCAGATAATGTACTTGAAGGATTGCCACCAATTAGGAGTATCAGTCATCACATGGATCTTATATCAGGAGCAAGTTTGCCTAACAAAGAATCAGATAGAATGACACCGACAGAGAATGAAGAACTGAATAGGTAGATACAAGAATTATTGAGGAAAGGTTTGATTAGAGAAAGTTTGAGTCCTTGTGTAGTACCTGTAGTGTTAGCACCTAAGAAAGATGGAGAGTGGAGAATGTGTACTGAATCTAGAGAAATAAACAAGATCACAATTAAGTATAGATTTCCCTTACCTAGGATGGATGATATCATGGATTGTTTAAGTGGAGCAAGATATTTCACAAAGATAGATTTGAAGAGTGGATACCATCAGATCAGAATTAGAGAAGGAGATGAATGGAAGACTACTTTTAAGACAAATGAAGGATTGAATGAGTGGTTGGTGATGCCTTTTGGATTGACAAATGCACCTAGTACTTTCATGAGATTAATGAATGAAGTCTTGAAGAAATTCTTGTGTAAGTTTGTTATTGTATATCTGGATGACTTTTTGATTTTCAATAAGACAAAGGAGGAACATTTGTAGCACCTAAGACAAGTTTTGCAAAGATCGAGAGAAGATAAATTGTTGATAAACATCAAAAAGTGTAGTTTCATGAAGGAAGAATTGGTATATTTGGGATTTGTGATTTTTGCGAAAGGATTAAAGATGGACCCTGACAAACTAAGAGCAATTGTTGAATGGCCTACACTGGAGAGCATTGGAGAAGTCATATCATTTCATGGATTAGCTAGTTTCTACTAGAAGTTCATCAAGAATTTCAGTTCAGTTTGTAATCCTATGACAGAGACAATGAGAGGTGATAGAAAAGACTTTAAGTGGACATCAGGAGCAGATAAAAGTTTTGAGTTGTTAAAGCAGAAAGTGACAGAGCAACTTGTTCTAGCATTATCAGATTTCAATGAGGTATTCCAAGTATATTGTGATGCTAGTGGGAGTACAATTGGAGCAGTGTTAAGTCAAGAAGGTAAAACTGTAGCATATTTCAGTGATAAGTTGAATGATGCAAGGAGAAGATATTTAGTTTATGATCAAGCATTCTATGCCATAATTCAAGCCCTGAAGAAGTAGAGACATTATTTGTTTCCTAAGGAGTTTGTGTTGTATATAGATCATCAAGATTTGCAGTATTTGAACAATCAAGGTAAGTTGAATCAGAGACATATGAGATGGGTAGAGTTCATGCAGAGTTATACATTTGTGTTGAAGGATAGGAGTGGAAAATCAAATAAAGTTGTAGATGCCTTGAGTAGAAGAAGAAACTTGTTGACAAAGATGAGAGTTGAAGTGATAGGCTTTGATGAATTGAAGAACATGTATGAGGAAGATATTGATTTTGTAGAACCTTAAAAAGCATGTAAGGAACCTGTTGTGACAGATAGGAGCAAAAGGTTAGACTATTTCATTCAAGAAGATATGTTGTTCAAAGGAAATCAGTTATGCATACCTAGAAGTTCAATGAGAGACAATTTGATCAAGGAGAACCACAATGGAGGATTGGCAAGACATTTTGGAATTGACAAGACAGTGGCTTTGGTGAGTGAAAATTACTTTTGGCCTCAGATACATAAGGATGTGAGGAAATTTGTGTAGAGTTGTAGAGTTTGTCAAGTTGCAAAAGGGAGTAGTGAGAATATTGGATTGTATAAGCCTTTCACAGTGCCAGAGAGATGTTGGGAAGACATAAAAATGGATTTTGTAATGGGATTACCTAAGACACAAAGAGGAAATGATTCTATATTTGTAGTGGTAGACATATTTTCAAAGATGGCACATTTCATACCTAGTAAGAAGACAACTGATGCAGTGCATGTAGCTGACCTATTTTTCAAGGAGATTGTGAGATTCCATGGATTACCCAAGAGTATAATTTTAGACAGAGACACCAAATTTCTTGGCTATTTTTGGAAGACACTTTGGAAAAAGATGAAGATAGATTTGAAGTTCAATTCAACATTTCATACACAGACTGATGGACAGATAGAGGTAGTGAATAGGAGTTTGGGAAACTTGTTGAGATGTTTGGTCAGAGAGAAAGCAAGAAGTTGGGATTTGATTCTTTCACAAGTAGAATTTGCATATAATAATTCAATAAATAGGAGTACCAGAAGAACACCTTTTGAGATTGTTACTGGAGTAAATCCTAGAGGAGTTGTAGAATTGAGAGATATCAGTATGACCGAGAAGAGAAGTGTAGAAGCAGAAGAATTTATAGGACATATGGAGATAGTGCATAATTAGGTAAAGAAGCATTTGGAGGATATGGACAAGTATAAGGAGCAAGCAGATGAGAAGAGAAGACATAAGAAATTTGTAGTTGGAGATGAAGTGATGGTATACCTAAGAAAAGAAAGATTTCCAATTGGTACTTATAACAAGTTGAAGATGAAGAAGTTTGGACCTTGTAGGATACTCTGAAAGTTTGATTCAGGAAATGCATATGAAGTGAAGCTACCAAAGACATTGGGCATATCACCTATTTTCAACGTTACAAACCTATATCAGTATCATGAAGCAAAGTTTAGTGATAGCCTTGAAGAAGCAGTTACCACAATGAGCACTAGAGTGGATTGAAGACATTTTAGATAGCAAAGTTGGATGCAACACCAGAGGAAGACAATACAAAGAATACCTTGTGAAGTGGAAAGACAGACTGGAAGAAGATTCATCATGGATTTCTTAGGCTGAGGTAGACCGTCTTGGTTTTCCTCTAGCCCCAGAAAAGTGAGGGACTCACTTTTTCATAGATCTCTGATGCAAGAGCAATCTTGCATCAACCAAAAACATTTGCACTTTAGTTTGCTTGCAGTTCAATTTGTTTCTTTTCATTTTCTAGTTTAGTTTAGGTAGTTTAGTCAGTAGCAATTTTAGTATTTTGGTCTACATTCTACTGCAGTTCCATTTCACATCTTGCGGAGCTGGACTTAGCATCTTAATTCATTCATCTACATTATATCTAGAACTCAGAGCATTTGAATCAAGTACTGGAAAGTTATCACTATTAGAAGATCAACTATTTTCTCAGAAATGAGCATCTTGATAATCTTTAAGAATTAGTTAAAGGAGAAGACTTGCGGAGCATTTCCCATTTGTGAAGCCTAATGACACATCATTCATTGATCCTTGGTTCATGGCTGACCTTCCCTGTGATCCGTACATCATTCTATGCATTTGCAGAGGTGTTCTACATGATTAGGTCCAACCTATCTGTGTACTCACATTACAACTCTTCATTGGAGTTTGTGATTTTCCTTGGTCAACACAGAGGAATCTTTTGTACCAGAGATGATATATAATGATGTAATAGATCCTTAGGAAAGTAGTTAGTGATTGACATAGTGATAGTTGATAGTTAGCTCTTTCACAAGGGAACTTCAAAGCTATATCTAGTGCATATTCTGGTATTCTGTAATCAGGCCTATGAGCCCTAATTGCAAGCCCACATGTTGCCGGATGATCTATATTTGAATTCTAGGATATACTGAATGACTGAATCCGCATTTGTTCCATATCTTTGAGTGGTTTTTGTTGTGTTTACTCTTTCTGCATGGTTTGGACAGTTCATTCTGTGAACCCTCCTACCATGACTGCACTAGGTGCCCAAGTCCAGAGGCCTATTTTTGGTCTTGATTAAGCATTGAGATAGGCCCCTTAATCCCATTTGTCATGGGTTTTAGGGGAATTTGCTCTAGGATAAGTTTTATACATGCATGATTAAACTAGGGGGACCTAGGAGCTAAACTAGGAGGTAAAAATTCCTAGGGGGACATTTTGCGACATAACATTTAGCCCCCACTTTAATGTATGTATGATCTTATGACCCATACATGCATTAAAGTACAATCAAAAACACATAAAACACACCAGGTAAATGAAGCTAAGGCATACACAAATATTGAGGAACTATTTATAGCCCCTAGTCTTAGGTAAGCACTAGAAAACACATTAAAGACACACAAGACATAATGAAGACAGTAAGAAGCACACAAAACATGGAGAATATAGTGAAAGCATGCAATACTCAGTGAAGAAATGAGAGCAATCACACAAAACACGATGATGACACTGATATAACATTTTCATATATGCAATAAAATCTAATCTAAGGGGTAGGGGGATCTCATTGCTACGCCCTTGAAACCACCAAAAACACACAATACAAAACCCAAAATGTAGGGGGAGCTCATCACTACACCCTTGATACTACACTAGGGGGGAAAACACACCTAACAAAACCTGAGTGTGGGGTAGCTCATCGCCACACCCTTGATACCACACATGAGGGAAGACATGCGAAATAAAACCTGAGTGTGGGGGAGCTCATCGCTACACCATTGATACCACACATGAGGGAAGACACATATAGAAGACACATGAAATACACAAGAGTTGTATAGCATACCATAGACATACTATATGTCTTATACATGGCAAACACAAGTGATGGAAGGAGCTTATTGCTAAGTCCCACCATCTAAAACACACTGCAGACACACTTGGCAGTTAAGCTTATGCTACAACAACTGCCAAAGATAGGCTTAAGGGAGGATAGCTAAAGATCCAACCCCTCCTCTCGATGAGGACTTTGTATAAAATGATGTGTACTAGCTCAAGAGATATACCATCCCCTCCTTCCGCAAAAGGGATTTATATAAAAGGATACGCACTAGCTCAAGAGATACATTATCCTACCTCACAGAGAGGGCTTTTTGATTGCAATTGATATAAGGATGTGCACTAGCTCAAGAGATACAACATCTCACCTTGTGGAGAGGGCTTACAAACATACTTCATTAGTGCCAAAATCATTAGACAGATACCATTATATGCCCCCACCTTAAGGTGGTTGATACCATTTGTCAGTATCAAGCACATTAAGGTAGAGAGAAAACACACAAGGGAATAAGAGCTCTCGCAAAGCCCATGGCCCTGAGGTGATATGTGCTTTACGATCACTGAATGTTCCCACAAACACATTGATAAGATATGCTAAGATAATCAACAAGATGGTTAGAAAATCTTACTCTAAGATTTAACAACCATATCACATTATGAAAGATATGCATGTATTAGATCACATTCAAAAAACCAAGGCTACACTAATGGGTTCAGATCTGAGTATAGCCATTGGGCTTATACTGCAGGTATCTCAGGACTGAGTGTAACAACAAGGTGAGATACAAAATAAAGTGTACAAGAGAAAATTGAGTGGATTGTAAAATGATAGTCACAAGAAATTCCATAAGATGATACATCACACAAAGTGATTCTACTAGTCAAGCATCAGATATATGTATAGATCAACCCCATCTTTATATATGGACTGTGTCCATTTTTTTCTTACTCTCTAAAGGGACACATGGTCTGTATCAGTATTTGTTTGTTTTCGTCATCCACCAACTAGGTAGAATCACTGAAGGAGGTAAACAATAAAAATGAGAAAGGAGAACAAGTGCCTTAGGAAGACCATGTAGGAGGATGCCCCTAAAACACCATCTGCAATGCTATGCCTCCAAGACACAACACACAACAATAAAATAGAGGAGAGGAAATGATAGAAGAATGATGAAACAAATAGAAGAATGGTCACAATAGAGGCAATCACCTGGTATCCTTGACCTTACAAGAGTATCAAGGGTCATCCAGGGAGACATAAACAACACATAACATATCACAGGGGAAACACAACACACACAGATATATATATATATATATATATATATATATATATATAAAGAGGAGCTTGAACTTCTGACCATCTTAGAGAGTGCTCTATCAAGTGTGGCAAAGTGTAAGTAGTTCATACTTGATTGATTCTTATTTCTAGAATGGTTATGTGGAGCTTGTTTCTCAAATCCCTGTATATTTGAAATATTTTGTTGCTTTCTAGGAGGGGAATCATTGCCATTTCCCACTGATGATAGTTGCCTTGTTCTTTTCTGATCCTTTTCTTTCTTATTTTGATGAGTGAGCCTTTCACAGTGGAATGGAATATTTTCCACTATGGAAACCTTTCCTTGTATCATAATATCTTGTCGCAGTTGTTCAATTTGCTTATTCGGTGCATTTTAGTTGTCTCCCGATCCTTGAAGGGATAATGATGGAGGAACCTCAACATAGATACCTTTTCCTCATGGATGAGGTGAGTCTTCAACCTTCTCCTTATCCACTTCTATCATGTCAACTATTTCATCATAATTAAGATAATCATCATCAGTCTATTCTATTGTATTTTATTCTACCATATTATTGTCACTATGCTTAGGAAAGGGATTCGTAAAGATCTATAAATTCTGATCTGGAGGGGCAACTGACTTATTTCCATTATCATTCATTCCAGTTACTTGTATTATGTTAGAATTGATGAGGTCTTCAATTTCATGTTTTAGATGTATACATCATTCAGTGTCATGTCTTGTCGATCGGTGATATTGACAGAAAACATTAGCATCAAAGTTAGGTCCTTGTATCTTGTTACTATCAAATGGTTTCACAAGACAAAAATTCAAAATATTATTTCTTACTACTTGATTCATGATTGATTGAAGAGATACAGTTAACAGAGTAAACTGTCTTTGTTGTTGTCTAAGTTGAAATGGTGCCCATTTAGCATTACTAATAGTGGACACTTGTGATTCAAAATTGTTTGAATGTTGTCCATTGATCTTGATGAAACTCTTGTTATTCCTCTTAAAGTTGTTTTGTGAAGGTCTAGTCATGGATTGACCAAATTGAGCTGATGAGTTTTGATTCTCATACTGACTAGACAAAAGATCCTAATCATGAAGGGATATGCATAAATCTTGAAAAGAGCTATACTTCATCAAGAGGATTTTATCATGGATGTTAGGTTACAAATTCATAATGAATACCCTCTAAAGATCTTCATCTTTAATTAGATATTGTATTTGTGAGATGAGACTTTGATATCGACTAATGAATTCTATCAACTTCTCTTTCGAACCTTGTTTACAATGAACCTAGTCAATCAAAGAGATCACCGGTCCAATGCTTGCTTGGAAGTGTTGTAAGAATTGGTCAACTAGCTATGAGAAAGAATTTATTGAATTCAGAGGTAAAGAGAAAAACTATTCCAAAGTAGTATCTTTGAGAGATCATGGGAAAAGTTTCACTAACAAGTCCTCTTCGAAGAAGAAATCAATACACATTGCTGTGAATGTTGCCACATGAGTAGTAGGATCACCTTTACCACCATATTTTTCAAATTGAGGAGTCTCAAATATTTTAGGCAGAGGAGTCCTTAAGATTGCATAAGATAAAGGACTGCAGGCATGACAAGTTGGTAAAGTAGGTTGGGAAGAATTAGTCAAGTTTTTCACCTTCTATTGTAAAGAAGTCATTAATTGCCAGAGTTGGTTTAAAAGGGCATCATTAGGAGATGCGATTTGTTGTTGAGAAGAATTCAAAGTTATGGTCATGAAATTTTGTGGTTATTGGTTGTGAGTAGTAATGAAAGGTGGTTGAGAACAACTGTAAGTGAAAGGTGGTTGATAATAATTGTAAGTGAAAGGAAGGTTGAGAATAGGTGGAATCGAGAGGTTGTTGAGAGTGATTATTCATATAAGAAGTCACCCTAGGTGCTAGGTTTTGATAGTTGAATCCCACAACCTTGTAATTTTGTGAATTTATGCCATTAGATACTCTAATACTAGTGGTAGCATTACTACAAGCTTGTGCATTAGTAGTGAGAATTGTTGATGTGAAAGTAGACATTCTGGTAGTCGGTATAGGTGTCGATACCTATGTATGATTTAGTGATGACACAATGTTAATATTATTTGTGCAATTAGTCACTGACATAATGTTGTTATGCACTATATGGGTTAGTCCATGATGTGTATTAACACCATCTTGTCCTTCTTTTAATAACTCTCTTAGACAATGAACAACAGGTACAACCTCTTCAACTATCATTTCTTTTTCCACAAATGCTTGAAAATTAGCTAGTTCCTTATCGAGTTTGTTTATTTAATCATCAGGTACATGTGTTATCACATCAATAGGATATTCAAAATCATGAAATGTTTGTTCTTCCATTGTACTTCTAGGAGGTATCATATCTTGCAAAGTTTGTGTTTCACCTTTTGTAAAATAGGTGTTCAATGGATTTTTTGATGTTGGTACACTGTTGCTATTGGGAGAACTAGAACCCATTAATCTAAGAATTCTCCTTAGAGAGATGTTTCTATTAGGTCAGTGGGTTATATGACTCATGCAAAAGCATACACCACTCAATGCACAAACTAATAGAACAAACCCAAGGAGCAAGATATGCTTGTTGAAATACACAATGTGTAATTAAAAAATATGCCAATTTTTAATCTAGATCATTGAATGATGCCAAATTTTCAAATGATAGATTAATATATGTTTGGAAATGAATGCAAGATCTGAAATGAGAGATATTTATGACAAATTCAATGAAACAAAGCAAAACTATGCTTATTTATGAATCTAAAATGCACAAATTTTTACTTTTTTCAATGTAAGTGTGCTAATAATGCAAATGTAAATGCAAAGACACACAACGAAGCCACACTATAGTCAAAAATCAGATTTGAAAGAGTGTTTAAATGAGTAGTAAAATCTAAAACAAGATTTTAACTACAAACCCTAGTTTTGGAAAGTACTAGGTTATATGAAAAAATGCAAATTTCAAGTAAAACCCTATTAAATGAGATATGCAAATGCAAGGTAAATGATCATGAAATGATGAAATGCTATAGTTTATCTCATATCTGATGTAAGTATCATAAAAATAAATGTTTTTATTATATTCAAGGAAAATAGTGCAAACTATGCCTTAATGCAAGCTTAGGATGCTTATTTTTTTCAAAATTTTTGAATGTATGATGATGAATATGATATAGATGAATGTAAAACTGATTTACAACACTCAGAAAGATGCAAGTTCAATAAAAACATATGTTCACCAAAATGTTATATATGAAAAGTGGGAATGAGGTTGAAGTGTGGTTAATTATATGCAATCAAACCCTCCTTTCACATATACATTCAAGGACAACAACTGAGCCAAGTCACTATAGATGGAGAGGACTTAACTGTGGGTTGAGTGTCACTTAGGAATGATAGGAAAGATAGAATAGATTGATAGTTATGTCAAACCCTAGTCTGATTAAGCTTAAAACCCTAATTATATGATTTTGAATACAGACAAACAAGATACGACAAATGATCACATAGGAAGGCAGTAAATACAGATTAGAAACATACTAGGATTTAGATTTATAAAGGTGGAAACTTTGGGGACACTGGGTGGATGCCCTAGTCGAACAAGCCACTTTTTCTGTAGATCTAAAATTGTAAGATGATGAAGATTGCAACCTACTTCAGAGTTTCTGGTAATGACAGTCGGGAGGACATAGGGGTGGGTGCCCTTGTCCAGAAAGGAATATTCTCCACTCTTTTCTTCAGATCCCAAATCTTTATCCTCTGTTCTGATCTCCTGCAACTCCACTCTGCAAGATCTTGCACCTGTAACCTACAATCACAAGAGAGGGGTTGGAGGTTGTGGTGTTTAGAAGCTTGCCTTAGTCAAGCCCTGGAATGGCATTCAAGCCTTCCAACACCATTGTTAGATAGAGTGAGTGCGCTTGGTGGATAGAGGCAAAACTAAATGATAAGATAGATTGATTGAATCACAAAATAGATATCACCTTGGAGGTGAAAACCCTCACAAAGATGAAGTGCCTTCAAACAATGAGGAAATGAGTTGATGGAGCCAAATCTGCAACAAAAACATACAAACACAACACAATACTTCTTTGCAACACAATGAATGCCTTGAATTCTCTTTTCTTGATTATCATAAGTTTACCTTAATCAACGAGGAGTAAAATTAAGCCCTAAACATGTTTATATATGCATTCTTGCTACCACTCGTAATTCAAATTTGAAAAGGATGACCAAAGGAAACCTTTTAACAATCATAAACTGACACTTTTAAATTTGGGTCCCGACAAAATAGGTTTGGACTAGGGTGTGGGCGCCCAAGTCCAAAGGCCTATTTTTGGTCTTGATTAAGCATTGAGATAGGACTCTAAGCCCCATTTGTCATGGGTTTCAGGAGAATTTGCTCTGAGATAAGTTTTATACATGCATGATTAAACTAAGGGGACCTAGGAGCTAAACTAGGAGGTAAAAAGTCCTAGGGGGACATTTTACAACATAACAAGAGTAATATTCCAATCATGAAAATTTATAGATAATATTTAGTTTCCCTAGTAATTAATAAACTTAGGTTTTCTTTAGGAAAGAACTAAATTTGGTCGCATTGTGTTTGAATTAGGAACTAGTTGTCTTGAAAAGAAAACAACCTATGTTAGATTGCTCATATTTTGTAAAAGGCAAACTAGGTACCTTTTAATTTTGGATATGTAGTCTCAAACTATGGGAAAAATTTCCCTATAATTTTTATAATTTCATTTTATATGGTTTTTGTTTTGTGAATTAAAAAAGTTTGACCGGTTTTTTTATGAAAACTGGTAAAACTATCTTGAGAAAAACCAATTTGTTGCATCTTCAATATATATTTTTAGAAACTAGATCTTCCCAAAACACTAGGAACAATGTACAACTAAGTTTTGTAAATCATTTCTAGATAGATATTTGGTTAAGTATATGGCAAATGCTTATATCCAACCATTTCTTTTCAAACTCAAGAACCTTGAATGTGCCCTTGAAAGCTACAAGTTTGATTTGGACCCCCCACTATTTGTTGGGTTTATTCCTTTCAATTCTATACATTCCTTTGACAGTCTAAAATTAGCCATCCTAGTTGTTAGAAAGGGTTTAGTGGGTGATTCTCCTCATTCTTCTTTGGATACATTGGATAGTTTAAATAAGAACTTGGAGGGATCCATTAATTATTTCCTAGTTGACATAGTGGATGCAATCCACTTTCTGATTACACACACCTCACAAGATATTCATAAGGATATAGCCCCTATACAAAGTGTGAATTCAAAGTGGCAAGCTCAAGTGGCAGCTGCTTCTCCCCGATGGAAAAAAAGTAGTTTAGTATTCTCCCTAGTTGTATGACTATTTTTTGTATAACTGTTCAAAATCATGAAGGTCTCATTTGGTGTTAGGGGCTCTAAGTAGTATGGTTTTTATTCTTCTCTACGTACCTATTTTGTATTTGGCCAATTTTGGTACTATGGCCTTTTTGTAATATTTATTGTACCCATTGTTTTGGGATGAGTCTTTTTGGGACTGAACTTTCAAATTGTAACTATCTTATTTAATTAATATATATAGTGGTTGTCATGCCACCTTGATGGATAAAAAAAAATCTAAATCATATAAAAAATCAGCAATACCTAGATTCTAAATTTTGAGATATAAAAACATTTGTGACTGTATGTTTGTGGTGTTATAAACTATTTTGAGAAAAAATAGTCTATTGTTTCTTCAATAAAAATTGTTTTTAGGAATTGAGTTTTCCAAAAAAAGTTAGGAACAATGCAAAACTAAATTTATTAGATAATATAAAATTAGTAGTACCTAGATTCTATATTTAAAGATATAAAATAATTTGTGACTGTGCAATTGTGCTATTATGGGTTGAGAGGAATTGAGTGTTTCTTGGGTGATTCTAATTGACATCACCTTATCTAATTCCTTGTCCATCACACTTAAAAAATGTTTCCTCGTAAGTAACACTACAAAGAGATTAGTAGATTCTCTTCTCACATTAGACACATCACATATGTTCTAGTGCTCTAAATGGGCAAGGGTCTCATAGGCTGTGTAAATGCACTAACTATGATTCTCATTTCATCACTAGAGCTAGGATATCTCTGACTAAGACCTATGATCCAACTTGATATATTATATCACTAGATGATAGAGTTGTTAAAAATGATAATCTTTACTTGGTTAAGGATACTTAAATCCTTATTTTAGTAAATATCATTAAATTATTTCTTTGTATTAAATACTTGTATACAAAGTATTTTTATTTTAGGTGTCATTATTTCTCTTGGAGGAATATTTGGTTTATTTAGCCACCTCCTTAAGAGGTTGACACATTGCACTTATTCACATGAAAGGTGGCATATGGGAGTTGCATGCAACTCCCCCTCTCACCTCTATTTATAGAGGTGCTCTCTCCTTACTTATTATTCCTCTCTCATTTTTCTCTTCTCGTTCATTTCTTGAGGAGCTCCTCCCTCTCTTTGTAATATTTTTTATTTCATAGCTTCATTCCATCTTTCCTAATTTATGGGGATTTTTTCTTTGCTTTTTCCCCCTTCAAAATCTCTTATCTCTAGTGTTGTTCTTTTGATGTGAGCTTGCAGATTTGCTTCTACCTTATGGTAATATCTTTTTATTATTTATTTATTTATCTCTCACAATCTTGATTAGTTATTTCCTAGTCATTATTTTTCTATCATGGTATCAGAGCCATGCAACTAATATTTTTGTGAGTTGTATTTTTGTAGAGCATTCACATGTGGAGTTCATTGCAGATTGAAAGACAAGGACTTTTTCTTGTTTTCTGTGTGTGCAGGAATAAGGGTTTTAAACCCTATATTTTATTTCATGTTCATTTTTTTAACCCTTTTAAATGCATTTTTTTTGCAGCAAGGGTTTATAGGAAGAAACCATATTTTTTTCAGATTTGCCAGAAATCACAATCTAATTCAATCTAGTTTTACAAAAATAATAAGCTATAGTTTTTTTTAACACTTTTATTATAATATTTTTTTTACGGCTTTACCCCTCCATGAGAAAATTAAAAAAATTAAAAGTCTTTGGTTACCATCAACACAATAGCCAATAAGGTTAACAAGATTCTCATGATGAAGAAGGCTTAGCATTAAAACTTCAACAAGAAATTCTTTGTTTCCTTGCAGCCCATTTCTATCAAGCAACAAATTAGCTTGTGGTTTCAAGGTGGCCCTTGTAAACCCTTCCAAACCCTCCTTCACCTAAAAGACACTCTGGCCTAAAATTATGTCGCCAGCTATATGTTGGGATCCCTCTTTCGAACCCTCTTTTCTAATTTCCACAGAGGCCTTCGCCTTAGGTTTCTCTTGCAGCACTTGGTGATAAGCAAGTTAGCTTTAAAAATATATATATAAAGCCCTAGTTTGTTGAACAACCTCATTAAATAATTTGTTTCAAAGATATTTTTTTGGGTCTCTGTCTGGCCTTATTACCCTTCCTGTATATAGGGTTAGTTTTTAAACCAAAAAAATTAAATAATTTCTAAAACTTTATAAAACAATCAAAGCCTTAAAAACTTTTTTTTTATTCAATAGTTTTTGTATCAAATAAATCTATTTTTTTGGTTTAAAAAAATCTAAGATCTGTGTCAAAAAAAATTTCATTCTACAAAAAAAAAATCTCTAATCTTTTTGCCCCGTGAATGCATTTTAAAAAAAAAATTAGATCTATATATACATTTTTTTAGGGCTTTTCCTGTGCATGCAAAAATTCCTCTAGTTCTATTTCAAAAATTTAGGTTATATATATATATATATATATCAGTTTCAATCTTTTGATTTATATTTCTAAGTTTTCAAAATCAGATATATTTTTTTAAAAATTTAAGGGTTTTTCCCTTCATATTGCATGTTTATCTAATCTGTGTAAAAAGATATGTGTAAAAATTTCCCCAAGCTTTAGCCCTTCAGATTTTGGCTTTCATTTGGCCTTTCATGGCCTCTCCCTTGCAAGTTTTTTCTGCACTCTTCAATCATTTTTTTTCCAAAAAAATCAATCAAAAAATTAGAATGAAAACATACCTGCAACATAAAATAAAGAACAAAGAAATGAGAAGAATTGTGAAAGAAAATAGATAAAGAGTTCTTTTTATGTTTTTAGGTGAGATTTAAAATAGTATTTTACTATTTACTTTCACAAATCATATCCCTAAAAAATAGCCACTGTTCAATATTTTATGTGATATGAATTTAAGCTTATTGGTTTGTTATATATTTTAAAATAATATTTCTTATTTTTAGCAATCATATCCCCAAATTTTAGAAAATGGATTCCTTATTTCAAATCAACTCCCTACTAAATAGGGAGGAGTGATTTGTTTTCTTTGGCTAATTTAGAGATATGCTTTAATATTATTTTATCTCACTTAAATCAAATCCTAAATTTTTTTTGCAATAAAGTTACATTTATATTTTTAATTAATCATATTTTAAAATTTTTGCCTAGGCATATTTTAAATATTTGACTTTTATTTATTGAGGCATTATTTTAAAAAAATTGCTTTTTTTTTCATTAGACATTTAAAAAAAAAGAGAAATTTTGTTAGTTTTTTTTTTTTTAAATTTGCTTTTGTTAGGCAATTTTAAAAAATTCTGTCTTTTTTTTTATATACATGTACTTTGTTATTGGACTTGATCAACCCAATAACCTTGTACATGTCTTCTATAAATATATTATATTGAAAAGGAGATATTCATGAAGTCTGCAATGCATGAATATGATCTTGTAATTATTGTACTTGATAATCCATTACTATGCAATATTCTACTTATCCTTTTTTTAAAATAACAAATTTTTAATATTAATTTAAGATGACTTTATTTGTGCCCCTTCAAATTCCAATGTATTTCCAAGCTCATTCTATCACAGTTTGTGGTAATTTATCATTCTTCTTTTCTCTACCTAAGTCTTGATCTCTTACAATATTTAAAACAAGTCTAGAGTTTCATTCTCAACTACAATTATTTTGTTTTGATAAAGGGAATCTAATATTTTATTGTGCCTCATTTATCTATTATAATTTTTGAGAAATTAAAAGCTCATTAAAGCACTAAAGCCTTTAAATATTTTATGCGCAAGACGCATTTGCAGTAATGTTGCATAGGGATCCCTATTAAGTCTCATTTTAGTGTTTTTTTGGCCCCATGGAAAATATTTCCATCCACTTTGATGGTATGCACTTACATTTTTATGATGAACTGATCATTGGGGATCAAGTTCTTAAAATTTGATGATGTGAAAATGGTTGTTATACCATTTTATAGGGCTATTTTCAAAGTCCTTTGATATTAAATTTTTTTATGAAGGCACTATGGGTTTTATAACCATCTTTAGGACTGTTTTTTTCAAAGTCCGTAATATTGAATCTTCAAATGATGGCACTATCATCTTAGGACTAATTTTCAAAGTTCATTATTATTAAACTTGATATAAGTTCCCTTTACAATTCAAGAAATGATGTAGTGAAAAGAAACCTAGAACTTTTATTGCTATGCCTATATATTGGCATTTTATAATTTGGGCTATAAGCCATGATTTGTGCTACAATTTTTACTAGCACTCTTACTCAAGACTTAAGGTTATTTTATCTATATTGAATTAGCTATGCTAACTTTTGCCTTATTGGCTTTATGACTTAAATTTGGATTCATTTGATCCACAATTTTATTATCCACTATGCAATTTGTATCTCTTTCTATGAATATACTAATTCAAGTTTAGGAGATGATCCCAATGATGGGAAATCCATTTGTGATTATGGTTTCTTTGATGAAATAGGTTCAATATCTTGGCAGCACAAGAACCATCAATCCACTTCTCTTGGCTCTAAAGGAGCTCACTATTCAGATTGTTCAAAGGCATCTATACAAGCACTTTGGTTCACTCAATTCCTTGAAGACTTGAAGATTTGGCTCTACATCAAGCTGCATCTAAACTTCTCTTCAAGCTTCTTTCTTAAAATATATATTCTTATTCATTGTAAAGGCTTTTATGCCATTCTTGTAAATGTTGTAATCATCCCATTGATGGATTCTTTGTAATCTTCCCCAAGTAAAGCTTAAGGGGGGATGTTAAAAATGATAATCTTTACTTGGTTAAGGATACTTAAATCCTTACTAAAGATCATTAAATTATTTCTTTGTATTAAATACTTGTATACAAAGTATTTTTATTTTAGGTGTCATTATTCCTCTTGGAGGAATATTTGATTTATTTAGCCACCTCCTTAAGAGGTTGACACATCGCACTTATTCACATGAAAGGTGGCATATGGGAGTTGCATGCAACTCCCCCTCTCACCTCTATTTATAGAGGTTCTCTCTCCTTACTTATTATTCCTCTCATTTTTCTCTTCTCATTCATTTCTTGAGGAGCTCCTCCCTCTCTTTGTAATATTTTTTATTTCATGGCTTCATGCCATCTTTCATAATTTATGGGGGTTTTTTCTTTGTTTTTTCCCCCTTCAAAATCTCTTGTCTCTAGTGTTGCTCTTTTGATGTGATCTTGCAGATTTGTTTCTACTTTATGGTAATATCTTTTTTGTTATTTATTTATTTATCTCTCACAATCTTGATTAGTTATTTCCTGGTCATTATTTTTCTATCAAGAGTGCTCTATGTCTAATAATAGCCCAATTACTTATTGGTGTGGTATTTGGTATGGATGTACTTTACTAATGGGAGATGCATGTCTTTAGTGTGGTATGGTACTTTGAAGTAGATGCTTTAGTAAATATATTTAAACATATAATTTTGTGTCTTGGTTTTTATTTTTTGTGTTCTCTTTATTGTATTTTTATTTTTAAGTGTATTTGATGTTAAAATTATATAAATGTGAAGTGTTGTATCATTTTTCTTGTTTTGATTGATTCATCTCTATGTGTATATCTTGTGAGCATGTATTATGAACTTTATCTCTTGTTTGTGTGTTTGGATTTTTAGATTCATGTGTATGTGTGTGGCTTAGCAATTTGAATAAACTAAAGAAAGTAATCAAGGAATTAATTTAATGATTCACACTTTGATATTATGGATAGTACTTCCTTGCTTTGACTAATGTATGGGGAGGAAAGAAACATCCTCATGGTGGGTTCAATGTCATCCTCGATTAGGTACAAGAGCAAATGAGCTGGGAGGAATTGCAAAGATTCCAATTAAAGACTTCATATATCTCTATTACTATTTATGTATGTAAGACCACTTGTGTATGTGGTAATTTGGCTAATGGCCTAATGTATTCATATACATGTTATTAATGGGTTGTAGTTTTTAACCTGATGTACATTTGACTATTATGATTATTTGATATTATATTTGATGAATGCTAGTTGATATTCATTGTGATGAACATTTATTACATGCACAAATTTTCAACTTGTTATTATAATGATAAAAATGAAGAAAATTTTCTTGTCACATTTTTGGGATTGTTACATTGGTATCAGAGCTATAGTTCAAACTCTAGGTGACTTGATTCCACTAGAAAACCATAGTGAAACTTAGAAAATATTATAGTTACAAGCTACTTTATTTGACTACTTGTTCTATTGTTTGGAATATATGTTAATCTATCTTTCCTTGCTTTATCAAATGATGCCTAAAAATAGAAGGGATTAGGGAAAGGAACCAATTAAGGCTAGCAAGAATTCTAAGCATATGAATCATAGATATACCACTCCTAAATCCTTGAGAGTTGAGATTGATTCTCTAAGAGCTCACATAGCTATGCAATAACAACATATTGAAGAGTTTAAGAATCTTAGAAATGATGGTGAAAGGAATACTAAGCACAAATCTAGGTTTCTAGCTAATCAGGAAGTGTAGAGTGGTTCTAAGAAGGATCCTAGTAGAGAGTCATCTATTTCCATGCATTCAAAATATTTTGGTGAACATCCTCAAAAAAATAGAGTAGATCGACTACTCAAGAAGGTCAAGAAGATGCATCCACTAAATTTTGATGGATTATGTGGAGGTGATGTGGTTGAACCTTGGCTTATTGGCATGGATACATATTTTTCTTTTATTGATATGAGTTCTAATAGTTGATCTCATGTTGCTATTTGGTGCAGGGCACCTAAGACTTCATGCAAAAAGTTGGTCAAGTGCTAGTATTTGATGTTGTTAAATCATTTTGAGTGTAGTAAGGTATTTAAGACCATTTTGGATGTGTTAGAGTCTGTGTTAGGTCATTAGGAGTTTCAGTGAGTCAAGTTACAAAATATTGTCAAAATTGCCAAAAGTTGCAAAATTGTGGAATGTGAAGGGTCATCATTTGTAAATGAAGAAACTAAAAGGTGGAAGTTGGAAAGGTAGTTAGGAATTGATGGAAATATGTTGAAATAACTTGGAAATGGTTGACACAAGTGGTGGGTTGTTGAAGTTTTTGCAAAAAAATTTAATAAAAGTAGCTCTGTTTCTGCATTTCTAAACATTATTTTTCTATTGCACTGAATTGTATAGCCTTGTACAGTCATTTCATGGCATAAAAACAATTGGAGGTGATGTGGAATTGAGTCTAATTTTTGTTTCACTTTGTCCCATTGAATTTCATTAAAATTTGAATGTTTTAGAGCCAAATTACTGAAAACTAGTCTAAAACCCTAAGTTTTGGCATAAAAGTTGCATAGGAGTTAGGGTTTGAAGAAGAAATCTTAGCTAGTGATTGAAATTGCTTGGATAGGATTTGATAGTCATAATAAGATGTGCCTGAGATTTTGACATGGAGATTTGAACCTTGGAGTGTGAAAACCTTGTTGTGACCTAGTGAAGCAAGCCTAATTAGGCCTAATTCAAAGCGTAGCAGTAGAGATTTGGCCTTTGTGTTCCAAAACAACCCCACATTTAATTGATATATGTTATAGAAAATCCAAATCGGTACTCAAATCTCCTTTCAGATCTTGAATTAAGTGTTTTTTTCAAAATTTATGGTTAAAAAGGTTGTTTTGTTGCACCCATGCTTTAAGCTCTAGAAATCGGACAGTTAGATTTTGAAGCCTCCATACCAAAGAAACCCTAGCCAAGTTTTGGATATGTTATAAAAAAGAAAAAATGGTACTCAAAAATGTTTTCATAGTTTGGAGTAAAGGTCTGTACAAGGAGATATGATGGAAAAACCAGTTTGTGAAGGCTACTAGAGGATTGAGGCCTAGAGACCAAAAATCCACCTTTTAATGATTCAAAACTTGAAAGTTTACTTTCTTGGATTTTTTGCAAGATTATCTATCCCTGCTCTACATAAATATTTACCATCTTGAGAAGGAGGCTTCACTTTGGTGGAACCACTTTAAGACTATGAAGAACTATGATGTGACCATTATCACATGAGAAAGGTTTGAGAAGAAATTTAGACAAGAGTATCTTTTAGCTCAGCATAGAGATAGGAAACTTTTTGAATTCTATGGGTTGCAACAAGGCTCTTAGATAGTGGATGAATATAAGGTCAAATTTATGGGTCTTCTAAGACATGTTCACTACTTGAATTCAGAGAAAGGTAGAGTGAGTAAGTTCATTCTTGGACTAAACAAGGGGATTCTGTTCACTACTAGGATCACAAAGCCTAAGACTTTGACATAGGTAGTGGAGGAAACATCAGTAGCTGAGGAAAAAAGGTAACATAAGTTGGATTGTAAAACAAAATTAGTCAAAATCAAGGTTCTCTAATAAAATAAATTGTATGACAATAGTAAGAAGTTAGGTAAAGGTCCTCATATGAACAATGGAAAGTTTAAGAAGAATCGCAATGCAAATGGGACCAATTCTCAAAAACTAAATTATAAAAATAATGGTGATAATAGTAAGAATTATCCTACGGTAGTGGATAGGATGGAGAAAAAGGATCCAAAGGATGGTTGTTGGAATTGTGGTGGTCCACATTTTCATGTTGATTGTCCACAGATAGGTAATAATGCAAGTGATCAACATAAAAATTAATGTTACAATGGATAAAAGAGAAGCAGATAATCAGGCTATAGTGATCAAACTTTGAGGTATGTTCCTTGCTATTCCAGTTTCTATTTTGGCTGATTTAAGAGCTACAGATAGTTTTTTATCACCTTATTTCTTAGAAAAATTCAATGTTCCTTATTCTATTATGAGAAAAAAGAGTATGGTGGTAGAGTTTGGGTCTGGCAAGAAACAAAAGATTGATCATTGTCTTAGGGAGGTAGAAATTGAAATGGGACCCACGAAGACATAGATTGACTTGTTTGTAACTAGGTTAGGTCTTATGACATTATATTAGGCATGGATTGGTTTTGGCCTCATAGAGCACATTTTGATTGCTATACAAAGAGTTTTGAGTTCTTGGATGACTTTGGGAATAATGTTGTTCTTCAAGGAATTTGTAGGCTAGTGATCTTGAGATCTCTTTCAACTATCCAAGCCAAGAAATAAGTTTTAAAAGGTTACAAAGAATTCATGGTTAAGATCTCGGAGAAAGGGGAAGAAAATAAGCCAAAAATTTCAAATCATCCAATCTTGCAAGAGTTTAAGGATGTATTTCCTAGAGATTTACTAGGATTGCTACTGAAGAGAAAGTTTGATTTCTCTATTGATCTAGTTCAAGGAACAAGTCCCATATCTAAGGATCCATATAGAATGAATATAGAAGATCTTCATGAGCTAAAGATGCAATTGGAGGATTTTTTGGAGAAGGATAGTATTAAACCTAGTGTGTCACCTTGGGGTGCACTAGTTTTTTGTGAGGAAAAAAGATGGTACCTTTCATTTGTGCATTGATCATAGAATGGTCAATAAGGTGACTATCAAGAATAGATATTCTTTTCCATGGATTAATGATTTGTTTGATCAGATGAAAGGAGTAGTTGTATTCTCAAAGATAGATTTTAGATCAAGGTATCATCAATTGACAATCAAGGATGAGGATATCTAGAAGATGGCATTTTGGATAGCATATGGTTAGTATGAGTTTTTTGTTTTACCTTTTGGTTTGACTAATGATCCATCAACTTTCATGTGTTTGATGAATCATGTGTGCTTGCGTTTCTTGATGACATTTTGATTTATTTGAAGAGTAAAGAGGAATATGAGAAGCACCTTAGGTTGGTTTTACAGTGGTTAAGAGAGCATAATTTGTATGGGAAGCTGAGTAATTTTGTTTTCTTCCAATTTGAGATATAGTATCTTGGACATGTTATTTCAAAGAAGGTTATTACCATTGATCCAACTAATATTAAGAAAATTGTTGAGTGGCCAATACCAAAGAATGTTTCAAATGTGTGAAGTTTCATGGGTCTTGAAAGTTTTTACCATAGATTTTTGGAAAACATTTCTAGGGTATATTATCCTATCACTTCATTGTAGAAAAAGGGTAAGAAGTTTGTGTGGTCATAAAAGTGTGAAGAATCTTTTCAAAATCTTATGATTCCTTTGACTACTACACTAGTTTTAAAAGTTCTAGATCCTATGAAGGAGCTTACTATGTGCACAGATTCTTCTTTAGAGGGTTTTGGGGGATTGTTATTGTAGGATGGTAGAGTGTGTGCATATCAGTCAAGGAATCTTAAAGATCACTGGAAGAACTATCCCACTCATGACTTGGAGATTAACACTTTGATTCATGCACTAAGGTTTCAAGATATTTCCTAATGGGTAGACCATTCCAACTAAAGATAGATCATAAGGGATTAGAATATGTGTTTACTCAAATTGAGGTAAACACATGACAAAGAAGATGGTTGTAATTCTTGAGTAATTTTGAGATTAATATTTCACATATCAAAGGGAGAGAATGTAGTGGTATATTATCTTAGTAGGAGGACAAGCATGGTAGCCATGTCATAGTTTTGAGTAAATTTAAGAGAGTCTATTTGAGATGTTCAAACTTTTGATGAGTTCTATTAGATAGTTTGAGATGATTTAGATCAATATCCTGACTTCTCTTTGGATAGTGATGGATTGTTGAGATTTCAAAGCAAGATTTATGTCCCAGCTGAGGGTGGTTTGTGAGAGGTCATTTTGGAAGAAGCCCATAATGCACCCTATAGTGCTCACCCAGGGGTAACTAAAATTTATATTGACATAAAGAAGTACTTTTGAAGTAGCGTGAAGAAGGATGTGGCTACACATGTGGCTAAGTGTTTAGAATGCCAAAGGGTAAAGTAGAACATAAACATCTAGGTGGATAGTTATATCCTCATGATGTACCTTTTCACAAGTTGTCTATTATTTGTATGGATTTTGTTACAGGTCTACCAAAGACTAAAACTCACCATGATTCTATCTTGGTAGTTATCAACAAGTTGACTAAGGTTGCACATATTTATCCTAGGAAATGTGAAGGATGATGCACAAACTTTAGCTAGAAGGTTTGTCAAAAAGGTTGTACAATTGCATGGGGTTCTAGAGGTGATTATCTATGATAGGGATAAGTTGTTTACTTATAGGATTTGGGGAACTCTCATGGAATATTTTGGTTCAAAGTTGAATTTTAGTTCTTCCTATGATCTAGAGACATATGGTCAAACTGAAATAGTTAATCAAGTGATGGAAGACATGCTAATAATGTATTGTATGAATCAAAAAAGGAAGTGGGAAGAGTACTTGCCTTTAGTGGAATTTACATATAATAATCCTTATCATACATCACTTAAAATGGAACCATTTGAAGCTTTATATGGCAGAAAGTGTAGGACCCCTATTGGATGGGATAGATTAGAGAATAGGGTTGTGCTTTAGTCTAATATGCTCTAGGAGTATGATAGACAAATCCATATCATTAAAGAGAGGTTGAAGGAAGCATCAAATCGACAAAAGATTTATGTAGATCTTAGGAGGGTTGCTAGGGAATTTGTGGTGGGAGATAAGGTGTTTCTTAGAGTCCAACCACATAAAAGTTTTATAAATTTTGGAAAGGCTTCCAAATTAGCTCTGTGATTTATCAGCCCATTCAAGGTCTTAGAGAAGATTAGTCCAATGGTATATCATCGTGCTTTACCACCATCTCTCTCTAGGGTACATGATGTATTTCATATTTCTTTGCTAAGGAAGTATATTTATGATTCCTCTCTTATGATTGATTGGTAGGTTCTTCAAATGGATTCCAAATGGGAATTTTATGTGGATCCCATTAGGATTCTTGATTGGTGAGAGGTCCATCTTCACAATAGAATAATCATGTAGGTGAAGGTTCTATGGGAGGACTTTAGAGAGCAAAGTGCTACTTGGGAATATGAGGGCATCTTTCACAAGGAGTACCCTTATTTGTTTATTTAAGAATATTTTTGGATGTTTGGTTGTTTTGTAGTTGTTATGTAGTTTTTTAAAAAACCTTATGTGATACTCTATGTTATTTGATTGGTCATACTGAGGATGAAATTCTATCAAGGGGAGAAGGATGTAACATCCCTCACTTTTTAGTCTATTTGTGTCACCTTGGTTGAGATTATATGGTGAATGATTATGGTTTATTGCTTTGATATTTGTGTGCAAACTATTGATTAAATGCATTGTGGATAAGATGTGATCAAAGATGTTAATGATTAATTAACATAGTTAATTACTTATGCGATGATTATATTAGAATTTATATTTTTATTATTGGATAACAATGCTACTAAGGTTTTGTGACAAGTTTATTATTGTGTTCTAGGTATAGATACTCAGGGAATGTGAACTAAGTCCTAGCACTAAAGGATCCTGAGATAATCCATTTGTGTGGGTAAATAAATCATATTAAAATAATTAATTAGTAGGAAATAAATAATTATTTGTGTTTAAATATTTATTTGATTTTTGAATATTATAGAATTAATAATAATAAATAATTATGGTAAATTATTTATTAATATATAGATTTTTATTTATTAATTATTTGGCTAGAAGGATAATTGTATTTATTTCATGGTTAGAAAAAAATATAAATATTCTTATCTTTAGTTGTAAATAGGAAAATATTATTCTATGTATTCTTTAAAAGATTATTTTCTTATTTTAGAGATTTCAAGAGATAGGGTTGAGAAAAGGAAAGAAAGAAAAAGAAGAAAAAAATTGTTTTGAAATCTGTTTTTTTTTTTTTTAAATAAATTTTAGGCATTAATTCTTTCATTATGCACTATGTAATTATTAATTATTGAAAAGAAGATAAAAAAAGAAAAAAATAGAATAGTCTTACAAGAAGAAGAATTAAAAGTGTGGCTATTTTCACTTTGGGAATTAGAATTTTAAGATCTTCACCAAACTTAAAATTTATGTAAGAGTATTAAAGGTAGTATTCTAATCATGAAAATCTATAGATAATATTCATTTTCCCTAGTAATTAATAAACTTAGGTTTTCTTTAGGAAAGAATTGAATTTGATCACATTGTGTTTGAATCAGAAACTAGTTGTCTTGAAAAGAAAACAACCTATGTTAGATTGCTCATATTTTGTAAATGGTGAATCGGGTACCTTTGAATTTTGGATATGTAGTCTCCAGCTATGGGATAAATACTCTTGTATAAATTTTAAGTTTGTCGAAGATCTTCAAATTCCAATTCCCAAAGAGAAAATAGCCACACTCTTAATTCTTCTTCCTATAAGTCTATTCTATTTTTCTTTTTTTCTCTTTTTTCAATAATGAATAATTGCATAGTGCATAATGAAAAAATGAATGGATAAAAAAATAAAAAGAATAAAATAAATAAAATACACATTTAAAAACAAAGTTTTATTCTTTTCCTTTCTTTCCTTTTCCCAACCCTATCTCATGAAATCCCCAAAATAAGAAAATAATTTTTTAAAGATAAAAATTTTACTTCAAGTAAATTATAAAAATAATAGAATAATCTTTTACTATTTACAACTAAAGATAAGAATCTTTATATTATTTTTTTTCTAACCATGAAATAAATACAATTATCTTTCTAGCCAAATAATTAATAAATACAAATCTATGTATTAATAAATAATTTACCATAATTATTTATTATTAATAATAATATAATCTTCAAACATTAAATACAAATTTAAACACAAAGAATTATTTATTTCCTAATAATTAATTATTTTAATCTAATTTATTTACCCACACAAATGGATTATCTTAGGATCCTTCAATGCTAGGACCTAACTTTCACCTTCCTCAAGTAACTGTATCTAGAACACAATAATAAACTTGCTACAAAACCTTAGTAGAATTGTTAGCCAATAATAATAATTACAATAATAATATAATCATCACATAAGTAATTAACCATGTTAATTAGTCATGAACATCTTTAATCACATATTATCCACAATGCATTAAATCAATAGTTTGCACACAAATATCAAACAAATAAACTGTGATGCCCCATCATGCAACCCTAGAGTGCTAGACTAACAAGTGTGAAGTTTACAGAATTTTTTTTTTTGAAACAAGTAAATGCATTAATCATTAAATATAATTACACTATTAACAACATTAAATAAAATGAACAACTAACACCTCTAGGGAATATAACTACATCGGATAAACATAAAATTATAACAATATAAGTGATATGAATTATAATACAATAGAAGAGTATTACATTATACATTTATAGATATGAATAATTACAAAGGTTCAAATACAAGATTACATGACTAATCACATCAATTTATAAATACAACAATATAATACAATTCTGAAGGTATACTACAACTCTGACGATGCAGAACAAATCTAGAACTGGAAACACTTCCGCAATGTCCTTGAACTAGTACATCCAAGAAAACCAATGGATTAAACTCTTCCAACCAACCATGTGGAACCTTGAGGTCCACCCCCCAAGCTAGAAGATAACAATGAGGTTCCACTAAGTCAAAGATACAAGTAAACAGATAAAGGTTTGACACAGACAACTTAGATCATCACAAATCATCGAGACTACTCAAACATCAAGACAAGTCAAATCATCAAGACAAGTCAAGCATCAAGACAAGTCAAATCATCAAGACAAGTCAAATCATCAAGACAAGTCAAATCATCAAGTCAAGTTAAATCAACAAGACAAGTCAAATCATCAAGACAAGTCAATTCATCAAGACAAGTTGATTCATCAAAGACAACAACCAAAACAAAGAGGAAGTAACTAAGTTACAACAGGGAGAGTGTCATCGTATGGTCCTAGCATGGGTTTTCTAGGCTATCTCTCACTAGAAACTGACCCCCATCTATGGTTTTCCTAGCGAACTCTCTATAGGCACCGACACCATAGGGTGACACATGCGGAGCTGACAAATCCTCTCATGGAAATAAGGAGGTTGACCTTGCCAACTAGGCCTTCTCATCCCATCCTTAGCCTGTGAAAGCACTCAAGGCATGGGTGAGGCATCATACTTATCTTGTTATGTGAATTACTACCCAACCCACCTAGATCAATTATTAAGTTATCACTTAATTACAACTTCCATGGGGTTTTCTAGGTAGCCACTTTGGGCACTGGCCCCACCATGAAAGCCATTCTCCTACATACAACTAGCAAGCCTTAACCATCACCCATAAACCAATAACATGCATGGACAAGGGACTGAAAGGCATCAAACTTTTCGCAAACCAAAACATTACATAGATCATTTTAAATCCAAACTCTCAACCACAAAACTTTCCCCTGTCCATTTCAAAATCCCAAATCAAATAAAACATTTAATCAACAATTTTCAAATTCAAAACAACAATCTTTTCCAATCTACATCAAGACCTCATACCAAAAGACACATCACCAAAACATCCTTGCCACAATATCACACTGAATTCAAGGTAACAGGCCTCTGGAGCTAAAAAGATTTTAACACAAATACCAATAAACAACTAACCACAGCATGACGCTTAACAACCTTGACATCTCACAAAACTAACATGATCACCATTACATTAAGCTAGACAAAACATAATAGCAAGACACAAAACCAAATTAAATGCAGTGACCCAATTGCATCATTGATACACATCAATTTAAAATTAGAAATAAACAATTAAAGAATATATATACATATATATATATATATATATATATATGTATAGCCAAGACCCAAATACTACAAAACTTTTCAAAATGTTTAACATGGATTCAATAAAAGACTTTAAATCTCTCTTTTTAGTTAAATCATAAACTTACTTAAGATAACAATATTCTAATCAAATCTCAAGATCTATAATTCCCTCTATGATTTATTTAATAACTTACTACTACAATTCACATCTATACACTTTTAAAACGAATCTTAATCTCAACTCAAACTGCAAGTACATCTATGACAAAAATGATTTTTAAAACAATAAACAATAAAATTTTAACTCTCTTTTAAATAAAATTCTAATAATAATAACATATACTATTGTATTCTAGAATCTATTATTTGTTTAATCAATACCATAATAACTCATTTCATAAATCTCTAATTTAAAATCAATGTACCACAAGATAGCATGTTACTAAATCATAACTAAACAAACTTATATTTAAATAAGATAAAAAGAATATAACTCAATATATTTAATTCTAGAATTATAATATTATTTATCTAGCATCACCATAAAATCTACTTTACATAAAAAAAGCTAATTTATTTATTTAACAAACTTGCATCTATTAAAGCAACTTTATTTAAATAAAATTAATTTTATTTTTATAAAAAGGGGGTAAAAACTTTTATTAATCAACAGGAAAAGTACAAAGAAAAGAGCAGAGGAAGACCCGAAAGGGCCAAGAAACTACAGACAAGAGATTAAGAATTGAGAATGCAACATTTCACATCCTTAGTAACCCAGCCCTCCAAATCCTGGGCCAGATCCCTCGGTAAATTGTTCAAGTCATCCACCAACCAAGTCTCATTCTTCGCTGAAGCCCATTTAGCCAATCCGTCAGCCACCTTGTTCCATTCCTGAGGGATATGGGAGAAGGTGATAGAATCAAATAAATCTCCAAAACGGGTGATTTGTTTAACCACCACAGCGAGTTGCCAGTTAACATCATCAAGATGTTGGTTATGAATCAAGTCAACCACTACCTAAGAATCTGATTCACAAATAATTTGTTTCCAGCGAAGAGCATATGCCTTTCTCAAAGCCAAGAGAATTTCTAAGGCCTCCATGAGGTTATTAGAGTGTTGGCCCATATATTCTGAGAAAAAGAAAACAACCACCCTAGAACTGTCTCTTCCCACCCCACCAACACCAGCGAGCCCAGGATTTCCCCTTGCAGACCCATCAGTGTTGATTTTCAAGACCCCAGTGGGGGGAAGCATCTAATGCCCTCCCCTAAAAACTTTCCCTCTGGAGCATCTACCTCGCCCAACCTTGAGCCTCCCAGAACTACCAACAGAAATCCCCAAATTATGTATAACCCTAGAGTCCCCAGGGTCCACTGGTACCGACAAGTCACCTTTTGCATACAAAGTTTCCTGTAGAACCCCAAGCATACGATCCCAAACTTGGCCCACCAGAAGCTTCCTGTCTAGAAAAATCCTTTGATTGCGCTCCAACCAAATCTGCCAAATAATGAAACTGGGGCCAATAGACCAGACAGTGTGCAAGAAGGAAGTCTTTGCTGGAATATGTCCAATATTCTGCCAAAGCTCACCAAGGGAAGAAGGATGTCTGCATTGAATATTCCAAGCCCCCCACCAAAAATGCCAAATATTCCTAGCAAAGGGGCATTGAAAGAAAAGATGGGAGACAGTTTCAACGTCCTTGCGACAAAGGAAACATAATGAGGGACCTTGGAAACCCCTCTTGCAAAGATTGTCCCAGGTCAAACACCTGCCATACATCACAAGCCAAGAGAAAAAATTGCATTTAGGCCAGGAGAACTTATTCCAAATGTATTTCCACCAAGGGACCTCAGCATTTCCCAAAGCCTGTCTTCCCAAGACACGATACCCTGAAGCCACAAAGTACTTCCCTTTAGTATCTGGACTCCAAGCTAGCACATCCCTCTCAGGAAGAGAGTTGCACACTCTATTAGCTAAAATGGAGGAGAACTCCCTCCTATCCTCCATAGAACCACCCATGGGCCACTCCTGCATATCCTTCCACTGATAAACAAAAGTTTGTCCCACCCCTTGAGGGGCCTTGAAGTCCATCACTCTGCTCCACCCAGCCTGAACAAAAATCTGACTTAAATCCTCCAAGTGAGGATGAGAAGAAAGGATGGGCGGGAAACCATCCCAGGAGTCTTGCCAAAAAAGAGCATCAGAGCCTCTATTGCAAATCCAAAACAACCCTTGTTTGACCAACGGAGCTCCCCTCTTGAGAGTTTCCCAGATCATAGAGCCAGTACCCATAAGGCTGAAGTGAGGGACCTTAGTGCCATCCACCTCCCCAAGATACTTAAAAGTAAGGATCTTAGCCCAGGTTTGATGTTGGTGCGAACACCACCTCCAGTATAACTTAGCAGCCAGAGCTTGCCCATTCCAGTCCACTCTACGCAAACCCAACCCACCATCCTGTTTCGACTTACAAACAACTTCCCACTTGACTAAGCTCCACTTCCTTGAGAGGAGATTACCTGACCAAAGAAATTGCCTACACAACCCCTCAAAGTCCTTGATGAAGCTGCAAGGTGCAGTCAGTACAAAACATCTGTAAATTGGTAGAGCCTGTACAACAGACTTTAGCAAAGTGATTCTGCCAACTGTAGATAACCAGCGATAGGTCCAATGACTGACAAGATCCTGGAATTTATCAATCACCTCCTGCCAAAACTGCCTGGGAGGTGGGTGCACATCCAAGGGGAGACCCAAATAAGTAAAGGGAAGTTGTCCCACCAGAAACCTTAAGATCCTAGCAATATGATGTTGTACAAGCTTGGGGGTATTAAAGAAGTAAATGCATGATTTCCTTTCATTAATGCTTTGTCTAGAGGCAGCCAGGTAACAATCCAAAGCTTGACGGAGAGCAACCGCTTCATCCACCTTAGCAACACCCATCAAGGTAGAATCATCAACAAACTAAAGATGGGTTTGAAGAGAAAGGGAATTATTCCATTTCTAACCTTGAATGAGCCCAGCAACAACCTGGGACTTAATGAACCTCCCCAAACCCTCGGCCATCAAAATGAATAGATAAGGAGATAAAGGATCCCCCTGTCTGAGACCACGCGAGGCACCAAATAGCTCAGAGGACTCTCCATTTATAATGACAGAAAAGGAGGGCGTCGTCACACAACTCATGACCCAATCAATCCACTCACTACTGAACCCAAAAGCTCCAAGAATTTTAACGAGAAAACTCCATTTAACCCTATCATAAGCTTTGGCCATGTCCAACTTGATGAACATAGATTTTTCCCTTGAAGAGGCCATGGAATGAATAGTCTCTGCCACAATGACCACTCCATCCAAGATCTGTCTGCCAGCTACAAAACCCCCTTGTTCCTCCGATATTAGCTTATCTAAACAAGGCTTCAGACACTCTGCAATAAGTTTCGTAATGATTTTATACACCACATTACACAAGGCAATTGGATGAAAGATATCCAAAGAATTGGCCCCCTCACGCTTTGGAATGAGAGTAAGGAACGTGGCATTCATGGCTCTCAACATTTGCTTATTCCTTAGGGACTCTTGCACAACCTCCAACAAGTCAAGGTTGATCACGCCCCAAAACTCCTGAAAGAATTCGGCAGGAAACCCATCTGGACCAGGGGCCTTCCCCTTTTTTAGTTGGAAAACCACATCCTCTAACTCCTTCAAAGAAATAGGTTGAAGAAGAGAATTATTCATCTCCATAGTAACAAGTGAGGGAATGCAAGCCAAAATAGAGCTCACCTCCTCATTGGCAGGTGGGGTATCGTCAGAAAAGAGGGTAGAGAAGAAGCAGACTGCCTCATTAGAAATCTCCAAAGAGGAAGAGAGAACAGAACCCTCCGGAGAGTGAAGAGAAGAGATAATATTGCCCTGTCTTCGAGCCTTCACTGAGTGATGGAAGAAAGAGGTGTTCTTGTCCCCTTCCTAAAGCCAGTCAATACGAGCCTTTTGTTTCCAAAAAATTTCCTCCCGGAGCTCCCATTCCTCAAGATCCTTGACTGCACCATCTTCTAGCCTGCTCAAAACTGCATCCAGCCCGTGCTCTCTAATTTGCCTGGTTATAGAATTCAAGTGATCCTGGGTAACCCTTTTTTGTTGAATCACGTTACCAAACTGGTACTTATTCCATTGCCTTAGTTTATACTTCACAAATTGAAGCCTCTTCATAAAAGTGTACATAGCCGTACCAAAAGTTGGTCGACCTTCAGCCCACCATTTAGCAACTAAGTCAAGAAGCCCCTCCTCCCTGAGCCACATAAGCTGAAATCTGAAAGTCTGTTTCTTAGAGCTCCTAGCCAGACAGGCAGAGAGTTTGATCAGCCAATGATCTAACCCCCGCCAATTTAAGATCTCAGAACTTGTCCTCCAGTTGTTGCCAACCCAAAAACTAGACACAAGAAACCTATCAAGTCTTTCCGAAATAGCTTCATCCCCAATCCTTCTATTATTCCAAGTAAAAATGCCATTCAGAGGTTTGACATCCACAAGTCTAAGATGGGCTAAATTATCCCTAAGAAGATCAGACGAGGTATCCAGACGAGGCATCCCCCCCTTTTCTCCTCAAGAGAAGCAATTGCATTGAAATCACCTGCCATAATCCAGGGAAGAAAGGGGTCCAAAGATCGCAAAAAATTTATATGAGACCACAAAAGAAGCTTACTAGGAACATTCGTCGGTGCATAAATATTAGATAGAAAGACTCTCTCCCCCGTCTCAATACTCGATGCAACAAGAGAGATGGAAAACCTACTCGAGAACCACCACATAGGAGAGATTCGTCGCAGATCCCAAAAGCAAGCGAGGCCTCCGGAGCTCCCCTGTGTCCCAACACACTGACAAAAACCTCTACTCCAAATCTTAGAAGCATTCTGCATCATGCCTTCAACAGATAACTTCATTTCTTGAAGAAAAACCATATCCGGAGAATGAGCATGGATCAGGTCCCGAATAGCCTTTTATCTAGGGATGCTATTCATACCCCTCACATTCCATGAGAGCACAATCATCGTGTAGGTTGAGAGAAGTGGCATTCCAATGTCCTCACCAACCCAGATTCAACCAGTGTCTCACCAGCCAATTTGACTTTCTCCTGATCCTTCTTCCTACCCACCTTCTGGGGCTTATCAGGAACACCCTTTTTCAGGGGCTTTTGATGCACACCCAGAATGTGGGAACTAGTAGGAGATTTGTTCTTGCCAGAGCCTCTGGTACCTGAATCGCCAGCAGAGCGAGCACCAACATCAACTGGAGCCATAGAAGTACCAACCACCATACATGGGTCTCCAAGCCTATCTTCAGGGGGAATAGCAGAAGATTCCTTTACAGCCCCTGAGGTCTCCATTGGTCCAGAAGCCAAAGGCCCTAGAGTCTCAGGCTCAGGACTAGGAAAAGAAGCAGGAGCAGCTTTGACATGCAAGTCAGGAAATACCCCTTCCTCGTGAACTAAGTCATTCAGTGCATCAAACTTGTTAAATCCCCCTTCTCCCTGACGGTCTTGGAAGGAACTCTTGTGCCCACGGCCTTTATTTCGTGGTCTAACAGGCACAAACCCATCTTTATCTGGGATTGCCTCTTGCCTGGGTCTAGAACCCTTTTTAGAACCTAAAGATGTTGTGGCCATCCCGGTTCTTGATTTACCCTCTCTAGAAGCACGCAGACACTTTCTCTGAAGATGCCCATATTCATGGCATAGGCGACATCGAAAGGGCAAAGTCTCATAATCAAGCGGCTGCATCCACGAACTAGATCCCACTGTCAAATCTACTAGTCGGGTAAGGGTTGGCTTAAGTCAATTTCCACACAAACACGGGCATAAGAAAAAATCCTCTTGTCCAGAGTTTGCTGAGAAGGACCGATCGGCTTCCCCAACGCCATTGCAATAGACTGAAGAATATCACTCCTCTAGTATTCAAGAGGTAATCGCGGAAGACGCACCCACACTGGTACTTTGGTCGGCAACTCCTCTGCATAAATGAAGCCCACATGCCATGGTTTAATGAACAAACCGATCTGGTTATAAAAGTACGGGCCACCCTCAAAAGCCCTATTTCTATCTGATATGCATGAAAAATCCACCAAGAAAAAATTGTTTGCAGCGAGCAGGATCTCAAAATCCCCCTCTGGACTCCAAGTTTTCCGAATCCAAGGGTCGAGGAAGGGTAAGGAGACTCTCATTCCCAAAAACTTGCAGATTAGAACATGCTTGCTGAAATATTCTAAGTCATCTGCCACCGCTTCCTTCTGGATTACCACCACTGGACGCGCTTGGGCCCTTTCCAGACAACCATTTACCTTTTGCACCTTAAAGCCATTGATCTTCGTCAGCCCCATGCCGGAAGAAGAAGGAATGAAAGTCCCATCCCCATCTCTTGTCAGCATATCATTGCCCTTCATCTCTTCCAATCCATCCTACAAGGCCATGAGACCCACGCCCAAACCCCACAATCAAACCTCGGCACCACACCAGGGCCCGCCGTTGTAAACCCCAGAGTTAGAGAAACGCTGCTCTGCCAACTGGGCTCTCACACAATAGAGGTCTGAAAGAGGTAACTGTTGTGTGGTTACACAACACGCCCCATTTTGACTTGGCAAAACAGGGACCCAACTTTTGTTTTGGCTTGTGTTGTCTGTTTCTGGCGGTTTGGTAAAAATAAGTCAGGTGCATCATCATCATGAAGGTCAGGATGAGGTAGGTCATCATGAGGTTAGTTAGTCAAAGTTCATATTTTGTTTCTATGACTTCATGGTTGGAAAGAGCTTGAAATTCCATGCAGGTTTGCCTTTTGCATCACTTGAAAATTCGTCCATATGAAGGAGTTGTAAGCAGTCAAAGTTTTGGTCAAACCTGATAATTGCTGTATGAGCATCATCATCATGATATTTGAAAAGCCCCCCGATAATATCCTGAGGTCAAAACATCCGGACGTCAAGTTTAAGTCGTAATAATCCTTTCCCGTCAGGCGGTCTTTTGTATCGCCAAAGGTCATCATCATGATCTTACTCTATCACCTGATAAAAATCATGCAGTCCCGAAACATCCGGACGTCAATCTTAAGTGCTAGTGTGTTTTACCCGTCGAGTAACCTTGGAAACATTGCGAGCATCATGATATTCCAACATCACCCGATATTATAATATCATGCTGATATTATAATATCACCTTACTTAGAGAAATCTGCCATCTGCATAATTTGCGCGCGCACGACAGTCTTGGTAATCAACATCATCATGATATTTCAGGACCCGACATTTCCTAATATCCTCCTGATCTCCTTTTGCGTGATCATGATGATCACCTTATCTTTCGAAATGGAGGATGATTTTCCTTTCCGAAACCTTGTTGAACAAGATCATCATGATCTTGTTAGTCTTTCCCGACAGTTCGTAGTATCATCCTACCGACAAGAGTAACATTTTGCAAATATGATGATGACGATGACGTCACCATCACCTTTCTCCTTCGGCAGGATATTTTCCAAGGCGTGATCCATTTCGCCAATATGATGATGACAATGACATCATGTTCGAAGATTAATGAAGGCCGCGGATATCCTGATGACGTCGTCAGGACTTTCAGCAGGATCATATTCTAAATCACCCAATGCGGATATGATGATGATGATGTTCATCATCCTGATCTTTCGAGCGGATAGCCTTGGCCGAAAAGGGTCATATTGCATTCATCCACGCGATCATCTTCCTTGGGGGGAACCCGATATTCCAGTTATCTCCTGATCTTAACGAAACATGACGGTGACGTCATCCCTTTGCATTTTAACCAAGCCTGATGATGACGATGACGTCATCATGATTTTCCTCAGCGGCAAGATCATTTTCCAAGTCCTCCTGTTTGCCTTCATGATGATGATGATGATGATGTCTTTCTTCCCCGAATATGCAAAAACAAAACATCCTGATGTGCTTTTCCTCAGAGCATTCGGAGGGGAGGAGCATCATATTTCACAATATCCTGCGACTAGATACAAGACATAGAGTTGGTCATCATCATGATTTTCGGCGTAGGTATAACTGTTGCCGTCGGCCAAGTCCAATATTGTCAACCTGATCATGTGTGGTCGCACTGATGTGAACATGATGATGATGACCCAAAACATTCGAACGGAGCATGCAAAGCCAGGTATGAAGTAATTTGTTAGGGGTAGTTATTTCCTTGTATATTTTGACATACCTGATCATATTTGAACCCGATATACAAGAAAATGGGCAAAAACATGAAGCGATAGAAATTTGAAAGCCCGACTGCCTGATTTTGGTCAACGAGGGTTGACCTGGTTGTTTTTATGCTGTTTATGCATTTAGTGCATATTTTCCACAGGTGAAGCCTGATTGCCTGTAGCTGCGTTGGGAGGTATGTTTAATAAAATGTTTAATTCCTGTTGTTATCATGATGATGATGAACTTAATGTTTGTCTGTTTATTTGCAGGAAGTCATGATGCTGCTGAAGCTGAACATTGAAGTCATGATGCTGCTGAAGCTGAGTGTTGAAATCATGATGATGCTGCCGAAGCTGATAATTACAAAGTTGCGCATGGAGTCAACATGAGCCAGACATGAGGAGGATATTGTCAAATATGCTGTTTGCCAGCTGGAGACCGAATCAAGTCGAAGATGCTGGAATATTCTGTGCCAGCTGTGCATTTGCCAACTGACGAAGCATGTGCTTTTCATCTAGACCATTGTTTGTTATGAGAGGATCCTGATCTTTGGATCGTTGTAACCATTTTTTTTGGCGGTTGTTCTATATAAGGAACGGAGCTTGTCATTTTAAAAAAGGAGGAAATACATTAGAATATACAGACGCATCTGGCGCAAAAAGTGAATTACTGTAGGATAAATTAGGAGATCAGATTACTGAGACTAATGAGGATAGAATTGTTGAAATGTCAAGGTTCTTTCTTCAGATCACTGTAAATGTACCTGTTCTTGAGCATACTGAATGAATATGAAGTTCCAGATTACATCCTAATTGTAAATTTTGCGTAATCTTTCTGTTGATTTCTGGATATGTACTGGTGAATGCTGTGTTCAACTGGAAGCGCTTTCATTTCATTACATGTTGTTGTCAACTTTCCTTTGAAGCTTTGCACTAGATCATGCGGATTTGTGGAATGTCCTGGTGAAGTATGATCTCTAGTTTTCCTTCTTTTCATTGCAAGTATGGGAGCTTGTATGTGAATCAGTGATCTAAGTCCAGTAGTTTTGGGAATCTCATTTCTTACCCCTTTTTCCTTTTTTCAATTTCATTAATTCATCACCATAACTGCAAATCATGATAAATAACAAGCAGAAACAGTGAAATATGCTGAAATCCCGTAGGTAACTGAAAATCCTTAGCATATTTGAGTTAAATGCATGAAGTATTGAAAATATCATGCAAAGAATCATAAATAATGATAGAAATCATGCAAATATCAGCCTGTATGCACATTATTTGACTAAATTTACAGTGCAGAGGTAGAATTGTTGAAGACTTATGCAGAGCGAACATCCAGAACAGGATATTTGAAGATCATGATGATGAACAGTGCAGAAACATGTAAGGCCCCTGAATGGAAAACAGCAACACACATCAACCACTGAGTAACGTCAGTAGATTAAGACCTAATCAACGGAGACTTGGGATCATGAATTCTTTGAATTCATCGTATCTTTCAAGATGAGTAAAGGTTGTTGTGTAACTTTTATTCTATGTTTGTGAATGACTAACATCATGACCAACATAAATTGGCGCTAGAAGGAGGGTCTTGAATCCAGAAGATCACGTTCATCATCAGTACTTTCAGGTTTGATGACGCTCAGAGTAAGGTAACTTCAGATCATTTGTGAATTTCATCATATTGCGTAAATATTTGCTGCGACAAGTTTGTATATGCACATTCTGTGTAAAGATTTCCAAATCTCACATAAATATTGCAAGCTTTACAGTAGATTTCTTTAAATTCACTAAATATTGGCCAAAGATGCATAAATTTGTTCAAGCTTTGAGAATTTGAGCCTTAGACACGCGAGATCTGGTGCTACCGGTCGAAATATCCCAATATCCTGTCATATTTGCAGTGTCTTCGCAAAATATCGCGTAAATATTCAGTCTGATTTGCAAGTTGACCGCAAATATCACCTCGTCCGGTGGAATCCAGCCAATATTTGCAAAGTTTCAGCTAATTGGCCTCCAAATCGAGAAATCCTGGCTCACAGGATAAATACCAGGTCTAGACATAGTGAAATTTTCGAAGAATTGCCTGTCAGAGGTTTTAGACCTAAGACTGTCGACGTTCACCATACTCCAGAGTCTAGTGCGTCCAGAACTTCACCAGGACCTCCTCCTGTAACTCCTGTTGGTTTGCAAATACCTTCCGGTATACCCGTGACACCTTCTGTTCAACCTCAGGGTATACCTTTAGTCCAACCTCAGCCAACTGCACCACCAGTTCAGCCCCCTCAGGTTGCAATGTCGTTCTTTGCAGCGGAATCACCATTGACCTTTAATGCGTATCATGAGTTACCAAAGTATCCGGACAAGCTTTGTCCAAAATACCATCCTTATCAGGATGCGGATGATCATATCAGGACGTTTAAAGAAGCTTGCTGCAGAGCCAGAATAGAGCATCAGGACGTGGTGTGCAGATTATTCCCTTTTTCCTTAGGGGAAGAGGCTTATAATTGGTTCATCAGTCTTGGTCAATCTTCTGTAGGTTCGTGGGCTGTCTTAGAGAAGGCCTTTCTTGACAGATTCAAGGTCCCTATTGATCCATCCGTGAATTACCACCTGTTTGCCACGATCAAGAGATTTGAGCATGAACCTATTGCAAATTTCAATGCTAGGTTCCAGAAAATGTTGTCCAAGCTAGTTACCCCATATGTGGTGGCTGATGATGCTGCTAGGAGTATTTATTATTCAGCCCTGGATCCATTAACCGCTATGTTCATCAGGAGAACACATCCTGAGATCACCACATTGACAGGAGCTTTTCAAGAAGCTATCAAGGTAAATCAGCAGCTGATACCTGCTCCTACTCCAAATATAGCATTCCCTACTTTGCCTGGCGTACAATCACAATATCCAGCACAGTATCCTGTAGCTTATCCTTCACAATATCCTGCGCAATATCCAAATGGGGCAGTAATGCCCCCAGCAATCATGCCTGCACCTTTGCAAGTACCTCCATTGAGTATCATGCCTCCTCCTAATGGAAATGGCCAATTGCCACAATATCCTGCACATACTCAGACACCTCAGGGTACAGATCTATCCCACAATAACCATGGATCTTCCTTTTTCCAGCCTCAGACTGAAAATGTAGTGGCCAAAGCTCAAGAGGAGAAAGAAGAAATCAAAGAAATTGCTGCTCAGTTGAGAAAACTCACCACAGAAGTAACACACTTGAGAAATCAAGGGTTTTATTCACAGTCAGGTCAGAATAGGAGTTATTCCAATGACAGACCAAATTACCCTGACAGAGGATACAACAATAACTTCAACAGTAGTGCTGCAAATAACAATAATCCTCCTAGGCAGCCCAGAGTGTGGAACTCCAGGCCAAATAATGGTTCATTACCATCCCCCCTAGACAATCAGCCTCCTGGTGAAGCCAAACAGACTACTAGAGTCAATCTTGCTGAGGCAGCCCTTACCAATTGGTGCAAGATTCACAACACCAATGCACATGCAGAATTAGATTGTCCACAATTTAGGATTGCTGCCAGCATCTTTCAGACTGAAGTGTCTAATATTTCTGGAAATCCACCTCAGGCAGAAGGAAATGAAATAGTTCCTTGTGGATATGACTCAGCTTTTGTGCTGGAAACATACACTAATCAGCCTCATCAGGAATATAATCAGACCTGTGAAGAATCTGCCTTAACCTTTGAAGCAAACTATGTCTTCCCTTTTGAGGATGAAAACGAACCTACAAGAGAGCATGAGGAAGTACATGCATACCAGCAGCAATACCCTGGTAAGCATAGTTATAACCTGAGGAGTAATGCCAACAGACCTGCCGGTCCATTGACATCATCTCTACCTCCAAACAACTTCAACACACCTCCTGATCCTAAGGCTAGCAATAACCCTGGGTTCCCTAAGGTGAATGCTCAATACTTGTCTCCTCAAAACACAGTAACAAAAGTCGCAAGTGCACCTCATGAGTCTGACAGGTTAGTCAGCTATTTGGCTGATGAAATGAAGAAAATCAAGATCAGCCTGTCCCTATCTGAGTTACTGAAAACTCCTGCCATCAAAAGGGCATTCATGAAGTCGCTGGATGATCCTGCTTCTAAAGAGGATAATCACCTTTCGAGTCAATCCAGTAGCAGAGACCATACTGCTAAAGATAACACTGTCAAGCCCAAAGTGTCAGCCACAGTCCAAGCTGCTGAAACCTCTCACATGACCTTGTACAGAGATAAAACTGAATCACCTCCGTTTCTCCTCACCATAAGAATGTTCAGTAAAAATTTGCACAACTGTTTAGTTGATTCGAGAGCCTCAACTAATGTTATGCCTTTGTCAATATGCAACGCATTAGGACTGCATCCTGCTAAATCCTTAAAGAAGGTCACTCAACTAGATAAGACAGAAGTAAGTGTCGTAGGAGAACTCACTCACATTCACATGCAGCTAGCGTCTGATCCTAGGATCCAGTATTACATTGACATTCAGGTAGTTGACATACCTGATACATACGGGATGTTGCTTAGCCGGGACTGGTCTAAAACGCTTAACGGATACATGTCCACCGACTTCAGTCACATGTGGTTGCCATGGAAAGGTATACCTAATCAGATCAGGATTGATGCTGAGCCTAGGATGAAACATATGATCACTGAATATAACAGAACAAATGAGATCATGTATGTAAACGTAGAACCTGGAGTTTATCACATCAGGCCGCAAACTGTCCAAATAGAAGAGGTCCTGATGCTTGATGTTCATCATCATCATGATGATGATTATCATGAGGATTTGCCAGTTGTAGAACTTAATAATGATCCTGATAATGACAACGAAATAGATCGCTTCAGGGATTTTCAGATGCATTTATCTACTCAGATAAAACGTTGTCAATTATTAAATATACCTGCTAATGATATTTTGATTGACGGATGGTGCAGATTGCATGGCGAAGCACACTCGGAAAAGACTTGCGAACCATGCTTAGACATGATCATGCTGGAGCAGACGTATAGTGAAGCATCATCATCATATTCCGAGGTGAGCGCTACATCTGATGATGATGATGATACTAATTTTTATTTGTCTTCTGCAGGAACAGAAGAGTCGACGGATCCTGATGAGGATCATATCCAAAAAACAGAGGAGATCCTGGTGTCCAATCAGACGAATGATGCGAGAAAGGAAAAGATCACTCCTGGTAGTGATTGCTTCATGGAACCAGATTATGAGTTGTCTGATGAGGATAAAGGCAGTGACCTGACGAAGTTTGAAGAATTTCTGGTCAAAGAAATAAAAAAGATGACACAACAGTGTAGATCTCCCCAGGAGGTTTTAATTAAAGGTTGGTGTAGGCTGCATGAGGTGCCTCACTCAGAAACCACTTGCTCACTGTGCTTACACATTTTGAAGAAGCATGCAGCTATATGTGCTGAACATCATCCTCCTGCTAGGATGGAAGAGAAAACAGAAAAGCCATCAGGCTCATCAGATAAAGGAAAGAAGAAGCTTGAAGATGACACACCTAAGTTAAAATGGATATCAGGCGGAGCAGCAGCCAGAGCTGCAAAGAAAAAGGAAAGCTCAAGCAAATGTCCTGCCGGAGATAAGCCTTGGATCTTGAGGTTTGATGGATCCAAATCTAAGCAAGGTTCTGGGGTAGGAATTGACCTTGTTGATCCATCAGGAAAATCCTATTTAGCAGCTTACAGATTACAGTTCCCCTGCACTAATAATGTCACAGAGTATGAAGCTCTGATTCATGGACTGTTGTTTGCCCATAAGAAGAAGGTGAAGATCCTGCATGTCTTTGGAGATTCAGAATTAGTTGTAAGACAAGTAAGAGGAATTTACTCTTGTAACTACAGAAAGCTGTCAAATTACAGACATCGTGTGTGGGACCTAATTGAAGACTTTGATGCCTTCAACATCGTTCACGTGCCAAGAGAACAGAACCAAAGGGCAGATGCACTTGCTCAGGCCGCCAGTACACTGGAACCACTGTCTATATCTGGTCTGAAGAGATTTTCAGTAGAATTGGTGTCAGTACCTTCGGTACCTGACAATGTGACTAATTTCCAAGTGTTTGATGATGATCAGCACATCCTGGACTTCATATCAAACAGAGACGTATTTGAAGTTCAGATCATAGATGAAAATGGTATGGAAGATCATGTCTGGGAAGAAGATGAGATATTAGAGTTGCCTAGCAACACAATTCCCAAAGGTATGATTGAATTAGAAAGAGCCTTTGATCTGGATAATATGCTCAAACATAAGGATCTGCCTAAGGCAGATGGAGGTCAATATTCACAGGTGAATATTGGACAGGCTGATGACAAGAGGAATGTCTTGTTGGGTAAGGTTTGTACACCTGAAGAGTTAGAAGGAATAACTCAGGCCCTTAAGGATTATATACATGTAATTGCATGGACTTATGATGAGTTGAAGACGTATGACACTTCTGTCATAACTCATACTATACCTCTCAAGCCAGATGCAAAACCTTTCAGACAGAAGCAGAGGCCAGTCAATGCTCTGCTTGAGCCCATCATCCTTGAAGAGGTCAAGAAATTGTTAAATGCCCGGATAATATTTCCTGTAAGGCACTCCACTTGGGTGGCAAATCTGGTACCAGTCAGGAAGAAGAATGGAGACATCAGATTGTGTGTGGATTTCAGGAACCTGAACAGAGCATCAGAAAAGGATAATTATCCTTTGCCCTCTTTGGATGAAGTTCTGCAGATGGTAAATGGAGCCAAGATGATGTCCTTCTTGGACGGCTTTTCAGGATACAACCAAGTGATGGTGGATAAAATTGACAGATTAAAAACTGCCTTCACCACAAAATGGGGGATATTTGCATATAGACGTATGCCGTTTGGACTGATAAATGCTGGAGCTACATTCCAGCGAGCAATGGACATAGCCTTCAGAGGCTTAATAGGAAAATGTATAGTCATCTACATGGATGACCTGACAGTGTTCTCCAAAGAAAGGGGAAATCATGTTGCTGACCTCAGAAATGTACTGAAGAAATGTGAAGAGTATGGAACATCTTTGAATCCCAAGAAGTGCATATTCGGGGTCACAACAGGAAAGTTACTAGGCCACCTGATCACAGAAGATGGGATTATCATTGATCCTGACAGGGTGGAATCTATTATGAAATTACCACTTCCAGGAAGCAAAAAGGAGCTTAAATCTTATTTTGGTAAGATAAATTTTGTGAGGAAGTTCATCACTGGCTTTGCTGAGATTGTCAGACCACTGAATGCCATGTTGAAAAAAGATGCACAAATTGATTGGACACCAGAAGCCAGAGCTGCTTTTGAAGATATAAAGAAGGCCATTTCAGATGCTCCTGTCCTCATTAGTCCAGATTATACAAATGATTTCTACATCTACTCATTTGCTTCAGAACATACTTCTGCAGCAGTGTTAACTCAAAGAAATGAAGATAAAGAAGAGAAACCAATTGCCTTCATGAGCTGTCCTTTCAGGGATGCTGAGTTGAGATATGTAGATGTTGAAAGACAGGCACTTGCATTAGTCAGAGCAGTAAAAAAGTTCAGACATTAAATACTGAGAAGCAAAGTGATTGCTGTGGTACCAGATGCAGCAGTAAAGATGCTGCTGATGCAGAGTGAACCTGGTGAAAAAAGGGCCAAATGGATTACGGTACTACAAGAATATGACATGGAGATCACACCCATGAAGCTAGTAAGAGGACAGGCTCTGAGCCAGATGATATCTGAAACTGATCCAAACATCATCAGTCAGCAGTATGTAATCGATGAGAAAGACAATAAAGAATGGTATTCAAACATCAGGCACATCCTGATCACTGGAAGATGTCCTTCGAGGATGCAGGCTTCACAGAGAAGAGCCTTAAAGATGAGATCCCAGAAATATATGATGAAGGGAGGAGCCCTATTTAAAAAGAATTATGAAGGGATATACCTGAGATGCTTAGAGAAGTCAGAAGCCAATAAAGTTTTGACAGAGCTACATGACAAGTTTGGAACTGCCCATGGATCAGCGTTGGCCACAACACATGCAATCCTCAGAGCAGGATATTACTGGCCTACAATTTTTAAAGACACAGCTGATCATGTTAAATGTTGTCATGTTTGCCAGGTTGCTGCCAACAGAGAAAAATATGCTGCACAACCGTTGCAGCCAGTGATGGAGGAGCGCCCATTTGCACAATGGGGCATGGATTTCATAGGACCAATCAATCCTCCGTCTTCTTCAGGCCAGAGGTATGTCCTAACAATTACTAATTATTGTACCAGATGGACTGAGGCTATCAGCAGCAAAACTTGTACTGCTGATGATGTCATTAAATTTCTGGAAAGCAACATTGTCACCAGGTATGGGATTCCTTATGCATTGGTAAGTGATAATGGTTCTGCCTTCATTTCCACTAAATTGTCAAGTTGGGCTTTTGATCATGGGATCATACTTAAGTTCTCATCCAATTACTATCCCCAGGGAAATGGATTAGCAGAATCCACCAATAAGAATTTACTGAGTATCATAAGAAAATTGATAGAGAAAAATCCCAGGGAATGGAACTCATTTCTGAAATATGCCTTATGGGTAGACAGAACTAGAATGAAAATTGCATTAGGAAACTCACCCTTCCAGCTAGTGTATGGGGTGGATCCTATCCTCCCTGTAAACTTGAAAATTCCTACTCTGCAGTTTGCCCAAGACTATCTAGGCATAGATAATAAACAGGAAGTCAGGTTGCTTCAGTTGATGCATCTGGAGGAAAAACGAAGTCAAGCGATTGACCAATTTGCAAAACATCAGGCTGTTGTCAAACGCTGGTTTGACAAGAGAGCCAGAATTAAAGCTTTCAGGATATCAGATTTAGTCCTGATGTGGGATAAAGCCCATGAAAGGAAAGGTGATCATGGTAAGTTCGATAGACTATGGATAGGTCCCTTTCAGATTTCTGAAATTTTAGGAGACAGCACTTATAGGCTTAAGAACCTAACAGGTGAGGATGTCCCGTTGCCAGTCAATGGACAATTCCTCAAACATTATTTCCAGGCCTGAGTGACTTCATGATAGTCTTGTGTATCATATTGTATATTTGTATAGTTGTTTGTACAGTTTGCTTGTTGTTGTTGTTGTTTGTTGGTTGGGACCTTGTTCTGGTAAGTCAGGATGATGCACTTCATCACCTAAGAAAATAACTAAATTGTTAGGATTCAAGTGATGAGATCAGATTTAGATATAGATTGTAATTCATTCTGATAAATACTCATGATCAGGTTTATGATGTCTTTTCATCAGGGTACTTTTTCTTGTCCAAAGTGAATCAAACACAATGAAACACCTAACAGCCTTGGGTTTGTTGAAGATATGAGTATAGGTGTTAAGTGAAAAATCTAAAGGGACTCCCTTGCTACCAATACAATCTCCAACCTAAAGCTGCAAGTGACTACACCTTGTACAAATGAGCAGACATGATGATATCAAATTTAAATTTTGAAAGGAAAATCAGAAACGAAATAAAATTAGGCCATCTAAGTAACTCTACCGGGGCTATGGACGCCTGCTGGCAGTGGGGCTCTACTTAGGGAGATTGTATAGATAACCTTGCCGGGGTTATAGACACCTGCTGGCAGCAAGGCTCTATCCAGGTTGGCTATGAGGGATGATCTCCAACTATGTAGTTTAACACCAGTTACTTATGTTTTCAACTTGCTTTCAAGATGAGGATAATTAATCATCTGCACACACCTGATCCTTTGTTAGCTTTATCACCATAATGAAATTTTATCATTCAAAGATCATGATGATTTTACTTAGACAGAATTAGAACACTATAGATAAATGTGATCACATCACTTGAATTATTTGAATTTTGTTGTTTTCTTTGGTGGCAAGTTGTTGTGTGGTTACACAACACGCCCCATTTTGACTTGGCAAAACAGGGACCCAACTTTTGTTTTGGCTTGTGTTGTCTGTTTCTGGCGGTTTGGTAAAAATAAGTCAGGTGCATCATCATCATGAAGGTCAGGATGAGGTAGGTCATCATGAGGTTAGTTAGTCAAAGTTCATATTTTGTTTCTATGACTTCATGGTTGGAAAGAGCTTGAAATTCCATGCAGGTTTGCCTTTTGCATCACTTGAAAATTCGTCCATATGAAGGAGTTGTAAGCAGTCAAAGTTTTGGTCAAACCTGATAATTGCTGTATGAGCATCATCATCATGATATTTGAAAAGCCCCCTGATAATATCCTGAGGTCGAAACATCCAGACGTCAAGTTTAAGTCATAATAATCCTTTCCCGTCAGGCGGTCTTTTGTATCGCCAAAGGTCATCATCATGATCTTACTCTATCACCTGATAAAAATCATGCAGTCCCGAAACATCCAGACGTCAATCTTAAGTGCTAGTGTGTTTTACCCGTCGAGTAACCTTGGAAACATTGCGAGCATCATGATATTCCAACATCACCCGATATTATAATATCATGCTGATATTATAATATCACCTTACTTAGAGAAATCTGCCATCTGCATAATTTGCGCGCGCACGACAGTCTTGGTAATCAACATCATCATGATATTTCAGGACCCGACATTTCCTAATATCCTCCTGATCTCCTTTTGCGTGATCATGATGATCACCTTATCTTTCGAAACGGAGGATGATTTTCCTTTCCCAAACCTTGTTGAACAAGATCATCATGATCTTGTTAGTCTTTCCCGACAGTTCGTAGTATCATCCTGCCGACAAGAGTAACATTTTGCAAATATGATGATGACGATGACGTCACCATCACCTTTCTCCTTCGGCAGGATATTTTCCAAGGCGTGATCCATTTCGCCAATATGATGATGACGATGACGTCATGTTCGAAGATTAATGAAGGCCGCGGATATCCTGATGACGTCGTCAGGACTTTCAGCAGGATCATATTCTAAATCACCCAATGCGGATATGATGATGACGATGTTCATCATCCTGATCTTTCGAGCGGATAGCCTTGGCCGAAAAGGGTCATATTGCATTCATCCACGCGATCGTCTTCCTTGGGGGGAACCCGATATTCCAGTTATCTCCTGATCTTAACGAAACATGACGGTGACGTCATCCCTTTGCATTTTAACCAAGCCTGATGATGACGATGACGTCATCATGATTTTCCTCAGCGGCAAGATCATTTTCCAAGTCCTCCTGTTTGCCTTCATCATGATGATGATGATGATGTCTTTCTTCCCCGAATATGCAAAAACAAAACATCCTGATGTGCTTTTCCTCAGAGCATTCGGAGGGGAGGAGCATCATATTTCACAATATCCTGCGGCTAGATACAAGACATAGAGTTGGTCATCATCATGATTTTCGGCGTAGGTATAACTGTTGCCGTCGGCCAAGTCCAATATTGTCAACCTGATCATGTGTGGTCGCACTGATGTGAACATGATGATGATGACCCGAAACATTCGAACGGAGCATGCAAAGCCAGGTATGAAGTAATTTGTTAGGGGTAGTTATTTCCTTGTATATTTTGACATACCTGATCATATTTGAACCCGATATACAAGAAAATGGGCAAAAACATGAAGCGATAGAAATTTGAAAGCCCGACTGCCTTATTTTGGTCAACGAGGGTTGACCTGGTTGTTTTTATGCTGTTTATGCATTTAGTGCATATTTTCCACAGGTGAAGCCTGATTGCCTGTAGCTGCGTTGGGAGGTATGTTTAATAAAATGTTTAATTCCTGTTGTTATCATGATGATGATGAACTTAATGTTTGTCTGTTTATTTGCAGGAAGTCATGATGCTGCTGAAGCTGAACATTGAAGTCATGATGCTGCTGAAGCTGAGTGTTGAAATCATGATGATGCTGCCGAAGCTGATAATTACAAAGTTGCGCATGGAGTCAACATGAGCCAGACATGAGGAGGATATTGTCAAATATGCTGTTTGCCAGCTGGAGACCGAATCAAGTCGAAGATGCTGGAATATTCTGTGCCAGCTGTGCATTTGCCAACTGACGAAGCATGTGCTTTTCATCTGGACCGTTGTTTGTTATGAGAGGATCCTGATCTTTGGATCGTTGTAACCGTTTTTTTTGGCGGTTGTTCTATATAAGGAACGGAGCTTGTCATTTTAAAAAAGGAGGAAATACATTAGAATATACAGATGCATCTGGCGCAAAAAGTGAATTACTGTAGGATAAATTAGGAGATCGGATTACTGAGACTAATGAGGATAGAATTGTTGAAATGTCAAGGTTCTTTCTTCAGATCACTGTAAATGTACCTGTTCTTGAGCATACTGAATGAATATGAAGTTCCAGATTACATCCTAATTGTAAATTTTGCGTAATCTTTCTGTTGATTTCTGGATATGTACTGGTGAATGCTGTGTTCAACTGGAAGCGCTTTCATTTCATTACATGTTGTTGTCAACTTTCCTTTGAAGCTTTGCACTAGATCATGCGGATTTGTGGAATGTCCTGGTGAAGTATGATCTCTAGTTTTCCTTCTTTTCATTGCCAGTATGGGAGCTTGTATGTGAATCAGTGATCTAAGTCCAGTAGTTTTGGGAATCTCATTTCTTACCCCTTTTTTCTTTTTTCAATTTCATTAATTCATCACCATAACTGCAAATCATGATAAATAACAAGCAGAAACAGTGAAATATGCTGAAATCCCGTAGGTAACTGAAAATCCTTAGCATATTTGAGTTAAATGCATGAAGTATTGAAAATATCATGCAAAGAATCATAAATAATGATAGAAATCATGCAAATATCAGCCTGTATGCACATTATTTGACTAAATTTACAGTGCAGAGGTAGAATTGTTGAAGACTTATGCAGAGCGAACATCCAGAACAGGATATTTGAAGATCATGATGATGAACAGTGCAGAAACACGTAAGGCCCCTGAATGGAAAACAGCAACACACATCAACCACTGAGTAACGTCAGTAGATTAAGACCTAATCAATGGAGACTTGGGATCATGAATTCTTTGAATTCATCGTATCTTTCAAGATGAGTAAAGGTTGTTGTGTAACTTTTATTCTATGTTTGCGAATGACTAACATCATGACCAACAGTAACCCGCACCAAGCCCCACCGTAAAACACCACTGATCACCTATGCACTCAACTATTTATGAGACATTTTCTAGGCTCAAATAAATAGTCCTTCTTGAGATGCATAATGAATCCCAAGTATCAAAATAAAATTAATTTTAAAATAATACAGCTCTATCCTAATATTTAAAGATAAACTAATTTTATCTTATCACTGTTGCCTTTTAATGAGTTTGATAAAAAGAAAGTCAAATTAACAATTTTAATAAATCAAAACTACAAAAAGCACAAAGCAAGATTTATGAGTTTCTCAAGGAGTTTCAAAATAAAAGTTTTTCTAATTCTTAGCTTACAATTGCATACATTCTAAATTGATATCAATTTTAATTAAACTATTGCTAACAAGAGAAATTCATTATATTAATAATGAATATTACTCAGAAATCATTACTCCCTAACCATGGAACTTCTAAGCAAGTCCATATTTAAAATCAACTCAATATAATAGAATAATTTTAAGCCAGAAAACACTATTAAATAAAATCCAAATACTATTCTATTTTAGAAATATAATTTCATCTAATATTTGATTCACCATTACAGTAAAACTCTAATTTACTATTTACTTATAAAAACAATGTATATTGCTACGTTATAACTAACCAATTTATATCTCAACAAAATTATAATTACTTAATATATTTAATTCTAAAATGGTACACCATCTAACATTGTTTAAAAACTAGTATGGTCAATTAAAAATCCAATACAATCCTTCATCTATTAATTCTAATCTATATTTAACAAGAGCAATTATTTTTAAAATTAATATAAATCTATCCTAACAAAATATATATGTATGTTTGACTAATCAAAAGTTTCTATCATTTTTTTAAATTTCCTAAAGAGCAAGTTAATTTGTATTTAACAATTGTTAACTATCACAAAATAACAATTATATAGGCAAGTTTTAATAGACATTCATGGAGTTGTTTTAGAAACTTCCTAAAATCACTCATTTACTATATTTTTTTAAAACTATAAACTTATAAATCTATTCTTTGTTACAAAATATGATAATTAATGGAGAAATTATAGAGATAAAAAAAATGAAAGAAAGAAACTATGCCAGGAAATGACATGGATTTGATTTATTGTAGAGGTCAAAGATCAACCAAGGTAGCTAGAAGAGGAGGAAATTTTTCTTTTTGAATAAGGGAGAAGATGAAGCTTAGAGAGTTTGAGCAACCAAAAGGGGAAAATGGCTTTTTAGAAGAAGGCCATGGCAATACAGACCTCAAGAGTAGAAAGAGAGAATCTATTATATAATTTCAAGGATTTTATTGATAGAAGAATTGTCAAAATGCAAGAAGGAAAATGTTCTCAGAGAAATCAGAGATCAGAAAAAAAAATCATCTGGCCAAGAGGTTTCAGGTTGACTCAAACAAGAGTTTGATATTTTTACTCTATGACAAAATCTACTCAACTCACTGAGTAACCAGGCAAGGATTGAGGATCAGCTTTAAAACTACACAGAAAATTTCCATGGAAAACATAGGAAGAGGCCTTATGGATTCCAGTGAATAAAATTTTTAAGAGGCTCAAAACAACAAGGGCCGTATAATGACTATGGGTGAGCAGATTTAGTTGGAAGCAATATAAAATTTTGACAGACTTTGCCAATTAAACATATAAAAATTTGGCATTACAATGAGATCAAAAGTGAAGAAAGGAAGACCATACAGCTGGGAAGAGAGGAATAGAGGATAAGTTTGAGTTTATGTTGAAATCGACCCAAGTGCATAAATATAATATGGTAGAAATCATGAAAAAGGTTGATAAGAAAAACAAACAGAGGTAAAAGCAATATGATGAGATTCTAATGAAGTTTCATTTTAATACAAGAATAAGGAGTAAAGATCTCATTTTCTCACAGATGAGAGATTGATTCAGAGTGATATCAATTAATAATTTGTTTGATAAACTTTTTTAGAAATCCCAATTGGATTGACAGAGGTTGAGAGATTCCTAAGTTTCTTAAGAAATTAAAACTTCTTTGATTGAATTGCTACAGAAAACACAAGTAAACATACATGGGATTTCGACCCAACTTCAAATTCTTCAGCTACCTCCAAATCTTCCTTAATTTTCCAGTAACGATCTCTTCTCCAAATTTTCTGTCCATCTTTTCTCAGAATCCCCTCTCCTCAATATAACCCCCTAGAAATAAAAATAGGCAAACTACATTAATTTTCTATCCAGAGAGATTCTCCAAGCAATTAAATTTTTACTTTTTAGAGAGATTCCCCAAATCCTATAAAAAACATCATTAAAATAATTAATTTAATCCTTATTAAAAATTTACTTAAATAATATTCCTAATTTCACATTGCTAAATAACGGCTAATAAATAATATTATAACTAACTTATTAACTAATAAAATCTTTCCCGTAAAACCAAATACAATTTCAGCAATAAAATAATACCATTCACTTATGATAAATGTCAATAGGATTTAATTATTAAAGCTATTACTTTAATTCATAGTTAAAATATTTTTTATTATTTCTCAATTTACAATTTTAATTAATATTTACATAAATATCACTATATCAAGCCTATTATTACTATTATATCATTCATTAATGTGTTACCAAAATACACATAGGCTTAACTAAACAAAACCCAACAATAACTCCACATACCACATGACGACCAACATCCTTAAGCAAGGACCAAAGGGTGACACCTCAACTCATAGTCACAAACTGAAGACTAAAACTGACCTAGGGAAAACCCCATGTTATCTCCTTTCAATAGTATCCATTGGCCAAGGGCATGCTCAGACCTGCTAAGTCAGGTGGAGTCGATGCCCGGTACCTGCAACCTGCATCAAGATGATAGGTTATATACAACATACGCATATATATCAAACACATAGAGTCAGGGAATCGCAGTGTAGTAGGGTGCTTGAAATGAGTAATACTACACCATCCTTGCTCACAATCATAACAATAAACACAAACATCTCTAATCAGACAACATTAAATCCATATAGCAAAGTAACATTATTCTGCATAATCAATTAACTATCAACTAACCATGTCACAACATAAACTATAATAACAATAATATCATCATAACCACATTAGTCAACCATGGTCCATCATGAACATAATAAGCATAAACTATAAATCTAACCACTCAAATGTCTCAAAATTGTCTAAAAGCAATGGAAAACTATCAACTGACACAAGCCAAAATTGAGGGGCATTACATCCTCCCCCCCTAGAATCAAGCTTACTCCTAGAAGCCTGCAAGAAGATAGATATAGGGATCTCGCATCTCGACCTCAAACTTGAACTCTAGGCATCTTCTTATACAAACATACCTCTGAAGGACAACTTCAAAACAAGAAATACGAACAAGGAAAAGAATTTAATCTACAGAGTTTAAGCACTTAGGTTGCATAATGGGCTCAATTATAACTAGAGTACCTAGTGTTCAAACCTGGCTCTGATACCAAATGTGATGCCCCGTCATGCAACCCTAGAGTGCTAGACCAACAAGTGTGAAGTTTGCAAAAATATATTTTTGTTAAGGCAAGTAAATGCATTAATCATTAAATATAATTACACTATTGACAACTTTTAATAAAATGAATAGCTAACACCTCTAGGGAACATAACTGCATCAGATAAACATAAAATTATAACAATACAAGTGATATGCATTATAATACAACAGAAGAGTATTACATTATACATTTACAGATATGAATAATTACAAAGGTTCAAATACAAGATTACATGACTGATCACATCAATTTACAATATACAACAATATAATACAATTATGAAGGTATACTACAACTCTGAAGATGTAGAACAAATCTAGAACTGCAAACACTTCTATAATGTCCCCGAACCAGTACATCCAAGAAAACTAATGGATTAAGCTCTTCCACCCAACCATGTGGAACCTTGAGGTCCACCCCCTGAGCTAGGAGATAACAATGAGGTTCCACTAAGTCAAAGATACAAGCAAACAGATAAAGGTTTGACATAGACAACTTAGATCATCACAAATCATCCAGACTACTCAAACATCAAGACAAGTCAAATCATCCAGATAAGTCAAGCATCAAGACAAGTGAAATCATCAAGATAAATCTTCAAGACAAGTCAATTCTTCAAGTCAAGTTAAATTAGCAAGACAAGTCAAATCATCAAGTCAAGCTAAATCAACAGGATAAATCAAATCATCAAGACAAATCTTCAAGACAAGTCAATTCATCAAGACGAGTCGATTCATCAGAGGCAACAACCAAAACAAAGAGGAAGTAACTAAGCTGCAGTAGGGAGAGTGTCATCACATGGTCCTAGAATGGGTTTTCTAGGCTATCTCTCACTAGAAATTAGCCCCCATCTATGGTTTTCTTAGCGACCTCTCTATAGGCACAGGCCCCATAGGGTGACACATGCAGAGCCGACACATCCTCTCATGGAAACAAGGAGGTTGACCTTGCCAACCAGGCTTTCTCATCCCATCCTTAGCCTGTGAAAGCACTCAAGGCATGGGTGAGGCATCATACTTATCTTGTTATGTGAATTACTACCCAACCCACCTAGATCAATTATTAAGTTTTCACTTGATTACAACTTCCATGGGGTTTTCCAGGCAGCCACTTTGGGTATCGGCGCCACCATGAAAGCCACTCTCCTACATACAATTAGCAAGCCTTAACCATAACCCATAAACCAATAACATGCATGTACAAGGGATTGAAAGGCATCAAACTTTTCACAAACCAAAACATTACATAGATCATTTTAAATCCAAACTCTCAACCACAAAACTTTCCCCTGTCCATTTCAAAATCCCAAATCAAATAAAACATTTAATCAACAATTTTCAAATTCAAAACAACAATCTTTTCCAATCTACATCAAGACCTCATACCAAAAGACACATCACCAAAACATCCTTACCAAAATATCACACTGAATTCAAGGTAACAAGCCTCTGGAGCTAAAAAGATTTTAACACAAATACCAATAAACAACTAACCAAAGCATGACGCTTAACAACCTTGACATCTCACAAAACTAACATGATCACCATTACATTAAGCTAGACAAAACATAACAGCAAGACTCAAAACTAAATTAAATGCAATGACCCAATTGCATCATTGATACACATCAGTTTAAAATTAGCAATAAATAATATATATATATATATATATATATATATATATATATATATATATATATATATATATATATATATATATATATATATATATATATATATATATCCAAGACCCAAATACTACAACACTTTTCAAACTATTTAACATGGATTCAATAAAAGACTTTAAATCTCTCTTTTTAGTTAAATCATAAACTTACTTAAGCTAACAATATTCTAATCAAATCTCAAGATCTATAATTCCCTCTATGATTTATTTAATAACTTACTACTACAATTCACATCTATACACTTTTAAAAAGAATCCCAATCTCAACTCAAACTGCAAGTACATCTTTGACAAAAATAATTTTTAAAACAACACACAATAAAATTTTAACTCTCTTTTAAATAAAATTCTAATAATAATAACATATACTATTGTATTCTAGAATCTATTATTTGTTTAATCAATACCATAATAACTCATTTCACAAATCTCTAATTTAAAATCAATGTACCACAAGATAGTATGTTACTAAATCATAACTAAACAAATTTATATTTAAATAAGATAAAAAGAATATAACTCAATATATTTAATTCTAGAATTATAATATTATTTATCTAACATCACCATAAAATCTACTTTACATAAAAAAAGTTAATTTATTTATTTAACAAACTTGCATCTACTAAAGCAACTTTATTTAAATAAAATTAATTTTAAAATAATACAGCTCTATCCTAATATTTTAAGATAAACTAATATTATCTTATCACTATTGCCTTTTAATGAGTTTGATAAAAAGAAAGTCAAATTAACAATTTTCATAAATCAAAACTACAAAAAGCACAAAGCAAGATTTATGAGTTGCTCAAGGAGTTTCAAAATAGAAGTTTTCCTAATTCTTAGCTTACAATTGCATACATTCTAAATTGATATCAGTTTTAATTAAATTATTGCTAACAAGAGAAATTCATTATATTAATAATGAATATTACTCAAAAATCATTACTCCCTAACCATGGAACTTCTAAGCAAGTCCTAACAATGGAACTTCTAAGCAAGTCCATATTTAAAATCAACTCAATATAATAGAATAATTTTAATCTAGAAAACACTATTAAATAAAATCCAAATGCTATTCTATTTTAGAAATATAATTTCATCTAATATTTGATTCACCATTACAGTAAAACTCTAATTTACTATTTACTTATAAAAACAATGTATATTGCTAAGTTATAACTAACCAATTTATATCTCAACAAAATTATAATTACTTAACTTAATATATTTAATTCTAAAATGGTACACCATCTAACATTGTTTAAAAACTAGTATGGTCAATTAAAAATCCAATACAATCCTTCATCTACTAATTCTAATCTATATTTAATAAGAGCAATTATTCTAAAAATTAATATAAATCTATCCTAACAAAATATATATGTATGTTTGACTAATCAAAAGTTTCTATCATTTTTTTAAATTTCCTAAAGAGCAAGTTAATTTGTATTTAACAATTGTTAACTATCACAAAATAACAATTATATAGGCAAGTTTTAATAGGCATTCATGGAGTTGTTTTAGAAACTTCCTAAAATCACTCATTTACTATTATTTTTTTAAACTATAAACTTGTAAATCTATTCTTTGTTACACAATATGATAATTAATGGAGTAATTATAGAGATACATTTTTTTTGAAAGAAAGCAACTATGCCAGGAAACGACATGGATTTGATTTATTGCAGAGGTCAAAGATCAACCAAGGCAGCTGAAAGAGGAGGAAAATTTTCTTTTTGAATGAGGGAGAAGATGAAGCTTAGAGAGTTTGAACAACCAAAAGGGAAAAATGGCTTTTTAGAAGAAGGCCATGGCAATACAAACCTCAAGAGCAGAAACAGAGAATCCATTATATAATTTCAAGGATTTTATTGATAGAAGAATTGTGAAAATGCAAGAAGGAAAATGTTCTCAGAGAAATCAGAGATCAGGAAAAAAATCATCTGGCCAAGAGGTTTCAGGCCGACTCAAACAAGAGTTGGATATTTTTACTCTATGATAGAATCTACTCAACTCACTAAGTAACCAGACAAGGATTGAGGATCATCTTTAAAACTACACAAAAAAATTCCATGGAAAACATAGGAGGAGGCCTTACAGATTCCAGTGAATAAATTTTTTAAGAGGGTCAGAATAGCAAGGGCCGTACGGTGACTATGGGTGAGCAGATTTAGTTGGAAGCAATATAAAATTTTGATAGAGACTTTGCCAATTAAACATATAAAAATCTGGCATTACAATGAGATCAAAGGTGAAGAAAGGAAGACTGTACGGCTGGGAAGAGAGGAATAGAGGATACAGTTTGAGTTTATGTTTAAATTGACCCAAGTGCATAAATATAATATGGCAGAAATCAGGAAAAAGGTTGATAAGAAAAACAAACAGAGGTAAAAGCAATATGATGAGATTCTAATGAAGTTTCATTTCAATGCAAGAATAAGGAGTAAAGATCTCATTTTCTGGCAGACAAAAGATTGATTCAAAGTGATATCAATTAATAATTTGTTTGATAAACTTTTGCAAAAATCCCAATTGGATTGAGGGGGGTTGAGAGATTCCTAAGTTTCTCAAGAAATTAAAACTTCTTTGATTGAATTGCTATAGAAAACACAAGTAAACATACCCAGGATTTCGACCCAACTTCAAATTCTTTAGCTACCTCCAAATCTTCCTCAATTTTCCCGTAACGATCTCTTCTCCAAATTTTATGTCCATCTTTTCTCAGAATCCCCTCTCCTCAATATAAACCCCCAGAAATAAAAATAGGCAAACTCCATTAATTTTCCACTACCAGAAATTTGTTATAGAATCCCACTAACTCCCTAAAAAAGAAAAACAATTAAATTTTCTATCTAGAGAGATTCCCCAAGCAAATAAATTTTTACTTTTTAGAGAGATTCCCCAAATCCTATAAAAACATCATTAAAATAATTAATTTAATCTTTATTAAAAATTTACTTAAATAATATTCCTAATTTCACATTACTAAATAATGATTAATAAATAATATTATAACTAACTTATTAACTAATAAAATCTTGCCCATAAAACCAAATACAATTTCAGCAATAAAATAATACCATTCACTTATGACAAATGTCAATAGGATTTAATTATTAAAGCTATTACTTTAATTCATAGTTAAAATGTTTTTCATTATTTCTCAATTTACAATTTTAATTAATATTTACATAAATATCACTCTATCAAGCCTATTATTACTATTATATCATGCATTAATGTGTTACCAAAATACACATAGGCTTAACTAAACAAAACCCGACAATAACTCCACATACCACATGACAACTAACATCCTAAAGCAAGGACCAAAACCCCATGTTATCTCCTTTCAACAGTATCCATTGGCCAAGGGCACGCTCAGACCTGCTAAGTCAGGTGGAGTCGATGCCCAGTACCTGTAACCTGCATCAAGACGATAGGTTGTATACAACGTACACATATATATCAAACACACAGAGTCAGGGAATCACAACATAGTAGGGTGTTTGAAATGATTAATACTACACCGTCCTTGCTCACAATCATAACAATAAACACAAACATCTCTAATCAGACAACATTAAATCCATATAGCAAAGTAACATTATTCTGTATAATCAATTAACTATCAACTAACCATGTCACAACATAAACTGTAATAACAATAATGTCATCATAACCACATTAGTCAACCATGGTCCATCATGAACATAATAAGCATAAACCATAGATCTAACCACTCAAATGTCTCAAAATTGTCTAAAAGCAATGGAAAACTATCAACTGACACAAGCCAAAATTGAGAGGCATTACATAAACCATGATAATTCACCATATAATCTCAACCAAGATAAAATAAATAGACTAAAAAGTGAGTGATATTGCATCTTTCTAACAACCACAAAGTCCCTAGTCATGATATTGAAGTGTGTGGCTTTAAAACATAAAGTGCAAGACTTGATAGACAATATTGCCATTTAGGTGGCTAATTTAAATGACAAGGGAAATCCCTTTGTAGTCCTACCTAATCAAAACCTAAATATTTACACAAATCCCTTTCACCATTGCTCAAATAATGCCAAACCAATTGACTCCTATAATGCTCCCATTATGGACCCAAAACTAATGCTTTTGAACCCATGGTTGCTATTGTAGATTCACATCCTCCCATAAAGATCTTATTCTTCCCAAGCCTATGATTACATTCAAATAAGAAGAGATTCTTGACAACAACTATCACAAAACTTTATACATCAATGACCTTATCAATGGAAAGAATTATGAAGGAATCCTTATTGATCTCAACTCATTATTTAACATAGTCACATAAGAATATCTTTATGATACATGCACTCAACATGATACCTACTTGTTTATAGGAGTGGGCTTAAAATGTTACAATATCATGTTCATAGAAAATCTAGGCAACATCATCCTACCTATATAAATTGGCCCTAAGTGTACCAAAATCTTAGCACATATGGTGCCCATCTTTGGATGATTCTACCTACTCCTTAGATAGTCTTGGATATATGAATTTCAAGCTATAGCTTCTCTTTTGCACCAATGTGTGAAATTTTAACATGAGAATTCTATCATAACAATGTCACAACCAATGTTTAGGCCAATATGCACACAAGTAAATTCATGATGGATGGATTTATTTAAAAACAAAGTCAACACTATTACATGCATAAAATTCATAAAATCAAAACCAAAAAGCTAAATTTAAACAAAAGCTTTCTTTTTTCAAATTAGACACAAACCTCTGATGAAGCAAATGAAAATTCAAGCAAATATGTAAATAAATAAAATAATATTACAAATAAAACTCCATTATAAATAGGATATGCTCCAATAGATGTAGATTCTTAATATAAATGCTCTATGAAATTTTTGCAGCATAAGTTTACTTCATGCTCAAGGATGAATTGTTGAGAGAAATAAGATTAATTTATAGATTTTTTTATTTTTTAAATGAATGGTTAAAGGTTAAATACAAAATTAATGGTTGTGATCAAATGAGAGAGAAAATGATTTAATTATTAAAGTTTAATTAATATTTTTGGTTGCAAATATTAATGAATTTTTGAAATAGTCTTTGAATGTGTCATTGAGTTAGAGAAGGTGGGTGGTTAGATGTAATGACGTAGTTAACTACTAAATGGGGTGGTTAACTCCTAATTACTCTATCAAATTATTTTAATTTAATAGCCTTTAAGTGCATAATGAGTGTGTAATTAGTGAGTTGGCATTTGAGGGGATAATTAAACAAATAATTTATTTAATTAGTGGTGAAAGAATAATTAGATAATTATATATTATAACTATTTAATTATGCCTAGAGGATAAGTGGATAATCGAATAATAAAATTATTCAATTATGTATGGGATTTGAATGAATTAAAATAATTAAATAATAGTATTATTTAATTAATTCAAGGATGAGAATATAGATTAATTAAATATGATTATTTAACTAATTGATGATGGTTAATGGATATGCTATTAATTAAATAAGATAATTATTTAATTAATTGATGAATAATAAATGTTAATGTGGTAGGGATTAGAAGTGGTGAATTTTAATGTCAAAAAGGTAAGGTGAAATTTAGGTGTCTACATAATGCATAGACCCAGTGTATCAAAACTATGCCAATTTATGTAAAATAAAAATATCAATTCAATTAAGACAACCTCCATGGTCTATAATTACATGTCCCTCCTTTACTACTCACATCACCACCATTGAGTTACCACACTTTTAATGAATCATCATATCCTTCTAGATATAATCCCCACCCATCACATAACCATCAATCATCATTTTTTCTCATCCTTAATTGGAATCTACTCCACCAATCTCTAAAATTTTACTAGTTCCCATCACTCACTATCATTCACCATCCCCAAGACCTTAAAATAACAAATTCAAAATACAATCCATTTCCCATTCTTCACCACAACCAAAACCCCCACCATAACACCTCCCTTAATAAGTAGCCATCACACCACCTTACCCCAATCCCTGAATCAAAGAGTGGTTTGGAAAATGATCACATCCCCCATTAGTTATTCTCCAACATCACCTTCTTCTTCCATTCACAATCATTCTTCATCATTCATTTGTGATGATCCTTCACCTACCTCCCTAGTCCGCACCTCAAGACATGAACATTGATGATACTTTATCTTTTGAGCCTCTTAGTCTTGGTCCTATTCCAAGATCATCCATAGTCCCCTCCAATGACCCATTATTGCTCCCTACACTTTCACCTTCACTTAATACCATGCCTCTTCTATCTCATACTATGTTTGATACCATTTTTTATGTCCCACCAATCATTGCCACCTTTGTACAACCCACTCAAATGAATCATTCAAATAAGACCCAATTCTAATGATGATCTTATGATACATGAGCTACCACATTAAAGGTTCAAATTGTAGCTCTCTTTTGTACATAAACTTTTTAAATTTTTATGTGCTACTATAAAGAAGAAATTAAGCTATTCTTAACTTCTACATTACATTAAATACAAGCTAGGTTGGAAAATGCTAATTTATAGGGGACTGGACTACATAATCTAGAAAATAGATTTAGAATTATAAATAACATAAATAAATGAACATGACACTAAAATATGGAATTCGTTGTCTCAAACACTAGTGCAATGTGCGGATTTCCACACTATGCGTTATAGTTCAAATCATGTGTTGTTGTCCTAGTCTTGTGTTGTCATCTAGAAAGCCACACAAATCAAAATTTTCACCAGATTTCAAACTCACCTACATAACAGGAAAGAGGCAAAAAAAGAAACAAGCTAGGGGATGCCAGATAATACAAAAATAATAAAATTGGGCTAACTAAATCAAATGAAATACTAAAATGACAAATAAAGGGGAAGACATTGGAAAACCTCTGTGTGGTTGAATGCCACCCAAATTACCTATTGTTGAAACACGGGAATTTTTTTTAGCTATTTGCAAGATTACCTTTAGGTCAAGTTCCTATGTTGATCTTTTGACCTCCATGGATAGCCAATGATAAATAAATTGAAAAAATAGTGTGTGCTCCTATCCTATGTATGTCTAGGAATTAATAAGAATGACAATAAATAAATATATAAGTGTTAATCCCTATTATATGGAGAAGAATACCCTAGTGTGTGTAAAAAGATAAACAAGACGGTGCTCTACACCAAGAGATTTTCCAAATAGATAATAGAAGTGCGATAGAAAAAGTCCAATGATATTTCTCAAATAAAAGAAAGAACAATATTACCAATGAATGATGTAGAAGAGAAATGAGTTAGATTTTTAGAGGAGTCAACCATTGTACAACAATGTAAGTCCTTAAGAGAGATTTAAAAATGGTGGTGTTTCAACAATATAATCCAAGAGTGCAAGAGAGAACCAAGAGGAGGAGGAACTTTCAAGTTGCAAGAGAATAGAATGAGATAACTTAAGAGAGATTCAAAAAAAATCATAAGGGCTATGTGGAAGATGAAGGATCAAATTTGAGTGTTGAAGGCATTTTCTGATAGACAAGTGTTATAGTAGGTGATAGTAGGCAAATGGGTAGGAAGAAACATTTTAAATTTTTGAAAACTCATGGGGTTATAGCACGTCATGTAGACATCAACGCACCATGCTAGTGTCCTAGAGAAATTGCTCAAAATTTAGCATGTGTTATTTGGATAGTGAGAAGAATTAGAATCTGATAAAGCAAATTTGGCAATCTAGTGAAGGAAAAGGCTAAGGTTGGAATAAAATTATCCCTAAAACATGCTAAGGGAATGGACACTAAAGCAATCCCAAAATATAGTTTGAAATTGCAATGGTATGCAATTTCTGATGTTATAGATACTACCTCCTCTTATGTTTCCATGCATGATAGGGGAGTCAACATTTGGTTTTCTATTGTGATGTGCCTCACCTTCTCTTTATTTTTTTACATATTTTATTTCCATGTTGCCTCTTGTTATATCCATGTTATTATAGGCCTAAAAAATTTGTGGATGATACAAAGTATGAAGGGTTCATAAACCCTAGTCATGTTGAACCAAAATTGTTTATTCCACTTTTCTTTCTTTCCTTGATTGGTCTTAATCATACTTTTCATCTTTACACCCACCCATCATTATCCTTTCCTCCAAACAAATGAATGATTTAGATTAAGAGTGATTAATTTGAATATACACCCTTTGTTTATGCACCAAGATTAACCAAGAATTTTCCCATTCTACTTTTCCACATATACTCGATCCAATCATTTGCCATATGCTATCCACTATTCAGACCACATGACACATACATATTTAAGCCTATTTTCCCATTACACATTAGAGATTTTCATAGTTGAGTTTTTATCCATAATCATATGAACTTTAGACATTTGATTCCTCTACATAATCACCATTCATTAGCCATCCTCTTTTGACCTTATCCTATATGATAAGTATGATGCATACAATTAGGTCCATGATTGTAATTCCCTCTCTATTTTCCTCAATATCCAAAACTTAGTTGTGACTCCTAAAACCTCATAAGTGGACAACCCTCCCATTTTCCTTCCTTACTTGCATAAATATTGATCAAAAGAATGTTAATATTAAAAGAGTCAAGAGCAATGTCTATAATCACCTAATCCAACCCTTAGTCATGAATCCTCCCATCTTACTAACTATATGAGTTAGGCCATGGGGGTGGCATCAAAAAAAGTAAAAAAGTAAAAATAAATATCCATAACTACCTATTCTAATATTTAGTGATGAGCTCTCACATCATACTATTTTCTTGGGGTTAGATTATGTGTATAGTATTAATAAAAATAAAAATAAAAGAAAAAAGTATGCAAACTTGAGAGATGTACTTAAAATATCTATCAAATAAACTAAAAGGCCATATAAATCAAATGAAAATTTCTCTACCAAGCTTGAGGTCTCTCATTATCCGATTCCCAACACATTCCCTATCCCCATAATTGGTCTACTACGAGTCATTCTATGGTTAGTCCCTAAGATAGGATGCCTTATTCACCTCTTCTATTGGCACCCTTAACTTGAAAGTGTACATTTTCTTACATATATCCCCTCCACACATCCATCTCCCAATCCCAATTCAATTGACTATTTCTCACATTCCCTCAAAGTCTAAAGATAATAATGACCAAAACTTGAAATAATTCATTGAAATCCATCACTATGATTCATCCACATTACCCTCCATTCCATCCACACAATAAGTATACAATGAATATGGACCAAGAAAACTTCATGTTTGAACTAGTGCATAAACTTAGGAAGCCCCTTTGAAATACATTCATCCAAGTCCTTGATCCTAAATGTAGTGGAAGAGCTTTGACCATTGTTTCCTTTTATATTTTATTGAGATTTTATCATTGTTTCATTTGCTAATTTTTCTTTCCACTTATGCTTCCTTGTTGTTGTTTCCTTTCCACATGTTTGAATCCTATCCCACTACCATTGGTTGGAGAATAATGATACAAACTTAGCCACTAGTACATACTACTATTAGGACTAACTCTATCCTAGCTTATGTTTCCTTTGACATTTGATTGATTGTGTTCTAGTGTGTCTTTTGATTTCCTTTCATTAGCATTTCCTAGTACCTTGTGGAATCTATTTTTGGATTCTCTTTCCTGTAATTTGAGTTCATCCATATTGGTGTTGGTCCACTTTATTCTCCTTGTCTCATCTCATCACTTGTCACCTATGCCAAATCTTGTATAACCATCCTTGAGGCCATGACCCTAGTTTACCATTTTCAATACCATTATTTATTTACTTGATTTCTAGTGTTTAATCAATTGGACTAACCTTGGGGGAATGAAATTGGAGTCCCCCATCCATGCCTCATCATGGACTTATCTTTTGATATCTTAGTAAGCTCTCATGTTGATCACTCTTGGGGGCATGAAATTAGTCTCACTCTTTTCATGGCTCATCATTTCCATATACTTATGATCTATTATAATCTTTCTAATGGTATTTCAGTTTTATCGTCACATAATTTTCCCACTCTTGTGAGCATAATAATGATGTTCCCTTTTCCCATTGATATATCACACCACTTGAGGGCATGCCAAATTTTCTTTCCTTGTGATACTCTTGAGCCATGACCTAAACCATTTCATCATCATCCATCATAATCATCTTTGGAAACTTTATCCATAATCATTTACATTATGTTGACTGACTCTATTTTCCGTATTCTTTTGCCAATCCTTTTATGGGGGGGAATATATTCTACATAACTCACGTTCACTCCTATATTTGATCATTACCCTTTGACCTCAATGATGACCAAACATTCCATCCCAAGTAGCTTATTCAAGCCTCTTTATCCAGTCAAGTAGTCACCCTTTATCTATTGATGACAGTATCTAGTTTTCATATGGTTAATTAACATTTTTACCTATGGGGTGGCTCCCACCAAATCACCAAATTAGTATCTAGTTTTCATTGGGTTGGCTACTATCTTTAGGCACAGGATGGCTCTTGCCAAATCACTCTTATTATTTTCTAGTTCTTTTTGGGTTAACTCCCATAAAATCACCAAATTTATAATTTATAATTTATAATTTATAATTGTCCTCATTAGCACTTTATCCTTGGACTATCCTGACCTCTTTCATCAGTGGCTCCTTGGTACCCCTCATTGCTATTTCTATCATTCTAACTCTCTAATTTCTATTTGGCCATTGCCAAGGTATTTGTTCCATTATTTTATGTGCATCACTTCCATGCTTCCATACTAAAATTTTCTTAGGGAGTAGATCTCCATTGATCTCTCTTTCCAAAAATAAATGGTTCAATAATACTTGCTTCCACACATAGTTATTAGACGAAAAGTTATGTTTCTAATCTATGCTTAGAGATTATGCATTTTCACTATGTAGACATGTTGAATCCTAATGATTATTCCAATTCCTCTATTTATGTGTTATATTAGTTTGATTTATTGGCATACAGGGATAAATTTCCTTGGATGCTTTGTAGGAAGAGGTACAAGAGCTAGAATGATGATCAAAGACAAAGATGAAGACTGGTATCTCTTATTTTAGTCAAAAGTATTCTTGGAATTTCATGATTTATATGGATGTTACTATCCTTTTCTTTTACCAAAGTCTCTCTTGTAGCCTATCATACATATACTAATATGGGGGGAAATGTAATAACATAAATTGCATACCCTGCAACTTTGTTATTATATTTTTTTTCCATTTTATTTTGAGCCTACTTGTTTATGTTTTTTGTGTTGTTTTGACCCCTTATCCCTAGCCTAAGTCATTTGTAGTCATCCATACATCCTTTCTCATGTTTTTCCCTTTGTCTTGTTTAGAGTTCCTAGTGTCCATTTCATTTAATTTTTGTCTCCCTTTCCATGTCCTTACCCCCTCTTTAATTTTCCTTTGATTTATCCCCCTCTACCCCTTTGTTAAATCACAAAATGTTGTGCCTAGCTACATCCTATGTTAAAGAACCCACTTTATCCTTCCCAAAAACTACCATTTTGAGCTTAAAGTTAATCTAACTAGCCTCCATAAGATGACATCCTTCAAGCTTAGTGTCTCCTAAAAATATGAGCTTGATTCTCATTCATAGACAATACCCACAGTTTGACACATAATAGCGAAGCATTGAAGTTTTATCCTCTCACCACCAAATCTAAATGAAATATCATTAATTTCTAGGGCTTAAAATCTATTAAGTTTTCATCCTCAAGTTGTTGGATTTAGGATAGACAACTGAGTGGGGGGTGAATCAGTTGTCACCAAAATCATGTTCCTTATTCACTTTAAAACCTTCTTATATTTCAACAACATATCAATGATTCAATCATGAAAGCATAATGCAATAATTCAAGAGTAGAAACAAATTCAACACATATAACACCAAGATTTTAACGTGGAAAACCTAGTTAAGGGAAAAACCACGGGGTGACTAACCCAAGATTGTATTCTCTATTAAAAGAATAAGAAGAATAAAATGGCACTTGCCAGTTAGGGCTCACTGCCTGAGCACACTACTCACAAGAGGCCCACTGCCTACAAGAGACACATTGTCTATAGAAGAATATGAGTATTACATACTTGAACTAGAGATTGGAATCTTCACTATGCTTTAGTTAGTTCCATTTAAGCTCAAAACCTCTGCTCTGCTTTTCGCTCCTCTTCACTACCACCTTCTCATCATGACCACAAGGATACATTTGAATGACTACTCAACTCTTATTTATACATGACATTGACTTTGGAATGATCATCAAAGTCGTCACAGCATACACTTATTTTATTACAGAGCAATTACAAAAGTATAACTTGACTTATTACAAAAACTTCATGTGCATTACTACACTGTCGGCCACACATAGATGGGACTTCAATCTTCTTCGAGGAACACACCATGCTTCATAAAACATCTTCAAGATCATCCGCAACATGCGCAAATCATCCGATCGGCCAAGACTAGGAGGAACACCAACACCCAAAGGTAAATCTTCAATTGTGAGTCCAATCTTCAAAGCAGACCGCCAACACAAACTGGACACAATCTAGAGACCCCCACAAGCTTGCTTGAATCACCAAGAACATCCGCACCACTTCTACTTATTGTAATCATTCGCATCTTCATCTGGAACCTCAAGAACACAGTTGGTCATCACTATCACATTAGAAGGATTTCTTGTGGACCTCCAAACCACAAACCAATTGAGTTGTCAATTCACATTAGCCTCCCAAACATGCCACCAGATCCGCAGAACATGATATTATATTTCTGGATCTCACCGGACCTATTTGTGTCACTCTGTCACCTCTGAATAGTTGCCAAAACTAGTTTTACTCTTATGGCCATAACTCCTCCACATTTTCATGCGGACCTCTCAAATCTTGACTAGGTCATCTTTAGACACATATCTACAAACCCTTTGATGTGCATACTCTGATCTTTATCTGGCTGGGATCTTCACTTCATAGCGCTTCATTGTCTTCACTATTCTTCTTTGTTTCTGATAGGACTAAGTTTCTCAATATCCTCAGCACACAACTCATCCAATCCTTGACATCAATGCAACAGGAGTATGTTGACATCAATAACATCGGTTAGGCCCACACTTGCAACAATCTCCCCCTTTGTCATTGATGGCAACATATGATGTGAAAAACTATTTTAACCATCAAGACAAGAACTTCTCCTCACTAACTAACATAGCTCCCCCTATCAACAATAACCATTCACATGTCTTCTCTTCCTTTACTACTCCTCCTTTGATCAGCAACCACTTTTTGTTTTTCACATGTCTTCTCTCCTCCTTTGACATCAATCGCAAAGGGCACATACTTGCAACCACTTCTCATAATTTAGAATCATACTGACTGCTCCCCCTGAGTAGCAGCCTCTTAACATCAATCTGGATCACAAGATATGACTGTGGGATCCACCAAACTGATGCACATTAGTGCACCTTAATTCAAAACCGGAGGGGTAATAACCCCTAACTTCTCCCTGAGATACTCAATAGTGTCCTTAGGTAGAGGTTTGGTAAAAATGTATGCAATCTGATCCTTTGAGGGCACAAACTCCAATCTGACTTCATTTTTGTTCACCTACTCTCTCAAAAAGTGGAACTTGATGGATATATGTTTTGTCTTTGAATGCAACACCGGATTTTTGGATATGTTTATTGCACTTGAATTATCATAGAAGATTGTGATAGGTTTTTCATACTCCACTCTGATATCTCTTAGCATCTGCGTCATCCACAATGTTTGAGTGCAACTACTTGCTACTGCAATATACTCTGCTTCTACAGTGGACAGAGATATTGCGTCTTGTTTCTTGCTTAGCCAAGAAACCAATCTTTTTCCCAAAAAGAATGCACCACCACTAGTACTCTTTTGGTCATCCACATCTGTATATGCATGAAGAGAGAAATCATGATCCTTAGGATACCATAATCCATACTCAACTGTTCCCTTCAAATATATGAGAATTCTCTTGATTGCCATGACATGAGACTCTCTAGGATCAGCTTGGAGTCTAGCAACAAGACCAACAACATTCATAATATCAGGTCTAGTTTGAGTAAGGTAGAGCAGTCCTCTAATCATTGACCTATACTTTTTCTGATCTGCCTTAGGGGATTCATCATTTTTACTCAGCTTACATCTGGTTTCCATGGGAGTATTCATTGCCTTTGAATCTACCAACCCAAATTTCTTCAACAATTCTTTCACATATTTGGTCTGTGATATGAAGATTCCTTTCTTTGTTTGAGTGATTTGCAAACCCAAGAAGAAATTCATTTCCCCAAACATAGACATCTCAAATTCACTTTGCATTTAATTTGTAAAAGTCTTGCACATACTATCTTTCCCTCCAAAAATGATATCATCAACAAATACTTCAACAATCAAGATATTTTCATGATCAATCTTAAAATACAAATTACTGTCAGCAGTACATTTGTTGAAACCAATCTTCAAAAGATGTTTGTCCTATCTTTCATACCAAGCTCTTGGGGCTTGTTTGAGTCCATACAATGCCTTCTTCAATTTGCAGACCAATCTCCATGATCAAACAATTGAAATCCATGTGGTTGCTTAATGTATACCTCTTCTTCCAAATAACCATTTAGGAAAGTAGACTTGACATCCATCTGATATACCTTGAAATCTCTGAAGGCAACAAAGGCAAGAAATAATCTGACTACTTCAATTCTTGCCACTGGAGCAAAAGTTTCTTCAAAGTCAACTCCTTCTACTTGAGAATAACCCTTACAGACCAATCTAGCTTTATTTCTTACTACTTCACCATCTTCATTCAGTTTATTCTGGAAGACCCACTTAGTCCCAATCACATTTTTGTCCTTAGGTCTGGGAACAAGATCCCAAGTGTGATTCTTTTCAATTTGCATCAATTCTTCCTCCATTGCTTTAACTCAGCTTTCATCATTGCATGCTTCACTTAATATTTTTGGTTCAATCTTTGAAATCAAACAATACTTCACTGAATCTTGAGAAAATTTTCTTCTTGTTTGAACACTTTTGCTTCTATCTCCTATGATCTAATCTTCAGAATGATCTAGTCTTACATACCTGGGTGTTTTGGGATTCTCTTGCACTTCTAATTCTTGGACAGGTTCATCCAAACTTGTCTCATCATCTTGTATTTCAGGATTCTCTAGATCATTCTGAATCTAAACTAGAGTTGGGACTTGTTCTCCTTGGTCTAAGACATCATTTTGATTATCTACTTCATACTCATAATACCTTGAGGGACTTTCCATGCCTTCATCAACCTTCACATTTGTACTTTCTACAATCTTTCTCAATCTCTTGTTAAAACACCGGTATGCTTTTCTTTGAGTAGAATATCCCAAGAATATTCCTTCATCACTTCTAGCATCAAACTTGCCAAGGTCTTCATCTCTTTTGATATAGCATTTACTACCAAAGACTCTGAAATACTTCATAGTAGGAGTGATGCCAAACCAAAGTTCATAAGGGGTCTTACCAGTATTGCCTCTGATTTGTACCTGATTAAGAGTATAGAGTTTTGTGCTTATAGCTTCTTTCTAATAGATTTGAGGAACATTTGCCTCCATCATCATGGTCCTAGATGCTTCCTGGATGGTCTGGTTCTTTCTCTCCACTACTCCATTCTGCTATGGAGTCCTTGGAGCAGATAACTATCTCTTTATCCCATGTTTCTCACAGAATGATATGAACTCACCAGATGTGAATTCTCCACCTCTATCAGACCTAAGGCATTTTATGTTTATGCTAGTTTCATTTTCTACCATAGCCTTGAATATTTTGAACTTTTCAAGTGCTTCAAATTTCTCTTTCAAGAAAGTCACCCACATCATCTGGGAGTGGTCATCAATCAGAAACATGAAATACCTATCTCCTTGCAGATTCCTAATTCTTGCTAGACCATAGAGATTAGTGTGCACCAAGTCTAACAATCTAGTTGAAGATTGTTCCTTACTTTTGAATGTGACTCTGTTCTACTTACCCAACTGACATTCTTTGCACAAACTGTTAGTAGGTTTCACCAGTCTTGGAAGATCTCTTATAGCCTGAGTGTTTCTTATCTTAATGATATTATCAAAATTCACATGACACATTCTCCTATGCCACAACCAACTCTGATCAATTTGAACAAATAAGCAACTTTTTCTAGTACCAACCAAGTGGAATATGTTACCTTTTGTTTGTGTACCAGATGCAATCTCAGTTCTAGAGCTTTCAAAGATCTTGCATTTTCCATTTTTGAATTAGAGATCATAGCCTTTGTCCACCAACTATCCAACACTAAGAAGATTATGCTTCAAACCTTCAACATACAGAACATCATTGGTTTTGTTCTTTCCATCAAAAGAAATGGTTCCTCTGCCTCTAATTCTGCCAGCAGAATTATCTCCAAACTTTACAACTCCACCTTCATATCTTTCCAAGCTTAGGAACTTACTCTTGTCACTAGTCATATGGTGAGAGAATCCATTATCAATAACCCATTCCTCATTTTCTTCAAACTGAGCAGCCAAAGTACTTTCTATCATCTTATGATTGGTAGATTCAATAGGCATTGGATCTTCTTCTTTGATGGCAATAAACACCCAGTCACTTCTGGGTTTGTTTCCTATCTCAGATTCATCATCTGTTACTCCTTCATCATCATCTTCTTGAACATAGTAAAACTTCTTTTGAAACCTTGATCTATTAGGGTTTGGTCTTGAAAACCTTTCCAAATATCTTGAGACAAAATGACCAATCTTATTGCAGGCAAAGCATTTGAAAGGTAATTTTCCTTCATACTTACCGAATCCTCTTGGTAGTCTCTTTGTAATAAGGGCTTCAAGTTGTTTAGTTTCTAACTCATCTTCTTCCAGATCTTTCCTTGCTTTATCATACCATGTTGATTTCCTTGAGGAAATTTCTCCTAGATCATATCTATGTTTGCCTTTTGTAGAGGCACTAGCTTTGAATGTAGATTTAGTCTTTGGAAGTGCATCACTAAACCCAGCCAACTCAAATGTAGATATCTTACCAACCAATTGATCCCTTGTAATAGTTGTTAAAGATCTAATTTCCTCAATAGCAACAGCTTTGTGTTTGTAAGAAGGAGGTAAAGATCTAAGAACTTTGGCAACAATCTCATCTTCATCCAATATTCCACCAGCACATCTAATGCCACATACAAGCTCATTTAATTTTGACATATATAAAGTGATATTCTCATCTTCACTCATTTTCAAGTTTTCAAACTTTCCTTTTAGACTTTGCAACTTGGCACACTTAACATATCTGTCTCCTTCATATAGAGTTTCTAGCTTTGTCCAAATTTCATAAGCAGTCTTCAATCCCATAACATTTGTTAGCTCTAAATCAGTCAAGGCACTCAGTAGGGCTTCTTTAGCTCGAAGATTATTGGCTGCATCTCTGAGTTCATCTATAGTTGTTGGACAATTCTTTGGGGAAAATATTTAGTTGTAGTTATGTTACAATAGTGATCTCCCATGCATTGTAAGTGACATTCCATGCGACTCTTCCAAAGAGTGTAGTTTTTTTCATCAAACCTTAGACTATCCTTCTTGTAGGTCGACATCTTGGATCTCCTCAAGTGGTTAAGCTTCTTCTAGAGGAACTTGGCTCTAATATCGATTGTTGGATTTAGGATAGACAACTGAGAGGGGGGGTGAATCAGTTGTCACCAAAATCCTGTTCCTTATTCACTTTAAAACCTTATATTTCAACAGCATATCAATGATTCAATCATGAAAGCATAATGCAATAATTCAAGATCAGAAACAAATTTAACACATATAACACCAAGATTTTAACATGGAAAACGTGGTTAAGGGAAAAACCACGGGGTGACTAACCCAAGATTGTATTCTCTATTAAAAGAATAAGAAGAATAAAATGGCACTTGCCAGTTAGGGCTCACTGCTCGAGCACACTGCTCACAAGAGGCCCACTACCTACAAGAGACACACTCTACAGAAGATTATGAGTATTACATACTTGAACTGGAGATTAGCATCTTCACTATGCTTGAGTCAGTTCCATTTAAGCTCAACACCTCTACTTTGTTGTTCACTCCTCTTCACTACCACCTTCTCATCATGACCACAAGGATACATTTGAATGACTATGCAACTCTTATTTATACATGACATCAACTTTGGAATGATCATCAAAGTTGGCACAACATACACTTATTTTATTACAGAGCAATTACAAAAATACAACTTGACTTATTACAAAAATTGCATGCGCATCACTACACTGTCGGCCACACATAGCTGGGACTTCAATCTTCTTCAAGGAACACACCATGCTTCACAAAACATCTTCAAGATCATCTGCAACATGCGCAAATCATCTAGTTGGCCAAGACTAGGAAGAACACCAACACCTGAAGGTAAATATTTAATTATGAGCTCAATCTTCAAAGTGGACTGCCAACATGAACTGGACACAATCTAGAGACCCCCACAAGCATGCTTGAATCATCGAGAACATCCACACTTCTGTTTACTGTAATCATTCGCATCTTCATCTGAAACCTCAAGAACACGGTCAGTCATCACTATCACATTAGAAGGATTACTTGTGGACCTCCAAACTACAAACTAATTAAGTTGTTAATTCACATTAGCCTCTCAAACATGCCACCAGATCCGCAAAACATGATATTGTATTTCCAGATCTCACAGACCTATTTGTGTCACTCTGTCACCTCTAAACAGTTGCCAGAACCGGTTTTACCCTTATGGCCATAACTCCTCTACATCTTCAAGAGGACCTCTCAAATCTTGATTGGGTCATCTTTAGACACATATCTACAAACCCTTTGATGTGCATACTCTGATCTTTATCTGGCTGGGATCTTCACTTCATAGAGCTTCATTGTCTTCATTATTCTTCTCTATTTTTTATAGGACTAATTTTCTCAATATCCTCAGCACACAACTCATCCAATCCTTGATATCAATGCAATAGGAGTATGCTGACATCAATGACAACACCGGTTAGGTCCATACTTGCAACACAAGTTTCCTTAGAAAGATCTTTAAATCAATCCATCTTTTCCTTATTTTTACATTGGAAAAGAGAAATTTTGAGTTATTCATTTTATTTTGGCTATCTTTTCTCATATAAGATAGCTTAAAAAATTCTATGAGTGAGATATCTTCATGCCCAACCTATTAGATAATTTTCATTTATCCATGGGATAATTTTTCAACAAGATCTTCATTAGTAGGTGGCCAATTTCAAAGGGTTTTCATTGGGTGAGCCATTCCTTCATGTGGTTTTTATTTTGAATTCAATTATATTTCTAATATTTCTATATGATATCCTTAATACCTCTTCCTAACACCAATCTAATCCATCCTCATCCAATTAAATAAACATTTGAATCCATTTTTCCATCTCCATTATTGAAGCCATAGTCTTTGTGTCTTCATTTTCCTCTTTGTTTCCCTCAAAAACCTCCATAAATGCACCTATATTTTTATATTACATCTATTTCCATTTATATTAATCATCCATTGTGTTATTTTTCATTTTGTTGTGTTTTTTATCACCCATTTCCTTTCTTGTGTGAATGCACCTTGTTATTAACCACCTTTGAGAGTTGTTAGCCATTTCCATATCAAACCATTACCATAATTCTTTATACGAGTGTTTTATCCTTACTATTTCATTCCACTTTGAAGCCCCATAAGACATTTTTTTTTTTACCTTGTTTCCAAACCTTTCTCCCACTCCACTTGATTTGTTGTGTCTCCATTATCCATTGAAATTATCACAAAGGTTTTACATGTTTATGATTTTATTATGATTGATTTTATTGCATAAATTAGTTTAGTAGCCTATTTATTATCAATATGTTGATTTGTATTAATACGTAAAGTGTAGAAGGGCATTTACTAAGGTAGATTCCCTTTTAACCATTTATTTTTGTAGGATTTCTACTTATAAAATCAAATTGTATGTTAGTTACAAAAAAATAAAAGGTATCCAAAATAGGTTGTATAAGTAAAGTACCCCTTAAAAGTGATGATGAATTTCTTTTGAAAGTTGCAAGTGATAGTCCGACAAGGTCAAGGCTATCCTAGGAGGTCAATGTTACCATATTGGATATAAAATAGGGTGAAGGCCACCTAATAGGCTACCACTTCTTGATTTGAGGCCATAAACATATGATTTTGAAGACAAATTTTCTATTACAGGTCCACATTAGCACTCAAATTCACCTATGATTAGAAATAAAACTCTTATAAGGTGAATGTGCTTTGAGTATTACATTTTACCTATCTTTTTCGATTCACTTCCCTTGTAGTTCATTATATGAGGTCTCATGAGACATTCTTACATTCTATTATCAATCATCCATATTAGTTTTAGGACCCCATATTTCCATTTACTAGGTGAAACCATTCCATTATTTAGCATTACATTGTTTGTTTTTATCACGTGTGTTAGGACCTCTAAAGTTTGTATGAAATTACATACCTTCTACTACTCCTTGATAGGTGTACATTCATAAAGATATTGTAACCTCTATCAAGAGTCTTCCTAAAAAATTGTTTGTGGCTCCGCCTTTGACAAGGCCACCTCATTTGGTCAATGTTATCATGGTGACTATGAGGATAGGTCAATGTTGGCATGCTAGCTATTAGGTCTTAGGTCTCTTTGACCCCTCAATCCAAATATTTAAAGATTTTACAAGTAGCATTTGGAGGTGATTCTAATCATATTCATATCAAGCCACTCCATTCTACAAGTACATTTACACCTACTTTTGCAATGAATTCTAATTTCATACTTCGTCAATTTCGCAATTTTTTGATTTAAACATCCTAATTATCTAATTTGAGCATAGTTTGTCTAATGTCTAATCAATTGTAAGTTCTAGGTCTATTTATTGTGAATTAGTGTTAGGCTAGTTGGAGATAGGCTTAGGAAATATTAATTTTCACTTTGTATGCACACATAATCATACCCTAGAAGAACAACTTTAAAAATGTTAAATCACACATTTTCCAATGAATCTATTTAAAAAACCCTATTTAAAGGTTCATAAATTCTTCTAATTATCAACATAATATGACAACACATTCTTTACAAAATATTTGCCATAGATTATAATTTTTATACCCACATGTTTGCATTTGGTTGGTTTTTATCTTGCATACTACTCTGTTGAATCCTTCCCTTTGCTTGACCAATAGAGTAGAGCCACATCAATGTGTATTGGTCTTGTTAGAGACAAATGCACTTATCTTCCAAACACCAAAATTTATACAAAATATTATAAAGTGAGTAGTTGTCTATAGAGAGTTCATGGTAACCAACTCTCCTCACTTGCTAGTTTCTCTTAGCTCAACATTGTGGAAGCTAACTTAAAGCACTTGGTGATAAAAAAGATGTGGTCAATGTCAAAACATAATGAAATACATACACAACTAATGTAAAGCCTTATCATTTATATTTTATTCCAACGATCAATGACAAGGGACTATGGGAATTGACAACTTGTGAATAACACTTAAAATAAAATATTTTAAGTGAAAATATTTATCCACTGGGACTCTTCTACCTATTGTCCAATAAAATATACCCATGTATCTTTCTTATGGCTTGCCTCTCAAAGATTGATACAATTTTTTTTAATGGAGTTAAATGCTTGTAGTGATCCATGTGGAGTGTATGTTTACTAGCTAGAATGAATCCCCACTAGACCAAGGCTACTTTTTTGAACTAGTCTCTTAGTATCAGTCAATAGAAAAAAGTTTATTGAAGGTAGGGTTACAAAGACTAATAGGTCAGTGATAAACTATACCTAAAGTGCATGATAAAGTTTAAATAAATCATTTTAATCTAAGGAATTAGATAGTGGGGAGTGGATTGCAACTAGTTTTTTCCACTCTCCACTATGAATGAGCCATTACATTTTCCAAATTTCTACTAATTTTTTATGTAGGAGCATCCTTGGGTGTCAAGGAAATCTTGCATCACCCAAAAATATTTTCTCTTAGTTTTTTTAGTTCATTTGTTTGTTTTCTAGTTTTGGCTATTAGATAGTTTTAGAAGTCACCACACTTCACCAAAGTTTGAGATTTGGTTTTGTAGTTTTGAGAGAATGTTTTATAGTGATGGATGGACACTATATCCATGTTTCAAGAGATTTGGAGCATCATAAGGGCATAATTTAGTTTGTGAACATCTATTGGGTTTACAGATTCACATGATTGTAACTTTCCCACTTGTATTAGATTATTTGGAGTTTGCATCAACAAAGGAGTATATGTAAAGATTCATGGGACATAAGAGGACTACATTAGGCACCACATGGATATTCTCCATTCTATTATCACCACATGGATTACAAATTTTTAATAGTAGCCAAATACATGTTTCATGTGACCTAGATTTTTGAGCCACATTGTAGTTGATGCAGATCATCTTTGAGGTTTGGGATTTCTATATCAATGAGACTTGTGATTGATTGAAGGAATCAAAGAGAAAGAGAAGAGAATATAGAGAATTGAGAATGAGGTTGTTGAGGAAAGAATCAAGTAAGGGAGAGAAGAAGTGAAGCCTAAGAGTAAGAGTGTGAACATGAGGATAAGTTTCCAAGATGGAGTTTGAGATTGAGACTAGAGATATTAAGAGTCCAACATGTAGGAATGTAATAGGTCTATTTTGAGTAGTTTACTTTTCATGTTAGTAAATCAAACAACTATGACCTAGTATGTAGAAATCTGATTTCAACAAGTTTTGAGTAGTTGTTTTCATGTTAGTAATCAAATGGCTATGGCCTAGCATGTAATATCTCCACTTGCAGAAATTTGCAATCATTCAAATTTGTGAAAGTAAATAAGAATAATGTCTCTATCTCCTTGATGGATAAAAAAAAATGTTTCTATCTCCTTGAATTGTTCTTATTCCTATTGGAGTATGAATTGTTTTGGTTCAACTTCATGGTTAGATTATCCTTGGTTAGATTATCCTTCATTACTAAATCAAGTGGTATCAAAGTGAACATTTAGGATCTTGAGTGTTGAAGAAGGAAGTGAAGGAGGAAATTTATGCATGTTAAACCAAGGAAGCTTGCAAAAGTCTTGTGGTTAGATCATTGAGTGTGAGGTACTCACAACAATTTTTAAGTAGGTCACTGAAACCTAAGGAAACCCATACAAATCTTAAAAATATGGTGCTAGTTGTGAGGTATTTTAAAAGGTGATTATGGATAGATTGCTGATCCAAGGTAGCTTGAATTAGATTCAATATGATATTAAAGTCATGGAATGGTATTGTTAATGTTTTTGGAAGAATGGAAGAGAGGTATGAGATGTTAAAAGCTATGCAAAATTAAATGGATGCCTTTGAACAAGACCATAGTAGGAACCCTATGTTGAAATGCACCAGACAATTGAGAGGGGGGGTGAATTAGCTATCCCTAAAACTTTGAATAATTATGAACATCAACTCTTCAAACACTTATCTACTCGTGTTTAGATTTAACAATGAAAGCATGAAATAAGAAGGTCAACATAATCAACACATGAGACACCAGATTTTTACATGGAAAACCATATAAGGGAAAAACCATGGTGGGTGTTAGCCCACAAGATATATAAGTTATAGCAATACCAAAAAATAGAGGCTCACTGACTTAGGGCTCACTTTCCAAATTGCTCACTGCAAATGTTGAGGCTCACTGCCAAGAACGACTCACTGCCAAGGACGGCTCATTGCCAAGAGGTGGCTCACTACCAAAAGATGGTGAATTGATTTGGTAGCATCCACTTCATGCCTGGGTTCAGTTCCATTGAAGCACGATATAACTCCTCTGCTCTACTATTTTACATCTTTGCACTTATCTCTTCATTTCCTCTCTTAGACAACTTTTTTGCAACTACATTACATACTTTTATACAATTCATCAACCTTGGAATATACATCAAGGTTAGCATTATATTCATCAACCATTGGAAGATTCTCCAAGGTCGGCATTACAATAATACAAAGAAAAAGGTCTGGACCTAAACAAGATTTGCTAAGGTAAAGATGTATGCGGATCATGTTATGCCTTAGCTAGGACTCAAATGCAATCTTTCATGCCATGACATGCTTCCACAATCTTCAATGCACCTTTGCAAGAAGTGAAAACAACCAAGTCAGCCAAGAATGGTGTTAACACTGAGTCTTCAGAGAACAGACTTCATCCACTATCTGAATTCCTCTTTGTGGACCAATCCAAAGGTAAGAACATGATCAGGAGACTTCCACAAGCACATTGTAATCACCAGGAATAACTGGATGATCTCTAACCACTCTGTCAAGAAGATTCTTCAAATCAGAGCACAAGAACAACACTATCAGCCACTGTCATAAGGTAAGGATAGCTTGTAGACCACCAAATCATGAACCATTGTAGTTGAAGGCACTTATCATCATTCCATACTTAAATGTAGAACCACAAATCATAATACTTCAATGTAGAGGAATGTGGAGCAAAATACCTTCTCCATGTCACCAGTGAATACTCAGAAAAAGTAGCTTTTATTCTAGTGAACATAACTCACTTAGATCTTCATATCGAATGCTCAAACTTGAGATATAACATCTTTAGACATGCCTCTAAATAAATTCCAATCCACATACAAAGATATTCATTCTACTGGAGATGCGGGGCAATCTACTAGACTGTTCTTTAGTAAACAAAGATACTCTTCCACACATTGTTTCCACTGGAGGAGCAAATTTTCTCAAAAGCACTTGGAAACTCAATATCTAGACCATTTACTCATTTTCTCCAACACTTCCATGAGCCAATACAAATCATCTAACTTATCAAATCAGGAGCATAGTTAACATCAATGACAACACAGATATGTTGAAATCAATGACAACACTGGTTAGGCACATACTTGCAACAATCTCCCCCTTTTTCATTGATGAAAACATATGATGTGAAAAACTGAAAAGGCCATCAAGATAAGATTCTCCCCCTTTCTCTTTACACATCTGCACTCTTTCTCCCCCTAAGTTTTTGGTGTAGTCATGGTAGGAGGGTTCACAGAGTGAATTGTCCAGACCATGCAACAAGAGTAAACACAATAGAAACAACACAAGAAATATAGCAAATGTAGATTCAGTCATTCAATATATCACATAATTCAAATAGAGATCGGTCAGCAACATGTGGGCTTATAGTTAGGGCTCACAGGCTTGATTACATACATGCACAAGATAAAGCTTTGAAGCTCCTTCGCACAAAATCTAAACTATAAATTATCACTATATGAACTACTAATTTCCTAAGGATCTATTACATCAATATATATCAAGTCCAGATCAATAGATTCCTCTGTGTTGGATAAGGAAGATCACAAATTCCAAAGAAGAGATGTAACGTGTACACACAGATAGGTCAGACCTAAATGCATAGAACACTTTCAGTAAATGAAAGGAATGAAGTGCAGATCTCCAAGGAAGGTCAGCCACGAACCAAAGATCATTGGATGATGTGTCATTAGGCTCCAAAGATCAGGAAAAGCTTTCACAAGTTTCTCCTTCAGCTAGTTGCCAGTGAATATCAGGATGCTCTTCTCTGAGAAATAGCCAACTTCTGATAGTGATATATTTCCAGTATTGACATGCAGATCTCTAAATTCTAAATATGATGTAAATGAATGAATGTAGATGCTAAATCCAGCTCCACAAGATCTGAAATGCAATTGTGGTGAAATTCCAGACCAAAAGCAGAAACTGCTTCTGACTAAACTGCCTGAACTCAACTGGAAAATGAAAAGAAACAAACTGAACTGCAAACAAAATGAAATGTAAATGTTTTTGGTTGATGCAAGATTGCTCTTGAACGAGGGATGCTCCTACATCAGACATATGAGGTTATTGAAAAAGTGTGTCCCTCACTTCGATGGGGCTAGGGGAGAACCAAGACGATCCACCTTAGCTTGAGAAATCCATGATGAGTCTTCTTCTAGTCTGCCTTTCCACTTCACAAGATATTCTTTGTATTATATTCCTCTAGTGTTGCATCCAACTCTACTGTCCAAAATGTCTTCAATCTGCTCTGGTGCTTTGTGTGGTAATTGCTTCTTCAAGTCTTCTTCCATGCTGTCACTGAACTCTGCTTCATGATACTAATATAAGTCTACAATGTTGAAAATAGTTGATATACCCAATGTCTCTAATAACTCCACTTCATATGCATTTTCTGAATCAAATTTCTTGAGTATCTTACAAGGTCCAAACTTCTTCATCTTCAACCTGTTATATGTCCCAACTAGAAATCTTTCTTTTCTCAAGTGCACAATCACTTCATCTCCCACTTTAAATTCCTTATGTTTTCTTTTCTCATTAGCCTTCTCTTTGTACTTACTGTTCATATTCTCCAAATGCTTCTTCACCTAATCATGCACTATCTTCATATGATCTGCAAATTCCTCTGCTTTTGCATTTCTCTTTTCCTCTGTACTGACATCTCTCAATTCTACAACTAATCTAGGATTCACTCCGGTAACAATCTCAAAAGGTATTCTTTTGGTGCTCCTACTTATTGAATTATTGTATGCAAACTCTGCTTGTGAAAGAATCAAATCCCAACTTCCTGTCTTCTCTCCAACCAAACATCTCAACAAGTTTCCTAAACTCCTATTCACTGCCTCTGTCTATCCATCTGTCTGTGGATGAAAACTTGAACTGAACTTCAAATATGTCTTCATCTTCTTCCAAAGTGTCCTCCAAAAGTATCCAACAAACTTTGTATCTCTATCTGAAACTATACTCTTAGGTAATCCATGCAATCTCAAAATCTCCTTGAAAAATAGGTTAGCTATATGTACTGCATCAGTTGTCTTCTTACAAGGTTTGAAATGAGCTATCTTTGAAATTTTGTCCACTACTACAAATATTGAATCATGTCCTCTCTGTGTCTTCAGAAATCCCATTACAAAATCCATGCTTATGTCTTCCCAAGGTCTCTCCGGTATTGTCAAAGGTTTATATAATCCAATGTTATGACTACTCCCTTTTGCAACTTGGCAAACTCTACAACTCTACACAAATCTCCAAACATCTTTATGTATCTGAGGCCAAAAGTAATTTTCACTCACCAAAGCTACTATCTTATCAATGCCAAAATGTCCTACCAATCCACCACTATGCTTCTCCTTGATCAAATTGTCTCTCATTGAACTTCTAGGTATACACAACTAACTTCCTTTGAACAACATATTTTCTTGAATGAAATAGTCCAACCACTTACTCCTATCTATCACAACATGTTCCTTACATGCTTTCCAAGGTTCTGTAAAATTAGTGTCTCCCTCATACATATTCTTCAATTCATCAAAACCCAACATTTCAACCCTCATCTCTGTCAACAAGTTTCTGATTGGGAGGCCTATGGGTTTAGTCACTCTAACTTGACACAACACTTCAAAACCTATGTCAATCCCAAGTCTCCCTACCAATTCAAGTGCTTATAGATATTTTCTACCCCAAAATGCCTAATTCAACCTAAACAGTCTATTACAGAGGTGAAAGATCTATTTGTCTGTTATTTCCAATACAGACACTGCTTTCTTGGTGTGAGGAATTCTTCTTCTCCCTCACTACTTCCAAGATTCTCAACTCTAGGGCTTATAGCCTTCTTAAGCCCTTTATTAGCCCTCCTCTCTGGGTCTAGGGTTCTAATTGCTTGGTACTCAACTTCTTCTACTATGTTTTCACCCCTGTCTCTTAAACTGTAACGTGCATACTAGCCAGACTATAGCACAGCTTGCCTAGTACAAGTTCACATGGCCTCTCTCTGATAGCCCAATCACTAACACAAATAGAAACAAAAGAAATAAGTTCTCTGCTTGATAACCCTCCATGACTGTACAAGGAAAATGCAAGGGCATCAAGACAGAGACATCTTGCACAAACAGAAAGAAAAGAATAGAAATTGAACTATCTATTCTACTGCAAACTGGATTATACAAGTATTCTACAGACAATATACAAATGGATGCAAACTATCAATGTTTCTATTATCAAAAGTTTCTCTATTACATTCAATGTATCTCAGGCTTCCAACCTCTTCACATAAATGAATCTGACCTTATATAATTTCTACCCTTGTCCGTTATCAGATAGTTAGGGTTTCCTCCATTCGTATTGCTCCTTCGCATATACTGAAATATGCATGCATTCTTTCATCGACAAGATAATCTATTGTCTTATCGACATACTCATTTGATTTACCTTCGGCAGGACATTTGCTATCGGCCACTTCATAATTTATTTCACCGATCTCACTTTTCTCACTGATCGGTCACCTTTCCCTGTCTTCACCATCACGGCTTTGCTGGCAGTCATCGGCAAGACAATGCCTATCGGCAACGTCACATTCCGTTCCCCTGATATCCAAGCTTCCTGCCAATGAGTCCAACGTTAGTGTTACTTTCTCTTATCGGTGTGACAAACACCATCGGCAAGCTCCAAACTTCTGTTGCCAATATACCATCTCTCTCCAATGGAAACTTCCTTTTGCCTTTGTCGGTGTGACCTTCGACATCAGTGAAACCTTTCACCTCTCCTCCGATGTGCCAACTCTCTCCGATGGATAGAATCATCAGCCAGACTTAACCTATCGGTGTGACTTTCTTTGTCTTTCTCTTCGGTGAGACTCTCTCCATTGCTCTGACTTTGGGCTTGCCCTCCGATCCACCATCTCACACTGAAATCCACATAACGTGAAACTTCTCCTTCAACAAGACTTACCCCAATGATCCTTCTGTCGCCATGACTCCGACCATCACTATAACATTCACGGTCTCTCCCGATGGCTCTTCTCACACCGAAATGCATAACATAAAACTTCTCCATTAGCTAGACTTTCCTCTTCTTACACCGATGGTTCCATTTTGAATATGCATAAATTACTTCCCGTGCCTTCCTAATTTAAAAACAAAAGCATTACACCAAAATGCGTTATATACACATGGGCTCACTCCAAGCCCCTTGGTGCTCCTGCACCAGTTTCATCTCCTACTCAATGCATCAACAACTTTGTTTGATTTACCACTCCTATGCTACAATACAAAAGTATAACTCTGCATGAACTCTACCCATCTCATATGTCTTTGATTCAACTTGCCTTGACTACTCAGATATTGTAAAGCTTGATGATTTGTATATAACACAAACTCCTTAGGCAACAAGTAATGTCTCCACTTCTTTAAGGCTTGAATTATGGCATAGAACTCTTTATCATAAACTGAATATCTTCTCCTTGCATCATTCAACTTCTCACTGAAATATGCTACAGGTCTACCTTCTTGACTTAACACTACTCCAATTGCATTCCCACTTGCTTCACAATCAACTTGAAATACCTTATTGAAATCCGGAAATGCCAAAATAGGTTTCTCTATCACTTTCTACTTCAACAACTCAAAACTTTTATCTACTCCAGATGTCCACTTGAAATCCTTTTTGTCACCTCTCATTACATCTGTCATAGGGTTGCAAACTGAAGTAAAATTTCTAATGAACTTCTAGTAGAAACTAACCAAGCCATGAAATGATCTAACCTCTCCAATGCTCTTTGGTGTAGGCCATTCAACAATTGCTCTCACTGTCTCAGGGTCCATCTTCAATCCTTCCACAGAAATCACAAATCCTAAATATACCAACTCTTCCTTCATGAAACTACACTTCTTGATGTTATCAGCAATTTCTCTTCTCTCAGTCTTTGCAAAACTTGTCTAATGTGCCACACATGTTCCTCTTTTGTCTTACTAAAAATTAGAATATCATCCAAGTATACAATCACAAACTTACCCAAGAATTTCTTCAGAACTTCATTCATCAATCTCATAAAAGTACTTGATGCATTTGTTAAACCAAAAGGCATCACTAACCACTCATACAATCATTCATTTATCTTAAAAGAAGTCTTCCATTCATCTCCTTCTCTGATTTTGATCTGATGGTATCCACTCTTCAAGTCTATTTTGGTAAAATATCTTGCCCCACTCAAACAATCCATAATGTCATCCATCTTAGGTAAAGGAAATCTATACTTAACTTTGATCTTATTTATTGCTCTGGAATCGGTACACATTCTCCATTCTCCATCCTTCTTAGGTACCAACACAACAGGTACTACACAAGGACTCAAACTTTCTCTAATCAAACCTTTCCTCAACAACTCTTTTATCTATCTATTCAATTCTTCATTCTCTGCCGGTGTCATCCGATGTGTTGCTTTATTAGGCAAACTTGCTCTTGGTATAAGATCCATGTGATGAATGATACTTCTTATAGGTGGCAATCCTTTAGACACATTATCTGATATGATATCTTCATACTCTGTCAACAATTCCTTTATCTCCTCTAGTTTAGATTCTTTGTTCAATACTTCAAGCTTCTTAGGAATCAAGGCATAATGCATATTCTCATGTCTCAAACCATCTAAAAAATTTCTTCCATCTACCAAACAGATTCTAACACTTCCACATACTTCACTCTTAGGATCATCCTCCAAAGGAATCAAAGTAATTCTCTTTCCATTTGTTGTTATAGTGTATGTATTCTTTCTCCCATCATGTATAGCTTTTCTATCATACTGCCAAGGTCTACCCAACAAGATATGACAAACATCCATTGGCATAATATCTCACAAGACTTCATCATGATAAGATCCAATATGAAATTTCACCAAACATTGTTCACTCATCAATACTTTATGATCATCCTGAATCCATGCTATCTGATACAGTTTAGGGTGTTTCAATATTTCCAACTTTAGCTTAGTCACCATCTCCTCTAAAACTAGATTATTAGAACTACCACTATCAATCACAACTTTACAACACTTACCTCCTGATTTGCATCTTATCCTGAACAAACTCTTCCTTTGTGGTAATTCCTCATTTATCCCTATTTGAAATAGTGCTCTCCTCATTACCAATGATTCTCCTTTCTTAGGTTTGCCAACTGAATAGGGATCACTCAGTTCAATAGGCTCTTCTTCAACATAGGCTACTCTTCCACTATTTTATGTCCTCTTACTTGTACTTCCCTAATTACATTCAAATGCTCTATGTCCTTCACCTCCACACTTGAAACAAGTACCTCTTCTCATCTGTAAAAATTCTTGTCATCTCTCCAGTAAGCATTGTTATCTCTGTCATCCTTCTTAAATGGGCTATCAAACTTGTTCTGCTCTGGATATGATCTGTCTCCTCTGAAATAAGTCCTACATCTCTAAAATTTACCTCCTCTATCTCTCTATCTCTGATCATGTCTCTTATTCATCTTCTCTTCAACCTTCAGGGAAAATTTGTATACTTCTTCCAAAGATGTCATCCTCACCAAGCTTAGTTCTTCTTGAATGTTCAATCTCAGTCCATTGATGTATCTAGCCACTTTCTCCTTGCTTGCTTCACTATGTTCTGTCGTTATGATCATTTTATGAAATTCTTCAGTGTATTCCTTCATAGATTTCTCCTTTTGTCTCAGGTTTTGCAATCTTTTCAATAGCTCCAACTCATAGTCAGTAGGTATAAACTGATTCTTCAACTTTGTCACCATTCTATCCCATTTTGTAATCTTTTCTTTTCCTCTTCTATTTCTTTCCAACTGAACTTCTTTCCACCATATAGCAACATGTCCTTCAACTTTGTCTTCGCAAATTTTACCTTCTTTGGATCTTCAATTTCCTCATATTCAAAGTATTCTTCCATATCATTTATCCAATCAATCAATTCTTCAGGGTTTAGATTACCAGTATAGTTCGACACATCAACTCTAGGTCTCTTTCCAATCTTTGAAATAGCTCACAGCATCTTTACTTGATCTGATTCTTCTTCTTCATCACCTTCTAGGGTTTCGCCAGTTTGTTCAACAGATTAAAATTCTTCTTCCTCGTCGCTTTCAACATTACGTCTCGGTGTCAATCCTCTTCGCCTATCTTCCTCAATAGTGTCCAATCAAATTCATATTATTCTCATCAATTCCATCATCTCATCCATTCTATTAGCCATTGTACTAACAGGAGGAACTCTTCACGGTGGCATCTTCCTCAGATCAAGTGCAAACTACCTCAAATTCAGTGATCAGGCTATAAGTGACAACTGCCTCTCAATCGGTGACCAGTTGTGCACAAGTAACCTGCCTCAGATCAGCGATCTGCTTACAACAAGATCTTACAGAATCCCCTTCACCAATTCACTCCAAAGAATCAAACTTTTGTTTTGATACCACTTGGTGCAGTCACCGTAGGAGGGTTCACAGAGTGAACTATCCGGACCGTGCAGCAAAAGTAAACACAATGGAAACAACACAAGAAATATAGAAAATGCAGATTCAGTCATTTAATATATCATAGAATTCAAATAGAGATCAGTCGGCAATATGCGGGCTTATAGTTAGGGCTCATAGGCCTGATTACATACATGCGCAAGTTAAATTTTTGAAGCTCGTTCGCACAAAATCTGAACTATCAATTATCACTATATGAACTGCTTCTTTCCTAAGGATCTATTACATCAATATATATTAAGTCTGGATCAATAGATTCCTCTGTGTTGGCCAAGGAAGATCACAAATTCCAAAGAAGAGATGTAATGTGTACACACAGATAGGTTGGACTGAAATGCATAGAACACTTCTGGTAAATGAAAGGAATGAAGTACGGATCTCTGAGGAAGGTCGGCCACAAATCAAAGATCATTGGATGATGTGTCATTAGGCTCCAAAGATCAGGAAAAGCTTCTGCAAGTTTCTCCTTCAACTGGTTGCCAGTGAATATCAGGATACTCTGCTCTAAGAAATGACCAACTTCTGATAGTAATATCTTTTCGGTATTGACATGTGGATCTCTAAATTTTGAATATGATGTAAATGAATGAATGTAGATGTTAAATCCAACTCCATAGGATCTGAAATGCAATTGTGGTGAAATGTCAGACCAAAAGCAGAAACTGCTTCTGACTAAACTACCTAAACTGAACTAGAAAATAAAAAGAAACAAACTAAACTACAAACAAAATGAAATACAAATGTTTTTGGTTGATGCAAGATTGCTCTTGAACCAGGGATGCTCCTGCATCAGTTTTTCACATGATTTCTCTCCCCCTTTGACATTAATGGCAAAGGGCACATACTTGCATTCTACTACTCTGATCCAATTGAACTTTTCTCTACTATCAACACTTTATTTATTAGGAACATCTAGCTACTCCGCTTGAGAGGTAGCTCTCAAAACATCAATCTAGATCAATGACTAAGACTCTAGACACCACTGGATTGATGCATTCTTATGCATCTTAGTTCATAGTAGGAGGGGTAATTACCCCTAATGTTTCTGTGAGATACTCAAAGGTATCCTTAGGCAGAGGTTGAGTGAATATGTCTGCAATCTGATCCTTTGTGGACACATATTCCATATTTACTTCATTCTCTATCACCGTTTCTCTCAAAAAGTGATATCTTATTGATATATGCTTTGTTCTTGAGTGCATCACCAGATTCTTTGAAATGTTTATAGCACTTCAGAAGATTGCAACTGGATCTTCATACACAACTCTTATGTCCTTCAAGGTCTATTTCATCCATAATACTTGAGTACAACAACATGCTACTGCAATATACTCTACTTTTGCAGTTGACAAGGAAATTGAATCTTACTTTTTGCTCAACCATGAAATCAATCTATTACCCAAGAGGAAAGCACCTCCACTTGTACTTTTCCTGTCATCAACATCTCCTACCCAATCTGCATCTATCTATGCACTAAGAGTGAAATCATTGTCTTTTGGATACCATAAGCCATGATCTAATGTGCATTTAAAATACCTCAAGATTCTCTTAACTACCATCACATGAGACTCTCTAGGATCTTCTTGAAATCTTGCTACAAGACAAATTACATGCATTATATTAGGTCTGGATTGAGTTAGATAAAGTAATCCTCCAATCATGGATCTGTACCTTCTCTGATCAGTCTTAGGTGATTCATCATTTTTACTCAACTTGCAACCAGTCACCATGGGAGTAAATACCAGCTTAGAATCCTCCATTCCAAAATTCTTCAACAACTCCTTCACATACTTAGATTGGGATATGAAGCTTCCCTTATCTGATTAAGTAATTTGTAGATCTAAAAAGAAATTCATCTCACCAAGTATAGACATCTCAAACTCTTTTTGCATTTCACCAGCAAATTTCATGCACATACCTTCATTGCCTCCAAAGTTGATATCATCAACAAAGAATTCAACAATCAAAATTTGATCACCATTAATCTTGGAATAGAGATTACTATCAGTAGTACCTTTATTGAACCCTAACTGCAATAAGTACTTATCCAACCTTGCATACCAGGCTCTAGGAGATTGCTTGAGTCCATACAATGCTTTCTTCAACCTGCATACCATATCACCTTGATCTAATAGTTGGAATCCTTGGGTAGGTGCAAAACGTTGGGGGACCAAAAAGTGGCCAACTTTTTTTAAAGAAAATTTAAGCCATAACGCGTTTGCATTATGGGTTGGTGATGTCAAACCTAAGGCTTAGCAACACCAAGCCATAACACACTCGCATTATAACGCGAGCACGTTATGCTCTACTATATTAAAAAACCTACATTTTATTTCATTTTTTCACAATATTTCATAGCAAACCCGTAGCTTGCAGACAAAGGAGAGGGCGCGTGCATTATCGAAGGGCATATCATCAACAATTTATCTCTGATTTGTCATCAAAATGCTGCCACGATGTCAGGGAGGCTGAATGAGTAAGTTCTATTTGCTTTCTTGTGTGAATTTGTTGCTAAATAGGTAGGTTCAAATAGCTTTTTGATGTAAATTTCATTAATTTACAGGAATTGATAATGCACCTCCTCCTCCTAAAAATCCAAAAAATCCTCCATCACCTAAACAACAAATACCTGCTGAAGAATAACCCCAACAACAAACACCTCCAGTCATTCCTCGATATGCCCCTGGAACACAAGAAAATATAATGTGGCAAATTGAAAACAATAAAAAACAAATTGAGGACATAATTGAAAGGTTGAAAGAACCTGCAACTTCAACCTTACATAGATCCGTGCTTGCTCAATCTCTTGAATCTATGTTATCAAATGTAGATTCAATTAGCAAGCAAATCTCTAGTTGGTCAGAAAAGAGGAGAGAATTTGGAGAGTTCTATGCAGATAAGTTGTCCTATGAACAAGTTAAAAATGAACAAATTACAAAATTGGACTTGTGTTCTATTTTCATAGACCCACGAACAAATCAACCTCTACCCCTTACATGTAAGAGGTTCCCTATCCATTGGTACAACAACCAAGCGATAAGGGACAATTTTGGGTAGAGGTGGTGGATGGTTTTTGACCATCCTCCATGCAACAATAATGAGGTCCTACAATATTTTTTGAGGAAACTCTACTGTGAGTTTGTCAAAAATAAAGTGCCAAATTATTTTGATATGAAGGAGTTCTAGGGTAGAGGTGGGGGGTCAGCACATGATAGACTAGGGGCATGTGTTGACCCACAGCGGCCAGCGAGATGAGCACTCACCAGACCAGCCCATGAGCATGTGTCTATCCCTTCTATTGTGAAGAAGAGTGTTGAGGTCAAGACACTTCAATCCATTAGTGCCTTGACCCAGAGCATCATAGAGCATGTCAGTCTTGCAACATAGTGTGGACCGGGGGAGATTTCAAGTAGGGTCCCACCTATACTTGTCAGGCTTGTGGGTCAGCTTGTGGTTATGACCCCACAGATAGTCAGGACACAAGTGTGTAAGCTACATCTGCAGCTGAGCAGATGGTGATGATAGATGCCCTCCTGAGTGAGACTTTCATCCTTGATACTTAGGTAAATCTTAGCAAGTTCATTGAATTTTATTTATTAAATTTCATTTTTGAAATGCAAGATTAACTAATTTAGTTTGATGATTTTAATAAAATTTTAGGGTCATAGCATTGATGTAGTTTTCAGCGGTTCTCCACCTACATATTACACTACAACATCTACTGTCAGGGTATGTAACTAGTAAACAATTATAAATATTACATGTGAATAGCATCGTTATATGAATGATATTCTAATATCTAATTTTAGATGTTGAATAAGTTAATATTGGAGATTTCATGGAAACACCTGCCAGTGGTGGTGGACTTCAAAGCTTCATGGAGGTAATAAAATAAATAGTTTAATTAATGAATTGTACTTACTAGATTTTTGTATTTTATATTCATATCATTGATTACATTTCATTGCACATCTTTCAAACTCAAAGCATTACTAGAAATTGCATAACTAATAACTAGATGTTGATAGATGACAAAATTTCAATTACAATATAGTTATTTGACAAAATGCCTCAAAGAAATGTGGTCTCATGGAATGCCATGACAAGTAGATGCATAGACAAGGACAACACCATGAGACCACATTTCTTTGAGGCATCTTTTCAAATAGCTCACTGCCTTGTCTATGCTACCACATTTTCCATACATGTCTACCAAAGCTTGTTGATCCCCTCCACACTATTCTTCGACAAATTCTCTCTAATAAACTCATCTAATTACCACCAATTAGACCCCAAGACATGATACTAGAGAGGAGTATGAGCCTATGACATCTTATATAGCATATGATTGACTCCAACATCATCTAGGTCCCTCCTTTGTTGACTTTAAAATTCCCCATGACGGTAATGTCTTCACCATTTCTCATAGCCCATACCAACTAGTTGTTACCTTAAGACACTTCTCCTTAGATTATTTTTTGTCAAGCCCTTCTAGTCCACCTCAACCTCATACCAATTCCCTCTTTCACCTTTACCTATCTTATGCCTCTAAACGCATTGCTACCCCAACCCCACAACCTCTTTCTATTACTTCACCTACTCCACTAGCTATGCCCCTATCTTCCCCACCATATATCCACCTATTACTACTTCATCTTCCTCATTGACTTCTATCTCCCCTCTAACACCCCTCCAAGATAAAGTAAAAGAAAAAGTGTAGGACCTTTCCCCATCCACTTCTAAAAGTAGGCCTAAGAAACTTCCCCAATGCTACACCCAACCTACTAACTGTTGATGGGTGTTTTAGCACACAACAACGTAGGTGTGATTGCTAGTTTCACACCTCTCTTGAAAAGTATCCTACCCTAGGTAAGACTACTCCAAGGTTTCTATATCTAGGTCTTAGCTTACTTGGAATAACTTCAGTGGAATGTCTAGCTGTGCCAACAAGGGGTCTTACATGAAATGCAGGGTTTATGGAAGATGGTAACAATGTATATATAGAAACCCTAGTGGTTCAGACTGTAAAGTCTAAAATTTCAGCAAATGAGCAATTAAATGCTACTTAAACCCTAAATCTACCAAACTTGATAAAAATAAAATGCAAAAGGAAAGGGAGAGAGAGAAGGGATAAGAGATCCTAAGTGATAGTCACAATGGGGTAAAATACTGCAGATAGACAAATACTTTCAAATAAACCATTCTCTATTTCACCAGGATAGGAAACCCACAATGTTGCAAGAAATGATGCAATCTTCAAAGGATCCTTATGATTTTAAAATTACATTCACTCATTAAACACCCAGACAATGGTGCAGCTTAACTAGTGGAATGTAACTAAACTATATTCAATGACAGGGCCCAAGCTAACTATACATAGCAACTTACCATCAGCAAGCACTAGTAATATGGACCAAAGCATTCATCAAATATCTTAACATTTACCCATCATTGCAAAAGTACAACTGATTAAATTCAAATTGATATGAACCATGAAAACCAAAGAGGATAACATAATAACATAGATTCCCAGTAACTTGCAAAACTTGCTTTGTATTGATCACAATTTGGCAGAATCTCAACAATTCAGTATCTAATCTTACTTACAAATGAGAGAAAAGGATGGCCCTTTTATAAGCAAGGCACCATACTGAGTTTTTTTATAGACGGTGGAGATTAACTCGACACCAACGGTCCAGATTAACTCGACACCAACGGTCCAGATTACATGGCATTTAATGAGATACAATAGTTAGTTACATTTTCGGATTTGCATTTGTCCTTTAGGAAAAAGATAAAATATAGCTTGCACATACATTGAATCTAGACAAAATAGATACCCATTTGGTTGTACATAATGAAAAGTCAATTTTCAAGGCCTAATAAAGCCAAAATAGAGTCACATGACACTTGAAAACTTGAGTTGAATTGAATTTATGGGATTCCAAGTGTTAAGTGGACCAAGGAGAGTATGTGGTACATTCTTCAATGAAGACATATCCAATTGGATGCTTGTTGGACTGATTCTTGATGACTGGACTGCTGGAACAACTATATGCATGTCTTGGACATTGGACTGGATTTGTAGGAACAACAATGAAATAGACTTGATGTATATCTTTAGCTTTTATAGCTCATCTCCATCATCTTGGACATTATACTAACTTTCTCTTGCAAGTGCGATAGTAATTTAGTTGATAAAATGAAGTTTCTGCATTTTTGGGTCAGCACCGCATATATGTGTGTACATCCTTCCAAGACAGCTCCAACAAGCTCCTGTGTTCTCCAAGACCTACAATTCACAATGCAAAGCATCAATTTCATCTTAACAAGTTATTTTTCACCAATTTGGATCAAAACATGTCCATTTGTAGTCATGGATCAGTCAAAAACAACTCATTGCTAATGTTGTCTTCTTATGAACAACCTCTTAAATCTAGTGATTTTCACATGATTTTCTGCATTTTTTACCATTTTCAAGTACCTCTTTGACCAATATGATGATTAGGGAAGTTTTTGTGGTCATTAGAATCAATTTGTAGACTTTTATTTCATGTTTTTCTATCCTTTTCTGTAAAAAGCAGGATTTTTGGAGGTCACAGACTTTTCATGTGTAGTGGCATTAATTGTCATAAAACATGCCAAAAATCCACATAACTTGGTAAATTGTTTATCATGATATGACAAATAGATATGCAATTCAGATCCATCAAGAAAATCCAATTTGCTCCTTGAAAAACTCAATTTTTGGCCTAAAATACCAAAAAGTGTGGGTTTTGGGGTCTACCGACTAAAAGTCAGTGCAATGCAATTCTAGCGTAGGTCAGAGAGGTTCATTTTTAGTGCAAAATGCTTTTGCGCTACTTTTGGGTGTCATCGACTTGCGTGAGTTTGGGCTCAAACTGACTAATAGCATCTCATAAAGTTGGTTGGGGTGGATTGTAGCGCAAGTCGGTAAGGTCAATTTTTAGCACAAAACATAAAAGGCTCAATTAGCGAGGATTTTCAATGCAACCGACTAGCATTGGTTTCTCTATCTACTGACCAAGTGCAGTGAAGGAAAATATTAGTGCAAGTCGGTTGAAGCCCATTTTAGTGCTTTTCTCTGAAATTGTCTCAGCGGGAATTTTTGGTCCAACTGACTTAGCGGCAACTTGGAGGGAGGTCGGTCGGAGGCATATTTAGCGCTAAGGTCGGTAGAAGGCATTTTTAGCACTTTTTGCAGTTGGGTTCATTTTTAGCACTAGATTTGGAAAGGTCTAGGATGAAAGTATATTTTTGGTCTAATTGACTTAGTGGTAGCTTGGAGGGAGGTCAGTCGGAGGTGAATTTAGCGCAAAAGTCGGTAGGAGGCAGTTTTAGCACTTTTTGCAGTAGGAGGTGTTTTTAGCACCAAATTGTGAATTAGCCAAGGTGAAAGTATATTTAAAAGTATATTTAAGTATAAGTTTATACTTTAAATATTAATAAATATACTTTTAGGATGTTTGAGATGGGTTCCAGATCCATAGGATTTCATATGCAGATTCTAGAATTTTGTTGTTCCACCAGATTTTAGACTTAGCCATTTTTCAAGATTTTTAAGATTTTAGACTTAGCCAAATCAGGGCTTCAGGAACATGTATCAGGGTGAAAGCATATGGACCCCTTAGTGAAATCTAATGGATTTTGACATGATTTTGCAACTGTAAGATCTGGAAACTAAGAATTTTAACATGACACATCCTGCAAAAGCAATCTCAAGGGCAAAATCCAGTGACATGGGATTTTGGAGCAAAATGTAGTAACACCCAATTTTAGTGCAGAAAGCAACAAATGGCAATATTTTAAGCACAAGACCACTCAAGAGACTTCCAAATCAATCATGAAAGACATCAAATGACTCCAAACACGTAAAATACTCAAATCTGTAACAAATCACACACTCTAAGCACAAATTCACCTTCTCATCATCATAAGGCAGAATGGTTGAGACTCCAAGCCAAAGAAAAAGAGGGGGTCTCCATTTGGCAAAATGGGGCATGTGTACAAGGTACAATAGTGGTGCAGGGCACCTAGGAGCACCTTGGTTCCTAAAGGCATTTTGATACATTTTGAGAAGTTATGTTTTTTTTGTTCAATGTGTTTTGTAATAAGGCTTTTAGCCATTGTTGTTTGGTCCATTTTGTATGGTCAAGAGGTTTGGGGTGACTATATAAACCTCAAATCCTTCTTAGTCCATTTGGACCCTTATTGTGCCAATTAGGCCTAGAAGGTCTAAGGATTGGTTTTTGAGTTTTTTTGGTTGTTTTAATGTTTTAGTATGTTGGAAGGAGTTTGTTGATCATTTGGACTCCATTGGACGAGCCAAACAAATCAACCTCCTTGTGTTAATGCAAAACACCATAGTTGTCAAAGGTGTTATGTGTTGGGTCGGTTCAAAAACCGCTTTGGGCAGTTAAATGCTGTTGTAGAAGTTGGAAACCAACTTGGATGGGTTAATATGGTGGATATCTGACTCCAGTATGGGGGAGGAAGTTTTTGTACGGAATTTGGGCACAAAATTCAAGAAAACTGACTATTTTTTGCTATTTTTCTTGCTGTGTACGGACTGTACAGAATTTTCACATGTGCAAATGATATTTTTCTGAAAGCTCTTGGAGTCAGGGTTCCAATGCAATTGGTTTGAGGTCCTGAAGTGGTCGGGATCAAAAGTTATAGATTTTTCTTTCAAAATAGGTCCAGAAACCCTGTTTTCTAGGGCAGCCATAGAAATCCGGCTCTAGAATGCATTTCCACCGTTGAAAATTCACAAAAAATGGTGAAATGCAGGCTAGGGGTATGTACTATAAGATTCCAAAAGATTTTTGTCGGAAAATGTAGTCTTCTATTTTTAAGGTGATGCCCTAGGTCAAGTATTTCATTGTATTTGGCCAATTTCATGCTATTTGAGGTTGTAGATGATAGAATCCTGTTAGGGTGAGAAAACAAATGATGGATTTGTGTTGTAGCAACATGGTAGAAGCATTCCAAATTCCTTCCCCTGACCTATGCACCCAATTTTGAGCACTTGCTTTGTAACCTAGCCTAAATTGATCAATTAGGCCTAGAGACCTAGTAGGCGTTCTGGATTGCTGGAGTAGAGTTGGAGTAGGAGATTTGGAGGTTTGTTAGGGTCCCCTGAAAGGTGTTCAATTCCATCATTTTTTTGCCTAGACCTTTGGGATTTTGTCAATTTTTGTTGAGAAAACCTAGTTTGGAGGGCTAGTAGCCTTACTAGTCAAGGTATAGGTTGAAGAGTTTTGGGAAGTTGGAGATCAAACCAACTGCATAGAAGGTGTTTGTTGATCTGTCTTAAGGTGTTGGAGAAGCCTTAGGGGTTGGACAATAGTCTGGACATCAAATCCTTCATATGCCTTGAATGTGCCTTTGGTTGGTTGGTTGGTTGAAGGCTAGTTGAAGTGGGTGAGTGGGCAAAGGACAATAGAGTAGACCTTTGTGTGTTGCTTCCCTTGTGCCACTCTACATCAAATAGTAACCAGCCCATATCTACCCTACCTATTTCCTAATATACCCCTACCAGATGTCCCAAACCTAGTTTGCTTCCAACCCACCCCCTGACAAACCTCAAGATAAAGAAAATGATAAGAAATTTATAAAATAAGGTTTATCTTCTCCTATCTAGTATATTTCCTCCCTTCTATTATCCCACAAACTCTTGATATTCCTCCTTCCCTTAAACCCATAAAATTACATAATGTCTATGTGATTTCTAGTTTAGGCATTGTCTCGTAAACCCACAAACTCTATCTTAGGCATTGTCTTACCTCCATGACTACCAAACAAACAAAAATTTGAGCACAACCCTACCCCACCCTACCACCAACCTAAACCTAAACTAACACCTTCACTCCCTCTCTGACTTCTTAAACCTAAAATTTGATTCTACTATGGTCCCTCCTTTGTTGACCCTTATACCACACAATAGTCATGAAGCTTTGTCTAATTTATATATATGCATTTGACTTGTGTGCTTTATTGTGTGTACTTCCATGTTTAGGTGAATGTGTGTGTATGTTAGGAGCCATGACTTGCATCACTATTGTAGTTTTCATAATTGAATAATGTTGTTTTTATTTTCAGATGATGCAGGCTGTGGAGACACCTCCTCATGTTCATAGGGCAATGGAGCATGGTGTGTCCTCTGCGATTCATAGCTCCATGCCTTTGACAGGGGTATGAGGCAGATTAGTAAATTTCAAATTACAGTCATTGTTATAGTTGTTTATTTTTGAAAAATTAAATGATTATTGATTTGAAGTTAAATTTCTATTTGGATGGTTTCTATAGGACATGACATCGTCACAACCTAATCCTGGTACTGAGGAAAATGAGGAGATAGATTTTTGGATAGCGGTAAGTGATTATTTTGTTAAATGTTTCATTTTTTATAATGTAATTTCTATATATTAATGTCTATACTTTTTATTGTAACATCTACAGATCCATGAACAACTAAATAGGAAGAGCAGCCCTCAGGTTCATAGTAGACCAGCCTCATATGCATCTCCATCCCCTCAAAGATCAAAGAATACCCGTGATCTATTCTCTTCACCGGACAAAGGGGAATGACTTTTTATTGTGTTCCTTTGATGTATGCCTATATGGCATTTGTGGACATATATTTTGTATTGCATATATAGTTGACATTGTATGCCTATATGGCATTCTTGTAAGCCTATATGGCTATTTTGTATATATGTTATACTTATATCGACAGATATTGATGTATGCCTATATGGATATTTGGTTAATACAAATCATTTTTGTTGATGTAATATATAATGGTGTAGTGTAGATCATTTTTGTATGCCTCTAGGTTTCAAAGTTTAATTGTCAAAGAATCCATCCCAATTGATGATAAGAGAATTTGACTTTTGGGTTGAAAGCTTTAGTCTCTCAAAACTATACATGCCCGAGAAAATAGAGAAAGGAAGATTGGTTAAAAGGATAAATGGAAAGCAAGTTTTTTTTGTCACATAATGATCTAAATGCTATTGCACAATCTTGCATGTTAGCCTTAATCACTCACATAGCAATGTACAACCTCGTGCATAAGTCCTTGCATCATGTGCCACCTAAACAATGCAACTTGATCCAACATAAAGTTCATGGTTCCTTACACCATGCATAATTCACATAGTGATAGGAATCATTTTGTACAAGTCCAAAGACACCCTATAATTATTACACAACCCTTTGGATCATGTGCCATTTGCACAACACTAAGGATCTTGTCTCATAGTTTCACAAACAACTCTATCTAATTTTGCAAGTGACCAAGAGGATATTGCAATTCCTTATGTTCCAAAAAGATGCTCTTATGGTTGCTCCTTGGTATATTGATCCATATTCTTTATGAGTTGCTCAATTGAAAATATTTCTTAATTCCTTGTTATTATACCATATTGGGATGCAAAGAGTATGTTTGTTGTCTTGAATAAGATAGTCAAAATCATATGCTTATGAGCACCTGATGACCATTGTGGTTATCAAATGTAATTCCTCTTGCTTATAAGGTGAGGTTATGAGAGTACATTGAGTCTTACCTAATTTGAATATGCAACATAACATTAGGGCTATAGGCTTCCATAAGTCATCAGCAATCCCTTTGAGAATGTGGTTAATATTATAAATGTATACTTTGCATCTCTCCATGTTAATATGTATCATGCCATCACATTTACCAATTTGACTCTAATTCCATAAAGAAATTCCCTACCCAAAAACTTGTTAATCTTGAAAGCCTTTTTATGACATTGTATTGATCTCATAGAAGGTTGCATACCACTACCCCAACTCTTTGCAAGATTGCTATGAAATATGATGAGCAAGATAGGTGCAGTGTAGATTATTACATAATGACAGTCTAGATCATTACATAATGATAGAGCCACGAAGTGTAGATGGTTTCAAATATCATAGAAGTCTAAGTTCAAGTCATCCTCTATACTATCATTCGCATGAATGAATGCGATGTGCACAAATGTAGAAACCTGTGTGGAGTTGTAATATTGTAATTGCACCTCACACTGTGGTTGTAGACTGTAGTTCTTTGCAAAGTCAATGACTAAAACAATGCTACCAACTGGAAATGTGTCCTTGCATGACTTGAATTGCAAGTCCAACCATTGAGCTCTATGGGCATGTCTTTCATACTCATACACTATATTGTCATGAAATATAGACATAAATTGATACACTGGAATCTTTTCAATAAATAATTCACACCTCTTTGCTTCTTTACTATCTTTTGTATTGTATGCCACTATTTTATACTTGTCGAACTCTACTAGTTCATTTCCAACCACATGTGTTATTTCCATATGGTCACATATTGGCATACCTTGCAAGCTACTGCAATGCTCATATGTGTCATCCAAGCATAATTTCCTGTAGAATATTTGACCTTCCTCTCTTTCATATAAAATTCTTGATATGAAGTCTCTTGAAGATGTTAGTGTGGCATGTATGCCACAATCCTACAAAACATTGTTAGTATGCAAATCTAAACATATAGACCAATAAACATCAAAATAGTTAGAAAATTCAATATGTAATCTACAACAACAAGTAGTGCGTGTGTGATTTATCTTGACATAGAAAAGTTTTAACATTTCAAAATATCTTTGACAAATTTTAATTTGAGGATACATCTCTAGAAATTTACCAAAAAACTGTGTTTGAGTCATATCCAAAAAATACTTTGGATGTGGCTCATAGTTTCGACTACCGAATCTCCTTCTTACCACATCCCTTTGATTTGGAGATACCCTTGTGTAATTCTTCCAAAAGTCTTCAATTAGTGATCTCAATGCTTCAACAATTGGTTTATCATTTTGTGGTAGTCTCCCTGAGAATGCCCATAATTCATTGGCATTGTTGTCCTCAATTATTTGGTGCCTTCCAATGGCTCTTGATAAAGTTGTCCTATTAATTCTCAATGCTTCACTCATCTTTCTAATGAGACAAGCTTTCCTCATTTGACTACTTGCTATAGTCGATGTAATGACACGCTGTGTTCCATTACTATCTTTTGTGCATGAGGTGTTACCCACACTCTTATATGCACTCATTAGATTCTTGAAAATAGATTTTTCACTTGAAGCCTCTGATGTTATCAACCCAAGAATCTTCATGATGGACCTATACTTTATACTTCGCATCATTTCAATGAATAGTTGACATCTTGTGGTCTCATTTAACTTTTCAAAGAACAATCTCCAAATCTTATGAGCATATCTTCTACAAGTGCATTTTGGAATCTTACCTTCCATTGGCTACAAAATATTCTCATCAATATCAATCAAATACTTTGGATTTCTATGCAAAATTCTAGGTGATGTTAAGATAGGTAAATTCATCTCAACATTAGGAATTTCATCAATATTTAAATGAGATGGGCTAGATGGCATACCTTCGATCAAAGATAGAATAGATGATATACCTTGAGGTTGAGGTGGGAACGATGGCATACACCCTTCCTCACATGTGAGTGATGATGTACTCTCAACTTGAGATGTGGTAGATGGTGTCCCTACATGTTGACTTGCAGTAGAGGACATGTCTCCAAGTATGGTATTCAAATCTCTCATAGAACTAAGTTTTTGCCTTTGTGTCACCAATACCATATCTCTTTTTTATGGTTGTGGTTCCTCTTCAATTGGCATGTCTTCATTTATCATGTCCAATTTCCTCTTCTCATGAAGTTCCCTCATAGCCGTTGCTTTCTTTGCATTCTTAGCTTCTATCTCTTCTTGTGTTGGTTTAACTCTTGATTGTTTCCTCAACATGACAGAGAATTTATCTATAGCATGATAAAGAGATAAATATTAGTTCCTAAGAAATGAATCCATACAAATAACTAAAATATTTGTCATTCAACCCTTCATACAAAATGTACATACAATCATCATGTAGAAGAGTAAATGTCACTCAACCAAAATAGGTGCAAAGCCCACAAAGCATTATTGCAGCCATACAAAGAATTATGGTACAAAGCTCACTTCAGTCCTATGAGGATAAGGACAGAGGAAATTCAACTATTGAGGCTACAAGTGAAGAGTACATGGGACTTCATGTTGACTATAAGGTTGAAGATGTGGCAGAGGCCTTGGTGCTAGTGGCATCAAACTACCTACACTTACTTGCAGATAGAGATCATCTCCTCACACATGAAGATTCGGCTTGTAGCCATGGGAAAAAATTTAGGACACATGATACACTTGATTTTCACTTGGAGACGTCTCATGGGCCAGCACTTGTTCATAACCATCTAGTCATGAAAGTAGAGATGATTGATATCATGGGAGACATCACACTAGGGCATGAGGTAAGGACTGATTTTTTGATGTGTGATAGCAGTCCCTTATCTTCGCATTATCATGTTATGACAACTAAGAGGATCAGTCTTAAGGCTTATGATTTTCATGGACACACTCATGTTGAACTTTGTACTTTGTTGTGACTAAACTATCTTGAGACCCTATATCAATTCCATGGCAATGTGACTGATTTGTAGTATTTAACTTGGTACATTGTCATAGATATGGGAATGGAAACATTTGGTATACAAGGTTTGTATGAACTATCAACATGAATAATAATGTAGCATAGCATGGATCATGATTGGATTAAGCCTATTGGGATTTACTTGTATGATCAAGTGGCACCTATTCATTTGTATTTTAACTTGTTATAACAAGATAATAGTATTTCATTATGCTTAAGGGATTGTATATTTATATGTTGTAAGGATTTATTCTTGTATAATTTGACATCACGGTATGTTAAGGACTGTTTAATCCATTATTGCACATACTTATTAAAGAGCCCAAGTGTAGAAAATATACATGGCACCATGTGAGATTGTAGGCTGACCTTATGGATTCTTGAGTAATAAAATCTAGAGATTTAACTTAAGGCTATATATGCAGGTTTAAAGGAAACACACATGATGGAATTTTGCATGAGGTCCTTTAGGTTTAATCTCATTTGATAGACATTAATGAGTTTATATTATAATGTTCATTATGCAAAGGGACTTAACAATGATATTGTGATTGTGTCTATTTTAATTAATGTTAACCTTTGAGATATCTTTTATTATGTATACCATGAAGTGATTTAAAACCTAGTCTATTATAACGACATTTGTGTGTGATGACTAAGCTCTTTGGGTAGTAAGAACTATGATGAACTATAAATGCAAAATGTAATACATGTATGCAAAATATAAGACATGTATGCAAAATGTGGAAGCATAGACAAGGCAAATGAACTATAAAATAAAAAAAGTGAGACTGATATAAACACAAAATATGTAAACCATACAAGTGATATAAACATGTATGATAAAGCATGATAAAGTTATTCAAATAGAATTAAGGAAAATGTAAAGAACATGCATGTAAAGACTTGACATACCTAAAAAATGGAGATTCAAATGGAGAGAGTACCCAATTATGTAGTGTTTTTTTCTTCTTGCATCAAACTCCTCAACAATTTGAGTATTTCACCATTTGCTTCCTTTTCAATGTTAAATTGAATAATTTACTCAAATAGAATTAGTAACATCAATACTATTAACCAATCTATAATGTTAAATTCCTACAATTCAATCACAATTAACATTGCAACACTACAAAAATTGAAACTTGAATTAATATATATCAAATTCGATGTGAAAACTATGTTATTTCCTCCTTCTTAAGTTGGAAAGTAGAAAAAGGTAGTAGAATGTGCAAAATGTGCATGCGAACTTCACAACAGCATGAAAACACTTTTTTTTGTCAGAACACACGCATAAATAGAAGAAAATAGAGTATGTGGGTCTGGATCACAAGGGTCCAAGCCTTTTTACCATTTGTATAGCAAGCCAAAATGTGAGCACATTTTTTCTTGGTATAGATTGATCCATAGAAAAATATGTGTCTAAAAAAGAAAGGAGTTCAAAGAGTTCATGTGTTACTAAGGGTTTCTTGATCCAAATACTAGTAGATTGATGCTTCATAAGTGGAGGAAGTAGTTAGAGGTGAGATATATTGCAAAATATGATAGAAAGGAGTGCCTATAAATATTTGTGCCTAACTCACCTTTGATAGCACCTTTGCAATATCTCTTACCTCTAGTTCTATTAGCTCATGTTCTATCTCTCACCTCTCTATATCTCACTTATCTCTCCCCCTCACCTCTCTTCCTCTCCCCTCTCTATGTCTCTCAATCACTCCTTTTCTACCTCTCCATCCATCCTTAGCCATCTAGGTCTCACTTAACCCTAAAGTCTCAATCCTCAACCCTTAAACCTTAAATCCTAGACCCTATCCCTAAACCCTCAACACTTTACCTTAAACTCTATTCCCTCAACCCTAAACCCTAATCCCTCAACCCTAAACCCTACACCCTATGACTAAACCCTCAACCCTAATCCCTTAGCCCTAAATGATATCCCTAAAGCCTCAACCCTAAACCCTAATCCATCAAGGTACTAAACCCTAATCCCTTATCCCTAAACTCTAAACCCTATTCCTAAACCCTCAACCCTCAACCTTAAACCTTAATCCCTCAACCCTAAACCTTATAGGTTAAACCCTAATCCCTTATCCCTAAACCCTGAATCCTATCCCTCAACCCTTAACCCTTAACCCTTAAACCCTAAAACCTATCCCTAAACCCTTGACCCTCGACACTATATCTCAAACCATAATCCCTTAACCCTCATCCCTAAAGCCTCAACCTCAACCCTTAAACCTTCAACCCTAAACCCTATCCCTAATCCCTCTACCATCGACACTCTACCTTAACCCTAATCCCTCGACCTTCAACCCTATCCCTAAACTCTCAACCCTTAACCCTCAACCCTCAAACTTAAACCCTAATCCATCAACCCTAAACCCTAATCCCTCAACCCTAAACCCTATCCCTAAACCCTCAACCCTCAACACTGTACCTTAAACCCTAATCCCTCAACCCTAAACGCTATCCCTAAACCCTCAACCCTCAACACTATACCTTAAACCTTAATCCCTCAACCCTCAACCCTCAACTAAACCCTACATGCTATGACTAAACCCTCAACCCTAATCCCTTAACCCTAAATGCTATCCCTAAAGCCTCAACCCTAAACCCTAATCCCTCAAGGTCCTAAACCCTAATCCCTTATCCCTAAACTCTAAACCCTATCCCTAAACTCTCAACCCTTAACCCTCAACCTTAAACCTTAATCCCTCAACCCTAAACCTTACAGGTTAAACCCTAATCTCCTATCCCTAAACCCTAAACCCTATCCCTCAACCCTTAACTCTTAAACCTTAAACCCTAAAACCTATCCCTAAACCCTCAACCCTTGACACTATATCTTAAACCCTAATCCCTTAACCCTCACCCTAAAGCCTCAACCCTCAATCCTTAAACCTTCAACCCTAATCCCTATCTATAATCCCTCTACCCTCAACACTCTACCTTAACCCTAATCCCTTGACCCTCAACCCTAAATTATATCCCAAAAGCCTCAACCCTAAACCTTAATCCCTTAAGGTCCTAAATGCTAATCCCTTATCCCTAAACTCTAAACCCTATCCCTAATTCCTCAACCCTCAACCTTAAACCTTAATCCCTCAACCCTAAACCTTACAGGTTAAACTGTAATCCATTATCCCTATACCCTAAATCTTATCCCTCAACCCTTAACCCTTAAACCTTAAACCTTAAACCCTATTCCCTCTACCCTTGACACTCTACCTTAACCCTAATCCTTCCACCCTTAACCCTATCCATAAACCCTAAACCCTCAACCTTAAACCCTAATTCGTCAACCCTAAACCCTAATTTGTCAACCCTAAACCCTAGCCCTAAACCCTCAACCTTGAACACTATACCTTAAACCCTAATCCATCAACCCTAAACCCTAATTCCTCAACCCTAAACCCTAAACCCTATCCCTAAACCTTCAAGCCTCAACACTATACCTTAAACCCTAATCGCTCAACCCTCAACCCTAATCCCTCATCCCTAAACCCTAAACACTATCCCTATTCCTAAACCCTCAACCCTTGACACTATACTTTAAACCCTAATCCCTTATCCCTAAACCCTAAAGCCTATCCCTCAACCCTTAACCCTTGAACCTTAAACCATGAAACCTATCCCTAAACCCTCGAACCTCGACACTATATCTCAAACCCTAATCCCTTAACCCTTATCCCTAAAGCCTCAACCCTCAATCCTTAAACCTTTAACCCTAAACCCTATCCCTAATCCCTCTACCCTTGACACTATACTTTAACCCTAATCCCTTGACCCTCAACCCTATCTCTAAACTATCAACCCTCAACCTTAAACCCTAATTCATCAACCCTAAACCTTAATCCCTCAACCCTAAACCCTATCCCTAAACCCTCAACACTATACCTTAAACCCTAATCCCTCAACCCTAAACCTTAATCCCTCAACCTTAAACCTTAAACCCTATCCCCAAACCCTCAACCCTCAACATTATACCTTAAACCCTAATCCCTCAACCCTCAACCCTCAACCCTAATCCCTCAACCCTCAAGCCTAATCCCTCATCCCTAAACCCTAAATGCTATCCCTATTCCTAAACCCTCAACCCTCAACACTATACCTTAAACCCTAATCCCTTACCCCTAAACCCTAACCCCTATCCCTCAACCTTTAAACCTTAAACCCTAAAACCTATCCCTAAACCCTCAACCCTATACCCTTAACCATATACTTAAGCCCTAATCCCTCAATCCTCAACCTTATACCTTAAACCCTGAAGCCTACACCCACAATTCCTCATCCCTATACCCTATAACATCACCCTTATACCCTAAACCCTTAAAATTGTGCCTCAACCCTATACTTAAATTAAACCTAAACCATACGTGCTCTCAACCCAAGTCACCCTATGCCTTATATACCCTCAATCCATATTGTAAACCCTAATCCCCATGCCTTACACACTTAATCTTATACACTCAACAACCTGAATATTAACCCTCAACTATAACCCTCAACCCTCTAACTTATACCGTCTACACTCTACCCTCTACCTATTACTTAAGCCCTAATCCTTCAACCTTGAATCCTCAACCCTAAAAACTATACGGGCTCAGGTTCTTATATACCCTAAACCTAAAACCCTTACATACATACATACATGCATACATACATACATGTACATACATATATACATACATACAAGCATGCATACATGTACATACATACATACAACCATACATACATACCTACAAGCATACATATATACATATATACATCCATGAAACATACTTACAAAACTTGAACATAAATCATTCAAAGGGAGACATAACACGAGCATGTTATAACGTGCTCATGTTATGTCAAACTGGGGAAACACCAGCAAACATGTAAAAAAGGAAAAAAAGCACAACATAATGCGAGTGTGTTATAACGCACTGGCATTATAACGTGCTCACGTTATATTTTTCTTTGGGAATCCCAAGCCTTAGGCTTGGGATTTTCTTTAGATTTCCAACCCAAAGGCTTGGAGTGCCTTCCCAATGTCGACCACAGACGTGTTTTTGCAAATTCTACAAGATTTCACATAATTTTGTTCGTACTAACCCTTAGATTTGCATGTGTTTCAAGGTCAAATAGATCAAACACCTGGGTAATGTTAGGCTTTCTCTTAGCTATTTAACGATGTAATTTTTTTCACATTTTGATAATGTTAAGCCTTTCATCTTTAATTTCTTTTGTTTGTGTGTTTGTTTTTGGGCAAAAACTAGTGTTTAGTCTTTTTTTCATTATAAATTAACCGTTCATTCAAATTTCAAATAAATTACATTTTTATAAACTAGACTCCATTCTACACATATTAAAAAAAAATTCAATTAGTTTTCAAATTTTACAGGGGTAGAATGGCCAAAATTCTATTTTTTAGGATGTGTCCACTTTGAAAATTAGTGAAAATCAAATATTCATTAAAAATTTATCATAAAAATCAGGCATAAACTACATGCTGTTAGCTAATTTCTCACTGAAGCAATTTTAAAAATACCCAAAAAAAGAACTTAACCTTTTGAGGGAGCCACAAAACATGCTATGTTATGTTTTTGACAAAAACAACACCAATTTCTATGGCTCCCTGTTTTGAACACCTTAATCTATACCATTTTTAAAAAAAATAGTAGTTTAAAAAGTAGACTCAGAGCACTACGAACATTGTTTTGGTTGCATCTTCAAATTTTGAGTGTAACTATGCTCAATTTCTCATCCAAGGTCATTATTTCCTAATTTAAAAAAAAAGTGGCCACTTAAGATGCCTTTTTGGCCCCCCATCTTCTTGCACTTACCCCCTTCTGGTTGCTCAATGTAGGCTTCCTCTTCTAACTCACCATTCATAAATGTAGACTTCACATCCATCTGATACACTTTGAAATCTTTGTGAGCTGCAAATGCTAGAAATATCTTGATTGCTTCAATCTGAGCTATTGGAGAAAAAGTCTCTTCAAAATCTATCCCTTCAATTTGAGAATATCCTTTGCACACAAGCCTTTCTTTATTCCTTACAACTTCTCCATTTTCATTTAGCTTATTCTTGAAAACCCATTTGGTTCCAATAAGATTTTTGTCAACAGGTGTAGGAACTAATTGCCAAATTTCATTCTTCTCTATCTGCATTAGTTCTTCCTTCATTGCCTTGACCCAATTTTCATCATTACAGGCTTCATTCAAAATTTTTGGTTCAACTATAGAAAGCAAATAGTAATTCACTTGTTCTTCTACAGCTCTTTTCCTTATCAGTACTCCTTTATTTTTGTCTCCAATAATTTGATCTTTAGAGTGATCGATTCTTACATACCTGGGGGTCTTAACAGTACTTTCCAGAGCCTTTTCTTTTTCATCTTGACTATCTTCTTGTTCAACTTTTTCTTCATATGTTATAGCAACAGGTTCATTTGATTCATAGCCTCTCTAATCTGATGTTCTTCCTTTGTCTTCATCCACCTTCACATTTGCACTCTCAACAATATTTTTCAGCCTTTTGTTGTAGCACCGGTAGGCCTTACTCTTGGTAGAGTATCCAAGGAAGATTCCTTCATCACATCTTGCATCAAACTTCCCTAGATCTTCATCTCTTTTGATATAGCATTTGCTTCCAAAGACTTTGAAATATTTTACTATAGGAATTCTTCAATACCACAATTCATAGGGAGTTTTAGTACCATTACCTTTCACTTGAACTCTGTTTTGAATGTAGACAACAATATGTATAGTTTCTTTCCAAAAAACTTTTGTCAAACCTCCTTCCTTCATCATTGTCCTAGCAGCCTCTTGAACTGTCTTGTTCTTTCATTCCATAGCTCCATTCTGCTGAGGAGTCCTAGGTGCAGACAACTATCTCTTAATTCCTTGTTCTTCATAGAAAATGTTGAATTCATTTGGTGTGAACTCACCTCCTCTATCAAACCTCAAGCATTTGATTTTCAGCTCTATTTCATTCTCAACCATTGCCTTGAAGGATTTAAACTTCTCTAGGGCTTCAAATTTGTCTCTTAGAAAAGTAACCCAAGTCATTCTAGAATAATCATCAATAAGAAACTTGAAGTACCTATCACCTTGTAGACTTCTTACCCTTGTAGGACCACATAGATTTGTATGTACTAGATCTAGCAAACTGGTAGAAAATTGCTCTTTGCTCTTGAAACTTGTTCTTGTCTGCTTCCCCAACGAACTTCCTTACAAATGGTATTGGTGGGTTTCACAAGCTTTGGTAAATCTCTCACATTCTGACCTGTACTTATCTTTACCAGATTATCAAATTTTATATGACACATCCTTCTATGCCACAACCAACTCTCATCTAATTGGGCTAATAAACAATAATCATTTGTTCTTTTTAACTGGTAAATGTTACCTCTAGTCTTCTTACCAGTAGCAATCACTGTTCTAGAGCTTTCCATGATCTTGCACCCATTGTCTTTGAATCTCATATCATAACCTTTGTCACACATCTGACCCACACTCAAAAGATTATGTTTTAAACCCTTCACATATAGGACATTATCAGTGTTGTGCTGACCATCAAAAGAAATAGATCCTTTTCCACAAATCTTACCAACTACATTATCTCCAAACCTAACGAGTCCTCCATCATACTTTTCCAAACTTACAAACTTACTTTTGTCAATAGTCATGTGATGTGAGCATCCACTTTCAATGATCCATTCATCCTTATCTTTCTCAACCTAAACAACTAGAGCACTTTCTTCCACTAGTTTTTCTTCCTTCATACAACTAGCAGGATTAGTAAACATAGACTCTTTTTAATTGCAATAAACAAACACTCATTTGCATTAGTACTAGCATCATCAGATTCATCATTTGTCACACTATCATCATCAAGATCTCTAACATAATAGCATTTCTTTGGAACTCTAGGTCTACATTCAAATTTCTTTCTATTCATTTCAATTCTCTCTAGACACTTAGAGGCAAAGTGACCTACTTTACCACATGAAAAACATTTGAAAGGTAATTTTCCTTTGAATTCATCGGTGCTTCTTTGCAGTCTATCAACAAAATTTGCTACAATTTCATCAATTTCATCAAGGTCATCATCAGGTTCCACCTTATACTTCTCAACTCTAGAGATCTTTTCTGAAGTACTAGCTTTGAAGGTAGTCTTAATCTTTGGTAGAGCATCACCAAGTTCTCTCATCTCAAATGATGTTATCTTTCCTAGCAACTGATCCTTGATGTCTTCTTTCACAGTCATTACTTCTTCAATTGTCGTAACCTTGTGACTATAGGATTTAGGTAATGACCTGAAAATTTTCATCACAACTTCTTTCTCCTCAATAGTTCCTCCCATAGCTTTGATTCCAGTGACAAGTTCATTAACCTTTTGCATGTAGGATGCTATGTTTTCATCTTCGCCCATCTTTAAGCCTTCATATTTAGCCTTCAGTCCCTGCAATTTGGCACTTTTTATTGAATCATCTTCATACAGATTTTCCATATTTTCCTAGACTTCTTGAGTAGTTTCGAGGTTCATGACCTTTATTAGGTCAATGTTGGTTAATGCACTCAATAGAGCATCTCTAGCTATTATATTTAACTCATATTCCTTGATTTCATCTTCAGTTGTCAGACCATTCAGAGGCATGGTATATTTACTCTCTATTGTTTTCCATACTTTGTACCCAATACAATGTAGATGGCTTTTCATGCGTATCTTCTAGGTTGCATAATTTGTTCCATCAAACTATGGAGATTTCTTCTTGTAAGACATTTTGGATCGACATCAAGCTATTAGGCTTATCTCTGAGGAACCTTGCTCTGATACCAATTGTTGAAATGCATCAGACAACTGAGAGGGGGTGAATCAGTTGTCCCTAAACTTTGAATAATTATGAACATCAACTCTTCAAACAATTATCTACTATTGTTTAGATTTAACAATGAAAGCATGAAACAAGAAGCTCAACACAATAACACAATCAACACATGAGACACCAGATTTTTACGTGGAAAACCCTATAAGGGAAAAACCATGATGGGTGTTAGCCCACAAGATATATAAGTTATAGCAATACCAAAAAATAGAGGCTCACTGCCTAAATTGCTCTCTTCAAATGTTGAGGATTACTGCCAAGGATGACTCACTGCCAAGAGGTGGCTCACTGCCAAAAGATGGTGAGCTAATTTGGTAGCATCTACTTCATGTCTGGGTTCAATTCCATTGAAGCATGATATAACTCCTTTGCTCTGCTCTTTTACATCTTCACACTTATCTCCTCATTTTCTGCTCTTAGACAACTTTTTAACAACTACATTATATGATTTTATACAATTCATCAACCTTGGAATGTACATCAAGGTCAGAATTACATTCATCAACCATTGGAATATTCTCCAAGGTCAACATTACAATAATACAAAGAAATAGGTTTGGATCTGAACAAGATTTTCTAAGGTAAAGATCTATGCAAATCACATTATACCTTAGCTAGGACTCAAATGCAATCTTTCATGCTATGACACGCTTCCACAATCTTCAATGCATCTCCGCAAGAAGTGAAAACAACCAAGTTGGCCAAGACTGGCGTTAACACTGGGTCTTCAAAGAATAGACTTCATCCACTATCTAAATTCCTCTTTGTGAACCAATCCAAAGGTAAGAATATGATCAAGAGACATCCACAAGTACATTGTAATCACTAGGAACAACTGCATGATCTCTAACCACTCTGTCAAGAAGATTCTTCAAATCAGAGCACAAGAACAGCAATGTCAGCCACTATCATAAGGTAAGGATAGCTTGCAGACCACCAAATCATGAACTATTATAGTAGAAGGCACTTATCATCATTCCAAACTTAACTATAGAACTGCAAATCATAATACTTCAATGCAAAGGAATGCGGAGCAAAATACCTTCTCCCTGTCACCAGTGAATACTCAGAAAAAGTAGCATTTATTCTAGTGAACATAACTCACTTAGATCTTCATACCGAAGGGTCAAACTTGAGATATAGTGTCTTTAGACATGCCTCTAAATAAATTCCAATCTGCAGACAAAGATATTTATTCTACTGGAGATGCGGAGCAATCTACCAAACTGTTCTTCAGTAAATAAAGATACTCTTCCACACACTGTTTCCTCTAGAGGAGCAAATTTTCTCAAAAGCATTTGGAAACTCAATATCTGGATCATTTACTTATTTTCTCTAACACTTCCATGAGCCAATACAAAGCATCTAACTTATCAAATTAGGAGCATGGTTGACATCAATGACAACACTGGTTAGGCACATACTTGCAACACCCTAACCCTAGGGTTGAGGAGAGATGAAGATAAAGAAGTGAATTCTATTGGAAATGAAAGAAAAGAAGAATACAAGGAAGAAAGGATGTTGAGAGTCATATCAGGTATTGGTAAGAGGACTAGATGTCAGGCCCACCCTTTTATGGCAAGATTATTTGCATTAATAGACTTATTATTCTTTTGACACTGTTTGATATTGTACATTTTGATTGTGGACTTATGTTTTGCAAGTATGAGGATAAACAGTGTTGTCATTTATGTCAACATACTCATATTGCATTAATGAGAAGGATTGGATGAGCAGTGTGCTGAGGATATTGAGAGAATAAGTCTCAATCAAGAACAATGAAGAACAATGATGACAAGAAGGCAAAAGTCCTCAATAGGTTGAGGATCAGAGGATGTGGTTTAAAGGGTTTGTAGATATGAGTCTTGAAATGTTCCAGTCAAGATTTTAGAGGTCCACATGAAGATCCGAAGAAGTTATGGTCACTCAAGTAGAACCGGTTCTGGCAAGTGTTTAGAGGTGACAGAGGGTTACAGAAAGGTCCGGTGAGCTCCGGAATTGCATTATCTCACTCTACAGATTAGAGGGAGTGTTGAAGAAGTCTATGTTAAGTGACAACTAGATTTTTTCATAGTTTGGAGGTCTGGAAGCACCTTTTTCATTATGACAGTGATGATAGACTGTGTTCTTGAAGTTCTAGATGAAGAAGAGAAGAATTCTAGTAAGCTGATAAAGTGCGGATGTTCTTGATGACTCAGGAAAGGTTTTGGTGATCCTTGGATCATGTACAATTCTTATTGGTTGTTCGCATTAAATTTTGAGTTTGCATTTGAAGAATAACCACGCATATTGATGTTCTTCCTAAGACAGGCCGACTGGATGTATTACATGTCTTGCGAATGATCTTATAGGTGTTTGCCGACTTAGATGATTGTTCCTAAGTCGATGCCTTGTATAAATAAGGGATTGTGAATTCATTTTGAAGTGTGTCTTGGTGTGGATGAGTGTGGCATAGCAAAGAGGAAGAGCGAAAGGTAGAGCAGGAGTTTTCGGGCTTAAATGGAACTGATCCAGACATGGTAAAGATGTCAATCTCCAGTTCAAGTTTTGTAATACTTGTTACTTTGTAGACAGTGTGTCTCTTGTAGGCAGTGTGTCTCTTGTGAGCAGTGTGCTTGGGTAGTGAGCCCTAATTGGCATGTGCCATCTATTTTTCTTATTCTTCTAATAGAGAATAATCCTTGGGTTAATCACCCCGTGATTTTTCCCTTGACCAGGTTTTCCACGTCAAAGTCTTGGTGTCTCATGTGTTGATGTGTATCTGCTCTGGTGTTTATGCTTTATGCTTTCATGAGTGATTAACTGATATGCTATTAAATAACAAAGAGGATTTAAGTGTTTGAATTGGAAGCAAGTTTTTGTACAACTGATTCACCCCCCCTCTTAGTTGTGTGTCCTAGATCTAACAATTGGTATCAGAGCTAAGTTCCTCTAAAAGGAGCTTAACCACTTAAGGAGATCCAAGATGTCGTCATACAAGAAGGACAGTTTGAAGTTTGATGGAACCAACTTCTCTCTTTGGAAAGGTCACATGAAATGTCACTTGGAGTGTATGAGAAAGGCGTACTGCATTAACTGACTCAGAGCTCTCAAATATTATTGACCTACCAACAACCTATGAGATTTGGATTAAGCTGGAACTTTTGCATGAAGGAGATGAGTATGTTAAGAGTGCAAGGTTGCAGAGTCTCAAAGGGAAATTTGAAAGACTGAAAATGAGAGATGATGAAAGTATCACTACCTTTATGTCAAGAGTAAATGAGCTGGTGTGTGGAATTAGGAATGCTGGTGGAGTTTTCGATGAAAATGAGATTGTTGGCAAAATTCTCAGATCCCTTCTTGTTACCTACAAAATCAAGGTTGCTGCCATTGATGAATTCAGAGCCCATACAAGTATCACAAGAGACCAATTAGCTGGCAAACTAGCTGCATTTGAAATGACCGAGTTTGGAGATGATCCGCCCAAGACTGAATCTACATTCAAAGCCAGTGCCTATGTGAAAGGTAAACAAAGCTTTGATCTGGGAGAAAACTCTTCAAGGAAGCTGTCATGGTATGATCAAACAAGAAGAGACATGGAAGTGGAAGAAGCAGAAACAACTCAACTTGAAGCCCTCATTGCAAAGAGACTACCAAGAGGATCCAGTAAGTATGAAGGAAAATTACCCTTCAAGTGCTTCAACTGCAATAAGATTGGTCATTTTGCATTAAGATGTCCGGAAAGATCTACAAGGTCAAATTCTAATAGACAAAGGTTCCAAAATAATTGTTATTATGTTCATGAAGAAGATGATAATGAAGGAGTAACAGATGATGAATCAGAGATGGGAAACAAATCTAGAAATGAATGGGTGTTTATTGCCATCAAGGAAGAAGATCCAATATCCTCTGAATCTATCAATCATAAGGTTGTAGAAAGAGCTTTGTCTGCGCAAGTTGAAGAGAAGGATGATTGGGTTATTGATAGTGGATGCTCTCACCATATGACAGGTGACAAGAACAAGTTCTTAGATTTTGAAAGGTATGAAGGAGGAATGGTAAAGTTTGGTGATAATTCTGCTGGTAGAATTAGAGGAAGAGGAACTATTTTTTTTAATGGAAGAAACAAAACTGGTAATGCGATGCATGTTAAAGGTTTAAAGCACAATCTTCTTAGTGGTGGACAGTTGGTGGACAAAGGCTATGATCTCCGATTCAAGGATGGAAAATGCAAAATCTTTGAAAGATCCGAAACAGAGATTGCATCCGGTACTCAAACAAAAGGTAATATCTTCCACTTGGTTGGTGTTGGTAAAAGTTGTCTGTTTGTTCACATAGATCAGAGTTGGTTATGGCATAGAAGGATGTGTCATGTAAATTTTGATAATATCATCAAGATAAGTAATACTCAGGTTGTAAGAGATCTTCCAAAATTGGTAAAACCTGCAAACAATTTGTGCAAAGAATGTCAGATGGGTAAACAGAGCAGAGTCTCATTCAAAAGCAAGGATCAGTCTTCTACCAAATTATTGGACTTAGTTCATACTGATCTATGTGGTCCAACAAGAATCAAGAGTATGCAAGGTGATAGATATTTCATGTTACTGATTGATGACCATTCCCGGATGATGTGGGTTACCTTTCTGAAAGAGAAATCAGAAGCTTTTGAGAAGTTCAAAATCTTCAAGGCTATGGTAGAGAATCAAACCGAATTAAAACTGAAATGTCTAAGGTTTGATAGAGGTGGTGAATTCACATCTAGTGAATTCATAGACTTTTGTGAGAAGCATGGTGTAAAAAGACAGTTATCTGCTCCTAGGACTCCATAGCAGAATGGAGTAGTAGAGAGAAAGAACCGAACCATCCAGGACAATGATGATGGAAGCAAATGTTCCCCAGATGTTTTGGAAAGAAGCTGTCAGCACTGCAGTCTATACTCTCAATCGAGTTCAAATCAGAAGCAATACCGGTAAGACTCCTTATGAACTTTGGTTTGGTATCTCTCCTACTGTGAGATATTTTAGAGTATTTGGTAGTAAATGTTATATTAAAAGAGATGAAGATCTAGGAAAGTTTGATGCTAGAAGTGATGAAGGAATTTTCTTGGGTTACTCCACTCAAAGTAAAGCATACCGGTGTTACAATAAGAAACTGAGAAAGATGATAGAAAGTACAAATGTGAAGGTTGATGAAGGTATTGAGAAGCCCTCAATATTTTATGAGTATGATGAAGATGATCAGAATGGTGTTCTAATTCAAGGAACTCAATCCTCTCCTGAAAGATAGATTCAGACTCATCCGGTAAATCAGGAAGAAGAGATAGGTCTGAATGAGCCTGATCAAGAAGCAGAAGTGCAAGAAACTCCCAAAGTTCCAAGGTATGTAAGACTGAACCACTCTGAAGATCAGATCATAGGTGACAAAAGAAAAGGTGTGCAAACTAGAAGGAATGTTGCTCAGAATTCAGATGAATGTTGTCTGATTTCAAAGATTGAACTGAAGACAATAAATGAAGCCTGCAATGATAAAAATTGGACCAAAGCAATGGAGGAAGAGTTGATGCAAATTGAGAAAAATCACACTTGGGATCTTGTTTCTAGACCTAGAAACAAGAATGTGATTGGAACCAAATGGGTCTTCTGGAACAAACTAAATGAAGTTGGTGAAGTAATCAGAAATAATTTCAGATTAGTCTGCAAAGGCTACTCTCAAATAGAAGGGATTGATTTTGAGGAAACCTTTGCTCCGGTGGCAAGAATTGAAGCAGTCAGACTATTTCTTGCATTTGCTGCCTTCAAGGATTTTAAAGTGTATCATATGGATGTCAAATCTACTTTCCTGAATGGCGACTTAGAGGAGGAAGTGTACATTGAACAACCGGATGGATTTTAGTTATCTGAGCATGGTGATATGGTCTGCAAATTAAAAAAGGCACTATATGGTCTAAAGCAAGCTCCAAGAGCATGGTATGAAAGGCTGGACAAACATCTTTTGAAGATTGGTTTCAACAAAGGTATTGCTGATAGTAACCTATATTTTAAAATTGATCATGAAAACATCTTGATTGTTGAAGTATTTGTTGATGATATCATCTTTGGAGGAAGAGACAGTATGTGTAAAACCTTTGCAAATCAAATGAAAAGTGAGTTTGAAATGTCAATGCTCGGTGAAATGAATTTCTTCTTAGGTCTGCAAATTACTCAGACAAAGAAAGTAATCTTTATCTCTCAGACCAAATATGTGAAAGAATTATTGAGGAAATTTGGAATGGAAGATTCAAATCCAATGAACACTGCCATGGCTACCAGATGTAAGTTGAGCAAAGATGATGAATCTCCTAAGATAGATCAGACCAAGTATAGATCAATGATTGGAGGATTATTGTATCTTACTTAGACTAGACCAGATATAATGCAGGTTGTTGGTCTTGTGGTGAGATTCCAGGCTGATCCCAGAGAATCTCATGTCATGGCAATCAAAAGAATTTTTAGGTACTTAAAAGGAATAGTTGAGTATGGTCTATGGTATCCTAGAGATCATAATTTTTCTCTTCATACATATACAGATGTAGATTGGCCAGGAGATATGGATGATAGGAAGAGTACAAGTGGAGGAGCATTCTTTTTGGGAAAAAGGTTGGTTTCTTGGTTAAGCAAGAAACAAGAAGCAATATCCCTGTCTACAACTGAAGTAGAATACATTGCAGTAGCAGGAAGTTGCACTCAACTTATGTGGATGAAGCAAATGCTAAGAGATATTCAAGTAGAATATGAGGAGCCTATCACAATTTTCTATGATAATTCAAGTGCAATAAATGTTTCTAAGAATCTGGTGTTGCATTCTAAGACTAAGCATATATCTATCAAGTTTCACTTTCTAAGAGAGCAAGTGAACAAGGGTGAAGTCAGATTGGAGTATGTGCCCTCCAAGGATCAGCTTGCAGATATTTTTACTAAACCTCTTCCCAAGGACTCTTTTGAGTATCTCAGGGAGAAGTTAAGGGTTATTACCCCTCCGGTGATGAACTAGGATGCACTGATGTGCATCAGTTCAGTGGATATCACAGTCATATCTTGTGATTCGGATTGATGATGGGGAGCTGCTACTCAGGGGGAGCAGTTGGTATGATTCTGATGTGTTCAAGTTGCAAGTACAAGTCCTTTGCCATTGATGTCAAAGGGGGAGAGAAGACATGTGAAAAACAAGTTGTTGATGATCAAAGGGGGAGCAGTAAAGGAAGAGAAGACATGTGAAGGGTTATTGCTGATAGGGGGAGCTATGACAGAAAGGAAAAGTTCTTGTCTTGATGGTTTTTCACATCATATGTTGCCATCAATGACAAAGGGGGAGATTGTTGCAAGTATGAGGATAACCGGTGTTGTCATTGATGTCAACATACTCATATTGAATTAATGAGAAGGATTGGATGAGTTGTGTGCTGAGGATATTGAGAGAATAAGTCTCAATTAGGAACAATGAAGAACAGTGATGACAAGAAGGCAAAAGTCCTCAATAGGCTGAGGATCAGAGGATACAGTTTAAAGGGTTTGTAGATATGAGTCTTAAGATGTCTAGTGAAGATTTCAGAGGTCCACATGAAGATTTGAAGAAGTTATGGTCACTCAAGTAGAACCAGTTTCGGCAGGTGTTCAGAGGTGACAGAGGGTCACAGAAAGGTCCGGTGAGCTCCAGAATTGCATTATCTCACTCTGCAGATTGGAGGGAGTGTTGAAGAAGTCTGTGTTAAGTGACAACTAGATTTGGTCATAGTTTGGAGGTCTAGAAGCACCTTTTTCATTATGACAGTGATGACAGACTATGTTCTTGAAGTTCCAGATGAAGAAGAGAAGAATTCCAGTAAGCTGATAAAGTGCGGATGTTCTTGATGACTCAGGAAAGGTTTTGGTGATCCTTGGATCATGTACAATTCTTATTGGTGGTCCGCATTAAATTTTGAGTTTGCATTTGAAGAATAACCGTGCATATTGATGTTCTTCCTAAGACAGGCCGATCGGATGTATTACACATCTTGCGAAAGATCTTATAGGTGTTTGCCGACTTAGATGATTGTTCTTAAGTTGATGCCTTGTATAAATAAGGGATTGTGAATTCATTTTGAAGTGTTTCTTGGTGTGGATGAGTGTGGCATAGCGAAGAAGAAGAGTGAAAGGCAGAGTAGAAGTTTTTAGGCTTAAATGGAACTGATCCAGACATGGTAAAGATGTCAATCTCCAGTTCAAGTTTTGTAATACTTGTTACTTTGTAGACAGTGTGTCTCTTGTAGGCAGTGTGCCTCTTGTGAGTAGTGTGCTCAGACAGTGAGCCCTAATTGGCATGTGCCATCTATTTTTCTTATTCTTCTAATAGAGAATAATCCTTGGGTTAATCACCCCATGGTTTTTCTCTTGATCGGGTTTTCCACGTCAAAATCTTGGTGTCTCATGTGTTGATGTGTATCTACTCTGGTGTTTATACTTTATGCTTTCATGAGTGATTAACTGATATGCTATTAAATAACAAAGAGGATTTAAGTGTTTGAATTGGAAGCAAGTTTTTGTACAACTAATTCACCCCCCCTCTCAGTTGTATGCCCTAGATCTAACATTATGATCCAATCGGTAGATTATTTTGGACATTGGTATCATGATTAGAATAGTTTAATTTTATTTCACATATGATGAACTAATTAGTAGATAGTTATGTTATATTTTGATTTTTATGTGATGGATGTATGTCACATAATCTCCTTCTATGACCATGATTTGATTTGAAACATGACATTGATTTATGCTTAGAATTATTCAATTAACCTAGTTTGATTTTGAATTGATAATGATTATCTATTCACAGAGTATCAAAAGAATGTACATGCGATGTCATTATGAGATATGAAATTGAATTTGAATTGATATACAAAATGTGATGATTAAATAAATTATGGTTACCATTTGGATTATGAATTTTGTATAGTATATAATTATATTTGAAATCTAATTTCAAGTTGCTTCAACTATTTATTGTATGTATTAATGTGTGCCATTGAGTGTGCATCCAATTTTTATGGCTTATGAAAATTTGGAGGTCTTCTAGGAACTCCAATGTGATTTATCCTAGTGTTACTTCACCTTAGTCAATAATGGGGATTAAAGTATTTATTTATTGTATATGTTGTAATGTGAAATTTTGGATGTTAATTATTATTATTTTTTTGTTCTAAGGTTAGTTGAGTTGAAGTTGTGGGGTGAGTTGTCATCCTTGTTGACAAATATTGGATTTGTTTTTAGTGGGTTTTAAAAGAGCATTTACATGTCACTTTCTTCTTCTTTTTGGTTTTTTAGGCCCCTAGGGCAGGTAGCTATGGTTTGGGTACTTGTTGGGCTATGAATATTAAACTTTAGACAAGATATCACCCTTCTTGTGTCCCTTGGGAAGAGTGTGACGAAATAGGATTAAGGGAGAAAGATGGTTGAATTATCACCATCCCATTCCTCTCTCCTAGATTCATATATGTGGGATAGACTCCTCTTCACCACAGATAACACACCTATTAAAGTCATCTAAAACCCTCTCTTCTTTAAATTGTCTAAGGTCGGAATTTTGTTATGAATCAGAGTCCACCAAAAGAAATTAATTTTAGGTAAGAGCTTAGGTAACCAAACTTTTCCCCACAAACTATCCTCCCATAGGTCTAATAGTAGACCATAGGCACTCTTCACAGTGAACAAGCCCTTGTTATCTTTGTCCCACACCATCTGATCCTGCTTTGAAAGTAAGAAAAGCTTGAAGTTGTTCAACACCCTTATAGATTCAACATGACCTCTTTATCCTCATTGTGATCCATAACACAATATATTATACCCTTCCAGTTCCTTATGATCCCTTGTCCTCCAATGTAGTTAGCCACTTTGCATCCAAAGAACCTATTGGCTCTATCAGCTAACATGCCATAATCAAGCTCCCTAAGAGGAAATTGCTTCATCCATCTATCCTCCCAAAAGTTAACATGCCTACCATCTCCAATCTTCAACTTTACACCTTTATGAAGGAGGCCTCTAGCTTTAAGGGTCCCATTTGAGATGACAGAACCTTTAGGGAGGCCCAGATCAGCAAGTAGTCTACAACCTTTGTCTCCACTAAGATATTTAGCAATCATTATATCTCCCCAATCCTTATTGCCTTGGATCAGGTTCCACCCAATCTTAGTCATAAGGGCCCTATTCATGAGGTGAATTCTTCTTAATCCCAATACCCCTTACGTCTTGGGGGTGCAAACTTTCTCCCAACTAACAAGAGCAATTATCCTTTTCTCCTCCACCCCAAACTAGAGAAATTTCTTTTGGATCTACTCTATCTTCTCAGCCACACATCTTAGGATTTTGAACAAACTAAGGAAATAATTAGGGATGCCTTGTAGAGAGGCTTTAAGTAGTTGGAATTTTCCCACTTGACTCAATAAAGATCATTTCCAACTAGCCAGCTTCCTCTGCATTCTCTCAATGATCAAGTTTCAATACTCAGAAGTGACTTTGTTGGTCATGAATGAGAGTCCAAGGTAGGTAGCCGGTAAGCACACACTAGAGCAATCAAGGACTCTAGTAATTTTTTGTTGTAAAACTTCCTAAGTGTTTAGGAAATAGATGTGGCTTTTTTCAAAATTGATACTTTTCCCTGAAGCTACTTCATAATAATTGAGGAGACATTTCCACCTCCTAGCCTCAACCATAGAAGCAATCCTAAATAAAATAGTATCATCCACAAATTGTTGAGTGATTGAAGCTTGTGTTGTGGAAGTAGGTTTAATGCCATGAAGAACCCCACTCCCTAGAAATTGCACGCATTCCTTCCAAGAACCTCAGCTAGCAAAATGAAGAGGTAAGGTGACAGAGGGTCCCCCTATTTGAGACCTCTACTAGAAGAGAAGAACCCCAGAGGGGAGCCATTGACCAACACAGAAAATCTAACCATGGAGATACAATCCTTCACCAAGTTGATCACCCAATCTTGGAAGCCAAATCTCCTAAGGACATTAATCAAAAAATCCCAATTAACCTTATCATAAGCTTTGGAAATGTCCAGTTTAAAGATCATACTTGGGGTGTTTCTCTTAGAAATAGAGTGAATAACCTCATGGGTAGTGATGGCCGCATAAAGGATTTTCCTACCTAGAACAAAGCCTTTCTAATTAGTAGCTATAAGCTTATCCAAAAGAGGTTGTAATCTGAAGACCAAGATCTTAGTGAAGATCTTGTACACCGTGTTGTAGAGACTAATAGGTCTAAAGTCTGACATGGAGTTGGGTTTGATTTTCTTCATAATCAAAGCTATGAATGTTCTATTCAACTACCATAGAAGCTTGACCATTCTAAAGAAATCTCTGGCCGTGTTTGTGACATCTTTCCCAATAACATCCTAGAATGTTTAAAAGAAGGCCAGAGGGAACCCATCAGAACCCAGAGTTTTGAATGCCCCATGGAAAAGAACACTACCCAAACTTCCTCCTCCATGACCAGTTTAGTCAAGAGGCTATTGTCCTCCTCAGACAAGATGGTAGGGATTGAGTTCAAGAGGTCCTCACTTTCCCTAGGGGACATTAGTATGATGGGTAGCCAAGAGGGATTGGAAATAGTTGGAAGCTAGCCTCCCAAGCCCTTCATCCTCCTCAACCACTGCCCCATTCTCATCCCAGAGTCTACTGATAGTATTTCTCTTCCTATGTCACATGGTAGACTGATGGAAGAAAGATGTATTTCTATCCCCTTCCCTTAGCTATTGAACCCTAGATTTCTATTTCCAATAAAGCTCCTCCTCCTTCAAAGTCAATAACCAATCTTTAGAAAGGGAATTATCTAGAGCCTACAGCTTCTTTGAAGAGTCTCCTTGTTCTATCCTAGTTTGAACATCCAATAGATGTCCCATAATATTCTTTTTTCTAAACAAAACATTCCCAAAGGTATACTTGTTCCATCCCTTAAATCTATTATTGACATTGACAAGTTTTTGAACCAATCTATACATAGTCGGCCCCTAAATAGGAATTTTCCATCAATCTATTAGGCAATTTCTAAAGTCAGGGTGAACTATCCATATCATATCAAACCTAGAAGGAAAAGAACCACTGAAGCTCCTCTCCTACCAGTTTAACAGAAAAGGGTTGTTGTCTAAGCCCACACGGGGGAGAGCCACCAGACTAACAAGGTTGGCTATGGTCTAGTGGGAGGATATTAAAAATCTGTCAAGATTGACTTGGATAAGATGTTTCCCTTACCTTCTATTGGACCAGGTGAAGGATTGGCCCACAAGTTCTATGTCCATAAGACCAACATTGCTTAAGAACTCTGCCAAGTCAGCGATGCTATCAGAATAGTTAGCTAGGACACCCATTTTTTCTGACGGGTAGAGGGGGGAGTTCAGGTCTCCTGCAATCATTTAGTGAGTTTTCTTAGAATGCTTAATCTTGTCAGAAAGATAATCCCAAACATATTTCCTCCTAGTACAAGAGTTTGGAGTATAGACATTGAGCAGGGTCCACTAATTATTATTACAATAGAAAGAAACTTCAAGATAATACCTAGAACAGGACACCACCACCCCCTGAAGATTCTGGTTCCACAAGGTGACAATGCCCCCCAATGCCCCTAGAGCTTCACTGATGGCATAGTTAGTATTGGGCTAGATATTTTTAATCGCCAGTTTGAAATTTTCCTTAAACATTTTAACTTCCTACAGTAAAAGAATATCCACCTTATTGTCATAAATATAGTTCTTAACAAGCAACTGCTTATGAGGTCTATTTATCCCTCAGATATTCCATGAAGCAATCTTCATTTCTTAGTCTTCCTAGGAGGGACCACCAAGGTGGTCTGCCTACCACTAGCTATTTCCCTCATGATCTCTCATTGCTTTGTTTGCATGTGTGAGGGACTACCTTAGCCAAGTTCCCCTCCCACATCTATTATCTTTCTATTGGAGCCCTTCCCTTTTCTCCTCGCAGTGGACCATCCCTCCGAATCCTTCGAATTCCTGCTAGTGCCTACTCTTGGGGATGGGGAGAAGTTTTTCTCCAAAATGCTTGCTCCCAACTTGAAACCCCCCATCTTTTTCTTAGGTCTATGAAGAAGATTATCCTGAACATTCTCCTTGAGGGTAATAGCCTCTACCACCAGGGTGTCGGAGGTCTAGAAAATCTCTCCATCCTCCTCTCCTCAGACCTACCACTAAGTTCTTCCATCTGGACATTAGTACCCATATCCTGAGGGTCTCTAGCCACAATCTCCACTTGGCCTTGAACCTCCCCACTAGACTCAAGACACTGGTCTCCCCCCACAAACATTTCAACCTCAACATTCTTCACTAGGGATCCTGGGGGAATCAACAAGATTAAGGATATCCTCCTTAAAAGGATAGTCCTTAGGGCTCTCATTCATTTTCTCTCGCTCCTCCCAATGAGGTGAGGGGTACTTGGGGGCCTGACATTGAGTAAAGACATGTCCTAGTTTCATACAATTATGGAAAAAAACACTAGAGTTCTCATAGAGAATACTCTGGTTCCATTTCCCAAATTTTGATTCCATAATAATGGAAGTGGGTAGGGTTTTGAGAATATCAACATTTAAATGGAATCTCGCATAGACCAATCTTACCTTCGCCTTGGCGACCTTATCAACTATCACATAGTCCCCAAAGGAGTTTCTAATCTAGGAACATATTTCCTCATCCCAATATTCTAGTGGGAGACCTGAAAGCCTAACCCAAACTAGAGTAGATTGGTTGAGATTAGCTTTAGGATCAAACCCAGGTTTCCATTTGCACAGAGAAAGTGAGTGCTTCCTGTACAACCACAGGTCACTAGCCAGGATCGACATCAAATCCTCTTGGGATGTGAATTTAAAAAGGAACATCTCAACCCACATGGCACTGGCTGAGACACTACCCTTAAGCTCCCACTTGGTGGTCACCCATCTTCTAACCAAATCAATGTTGGGTCTATAAACAAAGAACTTACCCACTAAAGTGTTCTCCATAGATGCAACCACCCTTAGAATGGTTTGATTTGATAGTTTGATTGCCTTTCCGCCCTCGCACTTAGAAAGAACTGAGAAGCTTGACTCGCTAGTACCACCACTATGACAGCACCCATGAGGGCCTCCTTCTATTTCTTAGATCCTTTGTCCAAGGATGGGGACACATGCTCAATATGAATTTCCATGCTAAAAACATGTTCCCTAAATGTAGGGATAGGGGACTGGGTCACAGTGCCCCCTAGACTTCGCCATCCATTCCCGCTTGAAAACAAATTCAAAAATAGGTGGGATAGTTGTAGAGATCAAAGTTTTCAAACATCACACTCAGAAAGAATCGAGAATCTTGACTCGCTAATACCACCACTGTGAGCAGTGCCCATGAGGGCCACCTTCCATTTCTAGATCCTTGGTCCAAGGATATGGACACATGCTTAGCATGACTACTCGTGCCAAAAAGAGGTTCCTAGACACAGGGAGAGAGGACTAGGTCATGGCCCCCTTAGACTGTCACCAACCATTCTTGCTTGAAGACAAAATCAAAAACATGTGAGATAGTTGCAGAGCTTGAAGGTTTCAAACATCATACTGATGACTATCTAGAAACTAAAGTTTTCCTAAATTAAGAAATTAAATAATATATATAATTTGAACACATAAATGGATTTGAGTACTATATTGATTTTCAAATGAAGGAATACACATAAGTATTACAATATCTTGTTCAAAGATTACTCTGCACAATGTTGAGTTGGAAACTCATATTATCAAATCATTCTATCAACTTTTGTAGCATGCTCCACTATTCATCTGATGGAAGTGCAATTTATTCTAACTCATAGTATCTAACTTGTAAATTTGTTACCAATTCATAACTGATAGTGGAACGTAACTTGAATGCATGAATCAAAGTTGCATTCAAGGTTATCAATAGTCTGATGGAATCCAGAAAGTTTGCTTCATCTAGATTCTAAAGAGACTGGTCCAAATCCAACTTCATTGTATCCTCCATCTTCTTTTTGAAAACATCATTTGCAATGTATCACTCTATTGTGTCAAAAGCTAATGACAAACCAATCTCTTTCAAGTATTCTACATTTTTATACAGCTTCCACATCATTTTTGCAGCTTAATCTAGAAATTCCTTTGCTTCACCTAGCTTCGTACACTTATGAATGATAGATGGTGCCTTTATTGAGGCATCAATCTAGTCATGTGTTGCTTTGGATGCTAATTCATTGTCACTAATTTTGTAGATTGCTTGTAAAATTTTCTTTGCAATTTATGTCTTGAAGTCACATTTCTATTGTCAATAATGTATTGTTTGAGCTTCATATTCTATACTGTCAAACCATCAATCAATTCAAACAATTCAGTCAAGTCATCAGTCCTCTGCATTATTTCCTCCCAATTGTTTTGTTTTATATGCCTCATTGTTTTTCTATAAAATTTAGATACTCTATTTTGGGAAGACTTTATTTCATTTTCTACTTTCTTCAGCTCTAGCAATAGTTTTTCAATATTTCTTCTTTCTTCCTCTATTTTATGTTCCCATAGTTTTGCTTTGTCTTTCTGTTTATCTAGTTTGACTTGTAATTTCCTTGCTAATGCATTGACTTCCGTTAGGTTTTGTTGTAGTTTTTCTGAATTAGCTTTTTCATTATCATAATTCTTTATGCTTTCATCTAACCTTTGCTTCAATTCATTCATTTCCACCTCTATCTATTCATTCTCTTTGCTTGTAGATGTATAGGAAGATTTTTTATCCTTTTCTCTAATTCATTGCTCTTGAACTATCTTCTACTTTCCTCTTTGCTTTCTTATTTGCTAGGTCTACCTATAACTTTTATATTTGATTCTACAACCTATTTTTGTCTCTCTCTTGCTTTAGCAATAATGTGTACACTACATTGTTGTTCCTTTTTGATACATTAATTTTGTCAGAATTTTTTATTTTGAAAAAATCCACTTGGACAATGCCCACCTCATAGTCAGAGAGATACATCTAATCCTCTAGTTTATTTTGAACTTTGGACACAACAATCATGCACTCCATGGTGTAGACACCTAAAAATGACTTTTGCATTATTCGCATTGCATACATCAATTTCATCTAAATCACTTGCATCTAATGTTAATTAAATAATCTAATTATTTAATTAATTTCATCAATTTCTTTTGATTTCCCTAAATCCAACATTAATTGAATAAATTCTATTTATTTAATTAATTTCATTAATTTACCTCTTTATTCTTCTAAATTAAATAATTTTAATTATTTAATTAAAATATCATCTTTCAATATTTAAATCCACATTAATTAAATAAATAAATTATTTAATTAATTCATCATCTCAATTCCTCTTATCCACCAATAATTAAATAATTTTAACTATTTAATTAACTAATTATTACTCTAAATTTAAATAAATTATGCAAATTTATTTAAGTTCACTTTATCTTCTAAAAAAAAATTAATATTTTATTTATATCCATCTATCATGCAAAATAAATTAAATGAATTTATTAGTATAATTTATTTTTTATCCTCATATCTTCTTGTTCTTCCATCATGCAAGACAAATTAAATAAATTTATTTATTTAATTTGTTTTTATCTTTCAAATATTCCAAAAATAATCTTTTCTTCTATGTGCACAATCAATCTTATTTTTAGCATGTCAAAAAGCAAATTATAAGTTGAGTGAATTGGCTTTAATCTTATTGTTTTTATCAATCAACTCATAAATTGGAAAAAAACATTCTAAATTTATGAAATCAAATCCTATTTTTATCAAAGAAAGCAGTTAACTCGACAATTCACCTTTTTGCATGGATACATGTCATGTGCACGTTCATCATGTTCTCTCAATTTATCTTATCTATTGATATCATTGAATTATCTCCACTGTTGATCGATCTTTCTCTGAAACCTATATATACGTCCATTCATCTCTTCAAAAACCATCTTCAATCATTTAAGCTTTGGGCATTCATATAGTGCTTTGAGCATACTACACATCATTGATCATATTTATCAAACCTTTGAGCACATCACCCTATGTCCACTTGTTGCAACCTTGGTTATGCAATTCATTGAGCAATCCACAAAGAACCAAGGAATAAACATAGTCATGGGTGGTAATGTTCTTCATTTTGTTTATCTTTGAATCTTGGTTATCATCTTTGATATATTCTTTGAAGGTTATAGGATTGAGTTTAATAGTCATTGCTTGATCTTTGTTAATCCAATTTTCACCTATACACATTCTGGCATGCCTGATGGGACCCACAAACCTGATTTAACTTTGGTTTTTTTGAGAAAAAATAATTTTTCTAGGCACAGGTACAGAAATGTGCAATCATAACATAGAAACTCACCTCTGCAACATAGAAATATGCCTTTGGTTGATAGAATCTTGCCTTCAAGCAATAGTTTTGTGCCTTTGCAGTGCAGAAATATGCCTTTGTGCCATCCTAACTCGCCTTTGGTCAATTAAAACTTGCCTCTATTTTTTAGGTTTTTCTGACTTATCTTTTGTTTCGACATTGATCTCTATTTGTGTTTGGAAAGCTATTTTATTTGCTAATACTGACTATATCGTACCCTCAACGTAATTTATTTGTGGGTACCATCTTGTTTTTTTTACTAATTGCTCATCTAACTTGGTTTATTGTCCAATCTTGGTGTAAGGGTACAAATCCATATCATCATCCAACCTCTTGGCCCATCATCAATCCATTCATCAATCACTCAATTATGTGTTTGACCTAGTTTTATTGCTTTTTACAGGGATGTCACAGAAAAAGCACCTTTGAACAGAAGAAGCTCACCTTTGCACAACAATGATACACCTTTACAACACAGAAATGTGCCTTTACACAGTTATAGCTCACCTTTACACAATAGTAACTCACCTCTGGTTTGTAAAAGCTCACCTTTGCACTCTGTTAACTTGCCTTTGGTTTGTTGATTTGTTTTCTCTAATCATTGATTTTCTTTAGAACTAATAGTAGCTTGTGCAACATCTTATCATCTAGCAAGAAGTCAAGAAGTAAAACTCTTTGTTGTAGGATGTTTGTCGAAGGAACTATCTTTTTACACTAAGTCTTAGAAACATTTTAATATTATAAGGGAATTAATGACTGTATTCTATGTCTTGAATGCCTTAGTATGTATGCTCTTTCCTCACATTGAAAAGTGACCTTGGAAATCATAAATACTTTGGTTATTCATTTTATTGCTTTCATTTGCTTTCTTCCTAGGGACTCGAGAACAACACTATGCTCTTCTCTTGCATTGAAAAATGATCTTGAGAATCAAAAGTGCTCAATATCCTTTCTAGGGGGCATGTTAGGGGATTTCATCACCTTTAGGGATGACCCCAACTGCATGTTCTAGTACGGTATATAAATTTTGGGAGTATCAAAAGACTCAACTTCAAAGGAAAGATGCTTTCAACTCTAAGAAAAAACTTTCAGGATACTTGGTCCACCAAGACTCGTATAGTTGAGCGTCAGTTGACTGGGACACCCCGGATCATAGATTTGTGCCCCCCATACCTAGCATATATTGGGGACTCCCTAGAAGCCTTGTAAACCTAACTAAGACCATCAACCATTTTGTAATGTGATGCAAGGGATGTAGAACATACCCTAAAGTTACTCACCATACATACTACCTTGAAGGCGAGATAGAAGTTTTCCTTGGGCAAGGCATCAAAGCCTCCAAGGAAAGGGATATTGGGTGCATGCTTTTTATCCCTAGCTATCTACTCAGGGGGAAGTGTTCTTAGTCAGGTAAGAACATGAACAACTATTCAATCATGTGGGCTCACATTATGATTCAATCCTACTTGAATAATATTTAGGTTGTTTCATAAAAGAATAGTTTGGTGTGTCTTCTCTTATTGTTATCTACTTGTAATCACCATTTGTTATCCATGGAGGTTAGTAGCCTCACGCAACCAACTCCTTGAGTCAATCTACAACCACTTTGTCTACTATGTTTTCTCTTGCCACAAAATTGTTTTCCCAAATTTGCCAAAATCTTATCTTGAAAAACACATTGTTCCAAAAGTGCACCTTTAAATCATAGAAACTTGCCTTTGCACTGTATTACTATGCCTTTGGCTTGTATAAATGTGCCTCTAGCACGTTGTCCTACACCTTTGGTGCACATAAACCTGCCTCTGGTGCATAGAAACATGCCTATGGACCAATCCAATTTTCACTGTTTGAGAGAAAACTAACCTTTGGATTATTTTGATATGCCTTTGAACAACAAAAATATGCCTTTGATCTATCCTGCTACACCCTTGTTCAACAAAAACATGCCTTTGAGCTATTGTGACTCACCTTTGAGCAACAGTAACTCACCTTTGGTGTACAGTCCTACGCCTTTGGTCTCTGCATGTTACCAATCATTATTCTAGCCCAGAATCAGAAAACCCTCATTATTAAGAAATTTTAATAGTAGAGCTATCATCTTATAGTCCATCTAGATCCATTCTATCCATCATCAGACTGTTCCCACAAATCATCATAGAAAACCTTGGTTTTTTAGAGCTATTATCCTCTTGAGACTACAAAACAAGCATCATCATCACCAAACAAGCCCATAATTTATCCAAGCTTTCATAGATTTAATTTGGCTTCTATCATAGGATCTAGATCACATCTCCTAATTTTCCTTTGATTTGAGAAAGCTTACTTCTATTAGATCCTTGAAGGTGAATTATTATCCATTAATGGTTTTCATTACCTTAGAGAATAAACTTCTCCTAAGTTGGTCAAACTCATTAATCCTATCTTCCTTCCTTGAGGTCATTATTATACCTCTTTAAAGGTCATCAAACATCCAAAACAATAGTTGATCTAGGTTCTACTTATCTTCTATCAAGAAACCAATCCAAAAACATCATCTTAGTAGCCTCAACTCAATCACAAAAATCCAAAAAACAATCCATCCAAATCTCTATCATAGAAAATCTGAATGTTCACATGACTACAACTAGATAACAACATCAATTAGCTATGGAGGCTCATCAAAACAATCCCCAACAAAATCTTCAAAAGATTCCTCATGGTAATATCCAAAACAACCCTTAGGATGGTAACTCTTCATTAATAGATGCTACACAATTCACCACAGGGTTGAACCCTCATGATTTTCTACCACAAGGGTATACCATAGGTCAATCATCATCTCATCAACCTAGTCTCCTTCAACAAGAACAAACATCTCAAGAAGCATCTCAAGACATTGATGAAAGCTTGCAAGACCCTAAAATCTTAGATGCTTTAGATAAACTCTTGGCTTCCAACCCAAATCATTTCTTTCATCTACTTGCTAGAAAAGGAGCCAAGTTACCCCAAGACTTTGACACATCTACTCTCAAGGAGCAAGATTCCATCAATGAGGTCATCAATGCCATGGGTAGACCACAAATCACCCCTATCCAAACTATGTCAACCATATCATCTCTCATTCCCAATTCACCCTCACATGAGATGCCTTTGAATCCCTTCACCACCAAGTACATCAACCCCCTTTATCAAAATCCCACCGGAGAAACATCACTTGAACCTCTTATTGTCCCTATGGAGATTTACCAAATACAACAAGAAAACCTCACAAAACAAGAAAATCAAGACAACCCTTTCTTCACCATGTCTACACCTACACCCCCTCAAAATCCTCCACAAACATCACAATTCTAAACCCCCATCCCTAATATTGTTAGTGCCACTTCTCCACAAGGGGTACAAATTCAAACCGCCTGTTAGGTCTCAGAAATGCAGGTTGCCAATCCTAAGGGGATGCCAAGCTCTATGTTTAGATTGGCAACGTTTCTGAACTAACTTGATGAAATCAACCTTCAAGGTTAGATGATTTCCTTCACTTTAGGTCTTGCTACACCTAGGTGGGTAAACCTTGGAAAATTTAAGCAGATTGAATGTGAATGCGTGGTCTAACTAAATCTATCTACAATGGCACAAGATGTAGGATAGATGAAATGCTTGCTGACTAATTTTAGGTTTAATGTCTAATGAGTAATTGGTAGAAATTGTATAAGCAATATCAAGGTTAAAGGTTTTAAGTAAAATAAGACTAGTGCCTTGTTGGGTAACAGAGTCAGTTTGAAGGACCAGGACTAATGGTTTCCTAATGGTAATAATTCTAGTTGTTTGGCACAGTTTTAGTTTATAACTTGTATAAACATGCAAATAAATGACTGACAAACGCTTCTTGATAATCCAACCAAATAAAATCAAATATCTTATAATTCACCAGAAGGTACTTTAATCCTTACTTGAAGGAACCAAATGAAATGAATAGACAAGATTAACAAATAATATTTTACTGGAGACAGAATGGCAATCTAATTGTATGGCCCTACTTAGTAATCCAAGCTTAATACTTCCAGGCTACTGTAACTAAATCAGAAGGGTTTAATTCCTTAAATGGATACCAACCTATTTAATCACACAGATACAACAAATGTGTATTGACAGATCAAATATATACTTGATATGTTTAATCTGAATATCAAGGAAATGCAGAAATGGAGACAGCCACACAATTGAATAATCTTAACAAACAACTGATACCAAAGCAGAACCACTGAATCAGAGAACTTCAAACTTCTTCTTCAAATAAAATATGCAACATAGTCATTTTGAAACATTGTATATATGATGTATCTGAATATATTCTACTACTGATGATCTCTCAACAGCGATTGTTTGGACTTATATAGATATTTCTATGAAGAGTCATAACTCTTCAATAAGTTTTTTGGGAACTTAACAAACATTAACAACTATAACATAATTATGATTAGGCTCTATTTAGCCACAAGTAGACTTTAGCCAAGTAATCCAAATAATCCTGCTCACGATGAGAATCAGTAAGGTCAACAGCACTTCTGGTAATTATATCAAGTGTGATCATGCTTTCCAATTGTTTGCAAACTTCTTAGATGCAGAGGCTTTGTCTTTCAGAGCTCCTGTGGCTTTGTGCAATATAATTTGACAATCAATAATCCATTCTTCCTTGCTTTTTACCTCTCCATTGTCCTTAAATATCCTAGGCACTCCTGCGTTTGAGGCATCATTTCCTTCCTTAGCATCAGCTTTAAGTTTGTCATAATAATTTTGGTGTTGTTTGAGAAATCCTTTTGCATCAGAGATATCTGTACTATCAGCAGTACTTCTGTTTTGTAGCTCAGTCAATTTCTCTCATATTCTCTTCTCGGACAATTTTTTTTTTTGCAACTATAATGATCGTAGAAATTTTGTAGCCGTTTGTATTTAATTATCTGATCAATTCAATGTTCATCGCTATGAAGTGTCACATTGCCATAACTCTTCTTATCGGTGTGAATTTTAAAATGTCTGAGTGATCTTAATGCTTTTATGGCGTGAACAGTCAATCAGCGTGACCCCTCAATTGTATTCCCGATGCTATGTAATGTCATATCTCCAAGTGGGCGCGACCATCGGCATGACTTCCTTCATCGCCATGTGATTTAGATTTCATTCCGAAGTAATGAGTCTTACGATATAATTTGTTTTATTGGGGTGAATAATACTATCGGGATAACATAATTACATTTCCCCGACTTTTGTTGTCCCACCGATAGTCAAGTTACTTTGGATCGGAATGACTGCTTTAATGTCTTGCCGCTAGAGTATACCCATCGGAATGAAACATACTATCGGGATAGCTTTCAAAAGATAACCCGATCCGAATCATCTCACCGATGGTTCTTTCATATTCTTTATCAGACAGAGTATGTTAAAGTATCACCGATACCTTTTGATCGCTGTGACTTGTGAATCGGCGAGACCTAATTCCCTTGTCCCGATATGTTGAGTTATCTCGACAGATACTTGTATCGCTGTGAGTCTTGCCGAAAGCTCTCTTATCGCCAAGACATTTAGTATTGGAAACTTCTTTGTATCTTATCCCAATAGTTTACTTCTTGCCGATGGTCGTTTGCTTCGTTACCTCCACAGGATGTTCGGTGAGACTCTTGCCGAAATACTTTATCGGTATGATATATACTGTCGGGGCAACTTTTAAAAGGTCATCCGATAGTTGTCTGTCATACCGATCGGTATGACCACTCGCTTCTCTCACTGATGTAAAGTCATCGGTATTACTTATTCCATCGGTGACTTCCATAGATCTCCTTCTGATCTGCCTTCTCACGCCGATGGTTATTTTGAAATGATTCCTTATGTATCGGTGTAAACAAAACAATATCTTGCCGATGGATTGACTTTGAAGAAATTTGGCACTACTCATCCATAGACACCTTGTGGGATACATGGGATACATTAAATTTTTATTATGGTCTTGGGGTGTTTTTTTAGGATTTGTTCAAATATAATGGATTTTTATTAATGGATTTTCAAAATTTTTACTGTCCTAACAGTGGCTCTATCTGGGATGTATACTCTCTGTGAGTATAACAAGGATCTAGATCTCTTGGGAAAGTAGACCACATATTTTTGGGGTGAGGTTTTTATGAAAATGGGAAAAGGAAAGTAATAAATGATGGGGAATGGGAATGATTCCTAAACTACTGTGCATGGAATAAGATATTTTGAGAATTATTTGAAGGTTGTCCATGCACTGGCAATGCTCAATTGTCTTTGTACATGTTTATGAAAAGAACTGCTTCAAATATTGCCCATGTACAGGCAATTCCTGCTCCTCTCCTAACATAATCTATACATAGTAAGAATCATCACCTCCCTTGCCAGTGATAACGAAAGGACCCAACCACAGGGCTTCAAATTTTCCATGTTTTCCTTTGTCCTGACATCTTGCATTCCACATCAGTACCAGATCATTTATTTCAAACTTTCTGTCTTTGGCCTTCTTGTCAAAGAGATATTTTACCTATGATTGTAATTTAACATTCTGCCTCTGAGCTATTCTTCTTGTTTCATCAAGCTCTGCCAATTGTTCCAACCTTTCCTCCATTGGTTCAGGAATATTCAAGTCTTCCTGGAGAATGAATTTGTATACTGGTATAAGATTGTCCAATGGTAATCTTGCTTGTGTTCCATATACCAACTCATAAGGAGATCTCCCAATTGCCCTTTTTATAGTAATTCTATCAGCCCATACTGCCATTCTCAATTTTGAATCCCAAGCCTTCTTATTTCTATCCAACATTCTTTTTATGATTTTCAAGAGGCTCTTATTACTTGATTCAGCTTGTCCATTGGCCTGTGGATGGTAGGGAGCAGCATAAGAAACAGTGATACCATGTGTACTGTAAAACCCTTTGAATTCATCAGATCTAAAACACATCCCATTATCTGTAATCAATCTTACTGGAGTACCAAATCTGCATATAATATTATCCATTAGAAAACTAATCACAACTTTACTTGTAGCCTGTTTGGTTGGGATTGCTTCCACCCATTTTGTAAAGTAATCAGTAGCCACTAAAATCCATTTGTGCCCTCCACTTGATTTTTCTAAGATTTCACCTATAAAATCAATACCCCATTGATAAAATGGAGCCTCAACCTGCATAGGTTTTAAGGGTAGTGCTCCTTGATATTTTAACTTGCCTGAGAACTTCTGGCATGCTTCACACTTTCTAGTGTACTAGTATGAATCATTAAAAACTTTAGGCCAATAGTATCCTGCCCTCAGGATTTTGTGGGCTGTAGTTTTCACTGAGAAATGACCTCCACACATGCCTTCATGCAACTCCTTCATAATACGTTTTGACTGATATTCATCCAAGCATAATAGTAGAACCCCATCTCTGTTTTTCCAATAAAGATCCCCACTAATGAGTACATATTTTGAAGCTTGTAGTTTGAGTGTTCTCCTTTTGTTATCATCATATCCTTCAGGACACTTCATATGATTTAGATAATATATTATATCAGTATACCATGGAGTGTGTTCGATACTGGTACTTGCATCAACATTACATATTTGAGAAGCTTCTAGATTACTTTCAGCCATCAATTTGGCAAGACCCTGTCCCCTTACCAAATTAGTGATTTGGATTTCAATGTTGAATTCCTGAATCCTATTGATCCACCTACATCTCCTACCGGTGACTTCAGTTTGGACCAATACATCCTTCACTGCAGCATTAGGAACATATGCTGTGATTTTAGCTCCCACCAAATATGGTCTAAAATTTTTAACTGCTTTTACCAATGCATATGCTTGTTTTTCAATAATGTCATACTTCAACTCTGCATTCTGAAGGGACTTGCTGAAGAATGAGATAGGCTGTTCATATCCATCATTGTTTTTCTATAATAACATTGCTGCTACTATATGATAGGAAGCAAATGAGAAAAGTTGGAAAGTTTTACTGAAGTCAGGGGATACTAAAACTGGAGCTTGCTTGATTGCCTCCTTAATATTACCAAATGCTTCCAATGTTTCTGTTGTCCACTTTATTTCTGAGTTCTTCTTCAGCATTCTTGATATAGGACAAACAATTTCTGCAAAATTTGGTATAAATCTTCTGACAAAATTTATCTGGCCAAAAAATGATTGTATGGCTTTTACATTCTTTGGAATAGGGAGCTGATCAATTGCTTTTACCCTTTCAGGATCTATTTTAACTCCTTCCTTCGAGACTATATGGCCAAGCAATTTTCCTTCTGTCACTGCAAAATGGCATTTTTTAGGGTTCAATGATATCCCATATTCTAGGGCTTTGATAAATATTTGTTCTAAATGTGTGCAATGATCTTCGGCCCTTTTTGAATATGCTGTCAAGTCGTCTTGATATACTATCATAATCTTATTGATCAATTCAGCAAAAGCCACATCCATTGCTCTTTGGAATGTTGCTCTAGCATTAGTTAATCCGAATGGCATTCTCAAATATACATATGTTCCCCACGGAGTGGTGAATGCAGTCTTAAATTGTTCAGACTCCTTAACCTTTACCTGATTGTAACCGGAGAAACCATCCATCATTGACAACAATTCGCATCCAGTGACTTTCTGCAATATCACCTCCATATTGGGAAGAGGATAATTATCTTTGAGGGAAGATTTATTCAAGTTTCTGAAATCCACACACAGTCTAATGTCACCATTCTTTTTCCTGACAGGCACTAAATTTGAAACCTAGGAAGAATGTCTAATAGGTTTGATTATAGCTCCATCCCTTAACTTTGTAAGTTCCTCTAGCATTTTAGGGGCTAGTGTAGGATTAATCGGTCTCTGCTTCTGTCTGAATGGTTTAGTATCTGGCTTCAGTGGTATCTCATGTTGAAATAAATCCTCTCTATATGCCTTTAAATCATCATATGACCAAGCGAATACATGCCTGTACTTCCTGAGTAGGTTGATAAGTCTGCTCCTGATTTTTGGGTCAAGACTTCTTCCAATATACACATTTTTTGGAGTTGTTTGTGTCCCCAAATTGATTTCTTCAAGGTTACTAGGTATCACTGGTGTGTCTTTCTTTTTATATCTGTCATGGCCATCAAATGTCTTTTCTAATGCAATAAGTCCTTTGGGTATCTTATTCGTTTTCAACTGAACCACTTCTTGGCCAAAAAGGGTTTCCTTCCCATCATGTTCCTCCACAAATGCACTGAAATCAATTTCTTGATTTTCATAATAATCAGCACAATGCAAGAAATTGATTATATCAGCATCACTATCAAATACTTACCAGTTCTGTATATTATCAAGGATGGTAGGTCTCGTTTTAAATTCAACTTCTATGATTCCTCCTAATGTGACATCATCTCTCTTTAATGCAATGTTTGCTAAAAAGTCTACCATAATGTTTTTAGACCTATCAACCCAGCTGATTGAAAAGGCATCAAATAATTCAACACTATCCCAAACTGCATTTATATACTGTCTTAATCTTTTATTTTTAGATAAGTATTTTTCTCTTATTTGGGAGATGACCAGTTCAGAATCACCATAGACAGCCAACTTTTTTATTTTGTGTTTGGTGGCTATGTTTAGGCCAATGAGCAGGGCTTCATACTCAGCTACATTATTTGTGCATTCAAATGTCAATAGGAAAGAGTATTTAAAAGTTTTACCTCCTGGTGAAATGAAAATTACTCCAGCCCCATTTCCTATTTTGCTGCATGCACCATCAAAATACATTTTCCACAAATCATTTTCTTCTTTCATAGATTCAGTGTGTATTGGATCAGTGTTATGCAACTCTAGTGTAGTTTCTCCAACTTTGAAAACTCCCAAATCTGTGTCACAAAAGAAATTCACCTGATGCTGGTCCATTCTTTCTATAATATTGTCATACCTTGGCTCTCTGCACAATTTAATTTCCTTGTCACCCACTGGTATGGTGGCATATGATAAATCTAACTGAACATTGCCTCCTGCCATTGCAGCCCATTGCCTTGATAGAAGCATCCCATAATACGGTGGGATGTCAACCATAGTAATGTCAATGTTATAAGTGGCTTTAGGATGTGAGGCAAGTTTTATCTCTACATCCTTCATGATACCAACTACTGGAATAGATCTGTTATCCATTGCATAACACTGGCCATATGTAGTATCAACCCACATTCCCAATTCTTTCATAACTGCTATAGGCATGATGTTCATAGCAGCACCTGAATCAATCATGCAATTTCTGACTATCCTGTTCTTGATTACTAGTGTAGTATAGAATGGGTCTACCTGTGAGGGATTTTTTGTAAGTGTGTCACCAAGGTATACCTCAGGCATCTTGAAATTTTCTTGATGCACATTATTTGTTGTTTTTTCAAACCCTTTATGTTTTGGATTTGGTGTATCAGAAATCATCTTGACAACTGTACTCCTATATTTATCTATTTTCATCATCTCTAGAAGTGGGACTGATATCTTCACCTGAGACACTACATGTGCAATGTCAAAAGAATGGGCTATGATCTGATCATTTTTTTCTGTTTTTGTGTTCTCTTTTTCTTGATTTTCTTTCATTTTACTTTTATCCCCCTTTTCTAGTTCTTTAGATGATGATTTTGTATTATTCCCTTTGTTATTCTGGTCTTTTATAAATACACTCCCAGGAGTTCCTTGCCCAACATTTGTTGTTCTATTCCTTAAGTTATAAGTGTTTTGAGCTTGAGCCACTGCAGCCACTATGAGAGCTTCTCTTTCATCCTTAGTAGGTTTTCTCCATTGACCATATGACTTGTTGTTATAACTATTTTCCTGGTCTGAGAATACCTCTTGTTCTCCCATGTTGATATGATACTTCTGGTTCCCTACATCATACTCATATCCTTCTTCTTCTGAAGAAGAATAATCTTCTGTCACCACACATGGTGTATCCTGCATCATATTGATGGTGTGATTATCCCTATTATAGTTGTATAGCATTTCCTCTTGCTATATGGACTTGGCTACCTCACAGTATACAGGTAAATGTGGTAAATTACATACAAAACACCAAGGCTTATTTTCTGCCATGTGTGCCATGTTTCTTTTTAGGGGATCAGGAGTATCTTTTCCATATGGTTGCTTTCTGTTGTTATCGATAGGTCTTCCATCCTTCCAATTTGTATTGTAGGGCATATCATGTAACCTAGGTCTATCATGTCTATGCTGCCCCTCTGGTTTAGTTTGTTGAACATTTGGATTCTGAGGATTTCTATGATTATCCCTCTTACTGACCATTCCTGCAGCCTTCCTATTATTTTCAATAGTTATGGCCACTTTCTGTGCTTCGGCCAAGGTTGCAGGACACCTGTTTCTAAGTTCATATCCTGTTTTAGGGTCAAATGCTTTCATATAGATACTTAGTGCTGCCTGGTCAGATAACTTAGCTCCATGCGGTACCTTATTATGTAACTTGGAAAACTTCAAGTTGAAATCAAATACTGACTCATTTTGATATTTCTGTATACTTATTAATTCATGTAATGCAAACTCAGGAGCATATTGGTTACCATACTGATCCTTAAACTGGTTATGGAAATCAATTATTGAATTGATTGATGTATCAGGCAAGCTATTAAACTAATCTCTGGCATCTTCAGTGAGGGACATCATAAATAACCTCATTCTAATGTCTTCCCAATCCATACCAATATCCTGTACAAAAGCATTAAAACTTCTGATATGATCTTCCGCAGATATTGCATTATTTCCAGTAAACTTGGGAACCATATTTCTCCAAGAACTATCCATAGGATATGGATACAACTGATATCCGGTTAAATCAAATTGACTACATATATTTGCAAGGTTTTGGGGTGGTAAATTCAAAGGTGGTGGATTGGGATAATAATTGTATCCACCTGGTGGCTGATGATATGCATATTGTTGATGTTGGTTCATGTGGGGGTTTGTGTGATGATTTTGTGGTCTATAATATTGTTGACCAGGGGGTGGGTAAGTATTTACTATGTGTTGAGATACATTACGTATGGGAGGTGGTCTAGGGTTTTGGGGATTAGTGTTCTGATGACTTCCGGAAGCATGTGAGTTTTGAGCACCACTTGTATTTTGCTGTGTATTTCTTGAAATATTCCCTCTATGCGCGGGTACATATTTTGGGGGAGTTGTTTTGGCTTTATTTTTCCTCTGTTGAATTTCTTGCTACAACAACTCCCTCTCTTCCTGTATCTTGTACCTTTCAAGTTCCTTCCGGAGCATGAGTATTTCTTGTTGCTCTTCACTCATGTCCTAATTATTTATTTCCTGATGTTCTGGATTATCATTCATTCCTTGATTTGAAAATCCATATCCTATCTCTTCTCCCTGATGTAATGACATCTTGAAATCATGTTCAACTTGGTTCCTATCAATATCCCTCCTGACCTTTGCATCATGATCATGCTGTTCTTGAGGAGTGGGTCTGTACCTTGCCAAAATATCATCAGTTGCTCCACTGAGGTTCTTGTTTGAATCATGCAGAGGTGTGAATTTGTTGTGAATTGAAATATTTTGTTTTGAATCATTCTCTTGGATGTCCAGATTATTATCTTGGTGGGAATGCTTTGAATTCACATTTCTTTTGGAAATGTTTCTAAGTGGTGGAGATGACTGCAAATTTCTGCCTTCCATCTTGGATCTCCTACCATCCATTTGATATTGAATTTTTTGTTATAATTGTAACTAGAGTCGCCACCTATTTAAATAGGAAAAGTTTATATTTTATCTGTAGGGTTCTTGTCACCAGCAGACTTACCAATTTAAATTTTCTGAAATGACTCTATGAAAGAAAGGATTAATTTCTAAGGTCTTTTTCTAGTCCCCAGCAGAGTCGCCAATTTGTTAGGTCTCAGAAATGCAGGTTGCCAATCCTAAGGGGATGCCAAGCTCTATGTTTAGATTGGCAACGTTTCTGAACTAACTTGATGAAATCAACCTTCAAGGTTAGATGATTTCCTTCACTTTAGGTCTTGCTACACCTAGGTGGGTAAACCTTGGAAAATTTAAGCAGATTGAATGTGAATGCATGGTCTAACTAAATCTATCTACAATGGCACAAGATGTAGGATAAATGAAATGCTTGCTGACTGATTTTAGGTTTAATGTCTAATGAGTAATTGGTAGAAATTGTATAAGCAATATCAAGGTTAAAGGTTTTAAGTAAAATAAGACTAGTGCCTTGTTGGGTAACAGAGTCAGTTTGAAGGACCAGGACTAATGGTTTCCTAATGGTAATAATTCTAGTTGTTTGGCATAGTTTTAGTTTATAACTTGTATAAACGTGCAAGTAAATGACTGACAAACTCTTCTTGATAATCCAACCAAATAAAATCAGATATCTTATAATTCACCAGAAGGTACTTTAATCCTTACTTGAAGGAACCAAATGAAATGAATAGACAAGATTAACAGATAATATTTTACTGGAGACAGAATGGCAATCTAATTGTATGGCCCTACTTAGTAATCCAAGCTTAATACTTCCAGGCTACTGTAACTAAATCAGAAGGGTTTAATTCCTTAAATGGATACCAACCTATTTAATCACACAGATACAGAAAATGTGTATTGACAGATCAAATATATACTTGATATGTTTAATCTGAATATCAAGGAAATGCAGAAATGGAGACAGCCACACAATTGAATAATCTTAACAAACAACTGATACCAAAGCAGAACCACTGAATCAGAGAACTTCAAACTTCTTCTTCAAATAAAATATGCAACATAGTCATTTTGAAACATTGTATATATGATGTATCTGAATATATTCTACTGCTGATGATCTCTCAACATCGATTGTTTGGACTTATATAGATATTTCTATGAAGAGTCATAACTCTTCAATAAGTTTTTTGGGAACTTAACAAACATTAACAACTATAACATAATTATGATTAGGCTCTATTTAGCCACAAGTAGACTTTAGCCAAGTAATCCAAATAATCCTGCTCACGATGAGAATCAGTAAGGTCAACAGCACTTCTGGTAATTATATCAAGTATGATCATGCTTTCCAATTGTTTGCAAACTTCTTAGATGCAGAGGCTTTGTCTTTCAAAGCTCCTGTGGCTTTGTGCAATATAATTTGACAATCAATAATCCATTCTTCCTTGCTTTTTACCTCTCCATTGTCCTTAAATATCCTAGGCACTCCTACGTTTGAGGCATCATTTCCTTCCTTAGCATCAGCTTTAAGTTTGTCATAATAATTTTGGTGCTGTTTGAGAAATGCTTTTGCATCAGAGATATCTGTACTATCAGAAGTACTTCTGTTTTGTAGCTCAGTCAATTTCTCTCATATTCTCTTCTCGGACGGTTTTTTTTTTGCAACTATAATGATGGTAGAAATTTCGTAGCTGTTTGTATTTAATTATCTGATCAATTCAATGTTCATCGCTGTGAAGTGTCACATCGCCATAACTCTTCTTATCGGCGTGAATTTTAAAATGTCTGAGCAATCTTAATGCTTTTATGGCACGAACAGTCAATCGGTGTGACCCCTCAATTGTATTCCTGACGCTATGTAATGTCATATCTCCAAGTGGGCGCGACCATCGGCATGACTTCCTTCATCGTCATGTGATTTAGATTTCATTCTGAAGTAATGAGTCTTACCGATATAATTTGTTTTATCGGGGTGAATAGTACTATCGGGATAACATAATTACGTTTCCACGACTTTTGTTGTCCCACTGATAATCAAGTTACTTTGGATCGGAATGACTGCTTTAATGTCTTGCCGCTAGAGTATACCCATCGGAATGAAACATACTATCGGGATAGCTTTCAAAAGATAACCCGATCCGAATCATCTCACCGATGGTTCTTTCATATTCTTTATCAGACAGAGTATGTTAAAGTATCACCGATACCTTTTGATCGCCGTGACTTGTGAATCGGCGAGACATAATTCCCTTGTCCCGATATGTTGAGTTATCCCGACAAATACTTGTATCGCTGTGAGTCTTGCCGAAAGCTCTCTTATCGCCAAGACATTTAGTATCAGAAACTTCTTTGTATCTTATCCCGATAGTTTACTTCTTGCCGATGGTCGTTTGCTTCGTTACCTCCGCAGGATGTTCGGTGAGACTCTTGCCGAAATACTTTATCGGTATGATATATACCGTCGGGGCAATTTTTAAAAGGTCATCTGATAGTTGTCTGTCATACCGATTGGTATGACCACTCACTTCTCTCACCGATGTAAAGTCATCGGTATTACTTATTCCATCGGTGACTTCCATAGATCTCCTTCCGATCTGCCTTCTCACGCCGATGGTTATTTTGAAATGATTCCTTATGTATCGGTGTAAACAAAACAATATCTTGTCGATGGATTGACTTTGAAGAAATTTGGCACTGCTCATCCATAGACACCTTGTGGGATACATTAAATTTTTATTATGGTCTTGGGGTGTTTTTTTAGGATTTGTTGAAATATAATGGATTTTTATTAATGGATTTTCAAATTTTTTACTGTCCTAACACCGCCATCACTCATCTTGCTTATGCCACTCCACCATGGATGTCACAAGTGTCAACTTCCATATCAAATCTTGCTTATGCCACTCCTCCACAAGGGGCACAAATTCAAACCTCCATATCAAACCTTGCTTATGCCACTACTCCACATGTGTCACAAGTCCAAGCACCCATTTCTCAAAACTCCTATATCACCCCACCTCAACATTCCCAAAGTCAACACTCTTATATCACTCCACCTCAACCTCCCCAAAATCAAAACACTTATATCATTCCACCTCACCATTCCCAAGGTCAAAACACCTATATCACTCCACCTCAACATTCCCAAAGTCAACATTCCTATATCGCTCCATCTCAACCTCCCCAAAATCAAAACACCTACATCATCCCACCTCAACAATACCAAAATCAAAATTCATTCACCAATCCCCCTCAACATTCTCAAAGCCAACACTCCTACATAACTCCTCCACAAAACTCACCAAACCAAAATTTCTCCATGAATCAAACCCCAAACAATCCTCACAATTCTCATATGACCCATACGATCTCAATTCATATGGACCCAATTCCAATATCTCCTATGGGACACAACAACCACCATTTATCCAACAGAATCTTGCTCCACTAACACCCACATTGGATCTTGAGTTCAAGTTTTTAAATACACAAAAACAAATATCTAATCTTTCATTTGGACACACAAAGAAAACTTTTTCCTTGGAGGAGGTTGGCTCATATCCATTTTATACATCTTTACAATGATCCCTTTTCCCCCCAACTTTGACATGTCTAAATTTGACAAATACAAGGGAAAAGGTGATCCAAAAGAACATCTTAGGGAGTTCTTTATTACTTTCTTAGAGGTTTCTCATAATGATACTTATCTTATGTTCCTCTTCCCTTGTATTCTTGGAGGGAAATCCATAGAATGGTTTTATCATCTACCCATGGGTATCAAAGCATTTAATGAATTGGCTGAAAAGTTTGCAACCCACTTTTCTTACAATTTCGAGCATCAAATTTCCATGACAGACTTGTGCAATAATAAACAACATAATGGGGAAACTTTCATCTCCTTCCTACAAAGATGGAGAAGTATGGATGGTAAATTCCTATGGCCTATACCCAAAAAATAACTTGTTAGTATCTTTGTGCAAAATATTAACAAAGAAATTGGTTTTCACTTACAAATCCAAAGTGCTACCTCATTTGAGGAAATCATCTCCAAGGGGACCAACATCTAAAAGGCCCTTATCACAAAGGGTTTAATCAAAATCTTCAAAGAGACCAAAGATAATCCTCCCCGACAATCTAATGAGAAACCTTGATTTTGGTCAAAAAATAAGAACGTTGTCAATGATGGTGTAGTGGACTCTAAACACATTCAAACCCTCCAAACACTGGTCAATCTCCAATTAAAACCTACCCAATCTACTCCTCGTGAGAAACCAAAACTAGACTATCCTCCTAGATGTAGGTTCACTCCTTTGGGAGAACCTATTGAATCCATCCTTAAAAAACTTGTTCAAAGTGGACTTATCATTTTGCCTGAAACGTGTCAATATGATTGTTGTCTCTCAGATTTGCACCCTTCTTGCAGTTGTGAAACTTTAGCAATCTAGAGAAACATGGAAATGATCTCGAAGTGTGGGACCTTGCAAAATGAGATTAGACCTCTAGAGAAGGTCAGCTTCCTTAACTGGTTATCACCTAAAATCTACTGAATTTGCAGAGGAAAAGGGAGAAGGAATGCTTTAAAATGAAAGATGAAATAGAAAAACTTGAAAATAAAGGGGTGATTCACCAAGTTGAATAAAAGAACCCTCACAGTACTGAGAAAATACACAACATAACCAGATACAGCAAGTAGACATACACAAATTCAAATGATTCTAGCAGAGGTGAGAAACAAGATGATTGAGAGGAACAATATGTTCACAGAAAATCATATGCAGATTCACACTAAACTAAAACTCAGTAAAAGAGGTAAAATAACTTGCATATATTCAATAAGAAGGCATAGTTACAGTAGCAGAAAGCTCTATTTGGAAACAGACAAGACTGAATACTAAAAAAAAAAATTCCAACCCTATTTACATCCCATCCTTCTGCTTATATAGCATTTCAATCGGACCTAAGTCGGTTACAAAAATTTGCTCCATGAGCTGTAACACAAAAATATCGATGTCTGAAGGGACGTCCCACTGCAAGAAGTTATGGCATGAATTATCTGGAACATGGTAGATGGAAGATATTTTCTGGGGATAAGAATGTTAGCAGATCAAAACATCCATCCTCAACAACGAATACATAAAATATCTAAAGCAAGGCAGTTGAGAGATATTTTTGGTCATCAATGTGAGCTACTAAATGTCAACCTGCACCCATAAATGCAACAAATATCTGCATCCTGCCCAAAAATGGTCACTGAAACGTCCAGTCACCAAAACATGCAAATCCAGATCCAAAAAATGAAAGTGAGAATATTCCCCTCAAAAGCTCGCCAAATGAAAGAGGCAAAAAGAAGCATTTTTGCCTTTTGCAGCATGTAGAAATTCACCAAGATGCGCAAGATATTCGTGGTCAAAGTTGTGGTCAACTGCCTATGTATATCACTTTGCATCTGTGCGTAGTATATGCTTTTGTATGTTTCATTGTATATACAATGTAACTGCACCTTTAGGTTCACTTGGTGCAACCGCGCTTTCTTTCTCTTTGCATATTCAAGTCACTTTACATATGCCTTTATAAAATCACGGGCTTTACCTTTTGAATTAGCCTTTGAATCGCCCCTGACACGTGGCACCACCTGATTGGTCATTGAATTGAAGCCAGGACCCATCGCTAAAAACTGCAACCCCTATCGGCCATCAGAAAGATAAAAAAATAAGTCGCCAATGCATACTATCTCGTCGAAATCCCCTGTATGTTGACCTTGTATATCGCATATACAATTGCATGTATACATACAAAGCATACTCCAATACTTTATCTGCCATACTCAATTCCGCAGTTGGGTCTAGCTTGTATGTATCCCCTTGCATCTTTTCATATGCATCTCTTGACCTTGCATATGCAAATATACAATGCGGATTCCAAAACAATTATCTGCTGCATTTGATTCCTCAGTCAGGTCCGGACATTGTATGATTCTCTTTGTATCTATCTTTTGTATATCGCATATACAATGTGAAATATACAAACAAAACCACATACAAACCTTGTACATTGCAAAACTTCATTTCAGCATATACACGTAACCTTTGTATATTGCATTGTATATGACCCTTTGTATGTCCAAACATACAATGCGAAACATACAAAGGGAAACTGCATACAAACCTTGTATACAAACATGCATATGAACTTGTACCTGCCCCTTGTATGTGCCCTTGCATGTATCCTTTGTATGTGTGAACATACAATGCAAACATACAAGCAAAGATGCAAACAAACATCTACCTTAATAAATCAAAATGCAAATTCTTTTCGGGTCCGGGCCTTGTATGTCAAGAATGCATATGCCCCTTGTATATGCGATTGTAAGTTCAAAGATATAATCGAATATACGTACAATTGGTGGGCCCAGGCTTTGTATCTCTTCCTTGCATATAGACTTTGCATCTTCCTCCTTGTATCTTTTCTTTGCATATGCGCTTTGTATATTGCTGATTGTATGTAAGATACAACCGCCCAATATACAATCATCTTTGTATCAAAGCGGACCCCAAAATAACTTTGTATATTCGGCCTTGTATATTGACTTTGCATGTGCACTGATATACATTCTCATTTGTATATGGCCCTTGTATTTGTGAATGTATATTGCCCTTTGTATGTTCGCACATACATGCATCTTTATTTTGTATCTCGGATTTGCTTTTGTATGTGAACTTGTATGTTTTTCATTTGTATGTGCATTGGGCATTATATCTTTTGCCTTGTATCTTTCCACCGATGTATCCTTGTATGTTGCCTTTGTATGTTGTCCTTTGTATATTTTCTTTGCATCTTCCCCTTGTATCTTTTCCTTTGTATGTGCGATTGTACATCTTGACATACATTCATCCCTGCATTCCACCCCTTGGCTGATGTACATTTCCTTTGTATATGCAAACATACAATGGCAAATGTACATGTGAACATACATTCAAAAATGCATATACAAATACTAAGTATAAAATTGAGATTTATCTGCAATGGAAAGCACTTGAAGATAAAGGGTTTCTGGGTTTTTCTGGGTTTTTAGCAAAGATTCTCAAAGTGAGATTTTTGGGATTTTTTGCAAGGCACAATATGAATTTGAAGGATTAAATCCTTGCATGGTCACTTCTAAAGGATTTTCAAGGAAAATACAAGGTGAATTATTTAACTCTGGGCAGAGGAAAATAGGTCAACATTTTGGCGACTTCTATGGGATGTTTGCCTGCTAAACAATTAGGCCAGTTGCCTTAAGCATCCATTGGGCATGGAGTCATACAGAGACTAAAAATATTTCTTGACAAACAATCCTAACTTTAGCAACTCAGCATATTAGCAATGAAGAACGTTTGGAAGACCAAACCAAAACAAAATGCTGAAAGCAACCCCTCCAACTGTGCTAGACAACACTTAGTGAAAATAAAAGGAATCTAAACTATTGTGTAGCAGCACTTATTGAAAACAAGAAACCTAATCTACTGATTTACAAGGCACTCATACCTCAAAACACCTCTTCAGGTGTATCCCATTGACTGGGATAGGAAAATTTTCTCCATCCATGCTTGATAACTAAAATGCATTATGCTCCTTGCATTCAATAATGATAAATGGGCCACTCCACATGCTGTCAAACTTGGAGTGCTTTCCTAGCCTGCTCTTCAACTCATCCCATTTGAGCACCATATCACCCTCCCTAAAAATTCTGGGAGTGGCTCTCTTATCAAAAACTCTTTTTGTCTGAAGCTGATGATACTCCATAGCTTTCATAGCTTTATCTCTGCTCTCTTCAAGCTCCATAAGTTGAGCATGTCTGACAACCATGGGGTCTTCTTCTTCAAACATCTCCAGCTGATTCATGATGTCTAGTGCTAGAAGCTCCATAGACATAGGCAATCTTGCCTCTTTCCCATAAACTAACATATATGGGGAGTTTCCAATAGACCTCTTGGGAGTTATTCTATCTGCTCACAAGGCATATTTCAGATTAGTGTGCCAGGTCCTCTGGTTGTCCTCCATTGATCTTTTGATAATCCTTATGAGATTTTTATTTGTAGATTCAGCCAAACCATTACCCTATGGGTAATAATTTGATGAAGTGTTCAAATAGATTCCATTCTTCATTGCCCAGTCAGGTATTTTCAATCCAACAAAGGCTAAAGCATTGTCTAAGATAATTGACTCAGGCACTCCAAATCTAGATACCAAATCGTGATAAAAATTTAAAACAACATTCTCATTGGATTCCTTCAGAGCCACTGCTTCAGTCCACCTTGTGAAATAGTCTGTAGCTGTAAGTATCCACCTGTGGCCTACACTTGATGGTGGGTTAATGGGACCTATAAAATCAATGCCCCATCTCATAAAGGGCTGCTCTACTTGAATTGGCTGCAGAGGTAAAGCTAGCAGCCTTTCTTTGCCTGCAAAAATGGCACATTTTACACATTTTCTAGCCCATGCATGGGCATTCTTGAATAAGCTGGGCTAGTAATATCCAGCTCTCATTATTTTCCAAGCAGTAGTCTTTGGGGAAAAATGACCCCCTACTGTTCCATCATGAAACTCATGCATCACTTTGTCAGTCTGACCATTATCAATGCATCTTAACAACACACCATTAAAGTCTTTTCTGAAAAGGATGCCATTTATTAAAACATATGGAATGGACTGTAGTCTAAAATATCTTCTTTTGATTCTATCTAGACCTGCTGGACACTCACCGGTTTGCAAAAATTGAGTCATGTTATTAATCCAACTTGTGCCCATTGCTATTGTATCATTCTGATGTGCATCTTCAATTGTCAGAAGCACCTCTTCTTCCTTTTCTATTTTGTTCTCAGAACTAGTATCAAGTTGTTCACTGAGTCCTCTACCTCTGACAAGCTTGGTTATCTTGATATCTACGTCATATTCCATGACTTTGGTGATCCAACCAACCCTTTTCTCATTAACATCTTTACCTAACAGGAACTCTTTCACACTAGGGTGAGCGACCATCAAATGTACCTTATTGTTAGAAATAAGATGCCTAAACTTCTTGAGGCTCCTTACCACTACAAGGACATGTTTTTCAATGAAGCTATACCTCTGTTCATACTTCTCCAGCCCATGACTAAAGAAAGTGATTGGCTGTTCAAAGCCATCACTCTGCTGCTGTATCAGAATCATAGAGATTGTATCTAGACCGCCATAAGCATACAAGATAAAATCTTTTGAGAAATCAGGATTTACCAGAGTTGGTGCAGCTGATAACACTTCTTTTATGGACTCAAAGCTGAGTTTGGCCTCTTTTGTCCAACTGAAAACTATATTTTTCTTTAACATAGAGGTCAATGGGTTCAATAGATTTGCAATGTTAGGTATAAATCTTCGCAGAAAATTAATTCTGCCAATAAAACTTTGCAGTCCCTTCTTGTGACTGGGTAAAGGTAGCTCCGAAATAGCCCTTACTCTTTCTGCATCAATGGTAATTCCCTCTTTTGACACAATGTGTCCTAAAAGCTTGCCTTCATGCACAGTGAAAATGCATTTCTTGGGATTGAGAGATATCCCAAACTCTTTACATCTCTTGAATACTTGCCTCAAGTGGAATAAGTGTTCAACTGCATCTTTAGAGAAAACTGTAATGTCATCAAGGTACACCAGTACCAATTTATACAACAGACCCTTAAAAACCATAACCATAGCTCTCTGAAAAGTAGAGCCAGCATTTGACAAACCAAAAGGCATCCTTTTGTAGCCCATGGTGCCCCATTTGGTAGTAAAAGCGATTTTAAATTGATCTTCCTCCTTGACTAACACTTGATTATAGCCAGACTATCCATCAAGCAAGGAGAATCTTTCAGAACCAGCCACTACTTGTAGAATTTGCTCCATTGAGGACAGCAGGTAGTGGTCTTTCAGGGAGGTTCTATTAAGGTCTATAAAATCAACACACAGCCTCATCTCTCCATTCTTTTTTCTCACAGGGACAAGGTTGGAGACCTAAGAAGTATGCTTGATCGGGAAAATGATCTTTCCCTCGATTAGCTTGGTTAACTCTTTAATCATCAGAGACTTAAGTTTTGGATTTAAAGGCCTTTGTTTCTACCTCACAGGTTTTGTACCTGGTTCTAACTCTATGGTGTGCTGGGCAATATGAGGGTCAAACCCCTTTAGATCTGAATAATCCCAAGAAAACACATCTCAAACTCTTGACAAAGAGCAATAAAAGCTCTCCTATCCTTAGATGAATAGATTTTACCAATTTTGAGAAGATTACCTTTGAAAATTTCTAGCTCCTCGTAATGTTCCTCTTTGACCTGCATGCTAGTTTTATTCCTTTTTAGCTAATCATTGTACTAAAAATAGATTCCAAGGTTACCAATCCCTTGGGCAGCTTGTTTATTCTTAACTGAACAATTTGATCATTGCCATATTATTGTTTGATTTTATCCTGATTCATCACAAAAAACTCATCTTCTTCTAATAGGAAACGCAGGATCTGCTCATCACTCTCAAAAACCTGCCAATGAATGTTATTGTCAGGGATAGAAGGCCTATCAACTATTTTCACATGAGGCTACACCTTTTCTCTTTGAATGTCACTGGAGATATCAAACTGAGCCCCAATCGTAGCTAACCTATCTGCATGATAATTCTGATTTCTTGGAATAGAGATCAGATTGAAAGCATCAAACTCTTCAATCATATCCCATACCCTATGCTTATAGCATTTCAAAGTATCATTCTTCGTAACATGCAGTCCTCTTACCTGATTTACAATGAGTTCACTATCCCCAAACACCTATAAATAGCCAATTTTCCTTTTTTTTGCCCACTACAAACCTTGGATCAATCCCTCATACTCACCAGTGTTATTTGTGCATGAAAAAGCAAAATGGAAAGAAGAATAATATCTTTCACCTTGTGGAGACACAAGCATTCTTGTTCCTAGAGCCATCAAAGTACATTTTCCATACTTCCTCTTGCTGCTCTATCTATTGTTCTGCATTCTTTACAAGGTTTGGAATTTCTGTTTCAGTTTCATGGAGTATGTAAACCCCCATACCAATTTCTTGAATGTGTCCCTCAGGATCATTTACAACATTTTTTGAGGCCCACTCCTTTAACATCACCTCTGGTATACTTTCAGCTTGTAGCTCTTGAGCGGCAACAAGCTTAGGATCATCAGAAATAATGTAATTTGCATTAACAACACTTGGTGTATAAGGCTCTATGTGATACTGGGTAAGCAATTCAGACTTTAGGGTCACCTTTGTGCCATATCTAGTCCTAAAAAACATGTGGGACCAATCCGAGGATAAATATCCTTCTATCTTGGTTGTGAACTCTCTTGATAAACACATGGCAAAATAAGGAGGTAAGTCTATGATGAATACCTCCTGGGAAATGGAAACATTTGGGCAAGTGTGCAAGGTGAGAGTGAGATCTTTTATCACACCTAGAGTGTTAACAGCTGTGCCATCTAACTGAAGCACACCTTTCTCTAGGGGTTGGTACTTCAATCCTAATTGGTCTGCAATCTGTTTTGGCATCACAGAACTACTTGCACCACTATCCACCATATAGTTATGTACTATCTTGTCTCCAACTATTAAAGACACATAAAATGGAAGTGGTTTAGCACTCTTGTTTGGCTATTTGTTGTTGTCCTGGGATGAATTGGTAAGAACAGCCCTAGTTGGGTCAACAGTTGCATCATTTGACATTTTTAAATCAGACAAGGTAGATTGCAACATGTCCTTTTGACCTAGGATTGCTAAGGAATCCCACATAGATATTGTCACATTCATCTTCTTCATATTTTCAATGATATTGAAAGGTGGAGTGACATTTACCTTTTGTTGTGACTTTGTAGCAACAGTATCAGCCTGTAAATGAGGTTGTTCCCTTGTTGTTGCTTGAATATTTCTTTGCAAAATATGGGGAACCCGGGATGTAGAAGCATCAGCAGGTCCTTTTCCTTTATTTGTTGCTTGATCTATCTCATAACCCCTCTTTTTGGCTCTTGTATTTGCTACAACTAAGGCATCATCTCTATTCACGCCACAAAATTCACCTTCCTACCAATTCATGAAGGCAAAATCACTCTGAGGTTGCTCCTGTTGTTGCACAGCCCTCTCATTAGGTGTGTTTGGTTGTGAGACTGCAACATTCTGCACCATCAGAACTTGATTTATCACCCCATTTGAGTAGGCTACCTGACTGTGTGGCTGATTGCATGGAAAACACCATTCATACTCTGTAGCAAAGTTATTCTGAATAGGGACAAGGTCCCTAACTGCATTAACAGGTGCCGGATTGTAAGGCTAAAAAGGCCTCTGGTTGACATTCTACTTGGTACCCTTGTAATTGCCTTGATATGGAGGTTTGTTGGCCTAGTATGATTGATTCTACCTTTGATAAGGCTGATTCTACCCTTGGCTGGGTTGCTGATAAGGCTATCTGTTCTGGGACTGCTACTTTTTGATGTTTACCAGCTCATTCCCAATAGTTTGTAGGATGTTCTCTATTTTCTATTGGCTATTTTTAATCTCTCTTAACTCTTGTGATGAGCTAGGAGTAGCAGTTTCAGAATTGGCAGTACTTGGCAATGTTGCAGTAACAGGTAAAGGGGCAAAATATGGGATTGGCAAGGGCAATTAAGCTTGAATCTCAGGAAAAAGGGGCACTAGTAATCTAGGTGCTATTTTCCCAGCTTGAATCAAGTTGTTTTATGCTCTAATAGCTATTTCATATGCATCAAGTAAACTTGTACCTCCCAATGATTACATCATTACTGAAATATCACTATTTAGAGCTTTCAAAAAATACAGAAAAGCATACTCTGATGGAGGCCTTACCATGGCAGGAATTTTGTCCCTTGTCTTTTGGAATCAGAAGTTGAAGTCCCTCATTTTCTCCTAGGGAGCTCTTTTTATTGTAGTCAGTTGTTCAACCAATGACAAGTTGTCTGACTTATCCTGAAATTGCTTGTTTAATTTATCACCTAGATCATCCCAGGTTCTTATGGTCTGCACTGGTAAACTCCTGAACCATTGTAATGCCTTTCCTTTAAAAGAGGTAGCCAACAACCTGATGGCTACATTCTCTTGGGTGACATGATGAACTCCACATAAAAAAGCCACGTCTCTAATATGCTCTATTGGGGTAGTTTGATCCTCCCCAGTGAAATAAGGTAGGCTCTTCAAAGTTGCCATGGGTATGTTGTTGTGCACTATCAAATTCAATGGGCTGCCCCTATCAAAAGCCACAAATGGATGATTTCTTGCCATTGGGACAACTAGAGGTGGGTTTGCTTGAGCTGGTATAAGTACTACAAGTGCTGCTAGCCTAAAACTTTATGGAGTTGATTGTATTCTTTTGGAAACTAGAGTCCTTATCACAGCTCTACCCTGCTTTCTGGGCGGAGACAACTGCAAGTAATCAAATGAACTTGAACTCTGAGTTTGAATTTTTCTCATAAAATGTAACAGTAGCACTAGTCTGCTTGTCCTTTATCAGTAAGAGTCACCAGATATGCAAGTTTTAACCTCTTACAGGTTTGATAATCACTGGCTGCACATCAAAACCAGCAATATGATTGTAAAGTGTCCCACCAGGCATGCCAGAAACTGTTGTCTCTCAGATTTGCACCCTTACTATAGTTGTAAAAATTTAGCAATCTAGAGAAACATGGGAATGATCTCGAAGTGTGGGACCTTGCGAAATGAGATCAGACCTCCGGAGAAGGCCAGCTTCCTTAACTGGTTATCACCTAAAATCTCCTGAATTTGTAGAGGAAAAGGGAGAAGGAATGCTTTAAAATGAAAGATGAAACAGAAAAACTTGAAAATAAAGGGGTGATTCACCAAGTTGAATAAAAGAACCCTCACAGTACTAAGAAAATACACAACATAACCAGATACAACAAGTAGACATACACAAATTCAAATGATTCTAGCAGAGGTGAGAAACAAGATGATTGAGAGGAACAATATGTTTAAAAACAATCACATGCAGATTCACACTAAACTAAAACGTAGTAAAAGAGGTAAAATAACTTGCATATATTCAATAAGAAGGCATAGTTATAGTAGCAAAAACCTCTATTTGGAAACAGAAAAGACCGAATACTAAAAAAAAAATTCCAACCCTATTTACATCCCATCCTTCTGCTTATATAGCATTTCAATCAGACCTAAGTCGGTTACAAAAATTTGCTCCATGAGCTGTAATAGGAAAATATCTGTCTGAAGGGACATCCCACTGCAAGAATTTATGGCATGAAATATCTGGAATAGGGCAGATGGAAGATATTTTCTAGGGATAAGAATGTCAGCAGCTCAAAACATCCATCCTCAACAATGAATACATAAAATATCTGAAGCAAGGCGGTTGAGAGATATTTTTGGTTGTCAATGCGAGCTATTGAACGTCGACCTGCACCCATAAATGCAACAAATATCTACATCCTGCCCAAAAATGGTCGCTGAAATGTCCAGTTGCCAAAACATGCAAATCCAGATCCAAAAAATGAAACTGAGAATATTCCCCTCAAAAGCCTACCAAATGAAAGAGGAGGCAAAAACAAGCATTTTTGCCTTTTATAGCAAGTAGAAATTCACCAGGATGCGCAAGATATTTGCGGTCAACTGTCTGTGTATATCACTTTGCATCTGTATGCCTGTATATGCTTTTGTATGTTTCATTGTATATACAATGCAACTGCGCCTTTAGGTTCACTTGGTGCAACTGTGCTTTCTTTCTCTTTGCATATTCAAGTCACTTTACATATGCATTTATACAATCGTGGGCTTTACCTTTTGAATCAGCCTTTGAATTGCCCCTGACACGTGGCACCACCTGATTGGTCATTGAATTGAAGCTGGGACCCATCGCTAAAAACTGCATCCCCTATCGGCCATCAGAAAGATCAAAAAATGAGTCACGATGCATACTATCTCGCCCAAATCCCCTGTATGTTGGCCTTGTATATCGCAATTGTATATCACATATACAATCGCATGTATACATACAAAGCGGACTCCAAAATTTTATTTGCCATACTCAATTCTGCAGTCGAGCCTAGCTTGTATGTATCCCCTTGCATCTTTTCATATACATCTCTTGACCTTGCATATGCAAATATACAATGCAGACTCCAAAACAATTATCTGCTGCATTTGATTCCTTAGTCGAGTCTAGACTTTGTATGTTTCTCTTTGTATCTATCTTTTGTATATCGCATATACAATGCGAAATATACAAACAAAACTGCATACAAACCTTGTACATTACAAAACTCCATTTCGGCATATACACGTAACCTTTGTATATCGCATTGTATATGACCCTTTGTATGTCCAAACATACAATGCAAAACATACAAAGGGAAACTGCATACAAACCTTGTATACAAACATGCATATGAACTTGTACCTACCCCTTGTATGTGCCCTTGCATGTATCCTTTGTATGTGCGAACATACAATGCAAACATACAAGCAAAGATGCAAACAAACATCTGCCTTAATAAATCAAAATGCAAACTCTTTTTGGGTCCAAGCCTTGTATGTCAGGAATGCATATGCCCCTTGTATATGTAATTATATGTTCAAAGATACAATCGAATATATGTACAATTGGTGGGCCCATGCTTTGTATCTCTTCCTTGAATATAGACTTTGCATCTTCCTCCTTGTATCTTTTCTTTGCATATGCACTTTGTATATTGCCAATTGTATGTAAGATACAACCGCCCAATATACAATCATCTTTATATCAAAGCGGACCCCAAAATGACTTTGTATATTCAGCCTTGTATATTGACTTTGCATGTGCACCGATATATATTCTCATTTGTATATGGCCCTTGTATTTGTGAATGTATATTGCCCTTTGTATGTTGGCACATACATGCATCTTTACTTTGTATCTCGGATTTGTTTTTATATGTGAACTTGTATGTTTTTCATTTGTATGTGCATCGGGCATTGTATCTTTCACCTTGTATCTTTCCACTAATGTATCCTTGTATGTCGCCTTTGTATGTTGTCTTTTGTATATTTTCTTTGCATCTTCCCCTTGTATCTTTTCCTTTGTATATGCAAACATACAATGGCGAATGTACATGCGAACATACATTCAAAAATGCATATACAAATACTAAGTATAAAATTAAGATTTATCTGCGATGGAAAGCACTTGAAGACAAAGGGTTTCTGGGTTTTTCTGGGTTTTTGGTAAAGATTTTCAAGGTGAGATTTTTGGGATTTTTTGCAAGGCACAACATGAATAATTTGAAGGATTAAAGCCTTGCATGGTCACTTCTAAAGGATTTTCAAGGAAAATACAAGGTGAATTATGTAACTCTAGGCAAAGGAAAATAGGTCAACAATGATGAACCCAATTTCAAACCTACTTGGTACAAAGATAATGAGTATTGTGAGTACCATAGTGTGAAAGGGCATAAAACCCCTGGTTGCATGAAGTTGAAAAATTTAATCCAGAATCTCATAGATAGAGGTGAAGTCACTGTTGACGATCCTCCAACCCATACCATAAACAAAGACCTAGACATGTACAAGGATCCATTCCCTACACATGGTATAGGTACTAACACTGATAAAGGAAAAAGTGTCAACAAAGCTTCATCTTCTTAAGACTCCATTTTGGGTCATTTTGAAGAAAGTAGAGTGTCCACCCTTACCATTAAGAGCAAAAACCCTGATTTTGTTGTCACAACTCATCGTGGTCTTGTTACCCTTCATGGGTCAACACCAAATGCCCCTATCAACTCTGAATATAATATCATTGAACATCTAGGAAAGACTCCCACACAAATCTCAATATTAGACCTCTTAAATTCATCACCCGCCCACAAAGAAGTTCTTGGAAAGGCCCTACAAGAGTCATCAGTTCCTAACAATATAGTTGTCATGGACTTTCAAGCTATTATAGGTCACATTGCATCACCTTACCACATGATCTTTTCTGAAAAGGACCTCCCATCTCATGATCCTTGTCATAATGATGCACTCCACATTGAAATATTCATCCATCAACATAAAATCAAACTTATACTTATAGATGGTGGTGCCGGTCTGAACATTTGTTCACTCAAATTGCTAAAACAACTAGGCTACTCTGAGGATAGCATAAATACTAAGTAGTCTATCACTATCAAAGCTTATGATGATGTAGAGTGCCGGTCAGAAGGTGTGAACCATTTACCTATTCAAGTAGGCCCTATCATGTTAGAAACAAGATGCCAAGTATTAGACATTGAGATTCCATATAATATCATCCTAGGATGCACATGGATCCATGCCATGTGGCCAATACCCTCTATGTACCATCAATCTCTCAAATTCCCATTTAATGGTATGGAAATCATAATCCTTGGAGATCCTAATCTAGTTGAGTTTTTTCGTGCCATGCAAGGGGGTTACCAAAATAGCAGCCAAATCCCAAACAATATTGAAGCCCCATTATCTCCATTATACATTGACCCAGATACTTTGCAAAAAGCCTCAGCAGATAAACCCATTCTAGAGATCAAAGTCCACTTTAGAGACATAGGATTTGGTGAATATGACATTTCAAAATCTTGTTGTGTGGGGAGGATGCCTCTTTCACCAAAATCTTATGGTAAACCACCCATAACATAGGTCACTAAAAAGGCAAAGATACTAGCTTCCCTCACAACATTCACTCATGGGAGCTTGCTAGAAGAAGAATCTCTTAAAGATATTTCCTCTTGGCTGTACCAAGAAAAGGATCTAGTCACTCTACCTATTACACAATATGGTACCAGTCTCGGAATTGTGCAAAACATGGGATAACAAGGCAAAGGTGGCCTTGGAAAACATGGTCAAGGAAAGCTAGAACCAATTATTGTGACCAAGAAATACAACAAAAGGGGTTTAGGATATAGTAAGGAGGTACCACATTCCTCAGACATTGAGTATATTCTCGATGAGGTAGTGAAAGCTTTTCCCATAGTTCTGATCTATGAAGAGGATACTGTCGATGACTCTTACCTACACCTAACAGACCTATTCCATGAAACCTTGATATTCATGATATCATCCATCTCCCTCACCTCAAACATGAACACCTAGAATCTTCCCCTCATCTACCATGAACTCATAGATTGGGACCAACAAGAGGCCCCCATTCTAAACATCTTTCAGAATGATGATGCCATAGTAGAATTCATGGGACTCTGGGATGGTATCCCGCTGGGTGATCACAAAGCTAGGTTTGTCATGGATTTAGATTAAGTGACATACTTTGGTGAGAATGTCAAATCCTCCAGTCATAAAAGAGAAAACAAAAATAAATCCCTAGGTGAAAACCACAATGTGGCACCTCCTGATCATAAAACAATAAAAATAAAAGATGTATCCAATGGTGAAAACCTCTCTGAGGCACTTGAGGATGGAGGATTTGACCTTCCCCTACCAACAAAGTATCAAGAAAAATCAGCTTTCTTAGTAGAAGACTCACAAGAGATGAATCTCGGCATAGTTCAGAATCCTAAAATAACATTCCTGGCAACTTCACTATCAAAACAAGAGAGGACAAACTTCATAAAATTCTTCTTGCAAAGGACAATCAATTTTGCTCGGATATATACTAACATGCCTAGGTTGGACCCTTCACTAGTGGTTCATCATCTAGCGGTATCTCTAAATGCCAAGCCCATCAACAAAATCTTTGTAAGATGCACCCACAAATAGCACTATTGGTTAAAGCAAAGCTTGAGAAATTACTAGATGCAAAGTTCATATGAGCTATTGATTATATAGAGTGGGTCTCTAACCTTGTACCTATTGCCAAACCAAATGGGGGCATCCGTATTTGTATAGACTTTAGAGATCTCAATAAAGCATGTCCCAAAGATGACTTTCCACTACCCAACATTTATATTATAGTGGATTTGATAGGAGGTCATGAAATGCTTTCTCTAATGGATGTTTTCTCTATATACAATCATATTATGATAGCACCAAAAGACCAACACAAAATAGCTTTTACATGTCCTTGGGGTACCTACTGTTGGGAAGTCATGCCTTTTGGTCTCAAGAATACAGGAGCCACCTATCAATGAGTAATAATAGTGATATTCCATGACCTATTTCATACTATCATGGAAGACTATGTCAATGACATATTAGGCAAATCTTGTAGGGCAGATCATCTACAAATTCTAGGATAGCTATTTAATAGACTAGAGAAGTATCAAGTGAGGCTAAATCCTAAGAAATGTGTCTTTGGTGTCACTTCAAGGAAATTGTTGGGATACATTGTATCTCATAAAGGAATTGAAGTGGATCCAGCTAAAGTTAAAGCTATAGTAGAGATGCCTCCACCTAAGAATCTAAAAGCACTAAGGAGCCCTCAAGGAAAATTATAGTCCATTAGATGGTTTATTTCACAGCTAACCGATAAATGCCAACCATTTCAACACTTTCTCTGCAAGGATGTCTCATTCCAATGGGATAGCAAGTTTCAACAGGCATTTGATCAACTCAAGGACTATCTAGCTACACCTCTAGTTTTGGTACTGTTAATTACTGATAGACCTTTGATCCTATATATCTCTACTACATCTGCAACATTAGGTGCTCTCCTCACACAACATGATGAGTCAAGAAAATAGCATACCATCTACTATATTAGTTGCACCTTGGTTGGTTATGAACTCAAATACACTCCTATGGAAAGTGCATGTTTAGAATTAGTGTTTACTTCCCAAAAGTTGTGAAATTACATGTTAAACCAGCACACCAACCTCATCTCTAAGATTGATCCATTCAAGCATCTTTTATCCAAGGCAGCGCTCATAGACAAACTAGCTAAATGGGTCATGATCCTGAGAGAATTTGACATAGAGTATATTGATCAGAAAGCTATCAAAGGACAAGTTCTAGAAGATCAATTAGCAGAAGCTCCAATGATAGATGTGAGCCCTATAATCTCTAACTTTCTAGATGAAGGGCTATTCACTCTCACTACCTCAGTAGAGTGGAAGTTATACTTTGATGGTTCCTACACACAACATGGTTCAGAGGCTAGAATCCTATTTATCACACCTCAAAATGATTATATTCCAAAAGCATATTAGTTAACATTTCCTTACACCAATAATATTTCTGAGTATGAAGCACTACATATAGGTCTTCGTATAGTAGTCCAATGGAATATCAAGCAACTTCAAGTATATGGAGACTCTCAACTAGTCATTTGACAAGTCACTAATGAGTACCAAACCAAGGATGACAGTTGATACCCTACAAAAGATTGGTTGATACATACAAGCCACATTTCTCTAGCCTCTCTTTTGAACAAATTCCTAAGGTACATAATAAATCTATAGATTTTATGGCTACTATTGGATCACTTGTGGATATGCCTACAAACACTCAATGATGTGAATTCTTAATCGAGCAACTGCTGATATCAGCCATTGATGTTCCTTCAATTGAAATCATCTACAAACTTGTTGGTCCCAATTCCCTTGGATACCAAGATATCTATGATTATCTCCATATGAACACCATCCCTTCCAGCCTTACATCTACCAAATGTAAAACCTTCATCCGCCAAGCTTCTCATTTCACTATTCTAGGTGATACCCTATACTGCAAGAGTCTTGATAGTATCCTTCTTAGATATCTTAACTCAGATGAAGCTAACACTACCTTAAGAGACATACACGAAGGTGTCTGTGGATCACATTCCACTAGTCCTACTCTAGCTAAGAAGCTACTCCATATAGGTTATTATTGGCCAACAATAGAACAAGATGCATTCCAATTTGCCAAGAAGTGTCTTCAATGCCAGCAGCATGGAGATTTCATACATGCACCAGTACATGAGCTTCAACCTATTACTACTCCATGGCCTTTTTCATAGTGGGGACTCAACCTCATGGGTAAAATCCATACATCCTCTTCCAATAGCCATAAGTTTATCATTACTGCCACTGAGTATTTTATGAAGTGGGTGGAAGCTATTCCCATGACCTATATCACCGACAAACAAATAGCCAAGTTTATCCTAAACTACCTCATTTGCCGATATAGTATTCCCCAAGCTATAGTAACTGATAATGGTAGACCATTCAAGAACCAAGATGTATGTGCCTTGTGCACATAGTACCATATTCAACATCACTTTTCCACTCCATATTATCCTCAAAGTAATAGCCAAGCTGAGGCTTCCAACAAAACCATACAAAAAATCCTAAAGAAAATGGTCAATGAAGTTGGTCATGATTGGCATTTACAACTCAATCCCACCTTATGGGCCTATTGTACTACAACTGGTGCTACCCCATTTACCTTAGTCTATGGAACTGAAGCCATTTTACCCATCGAGGTTGAGATCCCATCTCTCAGAGTATCTATACATCATCTTATAGATGGAGAGGAGTACAAAATTTTTAGATTGACTGAGTTAGAGTTACTGGACGAGAGGCATCGTGCAACACGTAATCATCTTCATGTCTATCAAAATTGCCTCCATCATAACTACAATAAGAAGATCAATGAAAGACAGTTTCAGATAGGTGTCCTTATCCTTAAAGAAAATCAATGAAACCAACAAGATAGAGACAAGAAGGGAAAGTTTGAGCCTAATTGGTTGGGATTGTATTTTGTTACAATAGTCTATGGATTAGGAGCTTATACTTTGTCAACACCTATAGGCATTCCCTTAAATGAACACATCAAGAATGTTCATCTCAAGAAGTTCTAGGCTTGATCCTCAGACTATCCTTAGATAATCCAAAAAAATCAAAAAAATAGAAAAGTCCAAAAATAATTTGTCCTCTGGTGAAAACCTTGTAAACAGGTGCCTTGGATAAGTACCATCATGAAAACCTAGAAAACAGGTGCTATGTGTAGTGTTAGCATCCATTTCTTAAGTCATACATCCATCTCATTCCATATCAATTTAGAATAAAACCTTCATCCATCCATATTGACCTAGCATTTCCACTTTCCCATTTATCATGGCTTGGAAATTGTCAGTGTTAGTTGTCATCCATTAGCATCATCCATAGTTCATCCATCATTTTCCATAATAAAACCTCTACCTGAATGGGGGTATGCTTTCCTTAACCTATGTCTAGGAATGGATTCTTGTTCACGGTATGACCACATCATCAATCACTATCCTATATCATCAACATCAACAAGAACTACATATCATCATCACCCTCATCTTAATGTGCCTTGATCCCATGGATACAGGGTATGTAGGTAGTCTGGAATATGAAGGAAGTATCCCTTACTCAGGCACATAAGATGCACCCATCCTCCATCTCAATCCATGATCATTTTTCACCTCTCACTTCATCCATCCATCACTACCTATTCTATTCATCCTTCAATCGTAAACCATCCCACGTCATCACCAACCAGAAATACATATTATCATAAACATCATCATCATAATGTGCCTTGATCCCATGGATACATGTTATGTAGGCAGTCTAGAATATGAAGGAAGTATCCAGTACTCAGGCACATATGATACACCCTTTCTCCATCTCGATCCATTAACACTTCCATCTCTCTCTTCTTCCATCCATCACAATCTATCCTATCCACCTTGACTTGACTAACTCAAGTAGAAAATGAACTATGCATCCTTTGAAAGCTCAAGTACTTATCAAACCAATAGGCAAAGACTACTCCTAAGGCCATAAACATGCCTGCATACTGCTTGCCACATTTGCTACAACAATCCATCCATCCTAGATCAACAAATCCTTTAACGGATATATCATTCCTACAATAAGACCCAATCTACCCTGAGCAACCTCTTTGGAAAGAAAATATGTTGGTTGTGTGTTTGTTTTATCAGTCAATCATTTTATTTTTGGTTTATCTTTTGTTCCTTTCTAAATACCTATTCAAGACTACCTTGATTTTTCTATATCTTGGTATGTTGCGATACAGTATGGATTGGGGCATAATCATTGCTTTCATATGCTGTGTTTGTAGGATGAGATTATTATCCTACTACGGCTAATATATATCTTGTTAGTGTTGGAATTAGCATCTTGCATATCAATATCTTTTGCATCTATGGTTTTGTAAAGGCCTTATGTGTATTAATATCATTCTATGCTAAGTCTAGTTTCCATTCACATTATCCAACAAGGTTCTATTATATCTAGTAGATGTAAGTTCAAACTGTTTGTTTGCAGAGTCAACATCCCCACATTGGGTACATTAGTACCTTGGTTTTATATACCTTGGTGCATAATATCCATATGCTATATCAAAAATACGGATTGCTCTTTATATATTTAAAGCATAACCATTGTAACTACCTATCCATCTATCCAAAATTAAAATATAGCTTTCATACAAGATTGATCAATTTTCATCACTCTTTCTATTCTATCGCATTTCTTCTATCCATGCTAAACATCATCAGTTGTCTTCTACAAGCCTACAAAACCATATATGTTAGGCATCATGATCATAAACATCATAATATATCATCACATAATCCATGATCCTAATATCTATCATCTCATCCATACATCTATAAGCATATATATCATCATGATATATCCATAGCATATAAAACATCACATGAATCCATGATCATAATATATGTCATCACATCCATAGCATCATCATTACATGTCATCAAATATAAGCATCTAAACATCCATAGCATCTATAAGTACATCATCATCATAAGCATATACATACATCCATAATGTCATCATGAATCATAGAACATCACATATATCCCATCAAGGTCATCATAAATCATGTCTCATAGATACATCAAAATGAATGATATAGTACAAAAGGCTATCATGAGCCATCAAAATATACATCTAAAGCCCATAGGCACCATAGTCTCAATAAATACATCACTAATACAAGGGTACAACATATATATCTAACATGCTCTATCCATGGTTGTGCGTAGAGCTCCTTGCAAGATGATGTCCCTACAATCCACTTATGATAGGTGGAGGTCCCCCTGATAATGACCTCATCAGAGGCCCCATAACAAAAGATCCAAACTAGTGAGAGGCTAAATCTCCATATTTGTTCCTCTCCCAGAAGCTCGATTGTCACTGCTTCGCCAGCATAGCCCCATAGTACAACCCCCAGTAATACTTTGCCTCTCTCCCTGCTACTGCTAGCTCGCCCTGTACATGGATCAACTCTCTAACCAGTTTCATGGTCACCTGATCTATGCCCAATGCCACTCTAGTCATGTCTCTCTCTCTCTCTATGGTAACTCTTTGTAGTGATGCCTCTGCACTCTTCCTAGCTTGTACAACAACATCTCTCTCAGTTGTGAGTCTGGCCACTATTTTAATATCCACCGATGGCACCAACATTTGTACATATGCCTATATCTAGGCCCATGCCTATCGCACCTCCTCCCTAGTAGTATCTCTCTCCTAACTAAATTTCATACATCTCAACTCTATGCAGGTGTGACAAGTAGTCTCCTCCTATAAGAGCCTCTATAAGTGCTCTGTCTCTATCTCTACCTACTGCGGGGCCCCCACATCCTGCATCACTACATCGGGCTGATCTTGCCCATCTTATCCTTTGACAGCTAGTACCTGTACCTACACTTTCACTGGTGCCTAGAGTTGTCTCTCTCTGCATGCTCGATGAGTTCTTGCCTCATGTCCTCTCCCATCCACCTCTCTCACTGCTCCTACTACCCCTAGTACTGTAAATCACATAGGCCTATGTTGTAGCCAATATGCATCATACTTAGGTGTAGTCCCAGGGTTTATCTCTCCCAATATCCACTGCCATACCACTGGGGCAAGTCCTTGAAGCTTTGCAAGGGTCGTAGCTGCTACTATCTCTGGACCCCAATCTAGGATCTCCCTTCGAGTCCTCGTCTATATAGTGTCTCCCAATGGCTCCAATTGGGGTAGTCCAAATTGGCATAATACCTACTCTGGTAGGTATCTCTCAATAGTGTATATGATCCTCCCAAATAAATATCTAGCCTATTGGCAATGCATTAGTTGCTCTGCATCATCGGCCCATGACTCGTAATCTCACCATGGTCTCCATACAGAAGTGTCTAGCTCATCAATCTGGTGCCTCCAGTACACTAGCACACCAAGTCATCTATGAGTCAGTGCACCATCATATAAGTGAACAAAAGGCTCACTGCCCTATTGCTATCAAGGTGAAATAGGCCTCATAATGGGAATGTGCTCCCATGCCCAAACATGCAACAATGTAACCCTTGCCGACAAGCTGGTACCATATCTATATGTGTAGTTATGTAGATCATGATATAGCTGCCCCAAAACATAGGGCCCCCAAGCATACTTGATGCCATATATGAACATACCCTTTAAGATGGTACCCCATCCAACCAAGAGTCCTCGTGAGCATCTGTCAGGAACTAGGAATCCAACAATTAGTGCAACCACAATCCACTACATCCTGTCACATAATCAGCACACACGGCCTCATCAGATCTCGTGCTCCTCCACACCTAGATCAAGAGTCATGAATACCTCCCTAAGGGCTAGCTCACCCCAATCCATATCATAGTCAACTTGTGTACCATATATCAGGATCCTCAATATGCACCATACATCATCTACTATAATAGTCACCTCTCTAGTCAGAAATAGGAATGAGCTATGCTCACTGTACCATTGCTCTACTAATGCAGTCATCAAAGATAAATGAGCTTGAATTGGTGTCATATGGGCCACATGCCATAAACCCATAACCTCTAGGAAAACATCCTCCTCCCACTCTAGGTTGACCACCATGGTTGCATCAATGAAGTGATGCTCCCTAGATATCAAGCATGATAGAATGACTTACATTCACACAAGTCTAACTTGTTATCATTTGCAAACAACTTAGTCAAAACAACTTGCAAGAACCTAAGTCAAACCCTAGTCAAACCAACTCAAACTATGTCAAACACTAGATCAAACACTTGCTAAATCTAAATCATACCCTAGTCAAGCCAAGTCAAGCTAAGTCAACCCTATCTAGCAGGGTCAAAATGGTCAAACACCCCATCTACGCTAAAGGCACTTTAGTTTACCAAAGGCACTTTAGTTTACCAAAGGCACTTCACTGCACACCAAAGGTGCATCCCTGTGCACCATAGGTGCATTTTTGGCCATGCCAAAGGTGCATTTCTATCCGCCAAAGGCACATAACTACATGCCAAAGGTGAGTTCCTACCCCCCACATGCGCTTTTGTACCGTCAGAAAATGTCCCCTTGGGGGCTTTTCCCTCATAAGGTTTAGCTCTCGGGTCTTTAGTGTGCATTAAGGACATCTTACTTCATAATTTGACATCCCGATGGAATGAGCCCTAGGTAACATGACAAATGTGACCTAGGAGGAACCCTTGAGCCTTAGCCTACCCAAAATAGGGGGGAGGACTTGGGCGCCTGTGCCCTAGTCCTGCCCTATTTTGCTGTAGTCCTAATTTTTGGGTGTCAGTTTATGACCGTTATTTGGGTCCTATGCCGACACGGTAAGTTTGAATTATGAAAATCTTGGCGGGAGTGTTTGTAGTTGCATATAAAAGCATGTTTAGGTATTCATTTGTAAACTAGAGCATTATTAGATGATCATTGTGAACTTTAGGCATTCTCAAGGTGAATCAAGGCTTTCATTGTGTTGCAAGAGCAGATTTGTGTGGTTTATGTGTTTGCGTTTACAAATTTGAGCATCCATTTCATCATGGAATGAAGAGCATCTTCCTCCCATGACATCTTCACTACAAGGTGACATTATATTTTTTTTATCATCATTTCCTTTGGTTTTTCCCTCTACCTCACAAGGGCACGCACTCTCTATCTGACAACAGTGTTCACAAACTTAAGTGTCCTCTGGAGTTTGACTGAGGTAAGCCTCTAAACACCACAGCCCCCTCCCAAAGTTTTGTGGTTACAGGTTACAAGTGTCACATCTGGAAAGGGTGGAGTTGCAATAAGGATCAACAGACATCAAGGATTCAGGATCTAAAGAGAAGCAGGACACCAGAGCCTTTGCAGAACTTGGACGCTTGCTCATGTGTCCTCCGCAGTTTAATTTTTGGAAACAGAAGTTAGAGTGCAAATTAGTGTCAGAAGAAGGTCAGGATCCCGTAAAGAAACTGGTACCTTAGACTTGGGTTCTCACTCTTGTGTCCCCAACTTTTCAACCTTGGAACCCCGAAAATAGGGACTCTATGATTTGATATTTTACATCTCTCTGCAAGAGCTTTTTCCATTATTCGTCAGTTTATTGTTGTATTTGCATAATTAGGGTTTTAATGGTTAATTAAGCATAAGATAAGAAAATTTTATAATTAAACACCCTAATCCAAGCTTCCCTACATCCCACAGTGACCTAGGGTATGATAGTGCCTAGCCACTCGACCCAAGATCCTTGAATGTATAGGGTGAAAGGAGGATTCAAACATCTAAACACTAAAAACTAAACAATCCCAATTTTACCCTAAACATTTTGGTGAACCTGTGTTTTTGGACTTAAATTACAACTTGTCGAGTGTTTGTCTTCATATTTGGATTGATTTCATTCATTCATATAGTCTTTCATTTTATTGCATTGAGAAAAATTCAAAAAAATTGAAAATTTTGAAAAATTAAATTTTTTTTGCATTGTTTGGCTTACTAAATTGCATCAATTCTTTCTAAATTTTTCTAATTCATAATTTTTGCATCAGATCTGATATAAACTATAGAAAAACACAAAAATTTAGAAATTTTCATTGCATTTTCATCATTAATTTGGTAGGCTTTTGTAGAAATTTTGACAATTTTCATATAACCTAGTAATTCCACAATCTAGGGTTAGTAGGAAAAATTTTCTTTCAGATTTTTGTACTAATTTTAGAGGCTCATTCAAATTAGAACTTGGCTGTAGTCTTTAATTTTAGTGTAAATTTGTATTTAGATTTAAAATATTTGTAATTTTGCATAGAAAATTTCAACAAAAAAACTAGCAATTTTCATGCATTTTCATTAGATTTGCATTGACATTTTGCATATTAGGGCTTGAACTCATTTTCAGATCTGATTACACTTCATTTTCATCATAAATTAGACTTCAAAACATTCAAATAGCATTTTGTGTCAACATCTCAAAACTAGGGCTCCAAAAACAACAATTTTCACTAAAGTTGGCCTTATTGACTCTCTAAACTTGCACCATAGGCATGTTGTGAAGGATATTTTTGCTGTTTTGGACTGATATCAGACATATAATTTTCTTCCCTTCATCAAAATCCTTACAACACTCTTTTTTTCATTCATTTGCATTGAAAAAAGTACAAAAAATCAAGCATTGACAACATATCTTAAGCCTAAAACTTGAGCATATTGCTGGATGAGTCTAATAACTCGCTGCCCTAAGAGAAATATTCCTTTAAGAAGAAGCATAAGACACATGGGATCTAGTTCTCTTGAAGAAGTTGGTACTTTGAACACCTTCTTTACAAAAGGAGAAACCCAGATGTTACAAGACATTACACCTATTACAAGTACAATGGAAGAACAAACTTTTCATGATGTTGATGATACTATTGAGATGACAGGATATGTGATAAGGGAAAATTGGAATGATTATCAATAATACCAAATAAACCCAATAACTCAATGGAAAGGGAAATAAACAAGATCAAACAACAAAGATAAAACCTTGTAAACCTCAATACTTCATGGCTTCCATTGGTCGCCTATCTCAAATGATCTTGTGTATGAATATGGTCATCAGAAGGTGCACTTCCTTGCTATTTTCCAAGATGTCAATTGGGAATGGCTATTATAGTCTTGCAAATGAAGATGAGCTTCAAAAACAATGGTAATGGCTATGGTAACAAGTTGATCGCAAGCAATGGAGGAACTTGGTTGCCAAAGGCGCGTTGTAATTCCTGCAGAGTAAGGGTACTAAAAGCTTGGATGATAGAAATGGGGGAATTGGGTTCAATTTATAGAGTTGTGAGAGAGAATATCAACGATATAGAAAGAATGAGAAGATCAATGGTTGAGAAACCTTGAGAGGATGTGCGCGAATAGAAAGAAGACAAGTGTCACACAAAAAGTTGCTTTGTTTGAGTTAACTGCTTTCTTTTATAAAGATAAGATTTGATTTCATAAATTAGAAATCTTTTTTCTAATTTAAGAGTTATTGATAAAAAAAAGATAGATTAAATTAGTTAACTCAACTTTTGATTTGCTTTTTGCATGATTTGAGAGAAATTAAATAATAAATTATTTAATTTTGTGTGCATGAAGAAGAAGATTTATGGATGGATAGATAAGGTGTTGGAAGAAGTGGTGGTAAAATGCATGGAGGGATGTTAGGATTTAAAAGTAGCGGAGGGAGATTGGATGGTGGAAGGTGTATGGTCACATGCTTTTGGGATGTATATGATAAGGGAGGTGGAATGGCGACATAGGTTTTGGGGATATGATAGGGTTTGCGATGGAAAGTGGTGGATTTAGGAGGCATGGAGGAAGTACCAACATCATGAGATTGTTTTTCTTGTGAGATATAACCAATTCCATAAGAGGGTGGAGAACTTCGACATGGATAGGCTCCAAAGTACCTTGTTCATGAAGGCCTAAGCCTTTACCTTGATAGTTCATATTTTGGAGTATGCGGTGGACAATGGGATTATGGGTGCTTTGGACACTAGCAGCGATCTCCTTATTGGATGAGGAATGTGAGATAGATGATAATGGTTGTTGGTGCTCTAAGGAAGAACATTCATGGATGAAGGTAGTGAGACCAAGGGATAGGATAATGGATTTACAACTTGGTCAATAATGGATGGTGGAGGATCGTTAGGAGCTTGATTATTGTTATGCTTACTAAGATCCAAGTTAATGGTTTGATCATCTATGTGCACTTGGGAGGCAAGTGTCTCATCAAGGAAAGTGTGTGTTGTTGGATCATGGATAGGACTAGATGGAGGATGGATAGATGGAGTGATAAGCTCATGACCATGGAATGCATAAAGTTAGCTAAGAGGATCATCAAGGTCCACTTGATCATAGATAGGCTCTTGATCATAGATGGGATCTTGATCATAGAAAAGATCTTTCTTATAGATAGGATTAAGTGTGATGGGATCAATGTGCTCATGCATAGGTTCTTCATCAACAATAATATCTTGATCATAGAAAAGATAAAGGTTATGGATGGATTGGATTTGGATCTCTTGCTCATGTATGGGTATGGGATCAAGTTGTTCATGGATATCTTCTTCATAGGGAATATCCAGATCATAGAAAAGATATAGGTTATGGAGGGGTTGGATGGAAGTGATTTGATCTTTATTTAGATAAAGGGTGGATGTTTCGACATGCCCTAGATTATACTCTTGACATAGTTGTTGTATTTCTTGGCTTGAAGCAGAGATAGAAGACTCTTGGATAAGCTCGATAGGTTCTAGATGGTTGACAACATGAGGGTAATATGGTTCTTGACTTGGACTCATGGTAGAAGACTCTTCAATAAGCTCGAGGGGTTGTGATTTACATGAAGGGGTTGGAGGAAAGGACATGTTTGAAGGCTCTTTGATAGGCTCTTGGATAGGAGTGCTATGACACGGACATGTTTGATTCCTTGCTAGTAGCCATTGGATCACATCCTTCATGAGTGTATGGGTAGATGAACAATACAATGGATGGAGAATAATGGTAGATGGTTTAGGCCCATGGTGAGGATTGCTCATGCTAGATGGGGATGAAATTGACTAAGTAGATTTGGATTTCTCCATAGCTTTTCTTTTGCTACATAAATTTGGAAAAGATCTTTCGAGGATTCTTTGGTTATCGGATTAGAGCTTGGGGGACTTGATGTTGGTGTTGGTGGAGGACTAGTATGCCTTGGGCTATTCCTTCTAGGGGATGGTGAAGGAGGACTAGTAGATGGAGTGGTATATGATTTCCAAATTAAGGTGATGCTTCCCTTACCAAGAGTATCATTAAGACGGGAAAAGAATGTACGATCTTGGTGCGAGGCATAGCTAGTACTAGCATGCTCCTATTGGGAGGGGTTTGGTACACATGGATAATCTATTTCCCTATATTTCTTAAATCTGGGCTCATCAAAACTAGAAGAGAAAGGTATCTTAGACAAGCCTGTATCAAATGGATAAGGAGATATGTCCTCTAGCAGATATTGATTTGGGGAAGATCAAGTTTATAAGATTGCCAGCTGTTGTCGTATGGCTTGGAGTTCTTGAGCAAGTGCTTCCAATTGGTTTGTCATATCCTTAGAAAACTAACACAAGACCAAGATGGGTATCTAGAAAGGTTGGAAATTTTCTCTCAAAAGACTGAGAAAGCTCATTGTCTTAGATGCGTAGCTACATATGCGTTGAAATAGAGGATACATGCACAGTAAGTCGATGCAAATGCGTAGCTCTGATAAATGATAAATGAGTAGTACTAGATCACAAATGCACAATAAGTCATGGTAAATGCGCAGCAGGTCGATACATATGCGTAGCTCTGCAGGACAAATGCGCAGCTCTAGTTACTTAACTATTTTTGCAATTTTCTTTGCACATTTTTTGGTGTTTCTCAATTATGGAAAGTAAGACACAACAAACACAAAGAATTTTTCATGATTTTTGATATTTTAAAAAAAAAAAATTGGACTCTTTTTGACTAAAAAAGTAAGTACAAATCCTAGGCTGGCTGGGACAATATAAACCAAATTCTCATTATTTCTAGTTGAGGCATCTTTGGGAGGTGATAATTTCCCTTCCCTACACTAGCTTATAGGGGTTTTTGGCTACTAAAAATAGTGGATGATTAGTAAGTGCAACCATTTGAGTGGTTATACATGTGGCAGCACTACTCTCCATTATGGAGTCTCTCAACCTTCAAGGGTTGCGCCTTGGAGGTTTTTGGGGGAGGTTGACTATCAGTATAACAAAACAACACTCATTGCATGAAGCTTTCACTCCAAGCACAATTTATTTATAGTGGCTAGGCAGGGCTTGGCTTTAGCTTGTTACCACTTGGATGGAAGGATATCTAAGGGCAGGCCTCTCTAAAGGTTTAACAGATGTGAAATGATATGTCTAGCATCTTGGTCACCCAAGATAGGGGAGAGCATAGGCCTAGTATCATTCCAAAAAAATGAAAGACAGTGGTTCATTTCCCCTAATTAAAATGAAAAAGACTAAATGAGTTAGCTACTTGGGCACACACACAATTTGTTAACTTTTAAAACAAGATAGCAATGGTTTGATTTTATCCTCCTAGCATTGGGACTAAATTCAAGTTGTTGATGCAACAAGATTAAATTACAATCCTCCTAGTTAGAACTAAATGAGATTTCCATGAACATCCATTTAGTTTCCTTTAGATCAAGAGATGAGTTAACAAATACAGCTATATGACTAAACCAGCCCCTAACCTGCAAGTAGATCAGAGAATATTCCTACGAAAAGTGTGAGCATTAGCAAAATCACAAGAAACAACTCAAAAAGTCACTGTCAGAATCAAATGCACAACTTTAGAGATCAAAAGCGCAGAGACAGAGATCATATGTGCAGGATTACAAAAGCACCGAGACAGAAGTCAAAAGCGTAGAAATAGAGAGTATATGTGATGTTCCAATAAATGCATCGTATCAGAGCTCAGATGCATGTTAGAATTGATCAGATGCACATAATCCTCCTATGTATAGAACCTTGCACAAAAAACTCAATTTTGGGGTTAAATCGGGGCAAGGCCCCATGGTGGGTGCCAGAAATGTTAAGGGAAAATTGGAATGATTATCAATAATATCAAATAAACCCAATAACTCAATGGAAAGGGAAATAAATAATATCAAACAACAAAGATAAAACCTTACAAACCTCAATTCTTCATGGCTTCCATTAGTCGCCTATCTCAAATAATCTTGCGTATGAATATGACCCTCAGAAGGTGCACTTCCTTGCTAATTTCCAAGATGTCAATTGGGAATGGCTATGATAGTCTTGCAAATGAAGATGAGCTTCACAACAATGGTAATGGCTATGGTAACAAGTTGATTGCAAGCAATGGAGGAACTTGGGTGCCAAAGGTGCGCTATAATTCCTGCAGAGTAAGGGTACTAAAAGCTTGGATGATATAAATGGAGAAATTGGGTTCAATTTATAGAGTTGTGTGAGAGAAGATCAATGGTATAGAAAGAATGAGAAGATCAACAGTTGAGAAACCTTGAGAGGATGTGCGCGAATAGAAAGAAGACAATTGTCACACAAAAAGCTACTTTGTTTGAGTTAACTGCTTTCTTTTATAAAGATAAGATTTGATTTCATAAATTAGAAATCTTTTTTCTAATTTAAGAGTTATTGATAAAAACAAGATAGATTAAATCAGTTAACTCAATTTGTGATTTGCTTTTTGCATGATTTGAGAGAAATTAAATAATAAATTATTTAATTTGTTTGTGCATGATAGAAGAATAAATAAAATATTTGGTTATATTTTATTTTTAGAGATTGAGATAATTTAAATAAATTTGATTGATTTATTTAAATTTGGAGGAATAAGTGATTTAATTAAATAATATAGAATTATTTAATTGCTTGGAAGAATAAAGTTGACTTCGATGAAATTAATTAAATAAAGGTAATTTATTCAATTAATGGGAGGAATATGAACCAAATAAATAAATTGATTTATTTATTTATTGATAGAGGAATTTAGATAAAATAAATATTAAGAATATTTATTTAGACAAATTCATGTCATTTTTAGGCGTATACAATATGTATCTAATGAGTAAATAGAAAAATTGGATAAAGAGCTAGCACAATTTCAATCATTTATGGAAAAGGAGAGAATAGCTGAAGAAGCAGTCCCTACAATTCATAATATAAGAGAATTGATAAAAGAGGGATAAGATGGTGTTAATGCAATTCACGGTCTAGCACATATTATACAAACCAATATCATGCCAGTGACCGAATGTGCGCAAGTGATAAATAACACTTTATAACCATCTCATACTCAAGTATCCATACCTCTACCGACTATGGGAATATTGACTTTTACACCAACGATCTTAACAATTGATGCAAATGCTTGTAGTAATGCTACCACTGGTATTAGAGTATCTAATGGCACTAATTACAAAGTTGTGGGATTTGATTATCAGAACTTGGTTTCTAAGGGGACCTCCTCTATGCATAATTGTTCTCAACCACCTATCTATTCCACTCATTTTCAGCCACCTATTACCTACTCAAAGCCATCTTCCACCTATCACTATGTCCAACCACTGTTAACATATCCTCAGCCTCTGCCTATTGTATCTCAAACTCATTCACCTCCTCACTTTGGTTCCAATTCCTCACAACATACTGCATCTCCCAATGATGCCATCCTAAACCAACTTTTACAACGCATGACTACTTTACAACAAAAGGTAACAAACTTGATAAATTCTTCGCAGCCTAGTCTACCAACATACCATATCCCCTTTCCTATGCAATATTGAGAACTCATATGCCTAAGAGGTTTGAGACTCCCCGCTTTGAAAAATATGGTGGAAAAGGTGATCCTAATATCCATGTGGCATCATTTATAGCTATGTGTAGTGATTTTTATTTTGAAGAGGATTTGTTAGCAAAACATTTCCCGCGATCTCTCAAAAATACTGCTTTAGAATGGTTTTTCTCTTTGCCTCCGAATTGAATACACTCCTTTTTGTAGTTGATTGATCAATTTTTACAACATTTTCAAGCAAATATCGGACCTCAAGTCACACTTATTGACTTGGTTCAATGCAAACAAGGGCCAAAAGAAAAGTTGACTAAATTCATTAGTCAGTATTAAGGACTTTATGCACAGCTTCAATATTAGAAGAAAGATGAAGATGTTTAGAAGATATTTATTACAAATCTACAACCTAAGATTCGTGATAAGATCCTCTTGATGAAGTATAACTCCTTTCAACATTTATGCACTGCCCTTCGTGATTATCAACTTTTGTCTAGTCAGTATGAAAACCAAAACTCATCGGCTCAAGTTGGTCAATCTAGGGGTAGATCATCACAAAACATCTTTAAGAGGAATAATAATAATAGGAGCTTCATCAAGATTAATGGACCGAATATGAACAACTTTTTGAATGTTTCAGCTATCACTAATCCAAAGAAAGCATTGTATCAACCAAGAAAGTTTACTTCGATATCTGAGTCTTATCATTCTATCATGAATCAAGTTGTGAGTAATAACATTCTGAAGCTTCCCCCAATTAAGCCTATTGATCCTAGTAAACAAGGACCTTACTTCGATGCTAATGCTTTTTGTCATTTTCATCGAACGCAAGGACATGACACTAAACAATGTATGCATCTTAAACATGAGATATAGGACCTTATTGATTCAAATGTCATCCAAGTATCAGGTGTGAATAATAATAGAAACAAGTCGGTTACTCCACCGAATCAAAACTTACAAATCTTCACTAACCCTTTCCCTAAGCATATTGAAAATAATATGGTGGAACAGGGTTTAATAGAAGTAGATGAGGATGATTACTTGGACTATGATAGTATTGTGGAAATGATTGAAGTAGATAATCCACCTCGTCCATGAAGAAATGGAATTTATGCTGAGGTTTCTCCTCTGTTATCCTTATATGGATTGGGAGATAATCAAAATGCATCAGAAAAGTAAGAACAACAACCGATACAGATGAATGAGATGGTACGGATGATTCCCATTACTGTGCTAGAAAGATTCAATAATGAAAACTCGCTTAAGATCATAAAAGAGTAAAATGACAATCAACAGCTAGAAATAATAGTGGTTCTCCCCCTCATAAGCAACAAAAAGTCTCATTTCAACAAGAATTTGAGAAACAAGCATCATATGATAACAAACAAGACTTTCATAAGAACCACTCAAATTTTTCCTTAAACATGATCAAGCACCTCTCAAAGAGGTTCATGAGCTCCAAGATATAATATGAAGACCTTATAGGTAAGTATCTCTAACCCTTTATCTCTCTCGTTATGTGCTTCCCCCGTGATGTGTTATGTGTTGTTTAGGCCTCCTAGGATGACCTCAGATTCTTCCGTAAGGTTTGGGATACCAGGAGACCACCTCTGTTGTGACTTTCTTCTATTTGTATCATCATTCTTCTAAATTGCCTCTCTCTCTGATTTCATCATTGTGTGTTGTGTCTTACGGACACAGTGTTGCAATTGGTGACTTGGGGGCACCCTCCTACGTGATTTTTCTTAAGACGCTTGTTTCTCCTCTCTTATTTGTTGTTTCCCTTCCTCTAGTGTTTCCATCTAGTGGGGGGATGACAAAAAACATTTATACTGATGCAGACCTAGTGTCCCTTTTGAGAGCAATCAAAAAATGGACTTAGTTCCTAATATGATGATGGGGTTGTATATCTTATATGACACTTAGCTAGTGGAAGGACTCATGTTTTTTGTGTAGTGACTTTGATGATGTTTCTATCACATTTACAAACCTTAACAATACTTCTACTCTGTGCACCTTTGTTTGTCTTTGAATCTAGCCTTGGTGGTACTCAATTCGGAGAGGTTCATGATATAGCCCCACAATTATCCTTGAAATCTAAATTCGTAGTATAACCTTAGCTCTTTATGTGTTTAATCATATGCATTAATTATGTTGTAGACACTAACATGTTTCTTGCAGGGATGTGTTTGTGGGAACATTTGGCAATTGTGAAGTACATGTCACCTCCGGGGGGCATGGGCTTTGCGAAAGTCTATGTTCCCTTGTGTGTTTTCTTCCTACCTTAACATGCTTGATATCGATGCATGATATCAACCACCTTAAGGTGAGGGCATATATAAGGTAAGTTGTCTGTTATGGATGTTAGCAATGTGCTTATCATCAGGTGCAGACTAGTTCAATGAGTACTTCCTGCATCCTGAGTTTGTTTGCACTCAACCAATCTATCTTGAAATCTATTGCGTATACCTTCTTTTCACCATAAGGCATCTCCGTGATGTGGGTGGGGTTGTATACTTTTGAGATCATACCTCCTTTTCACCATAAGGCATCTCCGTGATGCGGGTAGGGTTGTATGCCATGCTTCCTTTTCACTGTAATGTGTCTCCATGATGTGGGTGGGGTTGCATTTTCAAAAGTCCTCTGCGGAGGCAGGGAGCGGTTCTATGACTAACTCAATCCTTAAGTGTGTCTTCAGCAATTGTTGTGGTGAAGCCCAATCGTCAGTGTGTACTTGTAATGTGCCTGAGATGGTGTTGAGCCTAGAAATAGGAACACTCCATCGCTTGTCTATCGTGTTTTCTTCGTGTCTTCAAAGTGTGTGTGTTTGGCATGTTTGTTGCCCCATATGCAGTCTGCATTTTGGGAGGTTTTGTGTGTCTTGCGTGTGTGTTGCCCTATATATACAAAGCCCTGTGAGATGAGTGCATCATGTATTATGGGAGGTTTGTTTACCTTCCAGAACTTACATCTGCATTTCATATATATGAGAAAAAGAAAAGAAAAGAATCATGCATGTCTTCCATGCATTAATCTGTCTTCTATGCATTAACTGTCTTCTCTATGTTATGTGTGACTGTAACTGTCTTCTTTGTGTTTTGCGTGCCTGTAACTATTTTCTATGTGATTGGCATGTCTTCTCCGTGCTTGATGTGTTTGTTGTGTTTGTGACCTTACTTTAATACATGTATTGGCCTCGCGTTTATACATACATTAAAGTGGGGGCTAAATGTAATGTTAGAAAATGTCCCCTTGGGGGTTTTTTCCTCATAAGGTTTAGCTCCCAGGTCTCTAGTGTGTATTTAGGACATCTTACTTCATAATTTGACATCCTAATGGAATGAACCCTAGGTAACATGACAAATGGGACCTAGGAAGACCCCTTGAGCCTTACCCTGCACAAAATAGGGGGGAGGACTTGGGCACCCATGCCCTAGTCCTACCCTATTTTGGGGTAGTCCCAATTTTTGGGTGTCAGTTTATGACTGTTATTTGGGTCCTATGCCGACACGGTAAGTTTGAATTACGAAAATCTTGGTGGAAGTATTTGTAGTTGCATATAAAAGCATGTTTAGGCATTCATTTGTAAACTAGAGCATTATTAGATGATCATTGTGAAATTTAGGCATTCTCAAGGTGATTCAAGGCTTTCATTGTGTTACAAGAGCAGATTTGTGTGGTTTGTGTTTGTGTTTGCAAATTTGAGTATCAATTTCATCATGGAATGAAGAGCATCTTCCTCCCATGATATCTTCACTACAAGGTGACATTATATTGTGTTTTCATCATCATTTCCTTTGGTTTTTGCCTCTGCCTCACAAGGGCATGCACTCTCTATCTGACAATAGTGTTCAGAGACTTAAGTGTCCTTCGAGGCTTGACTGATGCAAGCCTCTAAACACCACACCCCCCTCCCAAAGTTTTGTGATTGTAGGTTATAGGTGTCACATCTGGAAAGGGTGGAGTTGTAGGAAGGATTAGCAGACATCAAGGATTCAGGATTTGAAGAGAAGTAGGACACCAAAGCCTTTTTAGGACTTCCAAGGTACTCTCTCCTGTGTCCTCCGTAGTTGAATTTTTAGAAACAGAAGTTACAATGCAGATCAGTGTCAGAAGAAGGTCAGGATCCCTCAAAGAAACTAGTACTTGGACTTGGGTGGCCGCTCTTGTGTCCCTGAATTTTCCACCTCAGAACCCCGAAAATAGGTACTCTATGATTTGATATTTTACATCTCTCTACAAGAGCTTTTTCTATTATTCGTCAGTTTATTGTCGTATTTGCATAATTAGGGTTTTGATGGTCAATTAAGCATAAGAGAAGGAAATTTGATAATTAAACACCCTAATCCAAGCTTCCCTACATCTCACAATGACCTAGGGTATGATAATGCCTAGTCACTCAACCCTATATCCTTAAATGTATAGGGTGAAAGAGGATTCAAACATCTAAACACTAGAAACTAAACAATCCCAATTTCACTCTAAACAACTTCACAAAACCCTAACCCTAAACTAGACCACCAAAGGTGCTTCATTAATGCCAAAGGCATAGTTGCGCCCTTCAAAATTGCTTCATCTTTCCAAAGGTACATGATCATTGACCATAGGCACAATTTTACCCTACGACTCGCCTTTGACAAAAATATTTTTCTAGCTCATTTATGGCCCTAATAAATACACTCAAGACAAGTTTTAAGCTACGTAGCAGTGTTGGAGCTCCTATTGGTTTCCTGTAGGTCCTAACGCACTCACCTTGGTGCTCATGGAGTGGATTAGGTGCCATCTTTGGTGTTAAAGTCTCCTCTAAGGCTTTGAGCTCTATCTAGCACAAGAAAGCAAATGGCTTGAAAATTCTAAAATCTAAGTGTGCAAATGACTTGAAAGTGACCCCTTGGGCCCTATTTATAGAGTCCCAACCCTATTTCTTCCCTCCCATTATCTAGTTTTTCTTCGTGTCAGCCTAATTTCTCCATTGTGTTGGCCTTCAAACTCTAATTTGATCCTTCTTGGCCTCTTTCTGTCGTGTCGCTATCTCATTCTTCTCGTTGCAAGTCAACCCAGTCCTTCTGTTGCTTCCCTGTCTTTCCTCTCGAGGGGGCATCCCATGCCAGTTACACTAGGGAATAGTTGTAAATCATATTTTCATCACTATTTTCTTTGAAACAACGCTGTAAAAGACATTGTCTCAAAGAGGGGCAAAATATAGACACCTAAAAATAACTTTTTCATTATTCACCTTGCATACATCAATTTAGTCTAAATCACTCACATCTTACATTAATTAAATAATATAATTATTTAATTAATTTCATCAATTTCTTTTGATTTCCCTAAATCCAACATTAATTGAATAAATTCTATTTATTTAATTAATTTCATTAATTTACCTCTTTATTCTTCTAAATTAAATAATTTTAATTATTTAATTAAAATATCCTCTTTCAATATTCAAATCCACATTAATTAAATAAATAAATTATTTAATTAATTCATCATCTCAATTCCTCTTATCTGCCAATAATTAAATAATTTTAATTATTTAATTAACTAATTATTCCTCTAAATTAGATAAATTATGCGAATTTATTTAAGTTGACTTTATCTTCTAAAAATAACTAAAATTAATATTTTATTTATATCCCTCTATCATGCAAAATAAATTAAATATTTTTTATCCTTGTATCTTCTTGTTCTTCCATCATGCAAGATAAATTAAATAAATTTAGTTATTTAATTTGTTTTTATCTTTCAAATCTTCCAAAAATAATCTTTTCTTCTAAGTGCACAATTAGTCTTATTTTTAGCATGTTAAAAAGCAAATTATAAATTGAGTTAATTGGCTTTAATCTTATTGTTTTATCAATCAACTCATAAATTAGAAAAAACATTCTAAATTTATGAAATCAAATCCTCTTTTTTATCAAAGCAAGCAGTTAACTCAACAATGCACCTTTTTGCATGGACACATGTCGTGTGCATGTTCATCATGTTCTCTCAATTTATCTTGTTCATTGATATCATTGAATTATCTCCATCATTGATCGATCTTTCCCTGAAACCTATATATGCACCCATTCATCTCTTTAAAAATCCTCTTTGATCATTTAAGCTTTGGGCATTCATATAGTGCTTTGAGCATACTACACATTGTGAGCATATTTATCAAACCTTTGAGCACATCACCCTACATCTGCTTGTTACAACCATGGTCATGCGATTTATTGAAGAATCTACAAAGAACTAAGGAATAAACACAGTCATGGGTGGTAATGTTCTTTATTTTGTTTAGCTTTGAATCTTGGTTATCATCTTTGATATATTCTTTGAAGGTTATAGGATCGGGTTTAATAGTCATTTCTTGATCTTTGTTAATTCAATTTTTACCTATACACACATGGTTTTCATATCTAGTTCATATGTAGGCAATACCCTAGTTGTTGCAAGATTTGAAGTTACAATAGTTGTACTCTCTAACACTTGCTTCTTATGTCTCTTAGATTTTTCTACTTTCTTGTTAAACTCAAATTTGTAATCAAAACTTGGGACTATTGACACAATCAAATTCTTTAATGTCAAAGGAGTACTTGTAGTGTTGGGGACATCTCTGGTTATTTGAGGTTAAGGATTAGCCATTCCTATCCCAGTCACACTAACAACTGGAGGGGTGCCTTTTGGAAATAAATCCTTTGAGGTGGAAATGGAGGTAGTTGGACTTGGAAATGCCATAATCTTTTGCCTCTTTAGAATGTCTTGACCACTGAGTTTTTGTATAGCATCTTCTAGTATTGGCATCTTCTTAATATTTTGTTATTGTAGCACTTGCTGACTACTACTACTACATGTACCATCACCACTAGTAGTACTAGATTCTCCACCATCTCCTTTACAAATCAAATGAATATCTCAAATATTTGAAAACCCTTGTTGTACTGGTTGTGATTGTGTTTGACTATGAGGATTTGAAGCTATAACAAATTGAACTATGTTATCTATCCTTGTATGCCCTTGAGCTTTTTTATCAGCTCCAATGCCTTGAAAATCACTAGGTCTTTTAGGGTCTATTCATGTTTTTTCTTGCAACCCCCAATCCTAAGGCAAATCACAATACCTAAACCAAGGGATTAATAGGTTAAGACAAAGATCTTACACTATCATCAAATTGAAGACAAGAAAGGCCAACGAACAAGGCTACAAATAGCCTTCTTCACTTTGAGCTCCACAGGACTCCGGAGGGTGTTCCTATTAAAAGGTCTAAAAATATGATAAAACTTGCACTAAACAACACATTACAGACATCTAACATGTGGATGGTTCTCAAATAAATGGGTAGAGGATGTTATAAATTTAATTATATTTAGGCATGATCCCTTTGTACCTTGAATAACACTAAGAACTAATAAAATAGAAACATCTTCATCTTAAATACAAAAAGGAGTTACAACTAAATCATTCCCAAGCATACCCTCTATGTGCTTTAATCTCCATGAAGATAGAGAAAACCAAACATAAAATAAACATGAAATGAAAAGATTCTTTAGATTTTTCAATGGTGATTCCTTCCAGGGTTTGCACAAAAGAAGCATACTAGACCAGAGCCTTATCCATAACAGATTCAAGATGAACTAACCTATCTGATAATAGCATGAGCTCAAAACCAGTGACCATTAAACTATTATTGCATTACAATAATGAGGCCTCTCATAGACATACAAATAATATTCTTAGAAATCCTAAACATAATACAATATCCTTAGCATTCAACTGAAAGCCAACTTTAGTTTGGTCCTTGAACATAATCTATCAACCAAATATTTATTGTAGTAAATGTGCAATAAAAACCATTATAACCCTTGATTACTTTGATTGAAAAGATAATGCACACATTCTAAAGACATTACAGTATGACATGGTTCATCCTAAGCTACAAACTAATTTCTTTTCCATTAACAAAAAGATAAATTACAACATTGAACTCTAAAATTTGAAGAACTCCTAAAACCTAGGTAGCAGCCTTGTACAAAATTACAGTACTAGAAACCTGAAGAATTGGAACCCTTGCAAATGAAACAATACTTGCACTTTATAGAGAAGTAAGGTCCTAGATTAAACTAAGGCACAACACTTGGCACATTTGAGCCCTCTGATTCTGCAATACAATGGCATGATGAATGTGCATTTAGATCTTTTAATTCTCCTACTCATTTGTCTTTACTTGTAAATCCCATGCACAATTTTACCCTCTTGGTAAAATTAACTTACTCAACTGAAATTTCACTTGGGAGGTAAAATTTCTACCCCTAGGCAGTTTCCTAATTTCACTCACAAGTGAAAACATGTTTAACCATATAATTTAACCTAGAACTTTAAATGAAATATGCAAGGTGTTTTTGCATATAGAGGGACATTTTTCCTTTTTCTAGATCATTTCTACATATGCTAAGGCACTTAAAAACTTGTTGGAGGCATTAGAAATAATGGAGCCATGTTTTTATTTATGTTGTCCCATTTCTCTCACTACTGGTTAGTTTAAAACACTCCAAACATCTCTAAAAATGCACTATGGTTATGAGAAATGCCCCAGGCATTGTTCTGGAAGTGAAAATGCTCACCTACAGCCTACAAGAGATCTCAAAACACAACTCCAAACCAAAAAATGTGATCACCATACCTTCAGCACTGCTTTGCAATGTTCATCAACCATTTTTGTGATTCTGCACATGAATTTGTGTGTTTTTCCCTGTTGTCCATTGAATGGAATTTTAAGCTTATAACAAATTTTTTGAACAAAGTTTTCCTCTTTAATTTTTCATTGCCAAACATTAAAAACATTTAAAATGTTTTTTATCTACCTTTGGCTATTCCACAAATCTATTTGAGCATTTACTTTTCCATTCATGGAATGGTGGAAAAGAAAATTAGAGCATATTAAAGTTCATAAAAAAACTTATATTAAAGCTTTTCCTTAGACATTTGACTCTGCCGAGAAAATTAAAACATTTAAAATGTTTTTTTTAAACCTTCCATACTTCGGCACTAAAATGAGCCTTCAATATTTACCATCTGTGGAATGGTAGAAATGGGGATAGAAGCATTTTGAAGCTTAATAAAGCTTATACTAAGGCTTACACTTCAATGTTTTAACTTTACACAAAAAGTAAACATTAAAATGCTTTAAAATTGACATAGTTAAAACATTAACTTTGGGAAAAAATTAATTTCCCCACTAGCCAAAATGGTGCAATGACACCATTGGCACACGGGATGTCTGAAGGCCACAAAAAATTTGTAGAAGACCATAATCAATTATTTAAAACATGGGTTTGTCGCCAGAACCATGAAATTCCACACTTTTTGGGATGCCTTTCTAGCCCACTAACAGTCGCAAACATATCAAAAGATACATCAAAACTCACCTGAGGACCATGAAAGTGGATGACCTTACTAAGATATGTCCCAAAAAATATTATGCCAAACAGATTTGCATGACAATGACCAGGATGTAAAATTTTAATCGTCAAAGTTAGGGACTCAGGTAGATGCGACATGGATCAAGCTTGGCCCCTGCCACCAATTTGAAGGCATATAGGCACTTCAAAATTGCCAAATTTGAAGGTTCCAATAGTGGCTCATATTCAGGGATGTATGCTCCTTACTGGCATGGTGAGAATCCAGACTTCTCCAGGATGTAGACCAGGTGCCTACTCCATTGGGTGACTCTGAAAACTGCTCCAACTTACAAATCTCTAACTCATCATTTTCAAACATTATTTGGTGGCCCTAACCCCCCAAAAATGAAGAACCAAAACCTTCCTCTATCAAATACCTTGTTCTCAGATGACTGCCCCAAACCAAATCTAAAAATACTATCATAATCTGCCAGGTTACTGACATGGATGATTATCTTTCTCACAAAATTCTTGAACCTACCATTGTCAAAATGTCTTGTGTCCTTTTGATCTTTACAACCATGCTCTAACTAAAGTATCTCTCCATATGTCATGAAAACAACACATTTATCCATCATATCATGCAAGGCATTGCAATGATTTGCATCCACAAAGTCATTACCATGTACCAATAAAATTTTATCAACCTAAACTAAGAACTGAAAATGCTCATAATCCATTGGATAAATGACATTAAAAATATTGATCTTATCCTTCACTGTCAGATCAAACTTGAAAACTTCATGTGTCTTATGTTTGATGAACATTTTTGTATACACTTTCTCTAGTTTGTTGAAATCATTATTCAATCCCGAGTCTGAAAATCTATCTAGACAAATATCATAAAGATAGGATATACCAACTAAACCATGATATAAATTATGTTCCATACTTTGCAAGTATTCATCAGGTGTACCAAATAGAAAATGCTCATACTCAAGCTCATTTTTTATCTGATCCATATGACATATGTATTCACCTACATTTAGGTAATGTAACTCATCTACATCACTTAGTGTTTCAATGCTATGCAAAGGAGACTGAGTTGTCTCAACAAAAATTTTAACACTAGTCATGTCGTGATCCTCACAAGAACATGCATCTCTAGCCATATTTACATTTTCACTGAATCCCTAAACCCCAAGCTGCCATCTTGTGTTATTATCATATGTGTCAAACATTTTCTTCATCTCAAGAATGAGACTATAACTTGATTCATATTGAAAACCATCATACAACTTAACACGAAATGCTTTAGAAAAAGGAAGAAACAATTTAGATTCTTCATCTATTTTTAATTCCTCATTTAAATCTATCATAGTAGGGTTACAATTACAATAGACTTTATGAGTAACCTTGTCTTCCCTTTTCTCAACCTGAGGATCTAAAACTCTCCCAGCATCAATATATTCAAAAACATCATGTGGTTGCACATCAAACACAAAGTTGTCATAGGAACACTATTGCAAACTATGCAAACAACTTTCAAGTGTATGAAAAGAGATTTACATTCATACACAAGTGTCTCGTGTAACTGCAATACATTATACTGGTGAGGACACTCATCTAAGCATTTTGACTAAGCCATATCACCACTTGATCTAGTACCTTGTAAAGGCAACTTATCTACATCATCAACATCCCATAATTTTACAAATGCACACATTTCTGGTTCAGTGACATAATTTGATTCAACTTTAAAATCATCACTCATATCCATATACATAGCTTCATAAGAAGGCTCATACAAGTTTGAAAATATCCCATCATGAAGATCAACATATGAACTCCTCAGAACTTGACCACTTCTACAATGAACTTCATATTCAACCTTGGTCTCCATTATATCAACATGAAACTCTAATTTTTCATCTGCATTAACATCTTCAAATTCATCATTGTCTATGTCCATTTTAGGAAAACAATCACAATCAACCCAGAAGCAATGATAATCAATATCACTTTTCACTTCATCCTCTGATTGTTCCACATACATGTCTGAAATTTCTGCCATATCAACATAATCTGAGATGGCACAATCAGAAGGCTCTTCAAGTTCCATAATACTATTAACCAACAATGGTGATATTCTATCATTCACATATTCATCATAATGCATAACCTAATCATCTGAGAGTGAACTCATGTTATCGACATCTTGCATTCTAAAGTTATTTTCATCTGGAATAAAACTTTCCAACTCTACTTTATATAAGCCTCTGTGACTAGAAGAATAACAATCAACATGATCAACTTCATGAGTTGAATATATATGAATAGGCCTAATAATATCATGATCATTATTAACATATCTCTCAACACTGGTAAGATTGTGATCAGGATTACATGGTTCTTGCACACTTAATGATGAATATATTATCTCATTAACAATCATACCATTGAACATATCATTAGAATCATTCATAGCACAAGGCTGCAACTAAGCTTCTTCTATGATCTTATCATTGGAGCAGCTAGTAGTTCTATTACCTAGTGTAGTATGCCAAATATCTGAAAATGCCTTTACCTCTTCACCAGTTGTGTCATGACAAGATATTATTTGATGCATTTGCATTATTTCAGTATGTAGTGCATTTAAACTTCCATGGATACAATTTTTAGGTATATACACCACATTATTTGGCTTCTCATAAACATTTCCCATATTAGCATGAGATGTAACTTCACTTTGAAACATGTTCTTTTCACTCACATATATTGCATCATTGTTTGACTCATACCCAGTAATAGGACTAATGTGATCAGCACCATGAAGTTTTCCATTCGTATCATCATGAATCTTATCATTCTCTGCAATGTCTATCCAATCAAGAACCTGAGCAAAATTACTTGGCTTCAACCATTGAGGTGATAAACTCAAACCTAATCTATACATCTCACAAAATAAATCAATACATATAGACTCTTGAGGCTTGAAACCAATAGGGATTTCCATATAGGTGTCCAAGATTCTGGAAAATAAAGAATATCCTAATTCTCCCTCATGTCTCCTTATGTCAAAGCTAGCTTGAATGGTGCAGGGGCACTATGAGAGTTCAAATTTGCAAGTTTTGTAAATAACATCTTTTGGTAAATTTTGATGTGTTAAGTCTTTTGTCAAGTAAATAAGGTCACTATAGACCATTTGTAATGTTGAAGTCATCTAGGGTGTCATTTGAGTTCATATTTTGTAATGTGGTCAATTGTTGTCATGAAAAGATACAAAAAAAGTGCAAAGTGTGGAAGCCCAATAGTCATGGGCATTCAAGAGTTAGTTATAGTCATTGGGTTTGGTGGAAAATGTTTAAATAGGCTTGAAAACTTTGATGTAAGTGTGGAGAATCTTTGTATTGAAGTTGAACCCATAATAAAATTATGTTTCTCTGCAATTTTCTGTAAAATTTGCTGCTCCCATGATCTGTACAATCCCGTATAGGAAGATTATAGCTTGAAGTGTATTGTAGTTTGTGAAGGCATGTGTTAACTCTATTTTGGCATTGGTTTGACTTAATTCCATTAACTTTTAAGAATTTTATAACTGATTTTCTGTCAACGGGTCTATAATCCTATTTTAAGGGTTTTGAGAGCATTCAAAATGAAATATTGATGAAAGAGCATTGTTAAAGTGTGGATGATGGTTTAGGAAGCATGGGCAGAAATATTTTAATGTGTTGGAAGCATTGGTAAGGTGAAATAGAGCCCAAAGTATTGAGTTCCAATAAACTCTCATTATATGCAAGCCTAGATAGGCCAAAAGTGAGATTTTGGGGTTGGGTGAAATGGTGAGTGTGCCCATTGATAAAAGTTGTGGATTTTGTCTATTTGAGACCTATTGAGAGTGTTGGGATTGAGTTTGGAAGTTTGAGTAAGGCATTTCACTTAGTTGCTTTGTAAAAGTGGGCTAATTTGCCCTTAAAACAACGGGACAATCAATTTTGAGGGGTGATGTTCCAAAACAAGTATATGAGATTTTGTGATATGTTAAAGTAGAGGCAAATGGGTATCTAAAACGCCTTTTGGTTTGTGGGTTTGACAAATATTCTGGAAGATATGTTGAAAAGTCCCTGTTTGGAGGGCTACAAGCCAAGAATGGTGAAATGGTCAAAAGTTGATTAGATAGGGTTGTAAAGGCAGAAAGATTGTTTGAATTTGCTCAAATTGTGATAGATATAAAGTTTGCCTCCCTTCTCTACATCATTGAACAAATACCGTAGGATCACTAATGCATGCAACTTGTTGACAATTTGTTTGGGGCTCTATGTGATTAGCATTATGGACTATTGTATAGGCTGGGACAACAGGGATGTAATTGCTCTAACAATCATTTTTACTTTTTGATTTATATCTCACATTAGCATTGGGTGCTTTAGGATAGAAAACACTTGTAGAGAAATAGCCCTTGGGCATTCCATACTCCCAATTGTTTTCAATGTCCATGGTGCTCTCATAAGCCTGATGCAAAGTTATAGGATCTTTGTTTCTCAACTGGTAAGTCATCTTCCTATCAAAAGCTCCAAGGTAAACAACCAAACTCATTGAATCATTTGGCCTCATAGCCTCAGGAATATCCCTCAACATTTTTACAAATCTCAGATTAAAAACTGGAACTATCTCATTCTCTTCTTTCTAAATGCTCATAAACTTGCTAATCATTGAACTTGTATTGACCCTCTCACCAAACTGCTCCATGAAAACTTGTTTGATCTCATCCCAAGAATAGATTTAGCATGTTGGTAAATAAGAGAACCAATCTCTTGCTTCATCTGTTAAGGACTGAGAAAACAACTTCATGACAATATCTTCAAAATCTATCTCATAGTCTCTCATTATATCAATGAAATCCTACAAATGCTTACTTGCTGATTCAAACTTACTACCACTGAACTTTAGTATTTTATCTCAAATTTCATGTGGTGTATGATTTGGAAAACCATAGACATTGTTGAAATTTATGGCTTTATATCTTTCAGTAATGAAACTTCTCTGATAACACAGGTGGGGCTGCACACTGTGCATTGTTACATTTGAATCCACACAAGGATGCATAGGTTGATGACACAATTTCCTATGCCTTTACAAGTCCTTTCATATTAACTTTACAGTTACACATGGCAAACTCAAATTCCTTTTACAACATGAGCTTAAGCTTTTTACAATGCACATTTCTGTCTCAGCTTGCCTAAAGATCTTTTAAATGTGTGTCTTCAAAATCATGCATACTTCATTTCAAAATATAGGCTACAATCTATTAATACAAAAGTATGCAATCCTACCACTACCCTTTTCCTTTCTCTTAGTTCTTAATCTTCACTTATTAAGGAACCGGATTATTCTCAAAGCCTTTCATAAACTACCTTCAAACATAGAACAACCATTCATAGAGACAGGAACATGTAAAATACCTGGAAGTTTGTTAAAGTTGCAGCAAATCCTCTTCCTGGCTGGGAACTTATGAGTACATTGAAATATTATTCATGCTTTTATTAGGTTCTTTCTCACAAATTCACCACCTCTTTTCATAGAGGACTGAACTTTAAATAGAAAAAAGCCCTTTAAAGCCTATTTTAATTTTGGATTTTCTCCAACAACAGAGCCACACAAAAAACTCCTCTCATACATAGTCGGTTGCCTCTTTTGATCAACCGATACAAAAGTAAGTAGAGTCACCACCCTATAAAGGGAATGATAAGGCTTTTTTCATATGCTAACTCTAACACCCATGACAAACTACTGGACTAATCTTGACACTTATAACTAAAAGTCCCCAGTTGGTGCAGTGCACCTAGAATAATCTTTAAGTCAAATTTTTGTAATTTTGGTTGTTAAAGGCAAAATGGAGTTATAAAATAATGTAATAAAGCCTTCTAGAGGAATTATGTTGTAATGGAGGCCTAGAATAAGCAACTTCTTAGTTAAGTCTGTTGTTTCCTATAAAATAGAATAGTCTATTTATATACAGTTTGCCTTTTATGGTCAACAATCAGTTTTTCTGCTTTGATGATAGCCTTTTCCCATGATTGGGAAGGATGTAATAAAGGAAATTCATGGTAAAGATAACAAGGAGACCTCTCTCATGATAATTTATTGTAATTTGATGATTTTTTAGGGAGGAGAATAAAGAAAATTATTGTTTGCTATTCCTTTTCTCTAATTTTTCTCTTTTTCTGTTGTTTCCTTCATTTTCCCTGAGTCTGTACAGTGTAGTCATACATTCTAAATCAAAAAATGTTGAAATGGATGTTTTTACCTTTGTTTTGAACCAAGTATGGAGGGATTTCATTAACATTAAAGGATTTTATCAAATGTTTTATTACTACTACTCTATTTTCTAGTTTTATCATTGTTTTATGTTGTTCCTCTTAGCTGTACCTACCCATACTACACAGTCAAGGTACATTTGATTAGAGTGGTGTAGTAGATGATCTTGTTGGCAAGAGACACTATATGGATTCATGGTTGTTGTCATTGATGGCAACAAAGGTCATTCCACATATCCGCAAGTCATGATATATCTCTACCGGAAGTCAGATTGAAGATTGTTGTGGTCCGGTGAACAAGAACAGAGCATGTGGCAAGGTCCGACAGATTGGTCCGGATCTCTCAGAGGAAGTGTCTTGGCACAGTGCGGATCTGGGGAAGTCAAGAGGACTATCTTGAGTAGTATATTCCAAGGATTTAGCCTCCGGAGATGGACAAGGAAAAAGATATGAATAGTTGAGTACCGGATTCCTGAGAGACAGTGAAAACAGAGGAAGAACTGACTGACTGAGTATCAAACTACTTTCCGAATGTGTTACAGATGATGATAAAGGTTGCGGAGGCATGAATCATGTTTGGCCGACATAATTGATGATATCTACAAGTATATGCTTGATCCGCATTGCTTGGTGAGCAAGGATTCAGCCGACAGAACTAAGTTTGTAAGAAACTAGACTGTTCCGGATGCCGACTAGAAAGATGATGAAATTACTTGTGCGGATATATATAGAGGATGGATTTAGTGGTAAAGGGTGCGAATGTGTGTGGTGATATGCGAACAAGTCCAGAGTAGAGCAGAAGTAACAAGAAAGATCCGGTATGTGAAAGGACAGCAGACTAAAGAACAGAGGAAAGATGAAGTGCAGCAGATCAGTATACTGAACCTAACCGGAACTGAACTCCAACATATGCAGATGCTTCCAATCAGTTCAAGACTGTGATTCTAATCACTTTGTAAGACAGTGTGTCTTCTTGTAGGCAGTGAGCCTCTTGTGAGCAGTGTGCTCGGGCAGTGAGCCCTAATTGGCAAGTGCCATTTTTGTAATTTCCTATTCTTCTAACAGAGAATAATTCTTGGGTTAATCACCCCGTGGTTTTCTCCCTTAACAGGGTTTCCACGTCAAAAATACTGTGTCATGTGTTTCTTATTTCATGGTTTATGTTTTATGTTTGATTTTATGCTGCTTCAATTAAAAGGAAAGTTGAATAAGGGAAATAATTAGGATAACTGATTCACCCCCCCCCTCTCAGTTATCAACAATTGGTATCAGAGCCAAGTTCCTCCCAATAGAGCCTAACAGCTTGAGGAAGATCTGGGATTTCAAATGGATGCATATGGTTTAAGGGAGCAACTCAAGACTGCCCTTGAGGATCTTGAACAGTCAAATTCTGAAGTCAGTGAATTAAAGGAAAGACTCAAACAGGCTGATGAATTCATGAGAGAATTAAAAGACAAATTAAGTCTCTCTATGAAAAAGAGAAAGGAGCTGCTTCAACAGTTGGCAAGACAAAGTGAAGAAAGCAATACAAGTGAGGAATTGACTGAGCAAACCAAGTTATGTGAAAAGTTATCAAAAGAAGTCATTATGTTAAGACATGAAATGGAATCAGGAACTATAAAGTTTACTCAAGAGATTGAAGAAAAAAGAAAGGCTGAAGACAATCTAAGACAATCTCTTAAAGAAAAATCAGAAGAATGCCACCAGATGGATAGGATTATCAGACACCTTGAATCTGATCTTGAAGATTCCAAAGATAATGAAGGAAAACTTGAGGATCAAATTGCCTCTCTCAAAAGAGACCTTCAAACAGCAAATGAATATAAAGAGAAATTCAAGATAAGTTCTGCTCAACTTGAAGTTCTTCTTGGAAGTCAAAAGAGGACAGATGACAAGTATGGCTTGGGATATGAGAAAGGAGAAAGCTCCGGATCCGGTCAGAAGAATCTTGGATCAGAAAATCCAAGGAGCAGGCCTAGAAGACCTCCGGTAAGACAGCCAAATGCTCAAAAATATCCATCCTTCAATGGATACTGCCACAGCTGCAACCATTTTGGTCACAAAGCTAATCAGTGCAGAATGAGAATGAATCAGATTAATTCATCCTTCTCCGGACAGTGCTTCAACTGCAAAAGGTATGGACACAAATCCCATGAATGCAGAATTATGCAAGTAAACAAATCATTCAAAGGTAGATGCTTTACATGCAATAGAGTAGGTCATATGGCTAATCAATGCAGATCAAGGGGATATCAGTTAAATATGCAAAGAAATGTTATTTGCCAAATCTGCAATAGATCCGGTCATAATGCTAAAGTCTGCAGAAACAAGAATCAGGACAAAAGAGGTCCGGTGTATAATCAGAATCAAGACAAGGGTAAACAAAAGATGAATGCGGATGAAGTTAGGAATCAGATGAGCAAGATTTGGGTGAAGAAAAACTCAGAGAATGTAGAGGTTGGATCCGCACCAGATTCTGGTGCTGATATTTCTTCCGGAAATTAAAAGGTGAGCTCAGGCTCAGGGGGAGACTCAAAGAAGATTCTGTTCCCCCAGCCAAACAAGTTGTGCCGGATGTGGCACAAGATGCGGATTAAAGGGTTTGTAGATATAACTCCCGAGATGCTTCAGTCAAGTTTTCAGAGGTCCGCATGGAGTTATGAAGAAGCTGTGTTCGATTAAGTTAGACCTGTTCAGGGAGGTGCTCCGGTATGATAAAGGAATACAAAAGGTCCGGAGAGATCCGGAAGTGCACGATCTTGTCTTGCGGATTGGACAGAGTATTTGGGATGTTCTTGTAATATGTTACCTAGATTTATTCATGATTTAAAGATCCGGATGATATTCAGTGATCAGGACTAATCCGGGATACTCCAAGCTGTCCAGACATGGTAAACCGGAATAATGCAGGTGAAGCATTTATTGCAGACAGATATTAGGGTTTGCGGAGCAATATAAGGGATCTCTCAAAAGTTATCTGCTCATTCTACACTTGAGAAGAAGCGAATAGTGGAGCTCTGCAACAAGGTTCATCAAGCACACCAAGGATCTCCTGCCGAAGCTATTGCATAAAGAAATCAATCCAACCACTCCGTGCAAACCGAAGGCGCTTAAGGTATTCTTTGTTTTTCATTGCCTCACTGCAAATCCTTGAAGAATGGCTACTCCAAACATAGTTAAGATCTCTGATAGACCTCGCCCCTCATTCAAGAAACATCCCTACAAATCATTGGAGGTAGATCCACTAGGAGCCTTCTCTAGTGTTCCCCACGGAGTCTTACATACTGAAGATATTAGGGTTTACATACACGCAAACATTGAGGAATTTGGGGAATTCAAATTAAGAGACCTCTATCACAAGCAACTGATAGACAATGCTTTTGAGCTCAAACCAGAGTATAAGGGTATCCAGAAGAAACAATTTGAGCAATTCATTCATTTCCCTAGCTTTGAAGAAGATGAATGGGTCCGGTATGTACTGAGCAGGATGCATGACAACTTCCTTTGGCTAGATAGACCCTGTAAGATCACAAAAGAAGCAATTAGAGCAGTAACTGGTCTATACTCTTCCGGGGGGGTACCTATCCTCAAATCTGTCAAGAACAACGTTGTAACTGAGGCCACCGGATCAAAATATGATAAGAGGGCAATGACCATTGAAGATATTTCGGATCCGGATATCAAATATGCATCAATGATAATAGGATACAAGATCTATCACTCCAGCAGGGAGAATTCTGTATCCGGAACTGCAATATACACAGCATATGAAATGCTAAGAAAGAATGCAGATTATGATCTTTGTGAACTACTACTAAGCCAATTGATGGAAAATGTACAGAAAATCAAGAAAGACAAGAAGAACTCCTTTAAGTATGGTACTCTCATTGTATGTCTATTCTTTTACTTCATGAATGAGCTACCCGGAATAAGTGGATGGATATGGCAGAATGACAAACCTGTTGCAGTCCAGATAAGAGACTATTTGCATGGACTTGGGGATGCAAAAGCGAGAAATACAGCTCTATGGGGATACTTCAAAAACTTTCAGAGCATGATGCAAGCAAGAGAGAGAATTCCCCAGTCTCTCATTGAGAAATACAAGGACTCAGTATGTTTTATGGTTGACACTGATCAGTGCCTAATGGAGGCAGTGGAGCCAAGGACTGTCTGGATCATGCCCATGGGGTATGAAGTTGATGAACAGATAGTAGAGCTGCATGTTCAACACATGCTAAGTCAGCCCAAAGATCCTAAGGCAGAAAGGTTTGGAACCTTTGAGGAGCTGAGCGTGAAATTACATGTAGAACTCAGGGAACCTGAGATTAAGAGAAAAGTGAGAAAAGAAGTAGAGCACATTGCTCAAGGCCTAGGCATCTCAAAAGAGGCACTTGATGCCAGCCGGGAAAAGAGGAGAAAGGCTGAGGAAGAAGAGAAAAGCAAAGAAAGTGCTCCGGTTGAAACCCCCACCCGGACCAGATCATCAAAGAGATCTGCACCTTCCACAACCAAAAGCTCAAAACCGGAAGTCCAGGCATCCGGTAAAAGATCCAAGACAAAAGCATCAAGGGCTTATGAAAGCCAAAAGGATGAAGAGGAAACAGAATCAGATGAGGAAGTAAGAAAAGTAAAGAAACAGAAGAAGAAAGGATCCGGTAAGCCCTCCACAGGCCAAGACAAGGATGAAATGGCAGAGGTAACTGTTGAAAAGCCCACTCTGTCACTAGAGAGCATAATCAAGTCGGTCACGGTGGATGGAAACCTTCAACCAATGACTGAATCCTATGATGACTTCAGTGAGGCAGACCAAAAGACTCTGCAGGAGGCCACAGTGAAATATCTTAACATATATAATAAGGCTTTCATTGAAATAATATCTCTTATTCCTAAAAGCCTAGAAAAGGAAATGGAAGTGAGGAAAAATAATGCTCATGCTAAAGATCTTGAGATCCGGGAGCAGATAGCTATTCAGCTATATCCTCAAATTGATCCCAAGACAATGAACATGATCTTCAAGGACTGCAAAGATGAGTTCAGAAGTAAAGCCAGGATGAATCAGCTCATGCTTGGTGAGACTGACAAAGTGGCACAAGAGACAGAAGAGATCCTCCGGAAGGCCTTCAAAAGGTTCAATCTTCCTGTTGTAGAGGACTTAGGTGCAGAAACAGCTGCTCCGGAAGAAGTGAGCCCTGAACAGACAAGTGAGGACTTGGGACCCTCTGCTCCAGAAGAAGTGGCCCATGAACAAGCAAGCATCTCTCCTCCGGTTTCCCCTACAGTCTCCGGATCCAAAGAAGAAGAGCAATTGCAGGAGAAGGAAGCAGTGGTGACAGACAAAGAGGTTGACAGTTCTAAGACTGCAGAAGAAAAGAAACATCTGTCTCCGGCAAGAGACACTGCACAAACTGTTCAACAATTTTTGAGCAAAGAAACTCTAGAGATTGATGAACCGGAGCTTCTAAAAGGTCCATTTGATTTTGACTCTCTCTCTCCGGTACAAACAATGAAGATAGCTTCATTTGCAAATGCCAAGGCAAATGAAAAGCTCCTGAAGTCTCATATGGAAGACTGTGAGTTGATAGAGGCTGCCTCCGGAGTACTTGTAAAGATCATGCCATCAATCCAAATAGATCCGACAGCCTCCACTTCCGGTAATCTAAAAACCTTAGTCAGCAGTATTGACACACATTTTAATTCTCTAGAAAAATCAGCTGAAGAAAAGGTCCGAAAGGAATTTTTGGATAAGAGATTTTCTGAAATATTAGAATTAATCTCTAAGGATAGGAAGATTGTAAGCATTGGAATAAAGAGCTTAGAAAATGCTCTTAAGGATGGCGGTGACATCTACAAATTTTGTATATCTTGGTCAAAGGCAACAGCTGCAATTGACAAGAAAATAAAAGAGGAACAGGACAAGCTTCAAAGCTTATCTCAAAGTTTTGATCCTCTCTCTTCCTCTATAATTAATCAAGAATGTCAGACTATTGCAGTCTTGAATGAAATAAAGAATCTTGAGAAGGAGAGGAAGAACATTACCAACCGGATGGGAGAACTTAGAAGGATTATAGTCCCTAAGTTGGAAACTATGCATGAGGCCATCAGTGATGCCCAGACCACCGCCCATACAAAAGATCCGACAGATCTCAGGCGGGCAGAAGCTTTTGCATTTTTGTTGAGTGGTCACATTTCAATCTTGGACAGAATGAAGCTAAGTTGGGCTACTGAAATGGTTCAACTGCAGACATCCTTTGCAGACATTCTGCAGTATATGTGAGTATGTAAATATGCGGCTATATATAGAAAATTTTTGAAAATTTTGGTGTGCGGACCCTACCCTTTGCCATTGATGTCAAAGGGGGAGTGAGGAGCAGTGAAAAATGAGGAATCCAACTCAGGGGGAGTTCCGGAAATTGTATATAAAGACAGAGCATCAGCAAAGGGGGAGCATAGTGTAAACACTTAGTCATTTTTCACTAAGTGTTGCCATCAATGCCAAAGGGGGAGATTGTTGGCAAGAGACACTATATGGATTCATGGTTGTTGTCATTGATGGCAACAAAGGTCATTCCACATATCCGCAAGTCATGATATATCTCTACCGGAAGTCAGATTGAAGATTGTTGTGGTCCGGTGAACAAGAACAGAGCATGTGGCAAGGTCCGACAGATTGGTCCGGATCTCTCAGAGGAAGTGTCTTGGCACAGTGCGGATCTGGGGAAGTCAAGAGGACTATCTTGAGTAGTATATTCCAAGGATTTAGCCTCCGGAGATGGACAAGGAAAAAGATATGAATAGTTGAGTACCGGATTCCTGAGAGACAGTGAAAACAGAGGAAGAACTGAATGACTGAGTATCAAACTACTTTCCGGATGTGTTACAGATGATGATAAAGGTTGCGGAGGCATGAATCATGTTTGGCCGACATAATTGATGATATCTACAAGTATATGCTTGATCCGCATTGCTTGGTGAGCAAGGATTCAGCCGACAGAACTAAGTTTGTAAGAAACTAGACTGTTCCGGATGCCGACTAGAAAGATGATGAAATTACTTGTGCGGATATATATAGAGGATGGATTTAGTGGTAAAGGGTGCGAATGTGTGTGGTGATATGCGAACAAGTCCAGAGTAGAGCAGAAGTAACAAGAAAGATCCGGTATGTGAAAGGACAGCAGACTAAAGAACAGAGGAAAGATGAAGTGCAGCAGATCAGTATACTGAACCTAACCGGAACTGAACTCCAGCATATGCAGATGCTTCCAATCAGTTCAAGACTGTGATTCTAATCACTTTGTAAGACAGTGTGTCTTCTTGTAGGCAGTGAGCCTCTTGTGAGCAGTGTGCTCGGGCAGTGAGCCCTAATTGGCAAGTGCCATTTTTGTAATTTCCTATTCTTCTAACAGAGAATAATTCTTGGGTTAATCACCCCGTGGTTTTCTCCCTTAACAGGGTTTCCACGTCAAAAATACTGTGTCATGTGTTTCTTATTTCATGGTTTATGTTTTATGTTTGATTTTATGCTGCTTCAATTAAAAGGAAAGTTGAATAAGGGAAATAATTAGGATAACTGATTCACCCCCCCCCTCTCAGTTATCAACAGATCTTACCTTCCATTTGAGTCAGGTTGGAGGGAATATCATTGAGATTTAGTCATTTTGAGGTTGCTTTTTGTGAAGTTGCTCTCAAACCCTTGTTTTGAGGGTTTTAGAGGGGTTTTTGTTTTCCCACTTCATGTTACTATTTTAGAACCCCAAAATGGGTGGAGTGAGCTTAAGATGATGTCTTTTCTAATGGGTTTTATGTGTAGGAGCAGAAGACAAGTGAAAGTTGGAGTTTGGGGCTATGGAGACCTCATTGTATCATGTTTAAGGCTAACTAGTGTTGGTAGAAGGAAGATTTGATCATAGAATGAGTTGAAATGATCGTAGACCCTAAAAATTGGTGAAATCCATCTATTTATACCCTATTGGAACCTCTAAAACAAGAGTGAAAAGTTTGTCTTTGAGTTTGTGGGCACTTCCTTTGTAAAAGTGGGCTAATTGCCCTCTAAGACAGCAGGAACAGTCAAAATTAGGGGCTTGTGTTCCAAAAGACCCTAACCTTCATGTTTGGTATATTTTGTAACTCCATAATGGGTACTTGAAAAGGTAGTTTTTTTGTGGGTTTGTCATGTCTTTTGAAAGTTATGTTTTCCCACTTTGAAAGTTATGTTTTTGTTTTCCCACTTCATGTTACTATTTTAGAACCCCAAAATGGGTGAAGTGAGCTTAATATGATGTCTTTTCTAATGGGTTTTATGTGCAGGAGCAGAAGACAAGTGAAAGTTGGAGTTTGGGGCTATGGAGACCTCATTGTATCATGTTTAAGGCTAACTAGTGTTGGTAGAAGGAAGATTTGATCATAGAATGAGTTGAAATGATCTTAGACCCTAAAAATTGGTGAAATCCATCTATTTATACCCTATTGGAACCTCTAGAATAGGAGTGAAAAGTTTGTCTTTGAGTTTGTGGACACTTCCTTTGTAAAAGTGGGCTAATTGCCCTCTAAGACAGCAGGAACAGTCAAAATTAGGGGCTTGTGTTCCAAAAGACCCTAACCTGCATGTTTGGTATATTTTGTAACTCCATAATGGGTACTTGAAAAGGTAGTTTTTTTGTGGGTTTGTCATGTCTTTTGAAAGTTATGTTTTCCCACTTTGAAAGTTAGTCTTTTGAAAGTTATGTTTTTGTTTTCCCACTTCATGTTACTATTTTAGAACCCCAAAATGGGTGGAGTGAGCTTAATATGATGTCTTTTCTAATGGGTTTTATGTGCAGGAGTAGAAGACAAGTGAAAGTTGGAGTTTGGGGCTATGGAGACCTCATTGTATCATGTTTAAGGCTAACTAGTGTTGGTAGAAGGAAGATTTGATCATAGAATGAGTTGAAATGATCTTAGACCCTAAAAATTGGTGAAATCCATCTATTTATACCCTATTGGAACCTCTAGAACAGGAGTGAAAAGTTTGTCTTTGAGTTTGTGGACACTTCCTTTGTAAAAGTGGGCTAATTGCCCTCTAAGACAGCAGGAACAGTCAAAATTAGGGGCTTGTGTTCCAAAAGACCCTAACCTTCATGTTTGGTATATTTTGTAACTCCATAATGGGTACTTGAAAAGGTAGTTTTTTTTGTGGGTTTGTCATGTCTTTTGAAAGTTATGTTTTCCCACTTTGAAAGTTATGTTTTTGTTTTCCCACTTCATGTTACTATTTTAGAACCCCAAAATGGGTGGAGTGAGCTTAATATGATGTCTTTTCTAATGGGTTTTATGTGCAGGAGCAGAAGACAAGTGAAAGTTGGAGTTTGGGGCTATGGAGACCTCATTGTATCATGTTTAAGGCTAACTAGTGTTGGTAGAAGGAAGATTTGATCATAGAATGAGTTGAAATGATCTTAGACCCTAAAAATTGGTGAAATCCATCTATTTATACCCTATTGGAACCTCTAGAATAGGAGTGAAAAGTTTGTCTTTGAGTTTGTGGACACTTCCTTTGTAAAAGTGGGCTAATTGCCCTCTAAGACAGCAGGAATAGTCAAAATTAGGGGCTTGTGTTCCAAAAGACCCTAACTTGCATGTTTGGTATATTTTGTAACTCCATAATGGGTACTTGAAAAGGTAGTTTTTTTGTGGGTTTGTCATGTCTTTTGAAAGTTATGTTTCAAAAACCTCGTTAACAGGGCTACAAGGAGTTAGATCAGCCTATGAAGGAAGTGGTATAAGGAGGTACCTTCTGAGCATTTTGATGGTTTTGTAAGCTTGGGACAGTCAATCATAGTTGTTCTAGGGTCCCTAGAAATTTTGGGAGGGTTCCCATGTATATGAACCTAAAAATGGTGTTGTTGTGTAGTGTTGAAACAATGGAGAATGAGTGGATAGTCATGTCCTGTTTTGCAGATTGGTCCACAAGGACCTAAGAGACTTATTTGCCCTTCCATCCCTTGTATCCTCTTCCTCCATCAATGTTTGTTGTGACCCCTTAGTGGTCTTAGAGGTGTTATCTCTGCATCAAATTGGTATCAGAGCACAATTAGTAGATTGGTTGTGATTGAGAAGTGTTAAGAGGCAGTTTGTCAAGATGCCCCCAAGAGGAAGAAACATGGCTCAAGAGATGAATGAGCTGAAGGAGAAACATGCTAGAGAGTTGAGGGAACTGAAGAAAAGAATGGATACCCTAGAACAAAATTAGAGAAGAGTGACTTCAGATGATGAGAATGAGTCTGAGGAAGAAGAGGAAGCTGAGTATGAAGATGTGGAAGAAGATTTGCACCCTAACGATTAGAGGATGGTAAAGTTACTAAGGGAAGTAAAAGAAGACAAGCACAAGATAAAGATAGATGTGCCAAAATTTGGAGGAAGCCTGAATGATGAAGAGTTGCTAGATTGGATTGCAGCATTCGACAATCACTTTGAGTGTGAAGAAGTTCTTGAGGATTAGAAAGTGAAGATTGCAAAGATCAAGATGACAAGTCATGCTTTGTTATGGTGGAATTATTAGCAAATAGAGAGGAGAAATCAAGGAAAGGCAAAGATTGTTTCATGGGACAAGATGGTGGCTAAGATCAAAGGTAAGTTCTTGCCTAAAGATTATGAAGTTCAAATGTTTAAGAACCTTCAAGGTTTAAGGCAAGATGAATTGGAGTTTAAGAATACACTGAAGAGTTTTATAAGCTAAGTATAAGGTTTGGTCAAAATGAAAGTGAAGTGCAAAAATTTGCTAGATATATTGGTGGTTTGAGGTTTAACATGCAGGATGAACTAGTGTTGGCAAATCCAAGGAGTGTTGAAGACTGTTATCAGATGGCAGTAAGAGTGGAAGAGAAGCTGAAAACAAGACAAGACAAGACAGCCAAAGGTAGAGGTAGCACATCTAGAGGCAAAGGATCCTTTCAAAACACAAAACAAGTCAATGAGAGTCAAGAGGAAATGAGCAAGGTACAAGGACAAGGTGCAGATTTCAAACAAGGATAAAGTGCATATTTCAGAGGTAGAGATTCTAGAGATAGATTTGGTGGTGGAAGAAGTGAAAACACCTTTATGGGTAAGTGTTACAATTGTCAAGAGTTTGGGCACCTAGCATATATGTGTCCTGAGAAGCAAAATTTTTCAAGTGATGGTGAAAGGAAGAGTGAGAGAAGGACTTAGTTAGTCCAAGAAGAAGAATGTGGTGGTCCTACTCCCACTAGTTGTGCTGGTGAAGTAGGAGAAACATTGATGTTGAGAGAAAGAGCACTATTGAAGACCTCTAGGGAGACGGAGCTGATTTAGAGGAGAGCATTGTTTAGGACAACTTGCAAAAGCAAGGACAAGGTATGTAAAATAATAGTGGACTCTGGTTGTACTGATAATATGGTGTCAAGTGAGATGGTAGACAAACTGAAATTGAAGAGAGTTCCTAGGGAAATACCCTACAAAGTTTCTTGGGTAAGTGATCATCAAACCATTTCAGTGACTGAGCAAGAATTAGTTGAGTTTAAGATTGGAGCATATGAGGATAGGGTACTTTGTGATATCCTACCTATGGATTGTTGTCATGTGATACTTGGAAGACCCTGGCAATTTGATAGGTTTGCAGTTTATGATGGAAGAGCCAATACCTTCACTATTAAGAAGGATGAGAAGACTTTTGTACTACTACCATTAGAAGAGTAGTCAAGGATAGCAAAGATGATTATGTTTGGCAAGAAGGAGCTAGTGATGTTTGAGGAGAGTGAAAACAAGGAGTGTGTAGCCTTTTCAAGGCATAAAGTTGTTGAAACAACAAAGAACAAGTGTGAAGATGATTTGCAGCTAGTTGTGAAGAGGAATGTCTTCGTGTGGAAGAAGGAGGTGAGTTAGAATGTGAAGTGTAATAGTGAAGAGCCTATGGAAAGGCAAGAAATGCATGAAGTAATCATGGTTGGGACAGTCAAGTGTCCTATAAAGAGACAGTCAAGTAAAGCTGATGCAATAGTCTACAAGGTTCCTAGGACAGTAAACAAACTAGTTGTAGGTCTGACAATGACTAGTAAAGGTAAGGTGACAGTGGAAATAAGAGAATGAGACAGTGGTGTGAGGAAGGAGCTGAGAAAGAAGTGCTAAAAACAGAGGCAAAGGAGAGTAAGGTAGCAGAGTTTGGTGACAGAGTACTCTATGACAGAGTGAAACAAACTTCAAGGAAGGACAACAGCAGAGATAACAAAGATAGTGAAGGTTCAAGGCAAGGTGAATTTGATGAAGACAAACAAGAAGGTCAGAGGCAAGCAATGAAGGACAATTTGCAAGAATCTTTCTAAGGGACTTGGAAAAGTTACAAGTTAGGGTGTATGGTGCAGTGCACCTAGAATAATCTTTAAGTTAATTTTTTGTAATTTTGGTTGTTAAAGGCAAAATGGAGTTATAAAATAATGTAATAAATCCTTCTAGAGGCATTATGTTGTAGTGGAGGCCTAGAATAGGCAACTTCTTAGTTAAGTCTATTGTTTCCTATAAAATAGGACAGTCTATTTATAGACAGTTTACCTTTTATGGTCAACAGTTAGTTTTTCTGCTTTATTGATGGCCTTTTCCCATGATTGGGAAGGATGTAATAAAGTAAATTCATGGTAAGGATAATAAGGAGACCTCTCTCATGATAATGTATTGTAATTTGATGAAGTTTTAGGGAGGAGAATAAAGAAAATTATTGTTTGATGTCCCTTATCTCTATTTTTTCTCTTTTTCTATTGTTTCCTTCATTTTCCCTGAGTCTGTATAGTGTAGTCATACATTCTAAATCACAAAATGTTGAAATGGATGGTTTTACCTTTGTTTTGAACCAAGTATGGAGGGATTTCATTAACATTAAAGGATTTTATCAAACATTTTATTGCTACTGCTTTGTTTTCCAGTTTTATCATTGTTTTATGTTGTTCCTCTTAGTTGTACTTGCCCGTACTGCACAGTCAAGGGAACATTTGATTACAGTGGTGTAGTAGATGAACTTACCTTCCATTTGAGTCAGGTTGGAGGGAATATCATTGAGATTTAGTTGTTTTGAGGTTGCTTTTTGTGAAATTGCTCTCAAACCCTTGTTTTGAGGGTTTTAGAGGGGTTTTTGTTTTCCCACTTCATGTTGCTATGTTTGAACCCCAAAATGGGTGGAGTGAGCTTAAGATGATGTCTTTTCTAATGGGTTTTATGTGCAGGAGCAGAAGACAAGTGAAAGTTGGAGTTTGGGGCTATGGAGACCTCATTGTATCATGTTTAAGGCTAACTAGTGTTGGTAGAAGGAAGATTTGATCATAGAATGAGTTGAAATGATCTCAGACCCTAAAAATTGGTGAAATCCATCAATTTGTACCCTATTGGATCCTCTAGAATAGGAGTGAAAAGTTTGTCTTTGAGTTTGTGGACACTTCCTTTGTAAAAGTAGGCTAATTGCCCTCTAGGATAGCAGGAATAGTCAAAATTAGGGGCTTGTGTTCCAAAAGACCCCAACCTACATGTTTGGTATGTTTTGTAACTCCATAATGGATACTTGACAAGGTATTTTGTTTGTGGGTTTGTCATGTCTTTTGAAAGTTATGTTTCAAAAACCTCGCTGATAGGGCTACAAGGAGTTAGGTCAACCTATGAAGGAAGTGGTGCAAGGATGTACTTTCTGAGCATTTGATGGTTTGTAAGCTTGGGACAGTCAATCATAGTTGGTCTAGGGTCCCTATAAAATTTAGGAAGGTTCCCATGTATATGAACCCAAAAATGGTGTTGTTGTGTAGTGTTGAAACAATGGAGAATGAGTGGACAGTCATGTCCTATTTTGTAACTTGATCCACAAGGCCCTAAGAGACTTGTTTGCCTTACCATCCCCTGTATCCTCTTCCTCCATCAATGTTTGTTGTGACCCCTTAGTGGTCTTAGAGGTGTTAGCTCTGCATCACCAATAGAGTCACCAATCTGTTGGTGTTTTTTCTTGTAACCCCCAATCCTAAGGTAAATCACAATATCTAAACCAAGGGATCAATAGGTTAAGACAAATATTTTGCACTATCATCAGACTGAAGACAAGAAAGACCAACGAGCAAGGCTACAAACAACGTTCTGCACTTTGAGCTCCACAGGACTCAGGAGGGTGTTCCTATTAAAAGGTCTAAAAATTTGATAAAACTTGCACTAAACAACACATTACAAACCTCTAACATGTGGATGGTTCTCAAATAAATGGGTAGAGGGTGTTATAAATTTAATTGTATTTAGTCATGATCCCTTTGCACCTTGAACAACAATGAGAACTGATAAAATAGAAACATCTTCATCTCAAATACATAAAGGAGTTGCAACTAAATCATTCCCAAGCATAACCTTTGTGTGCTTTAATCTCCATGAAGTTAGAGAAAACCAAACATAAAATAAAGATGAAATGAAAAGATTCTTTAGATTTTTCAATGGTGATTCCTTCTAGGGTTTGCACAAAAGAAGCATATTATACCGGAGCCTTATCCATAACAGATTTAAGATGAACTAACCTATCTGATAACAACATGAACTCAAAACCAATGACCATCAAACCATTATTGCATTACAATAATGAGGCCTCTCATAGACATACAAATAATCTTCCTAGAAATCCTAAACATAATACAATATCCTTAACATTCAACTGAAAGCCAACTTTAGTCTGTTCCTTGAACATAAGCTATAACCCGAATATTTATTGCAGCAAATATGCAATAAAAACCATTATAATCCTTGATTACTTTGATTGAAAAGATAATGAACACATTTTGGAGAAATTATAGTATGACATGGTTCATCCTAAGCTACAAACTGATTTGTTTGCCATTACCAAAAAGATAAATTACAACATTGAACTTTGAAATTTGAAGAACTCCTAAAACCTAGGTAGTAGCTCTGTACAAAATTACAATACCAGATACCTAGAGAATTGGAACCCTTATTGTATATAGGGAAAAATTAGATTTAAAGTTGAAAATAGCAAACTAACTAAACCCTATCAAGCACCATGAAGCACAACCTAGCTTGAAAATGCAAAACATAAAAAAAATACAAACCAGATTCAAACTAATATTTATTAACCTCCATGGCTCTTCTCAATCGTGCATAGGCATGTAGATTTTGAAGGGTCAATTATGGAGAGATGTTGATTGCTCAAAATTTTGGCAACATAATGGTATACAAGGACACAACATGATCCAAATGACTTGTGAAATCCTTCCTTTATAAAAAAGGCTTGGTTTGAATGGATGGACAGGATTGCAAGTTATGTTGAAAGATATGGATGGTCAAGATCGATTAGGGTTGGATTAGGGTTTCCCACTCAAAGAGGGATTGTAGTCACATGACAAGTGTGCGATGGAGAATAAAAGGGAATCTAATTCAAATATTTTATTTGAATTAGTTGTGCATGTGAAGGGGTTAAGTGGAAGATGCAACATGTGACACATGTTGCAATGTGGTGAGAGGTGAGGGAATAATTCAAAATTTTAATTTGAATTATATGAGACATGTGAAGGGGTATTATTAACTAAACAAATGGGATTTATTTAGTTAATTAGAATGTGATTAAGTTGGAATTGTGAGTAGGATTAGGACAAAATGGCTTATGATGCCCCTAGTAAAGTGTCGACTAGGTCATGGTATGGACATGGACAAATTTTAGTGTCTACATGTTGCCCTTCTTCGAGATGATGTTTGAGATGATGCGATTTATGTCAAGTAACATCATTTCAAAGAAGCTAAGGAAATGGATAGAGGAAAAGGATAGGGTGATGATGCCCCCTTGAGAGGATAGGCTGGTTGGACAAATGTGGGTATGCTCTCGAAATGAAATGGATTGGACAAGGAAGAAAGATAAAGGAATGGATAGAAGAAAGGGAAGGATGCATTATGCTGCAATGAAGGTGGCCAACCATGATGTTTGATATAGCAGTAGATGTTATGCACCATGGTATAAGGACCAAGGTGATGATGTGTCTCGTACCCCAACATAATACAACCTTGTCTAGATACAAGATATGAATATTAGCTGGGTTGGATTCAAATTTGAAACAAATGCAAGTTGAAAAATGATAACACATGCAAGAAAGCAAGTAAGAATGCACAAATGATTCAGAAACAAGCAAGGTATTGCCCCTTTCAAGCTGTAAACCAATGATTGATTAAGTGATTAATGATGATTGGGGTAAAATCAAGAAACTTGTTCCACATGTAGGGGAAGTCACGTAGGGAAAAAAATTCCCACAGGAACGGGTACCCGTTTTCAAAGAAACGGGTACCCATTTAGGAACAAGCACCCGAACCTAAACGAGTACCTGTTTTGTAACGGGTACCCGTTTAGCTTCGGGTGCCCGTTACTAAATGGGTACCCATTTTCAAAATGTATATATTTTTTTAAAAAAGCCCTACGGGCCCATTTTCCTCCAACAACAGTGGTAGCTACAGTGACAAAGCAAGAACGGGTACGTGTTGTTGAAGCCCCTACCAGCACAAACCCAGAGTTTTTTTTGCCCTATCACCTCCTCTCGCCACCTCGTCACTACTGAGCTCCTCTAGGTTGGTTGTTTTCTAGTTTTTAACTTGTTTTTTATGTTTTTTTTGCGATTGTAGGATTAAAATGAAAATTAGGGTTTTAGTAAAATTAGAGTTTTATGGTTTTTTTGTGATTGTATGTTTTGATAAACCCTAAAACCATGTTGTACTGTAAACCCTAAAAACCTAAACTATAAACCCTAAAAACCAAATTATAAACCCTAAAACTAAACAAGTGAAACTATAACTTGAAACTATAAACCCTAAAACTAAAAGTTATAAACCCTAAAAATATAATCTTTATAAACCCTAAAATTAAACTATAAACCCTAAAACTATTAACAAAAGTTCTCTAAAATGTAGACCCAAGCTTCAAGATTTAACTGTGTGTGAGTATGATCCAAAATATTGAGGAAAAAACTCACACATAGTTAAATCTTGAAGCTTGGGTCTACATTTATTATGTACTGTCGCAATATGATGTTTATCATATCTATAAAATTGTTAATTTATATACTTGAGTTTAGTTTATTTGAAAATTCAGCTACACCAAATTCATATAGGCATCGACTTTCTCAACTGCATAACCATGAACTATCCTCCATTATGTCACACACAATATCTTATGACATAAATTAATGTGCTTAGTTTGCATGCTAAACATGTAGGGTTCTTTACAAATGCATGATGTGCCTATCTTTTTCATAACCAACTCTATGTGCCACCAACTAGGTTAGAAACATATACATTACCTACTAGATCCTAACTACACACATGTCCACCATCAAAGATCTCATAAACCAAGAATGACTCCTAATTGGGAGTCATGAGAAAAGGCTCTATAATCAATACTTGCCATGCACCCTTATGTGCATGCTTAAAAGGATGTACAAAAAAAGTATATCACCAACATCATCATTGGAGGCCCTTGAGTCTATATCATCATCTATTTATGTTTCCTTGCCTTCTTCTCCAAGTTGTAGTCTCTAGATGCTCCTAATATTTCCTTCCAACATTGACATTCAATTTTCAATGAGACCAAGATCCCCCCATAGACTTCTAGCATGCTTGTATTTTTTCATGTCCCTCTCTATATCCTTAGGATGAGTTCTCATAGATAAAAGATCGTTGATGGAATTTAATTTTTACTACTTCATCTCCTTAGAAAGTGACAAACCCACCACATCATCAAGCTTCAACTTTGAGACATTGTTACTATTCACCATCATGAGATTACTCCAACTATTAGGGAAAGAATACAATAAATTTATGCATTGATCCTCCTCATCCATTTTCACATCTACAAATTCCAACTAGCTAAGTTGTTGAACTAATTTAGGTACTTTATTACTAAATCACCATCACCCATATATTTAAAGAACAAACATTATTTTGTATGAAAATCCTGTTGACAAAGGAATTTGTGTAATACAAATTCCCTAACTTAACCTACTTAGGCTTCTTGCAATTTGGTTGTCCTAAAATATTTATAAACATTCAATTTTTGAGGCAAAGCTGGATGAGGCTGCTTGTCTTTCTTTCATCAACTTACTAGTTTTCATCTTTTTGTGCTAAAATGTTTTTGGTCTGAACAACTACAACCCATAGATCTCTATCAAGTAAATACTCCATCTTAAGATTCCAAAGGTAAAAGTTGGTTCCATTAAACCTCTCTGCCTCTATTCTAAAAGCACTTACCATCTGTATCTCCTAAAAATAGTTCATTGCAAAAAAACTCCCACTCAAACAAAAATTAATATGAATTAGTCCTTAATTCTCCCATAGATCTAATAAGATGGCTAGGCCCTAATGAAATGAATGAAAAAAAAAATTAAAATATTCCTACTGGATCTTAAAAGAAGAGGGTTAAAGTTCTAATCTACACAAATTTTAGAAGCTCGTAATTACATAGAAAACAACATTTAGAAATTTGTATGAATAAATAATAGAAGGAGAGATATAGAAATCCTATTGGGTACATATCTACTATCTAATCAAAATCCATAAATCCCTATATATTTAATGTCCTTGTCAAATCAAGTCCCATTGGTAGAAAATATAATACATTAAATTGTGTCCATGATGAAATGTAAAGTTTCAACAACCCAATCATTTGAGCATATTAATTTTCCAAAGTTGTAGGGGTTTCAACATAAAGAATACATTAATAATAAAATAATCACCTATTATCTAAATTAATAATCAGGGCCATATTTTTCTTGACTAGTTGTACTTGTGCATGTTTAATTTTCAAGTATTACTTGCTCTCTAAATTCATGGATATTTTAAACTTACATTTACAGATCTATTAGATTAAGTTTAAATTTATAGATATTTGTTTGTAAGTTTTCAATATGTATATATTTGTGAAATTATACATTTGTAAGTTTTTCATATGGATGTATTTGGAAATTTGTAGGAGACATCTAATGGATGACCATAGTCTAGATGAATTTTTAATAGATGACACTCTTTATGAAAACCCCCCACCTTGTGATCCACCTCAAAACGCCCCACCCCCTCCACTTGATGAGGCCCAATTGCGGCAAAGCATTAATGAAAATATTAATGCAATTGAGGAGAACATTAATTTTATTAATAATCAACCTCACTTGATGCCTCCTCATGTGGTTCGGTTTGCATCTTCAATGCAAACCATTATTGATTCTGTTAGGTCTATTGATACAGACCTAAATAGATTTCACCTTTGGCAAGAGGAGAGGAGGCAATTCTATGCAGATGGTCTTTCATATAAAGACATCCATGATCTTCACATAACAAAACAAACATTAGCCCCATTTTTCCGTCACTCGAAAACTGATCAACCTATACATGCAACAAAAAAAAGAATATCAATTAAGTGGTGTAGGCATGAGGCAATTTTGAGACATTTTTGGGATCAGTGGTGGATGGTGTTTGATCACCCACCACACGCTAATTACAATGTACCACTATATTTTTTGAAAAAATTATGGGTGGAGTTTCAATTGGGTCAAAAACACAATTATTTTGATATGAGAGAATTCCAGGGTGTTGGTCGTGGCATGCCACAACACAGACTAGGGGCATGAGTTGATCCCAATCAACCCGTTCCTTCTTCTCCTATGGTTTCTCTTGTTTTGCCCACGATTCCTGCACCTATTCAGCAACAATAGTGTTTCAACAATAGTGTTTCACATACATGTACATATAGTTATTTATTTATTTATACACTTGTTAATTTAAAATATAATATTGATAAGTTTCAAGAAGAAAATTTAAACTAGAATTAGATACATAAGGTTTTAGGGTTAAGATGTATTGGTTTACCCCATAAGGTGTGCTAATCTCTATAGCTGTCGATGCAAAACTTAATGTATCAAATCATGATGCGGCCCTAGAGCGACTTGAGATCTGTACAACAAACAGTTCACAATTATATATTAATTCATTCAATTATTTATATAAATTTTGATATGTTCAAATTATGCACTTGAAATATTTAATAAAATGTGGTCAATGTACCTGTGTAGGATTATCATGGAGGAGTCGATGCATCTCATCATAGAGCCTCAGGCATGTCAGGGGCACATTTGTGTACAAATTGCAATCAACCGTGTTATGGTCCTGCTCCTACATCCACATCAGATGCAGCTACAACAGAAGTGGAGTCATACTTGGATCTACTATATTCGGATGATAATCCTACACAGGTACATTGACCACATTTTATTAAATATTTCAAATGCATAATTTGAACGTATCAAAATTTATATAAATAATTGAATGAATTAATATATGATTGTGAACTATTTGTTGTATAGATCTCATGTCACTCTAGGGTCATATCACGATTTGATACATTAAGTTTTGCATCGACAGCTGTAGAGATTGGCACACCTTACGGGGTAAACTAATATATCTTAACCCTAAAACCATATGTATCTAATTCTAGTTTAAATTTTTATCTTGAAACTTATCAATATTATATTTTAAATTAACAAGTGTATAAATAAATAAATAACTATATGTACATGTATGTGAAACACCATTGTTGTAGTGAGGCTCAGGTCACGTGGCAGTTCCCATGTTTGACCGACCACATGGCTCAGAGGTTTCTTGCACTGATCCTCCATCATCAGCTGTTATGCCTAAGTATTCCCTGGTGTGTGTTTTAAAAAATTGTACTAAATTTGTAATAAGTTTCTTTTTTGAGTTTATATAAATTTATATATGCACCCATATATGTAAGTGCAGGATGATAGGAGTGCGACCATTGGTCAAGTTGCTAGTCAGGGACAATTTCATGAGCCATCCACACATTTTGAGGTCCTAAACTTTACTAAATTTTCTATGTGCAATTTCTAGGTCTTTATATGCTAAATAAATTCTAACTTATTTCAAACTTGCTTTATTTGAAATTCTAGGAATTAGCAGATCAAACTTTTGGTCAAGAAGATGAAACAACTATACCACCTGGACAACAAAATGTGGGAGTAGATGAGCATAATTGCATAGTAATTTAAATGCACACTTTAAAGCCTACATTTAAATATATTTTTTTTATTTTTTATAAATTATATTAAATTTGGATGGTAACCTAATTCTTGAGTGTTTTAAATTTGAATATCCAGGAATTAGCACCTGATGCTTTACAATCACTTGGGCAATAGAATGTGGGAGGAGATGACCAACATCATATGGTAATTTAATCATACATTAGTCTAGATTTAAATATTTAATATGAGTATTTTATAAATTAAATTAAATGTTCAATCAAATGAAATTTACATTTCAGAAGCACATGTATGTGTCATTTTTAAAAAATTTAAATCTGATTGCAAGTTTCTTTCTCTTGTGTACAACATGAAGTAGATCCATCTATTTCATGAGGAAGAAATATGCCTCTTTCAGATTTGAACTTGAGTGATGATCATACCTGACATAGATATTTATTTCATAGACTAAACTGTATGATGTGCATTATTTTTTATATATGCCACCAGGACTTTGACTATATATGTTGAACTTGCTATTACATGGACTTCTAGATATATTTTAGTATTTCATGAACTATGATTTGTATTTATTTATATGCTGACTATGAGTAGATGTTTTAGTACACATTTCATGGGTCCTACCTATATTTTATAGTAGTTCATGGACTTATCTAGATAGATCTACATGTATTTATTATTGACTATATGCTTGAACATTTTAGTATGTTAGATAATATGTTAAAGATAATATGTTAAATATGCTTCATTGTTCACTTTTAGATTATAAATTATTTAATTGAGACATGTTAGAAGATTTCTCTCTACTACATTTTTTAATTTAAAATGAAAAACTATCTTTAATGTGTTTAAAATAATGAACTATATCTTTGGTAGGAAAAGATATTGTTTTCACCTTGCTTTTAAAACACTCTATTAAGGGGAAAAAATGTAAGGCATTGTTTTTCAAATTTTTATATGACTATTTTATTTGACAATTTCTCCTACAATATTTCTATATAATGGTTCTCCTTGTGCATCATTAGACATCAAATATCAAGGCAACATAGGTTTTAAAGTCCACATTCTACTAGTTCAAATCCACACATCACAAATCAAATCCTTGTGGAAGGTTAGATTCGCAACACTCCATATTGAACTCATGACGCTTGGGATCAATATGCCAAATTCTAAGAGCAACCCAGTTCATACATGCATTTAAGAAGTGATTATGCATTATGGTTCAATAGTTATAACTGAAATAGTGAACAATCTATTAACTGCCAAAATTAATTAAATGTTTTCATTTATATTTATATTCAAAATTCAAAATTCTAATACATCACCTCACAAACCTAAATTAAGTTAATTTACATAGTGGAATAGATAGGTTTGGTGTTACAATTATCTAATAGATAAGTTTGGTGTTATAATTATCTAATAGATTATGTCTTTTTGGGATATGAGAGGAGAATTTAATTATGATAATAATAATGGATTAGTTTATCTTTTAATTCAATTTTAATGGGTGACTAATTATGAAAAATTAATTATTTTCTTGAAAGTTTTTATTTTTCATTTATTTATTTTAGTTAGAAAATGTTAAAATTTAATTGTGTGATTGGATTGAATGAATTTTTCTAGGGAGGAAATCAATTTGCATTAGTTAAAAAGGACAAAAAAGTGCCCATCCAATGGTGAAGCAACAAACTAATTTGGCAATAAAACGAGATGTGTGCCATCCAATGCAATAGCTAGAGTGATTTTCTTCAAAAGATAAGTGCACCTATTACAATTTTCTTCAAAAGTTGAAACAACCTACAAAATACAACGGTGTAAGGCTCAACCCGCTATGTGAGCAATTCAATACAAAATTTGGACTAATCTTCTTCATAAGGTAACATACCTAGTCCAATTGCTACATATGGTAAATTGAATTGCAAAATATGATAAAATGATAAGGATGTTAGGCTCACTTTGATAGTGTCCAAACAAAATCTTCCTTAAAAAAACATTCAAAACATGATTCAAATGAAGCATTCAATTCTTGTAGAGAAACCAACTCTTTAGAAGAAAAAGCATATAGAACCAAACATTCATTTTATATGTATATTTCAACAGATTTTTTTATCAACGATCAATGAACATGAATCTTTATAGTTCTTAATAAGTTAGTAGAGTTGCACCTACCTCATACCATGATGCAACAAGAAAATAGAAGGAAATTCAAATCTTATCCACAAAATATAAGCTACAAAAAAAATTATCACAATTTGAAATTATTCAAGAGAGATTTTGTGCATAATTTCTTGTGAGGGTTGTGGTGATCAGAAGTAGCACTTGCAACTAATACATCTTACAAAAATCCACTTTCAATTATGCTTTGATGGATTCTCATATGTACATGTGAATATCTGATGTGTAGATAATTTTTTCAAATTTTTGAATAGATAGTATATACCTTATCAAGGCCCCTTCATTTTTCCTATTTTTGACAATCCATTTTCCGCTCTTTCTAGAACTTCTAGTTTCATGTGTTTAGCTTGAGTAGCCTTCTCCAAGTGATATCTTCTTGTATTTATACATTCTCTTGAGATCTTCTCTTTTATACCTTATTGGTTGACAATGTTGGTGCATTAATCCCTTATAATGATTACTCAGAATGTTTCTAGTGCTAGGGAATTATTTCATTTTTGAGATTCCTTTTGCTATGTAGATTCTTGTCTTGGTTTGATTGGCCATTCTCTTAGTAGTTCTATTGAGTGGGTATTAGGGATTATCTTCAAGTTCTTAATAACATCTTTGATTGGTCATGAAGGCAAGTGGCTATTAGGGATTGTTATGACAATCATATAGGTTTTGGGATGACCACTTATGCATTTTACAGTCCTCTCTTGTTTCATTAGGACAATCCTATAATTGGTTTGGTAGCCTCTTATGAATTTCATGAAGGCCACTTGTTGCCATAAATACATGTCTATCTAACTAGCATATGATCATTTAGAATGATATAAGATCATCAATCAGTATGAAAACCTCTTGACTAACATGATTACTTTATTGTTTCAAGAGTGTCCTATTTGTTTCATGACTATCCTATTTGTTTTATTAATGTCATATGGATTTTTGCAATGTACTTTAAAGATGATATAACCTGATTATGACTGATTTTTAGATTTGAATTGCTCTTATGAGAACATCTCAATGATTTATGACAGTCTAGATTGGATATGACAATAATCTTCATGCATGACAATAATCTTCTCTTTGCTATGACAATGAGCAACCTTTATGGTAGTCATTTAGTTTGAAATAATGACTATTTACTACCTTACCTATGCATGATAACCCTCATTATTACCTTAACAGTCATAAATAACTCTACAACACAAATGACTCAATCCATACCATGATACTTATGACTACACCTAGGTAATATGATAGCACAGTCCCATATTTATTAGTGATAGCATTAGACTGTTCAAGACAATGATTGAAGGATATAGAGGAGGACTATGGCATTCATAGAGGTGATATTAAAATATTTTGAATATGCAAACTATCCTAGGACTATTTCCCTTTAACTATCATGACACTACTACACAATCATGAATGAATGAGAGTTAGAGTGAGTAGATGGATAGGTTCTATACAAGTCTTTTCAACTTTTGTGCATTTAAATATTATAAAATAAATGCTAAATCAACACATCTCAAAACATAGCTAAAGTGGGTACAAAAATGATAGGAAAAATACAAACTATATATTTATTGAACCTCTACACTAATATCATTTGTGGCAATCATAAAATAATATTCAATCCATGAAAATTAAATACATAGATCATAAAAAGAGTCTCAAAACAAAAAATAGGTCCATTATGAAACATATGAGTATATCTATACAATTAGCTTATAGGTCCATGTTATTAGTTTGACAAGACTACAAAATTGATCTACCATTTACATTATGATGAAATCTTGTAGTGGCAATCATGGAAAAATCTACTTGTAGGATACACCTGCAAGAAATAATGAATGTAAATGAGAATGAAAGAATATATACCAAAAACACAAAATATTGATGCAATATGTAACTAGATAACACAAAAGAGGATGTAAGATGATGGCTTAAGGGGAGCTAAGAGGATGTCTTAAGAGGATACATAAGAGGATGGCTTTAGGGGATGTATAAGAGGATTAATTAAAAGGGGAGCTAGAAGAGGGTGTCTTAAGGGGATACAAAAGAGGATAGCTTACTTGGAGAGATGTACACGAGTCAATTTACAAAGTATAAGATAAAATTTGATGGCTTAAGGGGATGTAAGAGGATGGATTAAGGGGAGCTAAGAGGATGTCTTAAGGGGATACATAAGAGGATGGCTTTAGGGGATGTATAAGAGGACTAATTAAAAGGGGAGCTAGAAGAGGATGTCTTAAGGGGATACAAAAGAGGATAGCGTACTTGGAGAGATGTACACGAGTCAATTTACAAAGTATAAGATAAAACTTGATGGCTTAAGGGGATGTAAGAGGATGGCTTAAGGGGAGCTAAGAGGATGAATTAAGGGGATGTACAAGTGGGTGTCTTTAGAGGATGGATGAGAAATATATGAGTATATATATGTAATTACCTAATTTGTGTTCACTTTTAGTTGAAGACTACAAAATTGACCTCATATACTTGTATGGTGAAAACTTCTATTGACAATCATGCAAATTTGACTACTTGTCTAGAGTACACCTGCAAAAAGTAATGTTCAAATGTACAAGTAAATTAACTATATATTTACATGAGTCGATACAAAATTTAAGACAAAGGGAATAATATAGAAGGTGAAATGAGAATGAAAGAATTTATATACCAAAAACACAACACATTGATGCATTATGTAACTAGATAACATGTTGAATATGAAAGCCATAATGTAAGTATATACAATTACCTAATTTGTATTCACTTTTAGTTGAAGACTACAAAATTGACCTCACATACTTGTATGGTGAAAACTTCTATTGACAATCATGCAAATTTGACTACTTGTCTAGGGTACACCTGCAAAAAGTAATGTTCAAATGTACAAGTAAATTAACTATATATTTACATGAGTCAATACAAAATTTAAGACAAGGGGAATAATATAGAAGGTGAAATGAGAATGAAAGAATTTATATACCAAAAACACAAAACATTGATGCATTACATGTAACTAGATAACATTATAGGATACATTTAAGAGGATGGATTTAGGGGATGTAAGAGTATGGTTTACATACCTAGAAATTTATTCCATTGTGCCATCTGCATCCTCATTTTTTTATAATGCATCTATAATTGACTCATGTTCTTCCATTGAAATTGTCCATAACTATTTATTAGTAGGTTTGCCTTGATATCTGACTAGTTTTATATTTGTTGCCACAACCAAATGTGAGTAGTGTATGATCTTCTTATGTGTTTCATAATCTTCAAATGCAGACAAACCATTCTTTCTTATTAGATATTTTCGTAGCCAAGTGCCAACAACAACCACAGAACCTGTTGGATACTCCATGTTATCATCATCTACTCTAGGATGTAACAACTTTTGTTTTGTCTCAACACATCAAGCCAACCAATACTTGGTTTCCTCTTCATTGCCCTCAGGTGCAACAATAGCATACACATCTCCTGCAAAAAAAATATGTAATTCAATAAAGTGTGACATGTATCTAAATCACATAAATTTGTACATGCATACATATATAATTAATTATATATAGATGTACAAAAAAATGGCAATAAAAAAATATTGAAAATAAAAGTACCTTCTTGTACAAGGTCTGAAACACGATCATAGTCATCTGATGCAAACATTTGATTATCATCTTCAATTGTTGTTTCAAGTTGATCTTGTGTTTCTGTAGGTGTCAATGATCTTTGTTTCCATTCTTTAACTCATTTTGTATTTTCACATGCTCCCCAATCACTTGTAATACAAAATTGACAAAAACATGCAAGCTCCCTAGTCCATATAGTCCATGTGCTTACATTTGAACTCTTAAATGAATGCCATTTTGTTGATCCAGTTATTGTCTCACAATAAAGTCGAGTAGGAATATTCTCTTCTTCAACTAACTAAAAGAATCATCGAATTGTAGAGTTCTCACTTGATCCCATAGATAATTTTTCATTACACCAATCCACAATTGTACGTGCATCTCTAAATTTGGCTACATCCTCAAATTTTAGTTGCTCTCTAGAAAGAGCTCTTTTCACACATGCTCCAGCTCCATCATGTTCTCCTTTATAATGTCCAGCTTCAAAAAAACTCCACATATGTTGGATATTATTTTCTTTGTGAGCCCTACATAGCCAATAAAATATTCTTGCATTTTTGAATTGCCCTGTACAATCATCTAACCATATGAAATGTTGGGCCATCTGGATTCCTCTTTCTTTTAAACTTTCATAAAATTTTGTGAAACAATATTACACAAATTCTGAAGAGTGTAACCAGTTATCACTCAAATAGAAATGATACTCCCTCAAAAATTTTCTATTATCTTCTATACTAACATCTACATGTCTGTATACAATATGAACAAATATGGACACTTGCACTAAATTATAATACTGAGATTGAATTTCCTCTTGTGGAGCAAGAGTATAGTTTTCTGCAAAGTCAACCACTAATAGGATAGTTCCAATTGGAAATGTGTTTTTACATGAATGAAATTGTCCATCAAGCCACCGAGCATATTAGGAGTGTTTGACATATTTGGATACAATATTATCCTTAAAATCTTTAATGAATGCATGCACACAAATTTTTTCAGTGACTAACTCACAACGCTTTCCAATTTTTCCATCCTTTAAAGAATATTCAACATTCTTGAATCTTTTCACATCCACTAATTGTTGTCCAAATTCATGTGAAATATTTTCATGCATACATTCTCCTAACAATGAAAAGTTGTCACATCGATTGCATTGTCCAGAAATACATGCTTTCGAATAAAATAAGTATCTAATAGATGTTTCACAAAACAAACCTGCTACAAACTCCTTAATTGTTTGAGGTGGCATATTAATACCACATTCCTGCATAATTTCGTCAGTATGCAAAGTAGAACGTATATATCGAAAAACATCATAATAATAACTAAATTGCACATGAGTTTTACAACAACAAGAGATTCACTGTTTATTAATTTTCACATACCAAGGTTTACATTTCTCGAAAGATCTTTGGCTTATGGTAATATTAAATGGTTCTAACACTAAATCATCTAAGAATTTTTTATATAATTCAGTTTGAGTCATGTCTAATAGATGTTTTGGTTGAGGATCATGAATTTTAGACCCCACTCTTAATTTTAAAACATCTCTAACATTAGATGATACCCTTGTATTATCATGCCAATATTTTTCAATTAAAGATTTGATTTCACTATTTAACTTCATGTCATACCTTGGGAGTCTACCACTAAAACTCCAACATTGGTTAATTGGATCTTTTTCAATATATTCTCCTCTTTGTTGCTCTTCTCAAAGTTTTAGGATTTATATTTAGAATTTCACTTGTCTTACTTATCATTCTTTTATTAGAAGATGATTTATTGACTAAAGCAGTTGTTATAGCTCTTCGTACTGCATTGCTATCTTTAGATCGACTCTTTTACCAATAGAATCAATAGCATTAGCAACACTAGATAAAACTTGTTTGATTGATTCATCTTTTTTTTAGGTTTTACAAAGATGCCTAACTTTTTCATTACTTTTTACAATTTCTACATCTTCATCAATTGCATCATAAGTTGACATTGAAATCCAAGACTTTTTATATAAAAAAACATTTTATATAATCTATTTGCATGAGTTCTCATTTGCCTCCAAGAAATCTTACCAGGAAGATTATTTAAGACATTTCTTTCAATCTCAAATAAAACATTTTCATTTTCACTCCTAAAATGGATATCATTCTCATTCATATCATCAAGAGGTGGGTTTGAAGACATACCTGGATTTGTTTCTATAGTCATGTTTTCTATATCATTGAAAGTTGGCTCCAAAGACACACCTGGATTTGTTTCTATAGTTGTGTTTTCTATATCATTGAAAGTTGGCTCCAAAGACACACCTGGATTTGTTTCTATAGTCGTGTTTTCCATATCATTGAAAGCTGGCTCTGAAGACATACCTAGATTTGTTTGTATAGTCACATTTTTCATATCTTCGAAAGTTGGGTTTGAAGACATACATGCATTTGTTTCTATAGACACATTTTCTTCTAAATTCACCATTTCCACATTTGCATCATCTACATTCATCCCATCATTTATAGTCTCTTGAATGTATTTCTCTTCAATACTCATGGAACTAGATGCTTCAATATTCTTCATCTCTTGAATCTTTGATCTTCTATCTCTTTGCCTTTTTGCTTGCTTCTCTCTATTTGCTTCAATTTCTTGAGGTGTCATTACCATCCTTTGCTTTTTTCTTTGACGTTGATTTGATCCCATGATTACCAAACCCTCTTGATAAAATAACAATTGATACTTAATCCAATTTCATAATTGATGTACTTATTTGAAATTTTGAAGTAGACTTAGATGTAGATCCTTTGTTCCATAGATTTTGAAGTAAAAAGTAGATGTAAAAATAAAAACCCTCTTTCTTTAGTCCTCTTAAAAATAGCTCATGCACTTGATTTCACTTCAAAATTGTTCATATGATTGATTCCTTTCAAAATATGAATAGAATATGACCTGTCAAGAGATTCCACAAGACACCTGTAAGTAAAAAATTGTAGAAATTATTGCTGTCGGGCCGTACTGATTAGACTTGCAAGTTGTAGGGATACAATGATTGTACATTTTCCCCTGATATGGGAAATAATGGATATAATAGAAACAGGTACTAGTTATAAAACGCGTACCCATTCTTAAACATAACGGGTACCCATTATGTTTATAAATGGGTACCCGTTTTATAACTGGTACCCGTTATGTTTATAAATGGGTACCCGTTTTATAACTGGTACCCGTTATGTAACGTGTACCCATTTTATAATGGGTACCTGTTCTATGAATTTTGAAATCACCGACCGCCCTTTCCCTTCCCTTTGGTTGGGTTTTAGGCTCAGGATAGGCATGGTTGGCTAACCTTGAGTCTTAGACCTGCAAGTTTTTTTATAAGTACAAAACAAGAAGAAACACTGAGTTTACCTATATGGCTGGGGACCTTTTTTTCTAAATTTTTTTACGAAATGAAAACACATTACAGATGACATTGTCTAGTTTTCAAATATGTAATTTTTTTTGTTATTGGACATGTTCTTCTATTTATTATTTAATTTATGAGCAAACTGGTCCAAAAACTTGAAATGACAGGTGTTTGTATTTTTTTAATAACTTTTAATTTTTAAATTTAAAATATATATATATATGTCATCAATCTAAACATCATTCTTTACACAATGAAAAAAAAAATTATGATTTTTTTTGCTCAAATTATGTTGGCCGTACACGAGGGGTTTTCAAAAGTAGCAATTAGGCCTAATAAAAAATTAATAAAAAAAACTATTTGGAAAAAAATTATAAAAAAATATCCTCATCAAACTTCATTATACTACACATTTTTTCCCAAAAGGATTTTGAAAAATAATTTTATTTAGGTCAAATTATGTTGGTTGTACATGTGCATGGTATGGTTAAAAAAAAGTGACTTTTAAACAGTGATTTTTAGAAATGCCTATTGAAAATTAATTTGTATCATCTGGGTATTGAAAAAAATTACATATTCAGAAACTAGACTCCGAGTACTACATTTTATATTCAGTGACTTTTTTAAAGATTCCATTTCTAAGTGCTTCAAATTTTAAGGTCAAATGTGACAAATTCTAAAAATTAGGGAAAACACCCACTTTTTGGCCAAAAAGTGGACCCAACTTCTTGCACTGACCCATTGATTGACACTAGTGTTGTTGGTCAGACGAGCAACACCAGGATTTGATTGATGATCGATTGATTTGGTTTACATAAAGATTAAGATCAAGACCATTGATGCAATTGGATAATTTGACAAGCTTGATTGATTTGATTGGTATGGATTGAGGATGACTTGCATTTGAGTTTATCGCTTGGAATGATTTGATAAGGATGAATGGAAGAGGTGATTGATTTGATTTGAATGATGAAATGATGGAGTTGATTAGAAGAAGTGATTTGAACTATTTATGATGATGTGTTTTGATTGGAAGAAGTGAATTGATGAGTTGATTGATTAGAAGAATTGATTTGATTGAAGTGAATTAATTGGAAGAGTTGATTTGATTGGAGTGAATTGATTGGAAGAATTGATGATGATGATTGATTGGATATTAGAAGAAAGATGAAAGATGGAAGAGGTGTATCACCTGTGCCTAAATCTGGGTACTTCATATCCCAGATTGCCTACATACCCCATATCCACGGGATCAAGGCATGCAACGATGGAAATGAGATGTAGTTCTAATCATGATTTATTGATGGGATGATATGGATTTGATTGATGTGATGGAAGGAATGTTTAGAATATCACGTTGAGGTGTTTGCTATAGGGATGACTAGGAGGGTCTACTCCCTTTTCTCTTTGTTTTGCAACCGTGTCTCTACAAGACTTGTGAAGTGTGGGATGCCATGGAGATGTCAACGCAAGGTGATGAGGCCCAGACTATGATAGAGGGTAATGGATATTAGTCTTCGAAAAGTCTAGCTCCAAGGGGGTACTCTCGTCTGCTAATGACCTTTCAAAGCACAAATTAGATTTGTCAAGACCTTGAGGTGTGGATTGAAATGATTGACTAAAGTGAACCCATGAGTTTTAGAATTCACTTGGAAGGATGGACTTAAACTAGCCATGGAGTATTAAGCCCAAGTGGAAGAAATGATTGATGAAAGTGAGCCCATGAGTTTTAGAATTCACTTGGAAGGATGGACTTAAACTAGCTATGGAGTATTAAGCCCAAGTTGTGATTGATGTGAAAAAGATGTCAAGGTCTCTTGGTCCACAGATTTGTACTTGTGATATAGTCAAGCTTCGACAGTTTCTCCCTATGTTTCAACCTTAGGAAGACTAATGTTTAGGGTCCTCTATAGATGTCAAAGGGCCAGATGAAATTGAATGTGTAGTGGAATAAAATTGATTATATAGTGGAATGAAATTGGATATGTAGTGGAACGAATTTGAATATGTAGTGGAATTAAGTTGGATATGTAGTGGAACGAAGTTGAATATGTAGTGGAATGAAGTTGAGTATGCTTTGACACAGTTGCAATTGGATTTGATAGGGAGAGTAGATACTCTAAGGTTTCCCTACAGTTGTGGTGGATTGCGATGGGGAATGATTAGAATGAGATTGATTGGATTGGAATGATGATGATGCATAGTGATGAGATGAAGATGAGTTGGATGGATTGGGATGATGACTAGGATGATTGGGAGAATAATTAGGAAGGAGTTGATTGGATTATGAATGAGGATGTGTAATAATTTGGAATGATGACTAGGATGGATTAGGATGAAGATGATGTTGTGTTATGATGAGATTTGGAGATGATTTGATGGTTTGATTGAATTGGAGAAGTGATTTTATTGCTTAGATTTTTGTTGAATATTCAATTTTTTGTATTTTTGATGATATTTTGATGTTTTTGGGATTTTGAGAGTATTTGAATATTTTTGGATTTTTGACAATATTTTGTTTTTTTTTGTATTTTTGAATTCTTTAGGGCATTGGATGAAGATTTGAATAGCCTTTATGCTAGATACCAATGACAAGGGGGAAACCAAGTTGAGGTGCAAGGATGAAGGATGGGATTGGGTGAATGGGTAAATGGATAAGCAATAGCGAATGGATGAATGTATGCGTAAGAGGGCAAGGATGTGATCTCCAAAGACTATGTCACATAAGAATAACATGCCCCATTCGAGGTGGAACACTTAGGTTTTTTCATGAGAAAGCTTAGGATGATGGGATGATGATAGGATTGTGAAGGATTTGCTCGGTTTGGAGGAATGCTTAAGTTTTGACATGATAAAATTTATGACTTGGATCATGAGATGAATTGTTTTGAAGGGATAATGTATGTCAAGAGAAATCCAAAACATTTGTTGACATTGTGCCCCCAATCTTTATCAAGATCAAAAGAGGAAGGGAGGATGGAATGGATACAATATGATAGATATGTAGGTGTATGAATAAGGATGGTAAGGTGGAAAATGATAGGAAGATGAGACAATGTGCCCCCAAGTGTAAGTGGCATAGAAGATCAACTTTTTGATTTCTTGAATTAGATAGGGGGATATGGACGAGAAGGATGCAGATGTCTAGTGCCATGAAAGTGATAGTCCTAAAGGTATGTCGCATTGACCATGTCAAATGTCATGATGCTCATTGATGTTGGTAAGTGATGGCATGAAAGTGAGATGGATAAGGTAGATAGTTAATTATGGAGGGAAAGATAGTGGATTATGATGTGGATTATGGGGGAACGAAAGTGGATTATGATGTGGATTATGCAGGACTTATGCAATGAGGATGGATGAAATGTTTATGTAAAAGCATGGACCATAGGGAGGTGATAAGGTAGATTTGTAGGGTAATGATAAAATGATGGGGTGATGGAGGTATGGAAAGGAATCATGACCAATGGTTGCACACACCATGTTAAACATGGAAACTTGTGATTGGATGGAGGTGTAGGAAGCAATGGTGATGTTTTCTTAGGAGATGGATGATGCAAGACTTTAGGTACCCACATAGACTTAGTATTTTATGACTTTTTCTTTTCATGTGGGATCTGTTTATGGAATGGGATTTTGGAATGAAAGTGGATGGTTGGGATTTTTGAGAGATGGATTCCTCATTTGATTTGCTTGATTTTTGCTTAGGGACCCAAACCATTTTAGTTTTGGACTTTGCTTTTGATGGTATGGGTTTAGATAGATTTTTTAATGTACTTGACTTTGATTCATTGTAAGTGTACCCTAAGGCATTAGGACCCTTAGGATTTTTGACTTCATAGGTAGAGGCATCCAAATGTTTATTTTTGAATCCCAGGTGGCGAGTGGAATGAGTGGAAACTTTATGTTTAGACAATGTGTGCTTTTGTTGGTCATGATTAAGAATGTAAGGGTATTTATGGAGGATTGGGATATTAGGTGTTGGAAGCAATGGTGGAAAAGTGGATGGTGGGAAATTAGGGGTTGGAATCAATGGTGGTAAAGTGGATGGCAGAAGGTGTATGGTTAGATGCTTTTGGCATTTGTAAGATGATGGGGGTGGAATGACAACATATGTCTTAGGAATATGATGGGATGTGCGATGGAAAGTGGTGGAATTGGATGAAGTACCAACATCATTAGATTGTTGACCTTGAGGTGTGTACCCAAGGCCATATGAGCAAGGGGGGACATTGACATGGACGGGCTCCAAGATACCTTGTTCGTGAAGGCCTAGGCCTTTACCTTGATAATTCATGTTTTGGAGCATGCGATTGACAATGGGACTAGGTATAGTTTGGACACTAGAATTGAGTTGATTATTTGATGAAGAAGGGAAAGTGGAAGACAATGGTTGTTGTTGTCCCAAGGATGAACATTTATGAATGAAAGAAGATAAGTCAAGCGGATATGATGGTGGGTTTGAAATGGGATCAATGATGGATGAAGAAGGATCAATAGGAGCTTGATTTTTCTCATGTAGATCCATGTTATTTGTTAGATCTTCCATGTTTATGTGATCTTGGGAGGGACATGTCTCATCATGGGAAGTGAAAGTGGTTGGATCGTGAAGTGAAGGAGAAGTTTCTATGTTTCAAATGAAGGCCATGAAATGGGGTGAATACTCAAGTAGGTCAACAAGACTTTCATGAGATGAAGCATGTACATATTGGATGTCTTGTTCATGAATGAGATCAAGTTTCTCATGAATATGTTCTTTGTCATGCATAATATCTTGATCATGAAAAAGGTACATGTTATGTATGGGTTGAAGGGAAATGATTTGATCTTGACTAGGATGGGGATTTGATGTTTCTTCATGCTTAGAATTATTCTCTTGACATACCTCTTGACTTGGAATGGAAGTGGATGTGGATGTAGAAGGCTCTTGAATAGGTTTGACATGTTCTTGATGGTCAACCACATAAGGGCATGATAGAGGTTGACTTGGGCTCATGGGGGGAAATTCTTGAATTAGATCAAGGGGTTGTCGATGACATGATTGGTTTGTAGGATTTGCCATGGTGTTTGAGGATTCTTTTGTAAGTTCAAGCATATGTGTTGGATGACATGGCAATGTTTTATTCCTTGCTTGTATCCCTTGGGTCACATCCTTTATGGGTGTAGGGGTGGAAGGTGTTGGCTTAGGGTTTTTATTTTGATTAGGTGGAGGATCAAATGGATTGAATGAGTCGGTGGGTTTGGATAACTCCACATGTTTACTTTTGTAATGTTTGAACTTAGGACATGGGGTTGATGTATTAGCAAGTGGATTAGATGGTGGTAAGGGTAATGAAGGGTTTGATGGGTTGGAAGATGTAGGGACCATTGGATTAGGACTAGGAAATGGTGGCTTTAGGATAGGTTGTTGATGAGATAGTGGTATGATATACTTATAAGGTGCATGACCTAGACTAATGTTCCCTTTGTCAATGGTGGCATTAGAGCATGAAGGCATTTGACCTTGGTGAAAAGGTTGACTTACACTCACATATGTTTGTTGTGATGTGGATGGATATGAATGTTGGTTCACATGGAAGGAAGTTGGATTGGATGATGTGGCATTGACTTGGCCTATGGATGGATTAGGTTGGTATGAAGATTGATGTGGAATTTGAAGTTGTGTTTGTTTGGTTTGGGATTGGTGTGTGGCTAAGATGTGTTGGATTTGGGCTAGGAGTTGTTGTATGTGAGATGATTGACTTTTTTGAAATGTTTGAAGGGTACTTTGTAAGTGTTGTATGGTTTGTTGGTTGAAAGGTTGGGGTATTTGGTGAAGTGATTGGATGAGGTTTTGGAGTTGGGGTGCCATGACCTTGTTTTCAAATGTTAGCATGGTGTCACACATGTGTCTAAGTCATAGCATGTCATCTTGTTCCTCAAGGTATGATACTTTATTTACAAGGCTCTTATGATCATTTGAACTAGGAGGGGCCCCTCAACGTACAAGTTTAGGTCTTGGATTTGTCTCATGATTAGTATTAGGGAGAGGGCCTCCTTGAATGATGATTTTGAGCTGTGGTTTTGTCTCATTTTTTGAACTAGAAAGGTAGCCCCCTTGGACCATGATTTTGGGCTTATGATTTTGATTGGGCTTGTTTATGATTAGGGCCATTTTGACTAGTGATGATTAAGACTAGGTTGATGTGTAATGATGTTAAATGAAGTGATTGGAGATTAGGAATGATTATGGAATGATTAGGAGGGAATTGATTGGAAATGTGAAATGATGATTAGGATAATGATTAGAATATGATGAGGAATGTTTAGGATGAAATGGGTTGGCTTAGGAGGGTGATTAGGAATGATGAATAGGATGTGGTCGAATGATGTGGAATGAAAAGGAGGATGGTTAGGAAGAGTGATAAGGATGAAGGTGACTAGGAATGATTGTGTAAGAATGATTAGGATAGGTTAAGCAAGATGACTAAGAAGTGGGTTATATGAGTGACAAGGATTGGCATAGGATGAAATGGCAACGAGAATGTGATTGGGATATGAATATGGTGACTTGGAATGAATATGTGGAATTGAATATTTAGGGTGACGACTAGGCAAGCACACACATCAATCATAACAAACACTTAGCAATCACATTGGTGGGTTTTGTTTTAGTGTCTTTTGACTAAGTTTTGAAAACACTTGTAAATAAGCACAACCCTAGGCTGGAATGAGGATAAAGAGGGTTTTTGGCCACTAAACAAAGAGGTTCTAGTGAATATTTGGGGGACTGGTACCTCACAAGCATCTAGCAAGCCACTTAAGGCTCTAACTAACCCTACTAGGAGTTTAATATACACAAAGGTATGCCTCCTTTCAAGCTAGCACTATATGGTGAGAGCTCATATCAGTTAGACTTGGCTTCCGCCTTATCCTCAATTTATATAGCGGGCCGGATGAAAGTCCTGCTTGGGTTTACAAGTGAGTTCTCCTTTTGAATGTGTCTCAAGAGCAGGCCCACTCTAAAAGCTAACAAAAGCGAGACAAGCTAACATGTTTTTGATCCCTAGGCTCGCACTAAGTCGCAAGGGGAGAGCATACACATGTGAACTTACTCACACTCGCACATGTTCATTAACCTTAGAATTTGAATGTGTGGAAAACAATTCAAGCACATGTTCATTTATGCCCAAAATCAAAGTGTATAGGAAAGCACTAGTTCATTTTAGTCCAAATTTGATGTGTGATGAAGACAAATGTTCATTTTAGGAGCCCAAATCAAAATGTGAGATCAAATAATGATTAGAGAAATGAGGGATTAGAATGAATACACCTGATTATCTCATTGTCCAAGCTATTGTGTATGTTGATCAAAATGTTGTTCCAGACTTGTGAGGTCACTTACAAGCCACAAAATCAAAAAATAAACAATTAAAAGTGCATAGGAGACCGTTATGCGAAAATAAGTAATCTAATAAAAATTTGCTGAAAATGTGCTGATACAGAAAAATGATTATCATAAATAGAAATTTCATGAACGTCTAAGCACTTTTTAAAAAAATTTGCGAAAATTGGATAAAAAATGCAAAAGCTATGAGCATTTGAAGATTGCATGTAAGTTTGACTTTGACCAGAAAAAAGGCATCAAAATGGTATAGTCACCTGAGAATTTCTTCACCACTACATAGCTCATCCTCCCAAATTTCGGATGAGTTGTTGTTTGCAAAATTTTACCCCCGTATGCAAAAGTTATAGCAAAAAGAATAAAATACCCCCTTATGGCATGTAAGAGGAAACAACAAGTCACTTGACTGTCTCATACAAACCACTAGCAGTTTAGTTATTTTCGGTCACATGTGGTGGTTTGGTTAAGACTGGTAGTTTAGGTTATGTGCAGGCAGTTAGATAAGCCAATGATCATTCATATGACCGTGGCCAAAGTGCAATAAAAAAAAAGATTAAAAGTAAATGGGGCGCCGATAATGTTTTAGCTCCCCCCACTCCCGTGTGACTTGCAGCCAGGGATTCCAAGCCCTAACCGTGATTGCTAGGGAAAAAACCACTAGGGACAGTCGGTTGGAAGTTAGAGTGTCCACAGAAGACTACAAAGGAGCTCTAGGTGGTGGTTGGTAGGGATGGTGGCGACAGAGCTTATCGCCACCAAAAGTGACCATGGTGATTCAGAATAGGGCAGCGGGAGGTAATGCTAGGCGGTGGCAGGAAGGCTATAAGGGCTGCCACAAAGATAATCAAAGCGGCGACTGTAGTGTTTAGCAGAGGCTAGGTTTTGAAGGAGAGATGACCAAGTGGTGAGGAGAAGCCGGCGATGAAGCGGAGGGAATGGGAAAATAGTAGTGGTAGCAGAAATGTAAGCTTAGGGTTAGAGCAAGGAGGGAGGTTTAGAGGTGGCATGGTCAATCAGGATGAGCTCAGAGAGAGAGAGAGTGGTGACCAGCTTTAATGGGTGGCAGCGGAGTTTTTGAAATAAGAGGCTGATGCAGAGGCATCCACACTATAACCTTAACATACAGCATGGATGTCTGCAGCCCATCATCATCATCATCATCATCATATTTGACTTAACACTGTCAGCATCATCATATTTTACTGTGCCGACCGATATCCTCCTGATGACAAGCCCTCGCCCTTTCGCATGTCAATAGCATCACCTTATTCGATTATCGACAGCATCATCATGTTCGACCAGCGCGAACATCCTCCTGACGTCCACTGTTCACTTCAGCGACAACTTCCGTCTTCACTATCTTCAGCATCATGATATTCAACATCATGTTAATCAGCAGGATAAAGAACATCCGGTTCCGCCCATTTATCCTGATGATGACAAACCTTAACTCCTCGCACCGTTCCTCCGATGCTGACGTCACCCCGATATCCTGATGACGTATATCCTAATGACGATGACGTCACCTGCAGCTCCTCAATATCCTGCTGCTCCGAAATATCCTGATGACGTATATCCTGATGATGATGACGTCATATCCTGCTATTGGCCAAACTTGGTTTTTTTCGGCCCGCGATCAACCCGATCTTCTACCTGATGCCGATACGCTCCTCCTCGGCACCTCCTGATGATGATGATGATGATGATGGGCTGCAGACATCCATGCTGTATGTTAAGGTTATAGTGTGGATGCCTTTGCATCATAGTGGTATCAGAGCTCAGCAAAAGGTCTGGGCTGTTGTGTGTTGATTCTGTCACCGAAAGGGCAGAGGTAGAGTTGATTGTGTGTTGAGTGAGAGGTTGACAAAAATGCCTCCTAAAGGTAGTGGTACTGCAAGGGAATTGCAGGAGATGAAGGAAAAACATGCCAGAGAGATGAGGAAGATGAAGGAGCTTGCTGAAGCACTTCAAGCCAGGCTTACAGCCCTGGAAAAGAACAAAAAGAGGGAAGTGGCAGACAGTGAGTCTGAAGAAGATGAAGATGCTGTAGAAGAGTATGAAGAGGTAGCTGAAGATCTGGATGCTGAAGACCAGAGATTGGCAAAACTGTTAAAGGCAGTGCAGAGTGATAAACCTAAGGTAAAGGTTGATGTTTCCAAGTATACTGGAAGTTTGAATGAAGATGAGTTACTGGATTGGATTGCTGCACTTGATAATCACTTTGAATGTGAAGATGTTGCTGAGGATCAGAAGGTAAAGATTGCAAAGACCAAGTTAGGAGGTCATGCTTTGGTATGGTGGGATTATGTACAATCTGAAAGAAGGAAACAAGGGAAGTCAAAGATCACTTCATGGGATAAGATGGTAGCAAGGATCAAAGGTAAATTCTTGCCAAGGGATTATGAAATTCAGATGTTTAAGAAGCTGCAATTTTTAAGGCAGAAGGAAAGGGATGTGAAGGCATATACTGAAGAGTTTTATAAATTGAGTATGAGATCTGGTCATCATGAGAATGAGGTAGAAAAGGTGGCTAGGTACTTGGCTGGTTTGAGATTTAACATACAGGATGAGTTAGTTTTAGCTAACCCTAAGAATGTGGAGGATTGTTATCAAATGGCAATCAGGATTGAAGAAAAGATGAATAGAGGACATGATAAGTCCATGAGAGGAAGAGGAAACAATATGAGGGGAAGAGGATCAGCCCCTACACAAAAGCAAACCAATGAGGGTCAAGAAGACACTGGTAAAGGACAGGGACAGTCTGATTTCAGAGGTGGATGGAAAGGTAATAGAGGAAGATTTGGAGGTGGTAGAGGTTCTACTACATTTTCAGGCAAATGTTACACCTGTGGTGAGTTTGGTCATCCATCTTTCAAATGTCCAGAAAACAAAGGTTCATCATCTAGAAATGATAGAACTAGTGACCAGAGGGTACAATTGGTACAGGAAGAGAAAGTAGAGCAAAGTGTGCAGAGTTCAAACACTTATCAAAAGGATAAGGAGCCTGATAATTATGCATACGCAGAGAGTGGAGAGTCCCTGATGATGAGAAGAACAATGACTACCATGAAGGTACTTGACAAAGAATCCCCACAAAGAAAGTCTCTTTTCAAGACCATATGCAAGAGTAAAGGTAAAGTATGTAAGGTTGTCATTGATACTGGTTCAACAGACAACATGGTATCTCAGGAGATGGTGGATAAACTGAATTTGGAAAGGATTCCACATCAACACCCTTACAAGGCATCTTGGGTGAGTGATAGTCAATCACTTTTTGTCTCTGAACAGGCATATGTGGATTTTCAGATTGGAGCATATCAGGATAGAATTTTGTGTGATATTTTGCCTATGGAATGTTGTCATCTACTGTTGGGTAGACCATGGCAATTTGATAGAAGGGTACTGTATGATGGGTATGCTAATACCTACACCATCAAGAAAGATGGGAAGACTATGACGTTGATGCCATTGCAGGCAGATGCTGCAGCACAGGAGGCAGCCAAAATCATTTTAATGGGAAAGGAGTTTGTGCAGGTGCCTATAGCAGCAGGCATAAAGGCAGTTGAGGATACTGCAGGGAAAGGAGTTGTTCAGGACAACAGGTTGAAGAAAGTTTTAGTTTTGACTGACAGAGGTCAGCAGCAGATGCAGAAATAGGTTTGCAAATAGCAACCAGTTGAGAAGAATGACAGGGATGTTGTCATAGTTGGGACTATTGCTTGTCCTATAAAGATTGAAAGGAAAATAGAGTTGAACATTGCAGAAGTTCAAGAGGCAGTTCAGACAAAGGTTCTGGTCAGACAACCTGACAAACACAGGGTATGTGAGAAAAAGGCCTACATCAACAGGCATGAGGATTTACTTGCTAGAAAGCCAGTTACAGTTCAGAAGTCTTGGAGTAGCCAAGAGCCAGCAGAGGACAAAGCTGGAACAGGTCAGAGCACTGACATGACAAAGTGTAAAGGTGGAGGACTTCCACATACTAAACTCATGGGACATGAGTTCTTTTCTGTTGGGGAGTATGGTGCAGGAGCACCTACCTGACAGCTGGCCTTCATGAGGCAGTTAGTTAGTTTGAGTCTTGTTTATGTTTCCAAGAAGGTCTGATAAGACCAAATGCATGTAATAAGGTCAAGCTGATCATACTAAGATCATGCTGACCATGCTTTTCTATTTTTAGTTAGTTTGTTAGAACAACTGTCGTGCTGTAGGACCAGTTGGATCTCCCAGCCGCCTGGAGATTTCCCAGCCACTTGGAGTCGGGTCAGTAGTACTCACAGGAAAACCTATTTAAGCATGAGGATCGGTTGACTGTAGATCATCGATCGATAGTATAGTATTGCATTGAGCAGAGGAGTTAGAGTGTGTTGTGTGAGAAACAGTATATAGTATTGCATCTTTGAAATCAATAAAGATCCTGTTTTCATCTTCTGTTTGATCTCCTTTGTGTAATCGATCTATGGGTTTGGGTGGTTTCATGGATTCACTGATCCATTCCACCGGTTGATTCGTCTGATCGGTGGAATGGTTATGTATAGTAGGTTAGGAGTTAGTTTGTTTGTTTGCATGCAGGTGTGCAGGATCGCCGTCGAGAGATGTTGAAGACCCTAGCATGGGCATGTGCTAGGTCGAGCTGATAAAGTGTGGAAGATCACCCTGAGAGTGGATCAGGTCATCCCAGGAGGATCGGCGAAGTGAAATTTCGCTAAGGTTCAAAGTTCGTGAAAACGGCATCATCAGGATATTTCTGCGTATATCCTACAGTCGCTTCGGGCATCGTCATCCGCGTAAAGGGAGGAGAGCATGATGCTTTTGATTGTATGAAGTGAATGTGCGTCAGGGTGATCATCATCAGGAGGTGCCGAGGAGGAGCGTATCGGCATCAGGTAGAAGATCGGGTTGATCGCGGGCTGAAAAAAACCAAGTTTGGCCAACAGCAGGATATGACGTCATCATCATCAGGATATACGTCATCAGGATATTTCAGAGCAGCAGGATATTGAGGAGCTACAGGTGACGTCATCGTCATCAGGATATACGTCATCAGGATATCGGGGTGACATCAGCATCGAAGGAACGGTGCGAGGAGTTAAGGTTTGTCATCATCAGGATAAATGGGCGGAACCGGATGTTCTTTATCCTGCTGATTAACATGATGTTGAATATCATGATGCTGAAGATAGTGAAGACAGAAGTTGTCGCTGAAGTGAACAGTGGACGTCAGGAGGATGTTCGCGCTGGTCGAACATGATGATGCTGTCGATAATCGAATAAGGTGATGCTGTTGACATGCGAACGGGCGAGGGCTTGTCATCAGGAGGATATCGGTCGGCACAGTAAATATGATGATGCTGACAGTGTTAAGTCAAATATGATGATGATAATGATGATGATGATGATGATGATGGGCTGCAGACATCCATGCTGTATGTTATGGTTATAGTGTGGATGCCTCTGCATCAGAGGCATTCGATTGTGACCTCGAAGAAGCAAACAGGGATGGTCGAGTGACGATCAGGTGGCGGTCGGGTGGCACCTTAGGGTTTCAACATTTTTATCTCTATAAACAAATCAAAACTTAAACCTATAAAATTGAACGATGACCTCCAAATTACCCAACAAGATGACCAAATACTGGAAAATATCGATAAACACAGAGAATCGATGATGCCAATAGAGAAGGCCCCTGAGTAGGCCATACATCTGTACGAATCCATACGGTATGGTCCTACGACAAGGGCCAAAGTAAAAAATAATTTCAATTTTTTTCTTGTATCAAAATTTGGCAAATTTAATGTCATTTTTCATTTCCTGAACCTCTTGGACTCAATGGTGAGGTCCGTTTGAGCTTCAGAGGCCACCTACAGAAACAAATTTTTAGAAATCACCAAAAATGTCAGATTTCTCATGCATTCATGTCAGGTTCACCAATGTAGATAGGGAAAAATCAGATTTAGAGTTGAAAACAACAAACAAACTAAACCCTATCAAGCACCATGAAGCACAACCTAGCTTGAAAATGTAAAACATAAACAAAATGCAAACCAGATTCAAACTAATTTTGATTAACCTCCATCGCTCTTCTCAATCATGCATAGGCATGCAAATTTTGAAGGGTCGATTATAGAGAGATGTTGATTTCTCATAATTTTGGCAGCATAATGGTATGCAAGGACACAACATGATCCAAATAACTTGTGAAAGCCTTTGTTTATAGAAAAGGCTTGGTTTGAATGGATGGACAAGATTGCAAGTTATGTTGCAAGATATGGATGGTCAAGATTGATTAGGGTTGGATTAGGGTTTCCCACTCAAAGAGGGATTGTAGTCACATGACAAGTGTACGATGGAGAATAAAAAGGAATTTAATTCAAATATTTTATTTGAATTAGTTGCGCATGTTAAGGGGTTAAGTGGAAGATGCAACATGTGACACATGTTGCAATGTGGTGAGAGGTGAGGGAATAATTCAAATTTTTAATTTGAATTATATGAGACATGTGAAGGGGTATTATTAACTAAATAAATGGGATTTATTTAGTTAATTAGAATGTGATTAAGTTGGAATTGTGAGTAGGATTAGGACAAAATGGCTTATGATGCCCCTAGTAAAGTGTCGAATAGGTGATGCAGGAGCATCCAGTGGTGTAAGGGCACTCTTGCATCACCCAAAACAAAGATGTGTTTCAAAATTGTTGACGTTCTTTCCATTTCTTTCCAAAATTTGTGGTTTTGGTTCCATAATTGCTTGAATAATGATGTAGAACTTTCAGTTTTTCTGAACTGCTAAAAATAGCAACCTAATATTTTTAGAAAGTTTGCATTTGGGCATGGAATGAAGTGAAATTTTACAAGAAGTTTCATAACTAAAAAATAAGACCTTCGGCAAAGGAATCACGCAAAGATCATTTGTGAGCTGAAAGATATTAAAGTTTATGTTTCCTAAAAATGCCTGAAAATTATTCAAACTCAGGTTTGAGGCAATAAATGGCCCCATACAAACCTGGAAATGGTCAAAACTAGAAAATCTAGTTTTTAGTGCGTAGAGCACTCCACGAGCTTTCTGACACATAAAACAGTTCATCAATCAAACACCCGGATCAAAAGTTATGGCTCCTGGAAGTTGACCTATTTTTGGAGGGAGAAGCAAATTTTGAAATTAGGTTGTTGGCCACCAAAAAGGCTATTAATAACCATTTTTGGGAACCCTAGGTGGTAATAGAGTTAAGGGGGGAAAGTGTAGAGTCAAGAATAGGTAGGAAAATAGAAACCCTAGCAGATTTGGGGTTGCAGATAGTAGATGATTCCAGAGTCTTGTGATAGTAAGTTGTAATGTGTTGCAGCCTATGGAGGGTTGATTCCTCTAATTGTATTTGAGCTTTTGTAATGTAACAAGCTGTCCAAATCAATAAAGAAAGTTCTATTTTCTATTTGCAATTTCTATTGTTGTGTGTTTTATGATTTACCCCCTTCATCAAGTGGTATCAGAGCAAGGGTTCCTGAGTGTGTAGACAGATCGTTGACCGTGAGGCAGTTTGCACTAGGACCTGAGGTTGTGGGTTTGCTGTGGAGATCAAGATGCCTCCAAAAAGAAATTGTATTGGGAGGAATGCTTTGATAGAAGATGGTTTTAGAGCCCTACAAAGGCAAATCGATGCATTGCAAGAGGATCTGTGAAGAGGGTTTGATCTGAGAACAAGAGAAGAAAGCGAGGATAAAGCTGAAGAAAAGTTATTTGAGGAAGAACAAGAAGCTACAGGAGATCCTACAGAAGTTAGGTTGTTGAGGGCCATTTCAAAGATCAAAAAGAGGCCCAGGATTGAAGTTTCTACATATTCTAGAGATTTGAATCTGAAACAGCTTATTGATTGGATCAATGACATGGAGGAGTATTTTGAGTATGAAGATGTGGAGGACCCATATCAGGTCAAGTTTGCAAAAACAAAGTTGAAGGGCCATGCTAGTATTTGGTGGAAGGAGGTCCAATTAGAGAGGAATAGAAGAGGAAAAGGAAAGTTCACTAGATGGGATCAGATGGTGGAGAAACTGAAGAAGCAATTCATTCCTATGGACTATGAGATGGAGTTGTTGAAGAAGCTGCAAGGACTGAAGCAAGGTAACAAGTCTGTTAAGGAGTATATAGAAGAGTTTTATAAAATTACTATCAGGACAGGCCATGCAAATCCCAACAAGGAGAAGGTAGCCCATTACATTAATGGGTTGAGGCCAAGTATTCAAGAGGAGTTGAGCCTGGTCAGAATGCCCACCATAGAAGATGCGTACCAGTTTTCCCTGAAGGTGGAAGAGAATCTGAATAAAAGATTTGACAACAAGTAGAGGGGAAGAGGTCAAAGTGGAAGGACTGGTGGAAGACCTTATGGGGGCCGAAATGAAGATTCAAAGAAAAGTGAAGAAGTTGGCACTAGTTGAAATCAGAGAGGAGATAATACCTACCGCCCTCGTGACCAGAACAATGGTGAGCAAAGAGGAAGAGGTAGACCTGGGCAAGGACCTGGAAGAGGACGTTTAAGAGGAACTTATTTCCAATGTGGAGAAGAAGGGCATTGAGCATACGAGTGTCTGCAACATCAAGGAAGGACAAATAGAAGACCTGAAGGTAATGCATGAGTTGCACGTAGATGAAGATGCGTAGTCTAGGTGTTCTGAAGATGCTGAAAGGGGAGAAACCCTAGTTGTCAGAAGAACTTTGTTGAATGAGGAGAAAAAACCAAATCAAAGGAAGAGTTTATTTTGCACAAGGTGCAAATGTGAAGGTAAGTGTTGTGATATTATTATGGACAGTGGAAGTACTGACAATGTTGTTTCAGAGGAGATGGTTGACAAGTTGAAGTTGACTAGAAGAAAGCATCCACATCCATATTGGATTGCATGGTTACAGAAGGACCACAGAGCTTTGGTCAACGAGCAGTGTTTAGTGAAGTTCAAGATTGGGGACTACCATGATGAGGTGTTGTGTGATATCATATTGATGGATGCATATCATATGCTGTTAGGGAGGCCGTGGTAGTATGATAGGCGTGTTGTCCATGATGGCTGTACAAACACATATTCCCTAACAAAGGATGGAGTTCATCATAAGTTGAAGCCCTTGAAGGAGGTGGAAGAAAAGGTATGTAGTACTGCCAGAATTTGCTTAGTAGATGGTAGAAAATTTTTGGAGGGTATGAAGCATGAGAGTCATTGCTTTGCATTGATTCCTAATATTTATCAAGAGAAGTGTGAATATGTACCAACAAAAGTTTCAAATATGTTGGAAGAATTTCTAGACATTATATCTGATAACATACCATAAGGTTTACCACCAATGAGGAAGGTAAGTCATCAAATGGATTTGATATCGAGAGCTAGTTTGCTGAATAAGGCAACCCACAGAATGACTCCTGCAGAGAGTGAAGAGCTGAACAGATAAGTTCAAGAGCTATTAAGGAAGGGATTGATTAGGGAGAACCTAAATCCATAGTACCTATAGTACTAGCACTAAAGAAAGATGGAGAATGGAGAATGTGTATAGATTCTCAAGCCATCAACAAGATCACAATCAAGTACAAATTTCCATTACCCAGAAAGGATGACATAATGGATTGTTTGAGTGGATCCAAGTACTTCACAAAGATTGATCTAAAGAGTGGGTATCACCAGATCCAAATCAAAGAAGGAGACGAATGGAAGACAACTTTCAAGACCAAGGAAGGTTTGAATGAGTGGTTAGTCATTCCATTTGGGCTAACCAATGCATCAAGCACATTCATGCAGCTCATGAACTAGGTATTGAAAGAATTTTTGAGAAGTTTTGTTATTATGTATTTGGATGATATTTTGGTTTTCAGTAAGACTTGGGATGAGGATCTGATGCATATCAGAAGAGTTTTAAAGAAGTTGAGGGAGAAGAAGTTGTTGATTAATCTGAAGAAATATATTTTTGCAAAGAAAGAGTTGGTATACCTAGGATTTGTTGTCTCGGAGGAAGGTCTTAAGATGGACCCAGAAAAAGTAAGGGCTATCATTGAATGACATATGCCAAGGAGTGCAACGGAGGTACGATCTTTTTCATGGTTTGGCAAGTTTTTACAGAAAGTTTATCAAGAATTTTAGTAGCATTTGTGCACCCCTAACTAAGACAATGAGAGGGGATAGAAAAGAGTTTAGATGGACTAAAGGAGCAAATAAAAGATTTGATACATTGAAGCAGAAAGTCACAGAGCAACCTGTTTTGGCACTTCCATATTTCAATAAGGTATTTCAGGTAGATTGTGATGCTAGTGGCAGTGCTATAGGAGTTGTTTTGAGCCAAGAAGGTAAGCCCATTACCTATTTTAGTGAGAAGCTTAATGATGTCAAGAAAAAATATTTTGTTTATGATCAGGAGTTTTATGCAGTAGTTCAAGCTTTGAAGAAATGGAGACATTATTTGTTGCCAAAAGAGTTTGTTTTATATACTGATCATCAGGCTTTGCAGTATCTTAATAGTCAAGGAAAGTTGAATCAAAGGCACTTAAAATGGGTTGAGTTTTTGCAGAGCTATACTTTTGTTTTGAAGCACATGAGTGGGAAGTCCAACAGAGTTGTAAATACCTTGAGCAAAAGGCAAAATTTGTTGACAAAAATGAAGATAGAGGTTGTTGGGTTCGATGAGCTCAAAAGTTTGTATCCTAAGGATCTAGATTTTGGAGAGGCCTGGAAAGCTTGTTTGGAACCTGTTACCTTAGACAAGACAAAATGGTTGGATTTCATAATCCAAGATGGCATGTTGTTTAAAGGAAGCCAGTTGTGCATTCCAAGGAGTTCCATGAGAGAGAACCTGATTAAGGAGAAGCGTAGTGGAGGATTGGCCGGACACTTTGGTCGAGATAAGACCATTTCTATTTTTGGTGAAATTTATTATTGGCCATAGTTGTAGCAAGATGTGAGGAAATTTGTACAAAGTTGTAGAGTATGTCAAATGGAAAAAGGAGCAAGTCAGAATACAGGTCTATATCAGCCATTACCTGTACTAGAGAAGCCATGGGATGATATTAGTATGGATTTTGTTCTTGGTTTACCAAGGACACAAAGAGGACATGATTCCATTTTTGTGGTGGTGGATAGATTCTCAAATATGACACATTTCATTCCTTACAAGAAGACTAATGATGATGTCCATATTGCTGAATCATTTTTTCAGAGAGGTGGTGAGATTACATGGTCTACCAAAGAGCAGAGTTTCAGATCAAGATACAAAGTTTGTTGGTTATTTTTGGAGGACATTATGGAAGAAGTTGAAGACAGATTTAAAGTTTAGTTCTGCACACCATCCATAGATTGATGGACAGACAGAAGTGGTGAATAGGAGTTTGGGTAACCTGCTACGATGCTTAGTAGGAGATAAGCCCAAGGGATGGGATTTGATTTTACCACAGGTAGAATTTGCTTACAACAATTATGTTAATAGGAGTACTGGTAAATCACCTTTCCATATTGTATATGGCAATAGTCCAAGAAATGCTTTAGAGTTAAGGAATCTTGATAGAGGAGAAAAGACAAGTGTCGAGGCTGAAGACTTTGCAAAACACATGAAGAATTTGCATGAAGAGGTGAAAAAGCACATTAATAAGATGAATATTCAGTACAAGGCCAAGGCAGATCAGAAGAGGAGATATAAGGCATTATGGGTAGGAGATGAAGTCATGGTTCACTTGAGAAAAGAAAGGTTCCCGATTGGAACATATAATAAGCTAAAAATGAAGAAATTTGGACCATGCAAAATTTTGAAGAAACATGATTTAGGAAATGCATATGAGGTGGAGCTGCCGAGTGAGATCAACATTTCCCCTATTTTCAACATTGCTGATTTATCAGAATATCATGAAGGTGGAATAGAGGATGGACCAACAGAAGAACAATGGAGTATTATGGCATCTACTTCAATAGAGGAGATAGAAGAGATCTTGGATAGCCATGTGGGAAGAAGTACTCAGAATAGGTAATATGAAGAATATCTGGTGAAATGGAAAGGAAGGCCTGTTGAAGATTCTTCTTAGTTGTCTAAGGTAGAGGTTGACCCTTTAGGTTTTCCTCACACAAAAACCTGAGACGTGACAGGGTCACTTCTCAAATTACCCTGGGTATCTGATGTAGGAGCATCTAGTGGTGTAAGGGAAATCTTGCATCACCCAAAAAAAAGATGTGTTTCAAAATTGTTGATGTTATTTCCATTTCTTTTCAAAATTTGTGGTTCTAGTTCCATAATCGCTTGAATAATGATGTAGAACTTTCAGTTTTTTCTAAACTACTAAAATTAGCAACCTATTATTTTTAGAAAATTTGCATTTGGGCATGGAATGAAGTGAAATTTTACAGGAAGTTTCATAACTGAAAAATAAGACCTTTGGCGAAGGAATCATGCAAAGATCATTTGCGAGCTAAAAAATATTAAAGTTTTTGTTTCCTAAAAAACACTCAAAAATTATTCAAATGCATGTTTGAGGCACTAAATGGCCCCGTACAGGCCCAAAAATGGCCAAAATCAGCAGAATAGGTTCTTAGCGCGTAGAGCACTTCGCGAGCTTTCCGACGCATAAAACGGTTTGTTAATCAAACACCCGGATCAAAAGTTATGGCTCCTGGAAGTTGACCTATTTTTGGAGGGAGAAGTAAATTTCAAAATTAGGTTGTTGGCCACCAAAAAGGCTATTAATAACCATTTTCTGGAACCCTGGATAGTAGTAGAGTTAAGGGGGGAAAGTGTAGAGTCAAGAATAGGCAAGAAAATAGAAACCCTAGCAGATTTGGGGTTGCAGATGGCAGATGATTTCAGAGTCTTGTGATAGTAAGTTGTAATGTGTTGCAGCTTGTGGAGGTTTGATTCCTCTGATTGTATTTGAGCTTTTGTAATGTAATAAGTTGTCCAAATCAATAAAGAAAGTTCTATTTTATGTGTACAATTTCTATTGTTGTGTGTTTTATGATTTACCCCCTTCATCACAATCTTTGATGTGCCGAGGTAAAGGAATATGTGAGGATGTTGTATAGGCTTTAAGGACTCGTTTGGTAAAGTGTCATGAAGATCTATCTTATTTTCAGTATCGCACAAGGATTTCAAGTTGTAGATGACTGTTGCATTTCAAGTTTTCATATGTTATTCCTAAAACTGTCCTATTTTCAATTGTACGGAGTGTGTGGAGTGTGTGGTGGCATTGCCTTAGTGTTTGAAGCTGTGAAGATTGTTTTGGACCTAATTAAGTAAGTGTTCAGGTCCGCAAGGCCTAGATATTTTTCTAGTGTTGCATGTTGTTTCTTGTAAGACCTATCTGATATACGTTTCATTCTAGGTGTTATCTAACCGACTTATAAATGTATTTTCCTTGTTGTCTTTCGCTGGCAAGTTATGTAATGAATGTAATATCATGTATAAATAGAAATTCAAGTTGAGTGTGGAAGGTGTGATTGCAAGTTTCTATAAAGAGCTCACAAATTGATAAATATCGGAACAAATGCATTATTGATGTGCAACTGTGGGAGAAAGAGCAGATGATGCTGATACTATTTGGATCAATCTTGAAGACTTATTTGAGATAGTGATCAAGTATAGAGTGTGCCTAATTGATCAAATCTTTAAAAGAGAGTGTGTGAAGAGATAGAAATGCAATCACCATGTGTGAGATTCAAACGTAGTTTCTAGACAGTTGTAAGATTGTCATACTGTAATCATCTCTAAGTTTCTTCTCAGATTAGGGAGTAGTTGCTTCCTTGGGTTAAAGCCCCTAAAAAAAAGTCATCAGGGAGTAGAAGCTTCCTTGGGAGTGAGCCTATATCAAATTTACTTAGGGAGTAGCAACTTCCTTGAGTTAAAGCCCCTAAAACAAAGTTATTATTTGAGCTTGATATATCATGAGTGAATCCTCATTGTGGTTTTTCCCTTCTAGGGTTTTCAATGTACATCTTGTCTTATGTGTTGATGTGCATTGTGTTATTCTTTCATGTTCATGTTGATGTAATAGTTAAAGGTTTACTTTGCTTTGGATAAGTTGAATTTGCTAAAAGTGAAATTTACTTGTATACTAATTCACCCCCCCTCTTAGTATACATGTGTGTCTAACACCATCTTGTCTTAGGAGTGTTCCACTTGGTGATCTTCTCTCTTATTGGAGAGTGTGTCAGTCATGGCATTCAAATATTGACAATTTGGAGACCTTAAAATTATCTCTTGGAGCTTGTTATGTCTTTTGTTAGTTCATAAGAGGCCTAGGGATGAAATCCTTGTTAGTAGAGTCCATGTGGGACCCTTGCTCAAAGTCCTAAGTAGGTGTTATGAGGAAATTTTTTGTTTGGACACTACATCAAGACTACAATGCAAAACTTGGACACCAACACCAATTTTAGACCCTAGCACCAAAAATGGACACTAGAAAGATGCACTAAAGTCCTCTTGGGGTGTTGTAGTCCTTCTGGGGCATTGTAGTCCTCTACACTACTCAGACATCCATAGAGTCTTGGACTATGAGCAATTCTTGACTTGTCCCAAAGAAAATTTGTCTACAAAAGTTGTTCCCTTTAACTTTTTGAGTCTTCCCATACTTACACTTTATTGATAAGTGTACTAGTTTGGAAATTGTTCCCTCTTTTATATTGGGAAGCATGCCTTTGCACGAAATCAACTAGTGATCATTCCAATTGGTCAAGGGCTTGTACCTCCTAGTTAATCAATCCCTTGAGTGAATTTTCCCTTCTGTTGGGATGTTCTAGGGTAGTTTTCACCCTCATCCTACTCCATGTGTTTGTGAGGAAATGAGGTCATGGATGTGTGTCTGATTGTCATCATGGAATGAGCTTATTCTCTCACATGGCCATTGTGGTGATTTGTTACATGATGGGTAAAGTCTTCTACTTGCGCCACCTTGCCTAGTGCAATGGTGATGTCATCTTAGGTGTTGTAGTTCTTTTTATGACACCTTGTACATGTGTGAGTGCAATGCAACATGTTAATGTTGCACTTGCAAATGCAAAAAAAGTGTTCATCTGATGTTTGTTTAGCTAATGTCTTAGGCAAAAGCTTGGGTCATTACACCCTTAAAATATTTCTCTTATTTATTTTCATTATGAGGTGCACTTGGTTGTGTCATTTGATCATATTACCTCTTTTCTTGATTGAGTTTCCTTCTGTGTTGCCTCATTTGATTATGTTGTTACCTATTATATTGCACTCATGGATTTATTTATTTACTTATTGCCATTTTTTTTTGGGGGGGGGGGCACAATTCAAGTTTAACCATCTTTTTTTGTAACAACAATTGATGTTTCCTATTTTTTGGTAGGCAACTTACATTTTTCCACTTCTTTGTTGTCTTTTACCTTTTTCTCTTGGTGTAGACATATTTCCTATGTTTATATGGGGAAAATTATCTCTCTTTGTCTCTCTCACTCACACACACACATGCATGCACACAGGCTACATATTTTGTACTTGGCATGTTTCTTACATATTCTAGGGGGAAACTATCCTATTTTATTGTCCCTCACTCTATTCTATATTGGCACATATTCCTATCTATCTTCCTTATTTCCTTAGAATGATTACACTTAAAGAGAGCATATCTTATATCCTCTTATTTTTAGCATGCTTTCCTAGCATTTCACTTCGATGCTAGTCCCTACACCACCTATTTTGTGGCTCTAAGTATAAAGTATGCTTGAATCTACCACTCTTTATCATGATCACCTAGTATAGAGTACATCTAGTTATTAATGATATTATTTCTTATGATTTATAGCAGTAGAGCATGCTAGAATCCTATCCTTCTCTAATTCTCTAGCCACAGAGCATGCTAGAGTATGTTTGTTCTCTTCTATATATTTATTTTGACATTTCTCTTTTATATCCATGTAGATATTCTATTCTCTTTAGATTTCTTCCTCTACATCTATGTAAAAATTCTATCCTCCTATATATTTATGTCTATATAGATCTTCCTTTCCATAAAGATATGAGTTTTCTAATTTCCTTTTGCATGTATTGTGTGTATGTTGGATTATGATTTATGATGTTCTAACAAATGGTTTTTTAGGTCATGGTTTTTTGACCCATTTGTTTTGCAAATCTTGGTCTAGGGGCATAAAATAATTGTTCAAATATGTTGTAGTGTACCCTTATTTAGTTTCCACAAATTTCAATTATTTATGTAATTTCAATTTAAGCATTTATTTTATATACTTTAGTGTAGCTATAATACCTAGTGGAATCAATGCACTAAAGTGGGGGCAAAATGTAGAGTAAACAATTACACAACTTGCAATTTCTACTCTATAAATTACACTTATTTTAGTGCCCATTCTTGTAGCATGTTTTAGGACTCATTTTAGCCACAACTTTAGCCTTTTTCCTTCACCAGTTGCCAAATGTTATATTGACTTTGTTTTATCTTGTTCATTGTGATTTTATTGATTTATTTAAGATTGGACTAATTCAAAATTGTGGAGATGTCATTGTGATTATGGATGTGTCTCCAACATTTAAAATCTATATGGGTACCAAAAACCCCAATGGTTGAGTTGTCTTTGCATGCTTTTCACCAATGACTCTTATTCTACTTATTAATATAGCCTTGTGAAACCCTAAAACCTCTTAGCTACTCTTATTTTCTCATAGTCACTTCTTGATTTCTCTTGGCTATCTCTTTCTTCTCTTTCTCATTCGTGTGTTGGCTATTTACATTCTTGGATAATATTCTATAATGATTTTTGGAGGGAATGCAATCTTCCACTAGTTTCTTTTACTAGGTGAATCTTCTTTATTACAATCTTCTTTCTTGCACTAGTTTCTTCTACTAGGTGAATCTTCTTTCTTACAATTCCTCAAGGAAATTTATCCTTTCTATGGTATTGCCCTTTCCCTTTCTTAGATAGACAATAACCTTTCTTCCTCTATAACTAATCTCTAAATAAATTATGTTCTAGTTGGAAATATTATTAATTCTTTTATAATATTAGGGGAAATTTGTTGTGTTGTTCCTCTTATCCTCCCAAGAGTTAATAATCTCCCATTCTCTCAATTTAAGCATTATTGTATTAAAACCCTTTTTTTCTATTTTCTTTCCTTTGGAAATATAGGCGATCTCATCTCCTTGTTTTCTTTACACACAAGCATAGTAGTAATCACTCTAGATTTTATTTATTATACTTGGTGTTACTATTTGCACTATACACCTACCTTCCTAGCACAAAGCACACTAGGATAGGTGCACACACTATGATCTATTTATTTCCTATGGAAGCTAAAAGGCTTAAATAGGGGTCTGACCATTTTCATATGCTACTATGTAGTCCATTAAACACACTAGGATATTGAGAGAGGGGGGTGAATCAATATCTAAGCAAACTCTAAATTCTTTGGAGCAATTTAAAACTTAAGCATTACAACATTAACATAAACATGAAAGATCAACACATTGCACATCAACACATAACACCAGATATACGTGGAAAACCCAAAAAGGAAAAAACCACAGTGATGATTAACTCACAATATATGAAGCTCAAAATAACAACTTTGTTTTAGGGCTACAACCCAAGGAAGCTACTACTACCTGAAAATTTTGATTTAGGGTCACTCCCAAGGAAGCTACAACTCCCTGAAGATTTTTTTTAGGGTCACTCCCAAGGAAGCAACTACTCCCTGAGTTGAGAACAAACTCATAAAATATTATAGTATGACAATCCTTCTACTACCTAAAAATTAACAATGAAGCTCACACCTTTGATGATTGAAACTCTTCTTTTTCTTATGATTGAATCAATTAGACACACTCTCCGCTTCCCTCTTATCACAAAAATGTCTTCAAGATGAATTAGGAAAGCCTCTAACACATTTGTGCTTTCTCCTTTAGTAAGATATCACAATGCATATGATTTTCATATTCTTCTCTTCTCACTTTCCTATTTTCATTTTTGCAATCATACCCACCTAGACCAACTAGGTTTACAATATATACATGACATTTCATTGATTACATTACAATTTAGCCAATACAATAAGAATATTACAATTTACAAGTCAACCAGAGACCACAACATGAAACATGTATAAGGCAAGCCCTATCATGGATCCCAAAACATGCTTAGTCTAGTCCCAAACATCATTCACATCATAATTCTTCAAGGAATAACATTCACACATCACACCTATTTGAAATAGGTCACCCTTAAGTAAGAACACATGAAGCTTGTAGCACAACTATACACCTAGAAGGTTAAACATTACTTGTGGTACACCAAATCACTAGATACTTTACAAAAGTATGCATTGAGCCTCTCTGAGCATGTTCACAAATTTTTATTGACAAATCTTCACATCTGGAAGAGTGCAAAATATTCTAACAAGTCTTCACCACTATTTTACTCCATCAAAACATAGACCGGAACTCTATCATTCCTAACTTTCATTGTTGAGGTCATACAGATTTTATCTCTTGGCTATAACATCTTCACAAGATACTGAGATTAACTTCTAAACAACAAGATCTCATCTTCAAACGTTGAGGAATGTGGAGCCAAACATTGCCGCATAGTGAATCTCTTCTTTAGAATCAACACTGTCTTCAAACTATCAACTGCAAAAACACCCTTTCAGTAATCCAAACACCATAAAACTTGGAACACACATGATTTGACACTATATGAAGCTGTATTCCAATCCATAGAGGCACAACATCAAAAGAATGAAAATGTAGAGTAATCTCCTAGATAGTCTTCAAATAGTCTTCTTGTAACAAAAACTTTCACCAACTTCCGGAGGCCAAACCTTCATATAATAGCATATACATCCTTGAGAACAATAAGAGGGGTCAACCAACATGCCATAGGCCATAAAAAACATCTTTTCATCCTCAACAAAGCTTAATATATCATCATTCATCTTAGTGCTTCTAATTCCCATCTTAATGTTTCATCATGAGAACATGACATCCAACCATGAACTATATCTTCTCCACTGGATGGGACATGACATCCAACCATGAACTTCTAATTCCCATCTTAATATATCTTCTCTATTGTCATTGGATAAGACATGACATCCAACCATGAACTTCTAATTCCTATTTTACTGTATCTTTTTTAGGACATGACATCCAACCATGAACACCATCACACATCCATGACAGTTTTGACATCAATGACAACCAAATGTCAACAATCTTCTCCTTTAGCATTGATGACAACACATGCCTACACATTCTTCCCCTTTGACATCAAGGACAAAGGGTAACTTCTTCTTTCTTAGGGAATAGTTCTTCTTCTTGCAATAAACAGACTCCCCCTATCATCAACAACCACTACCTGCTCCCCCTAAGAGGTAGCCACCATCAGTCTAGAAAAAAGATATAACATGAACCAGTCCCCCTAGATAGATGTACAACTATGCATCTAGCAAGAAGGAGGGGAAATTACCCCTAACCTTTGCTGGAGATCCTCAAAAGTGTCCTTTGCAAGAGCCTTTGTAAAAATTTCTGCAATCTCATACTTCATTGGAACATATTCCAACTTTACTTCCTTATTTACAACCTTCTGTCCTAAAAAGTGATACCTGATTGCTATATGCTTGGTTCTAGAGTGCATCACTGAATTCTTGGAAATATTCATAGCACTTGTATTATCACACAAAATAGGAATAGACTCATTATACAATACCTTGATATCCTTTAGGGTTTGCTTCATCCACAGTACTTTTGTACAATAGGATGCTACAACAATATACTCTGCTTCTGCAGTTGATAATGACACTAAATATTGCTTCTTGCTTTTCCATGAAACCAATATGCTTCCTAAAAAGAAAGCACCACCCCTTCTACTTCTTTTATCATCAACACAACTAGCCCAATCAACATCAGTGTAGGAACTCAAATCAAACTCATTACCTATTGGATACCATAAGCCATAATCTGGAGTTCCCTTCAAGTATCTAAATATTATTTTCACTACCTTCTCATGTGTTTGCTTGGGATTAGCTTGATATTTGGCAACCACACATATTGCATGCATGATATCAAGTCTAGAAGCAGTCAAGTATAACAATCCACCAATCATGGATCTATAGGAAGTCTGATCAACCTTTGGAGATTCATCATTCTTTCTCAAGTGACATCCAGTGACCATAGGAGTACTTGTTGGTTTTGAATCCTCCATACCAAACTTCTTCAACATCTCTCTAACATACTTAGGCTAAGAAATAAAGATACCATCATCTAGCTAAGAAATTTGAAGTCCAAGGAAGAAAGACATCTCACCAATCATAGACATCTCAAACTCTTTTTGCATCTCCTCTGCAAACCTCTTACACATATCATCATCTCCACCAAAGATGATGTCATCAACATACACTGCCACTATCAATATCATATTTCCTTCTTCCTTGATGTAAAGATTTTTATCTATAGTACCTTTCTTGAAGCCTTGCTGAAGTAAGTACTTATCCAACCAAGCATACCAAGCCCTAGGTGCTTGGTTGAGACCATACAAATCCTTTTTGAGTATGCACACCATGTATGGATCTTCTGATATCTGGAAACCATCTGGTTGCTCAATGTAAACCTCTTCCTCTCGATAACCATTAAAAAATGTTGACTTAACATCTATCTGATATACCTTGAAGTTCTTATGAGCAGCAAGGGCAAGAAACATTTTGATTGCCTCCATCCTTGTTTCTAGATCAAAAGTCTCCTCAAAATCAATGCCTTCAACTTGAGAGTAGCCCTTACATACCAACCTTTCTTTATTCCTTACAACTTCACCTTCTTCATTCATCTTGTTCTAGAACACCCACTTTATTCCTATAACATTCTTATTGGCTGGTCTGGGAACCAATTTGATTCTTCTCAATCTGATCCAATTCTTCTTCCATTGCCTTTATCCATCCATCATCTTTTCTAGAATTAGCAGAGGTTTTGGGTTCTAACTTTGATAGTAAACACAAGTTTACTTGCTCACATGCTTTTGCAAAACTTCTCCTGGTCAGCACACCTTTATTCTTGTTCCCAATGATATGATCTGTTGAATGGTTCTTCTGAACATACTTTGCTGGAGTCTTAGGCATCTACTCTAGTTCTTGTTCCTTTTCTTCTTTCTCTTCTTCTTCTTAATCTTCAATGGATGGAAGATATCAGATCCAGAGTCCTTTGATTCTTGTGAGATCTGATACAAGTCTTCATCCACTTTGACATTTGTGATTTCAACCATCTTTCCTAATCTCTTATTGTAGCATCTATAGGCCTTGCTTCTGGTTGAGTAACCAAGAAATATCCCTTCATCACTTCTTGAATCAAACTTTCCTATGTCTTCTTCATCTCTTTTGATATAGCATTTGCTACCAAAAATCCTAAAGTTTCTGATAGTAGGAGGTCTTCCATACCATAGCTCATAAGGGGTCTTAGTGTTATTGACCCTTAACTGTACTTTGTTAGTCAGATAGACAACAATGTGAAATGCTTCCTTCTAGTACATGTCAGACAAATCTGCATCCTTCAACATTGCCCTAGCCATCTCTTGCATAGTCCTATTCTTTCTTTCCACTACCCCATTTTACTGAAGGGTCCTAGGAGCTGATAAATGTCTTCTAATACCATGATCTTCACAAAACTTATCAAATTCATTTGAAGTGAACTCACCTCCTTTATCAGACCTTAAACATTTTATCTTAGTATCCATTTCATTCTCAGCCATAGCTTTGAAAACCTTAAACTTATCAAAGGCATCTTATTTTTCTCTTAAGAAAGTAACCCAAATCATTCTAGAATAATCATCAATAAGTAACATGAAATACCTTTCACCTTGTTGACTCTTTACTCTTGTAGGACCACAAAGGTTAGTATGGATCAGCTCCAATGGCATTGAAGAAGAATACTCCTTGCTTTTGAAACTTGTCTTTGTCTTCTTTCCCATATAACATTCTTTGCCTATTGTGTTTGCAAGCTTGGTTATCTTGGGCATATCTCTCACCACATGAATAAAGCTGATCTTTACCATATTATCAGAGTTGGTCTGTCACATTCGCTTGTGCCATATCCAGCACTCACTGTCCATTGAGCCAATAAGCATGTTCTTCCATTCACCTCCTTCAGATGATATATGTCACCATATGACTTGATGCCTTCTGCAACTAGTTTTCCAGACCATGCCTTCCTGATTTCACAACCTTTGGCATGAAAGGTAAGATTGTATCCTTTACTGGACATTTGATAGACAATGAGAAGATTATGCTTTAGTCCTTTGACATAGAGAACATCCTCAGTCATGTTCTTCCCACAATAGTTATAGCACCCTTTCCATATATTTGTGCTGACTCATTGCCACCAAACTTTACAGCTCTACCATTCCCCTTCTCAAGGCTGATAAACTTATCCTTGTCACCAGTCATATTATTAGAACAACCACTATCAATTGCCCAAGCTTTGGCTTCTTCTCTTACATGAAAAGCAGTCCATACCACCATTGATCTATCATTGTTTTGGTCAGCTTGTAGGGTATCAGTCTCTTCACATTTTTCAATATCATCCTCTTTGTTGCCAATATTCAAGTCCATGAAAAGTGTTTCATCATTTGAATCATCATGATCCTCATCTTTTGAAGAACTTCCCTCTATGGAATACATGTATCTTTTGAACTTGTCTTTCTTGTTACCACCTCTTGATTCTTTAAAAGGACATTTAGAAGAAAAATGACCAATCTTTCCACAATTAAAACATTTGAAAGGTAACTTACCTCTGTATTTGCATGTACCTTTCTTTAGTGTTCTTACAAAGTTTGCTTCTTTCTCGTCAAGGTCATCATTTTGATTAGATGCTTCATCTTCTGTCTTCTTACTTACTTTGAATGTTGCTTCCTTCTTTGGAGCACCTTTGTCAAATTCTCTCATTTCAAAGGTTGTGAGAGAGCCAAATAATTGATCTATTGTGTATTTATCCAAATCCCAAGATTCCTCAATGGTAGACACCTTGTGACTATAAGATTTAGGAAGAGATCTCAAAACCTTCTTCACAATTTCATCTTCTTTCACTTCTCCACCAAGACCTCTAATGCCATTGACTATCTCATCCACCCGAAGCATGTAACTATCAATGTCTTCATCTTATGTCATCCTTAGGGTTTCAAATTTTCTCTTGAAGATTTGCATCTTGGCTTGTTTCACTTTACTATCTCATTCATAAATACTTTCAAGTTTGTTCTAGACATCCTGAGAGATGTACAACTCATTATCTTCACAAGTTTTGAATCAACTAGTCCACTCATGATAGCACTCTTTTCCATGGAATTGTTCTCATACAACTTAATCTCATCTGCATCTTTAGGTTTACTACTAGGAATAGTGTAGCCCTTCTTGACTGATTGCCAGATGCCATACCTTAGAGAGGTTATATAGTTTTCCATCCTTAGCTTCCAAAAGGAATAATTTGTCCCATCAAACATAGGTACCTTGGGATAACCATTTCGAGCCATCCCGGACCTTCCTCAAGCGGTTAAGCTTCTTCTAAGTAACTTAGCTCTGATACCAATTGTTGAACACACTAGGATACTGAGAGGGGGGTGAATCAGTATCTAAGCAAACTTTAAATTCCCCGGTGTAGTTTAAAATTTAAGCATTATATCATTAACATAAATATGAAAGATCAACACAATGCACATTAACACATAACACTAGATATATATATGTGGAAAACCCAAAAGGGAAAAAATCGCGGTGAGGATTAACTCACAATATATGAAGCTTAAAATAATAACTTTGTTTTAGGGCTACAACCCAAGGAAGCTACTACTCCCTAAAAACTTTGATTTAGGGTCACTACCAAGGAAGCTACAACTCCCTGTAGACTTTGTTTTAGGGTCACTCCCAAGGAAGCAACTACTCCCTGAACTAAGAACAAACTCATAAAAGATTATAGTATGATAGTCCTTCTACTACCTGAAAATTGACAATGAAGCTCACACCTTTGATGATTGCAATTCTACTTTTTCTAATGATTGAATCAATTAGGCACACTCTTCACTTCCCTCCTATCACAAAAATGTCTTCAAGATGAATTAGGACAACTTCTAACACATCTACTCTTTCTCCTTCAGTAGGACATCACAATGCATATGATTTTCATATTATGCTCTTCTCACTTTCTTATTTTCATTTTCACAATCATACCTCACCTAGACCAACTAGGTTTACAATATATACATGGCATTTCATTGATTACATTACAAGTTGGCCAATACAATAAGAATATTACAATTTACAAGTTAGCCAGAGACCACAACATGAAACATGTATAGGGAAAGCCCTATCATGAACAACATGCTACTCCAAAAGAAAACACATGCCTTGCAGATCCCAAAACATGCTTAGTCTGGTCCCAAATATCATTCATAGCAGCATTCTTCAAGGAATAACATCCGCACATCACACCTATTTGAAATAGATCGCCCTTAAGTAAGAACACATGAAGCTTGTAGCACAATTGTACACCTAGAAGGTTAAACATTACTTGTGGTACACCAAATCACTAGATACTTTACAAAAGTATGCATTGAGCCTCTCTAAGCATGTTCACAAAGTTTTACTGACAAATCTTCACATCCGGAAGAGTGCAAAATATTCTAACAAGTATTCACCACTATTTTATCTATCAGAACATAGACCAGAACTCTAACATTCATAACTTTCATTGTTGAGATCATACAGACTTTATCTCTTGGATATAACATCATCACAAGATATTGATCTTAACTTCTGAACCGCAAGACCTCATCTTTAAACGTGAAGGAATGCAGAGCCAAACATTACCACATAGGGAATCTCTTCTTTAGAACCAACACTATTTTCAAACTTGGAACACACATGATTTGACACTATATAAAGTTATCTTCCAATCCGTAGAGGCACAACATCAAAAGAATGAAAATGCAAAGCAATCTCCTAGACAATCGTCAAAATAGTCTTCCTGTAACAAAAACATTCACCAACTTTCGGAGGTGAAAACCTTCATATAACAACATATACATCCTTGAGAACAACAAGAGGGATCAACCAACATGCCATATGCCATCAACAACATCTTTTCATCCTCAACATAGCTTAATATATCATCATTCATCTTAGTACTTCTAATTCCCATCTTAATGTTTCATCATGAGAACATGACATCCAACCATGAACTGTAGCTTCTCCACTGGATGGGACATGACATCCAACCATGAACTTCTAATTCCCATCTTAATATATCTTCTTTGTTGTCATTGGATAAGACATGACATCCAACCATGAACTTCTAATTCCCATCTTAATGTATCTTCTTTAGGACATGACATCCAACCATGAACACCATCATACATCCATGACAGTGTTGACATCAATGACAACCAAATGCCAACATAGTCAACCCTCTTTCCCATGTCCTAGATTTAGGTTGCTTATTTATTTACTTCTTTGGATTCTATGAACATTCTATGGATGTCACAATATATACCAATTTAAAACCAAAGAGCATCACATACATCGAAAGAAAATGTCTATTTTAAATTTGTGAAATTTTGTGGGTTGAACTTCAATAGTATACCAATGTACCCACATTCACATTTTAGGTTTATTCTTGGTAATAGATGTATAGTAGCACTAGGCCCTAGACCTTACTTGGAGAAGCTTAAGAGGTAACTATTTTTATTTTCATAGACTCCCGTTTGTGGCACATTAAACAATAAGTCCTAAAAGGGATCAAATAGTTTAATTTTCTTAGAGAAGTAACAAAATACTTCATATAAGTGAAATGTTATTGAACATGGCAAAGGGAAAACCCCTCCACTTAGCCACCAAACATTTAATGAGTTACTTCTATTTCAAAGATTAAAGAAAAAAATAGGTGGTGTTGTATTCCATTTCCATGCCTATTTTATGAGTGACCAAAAATTTGAGCTAGACACTTGTGGACATGGATTTAAAATTGCCCATTATGTAGGAACATTTTAAAATTAGTTATTTAGGAAAATAATTTTCCTAAACTAAAGAGCAAACCATAGATAGCATTGTTCCAATGATAAATATTCTCTTCAAGAGGGATTTTCCTTTTGCAAACCTCCTTATCTCTTCTCCTATGCAATCATCTTCTACTCTCCTAGGCATAAAGGAACAACAAACCTCAAATAATGGGTGCATAAATCCTCCTTTGCTATCCTATGTAAAGTTATTTTGGTTGTGAAACAATATTAACTTTGTAGAAGCAACACATTTTTCATTATTTAGCCACCTAGAAGAGAGATTCAATTTTTTTAATTATATTTTTTCTTACATTTACCCACATGATCAAAAGTTTCCAAAATTTTTACAATGAATGTGACAATTTGAAACATAATCAAGAGTTGTAAAGTTGAAACATCAATATCATATATATAATAAATAAATGAAGATATTGTAAACATCATAATATGACCACTAATACAACAACAAAGACCCAAACAACCACATATACTTTAAAAAAAAAAACATGTGTTATATAAATACTGAAAGCCCAAATACCAAACAAAAAAACATATTTTTAAACTTTCCTCAATATATAAAACCATATTAAAAAAAACTTATTAAAAATTATTTGGCTCCAAATAAACACAACCAAAACCTATACCCTTTATTTATCTTTAATTAAGAGGTATTCACAATATAAGTAGAGGGCGGTGTAACCCTCGTTTCTGTCTAAATGTTTGTATTTGTTGACTTATATGGAATGGTGGTCCCAACGTCATCTTATCCGCCTCCCAATTCATATTCTAGAAGAAATTGTGGCGAATAAATTCTATGTACAAGTGGGGAAGACTTAAGCGAAGGGTATATGCACATACTATACTATTTCTAACCTAGCTTTTAGTTGAGAATGCTAATCATAGGCTAAACTATATCGATGAGATTAGGTGAAGCAAGACAAATGTGGTGGGAAGTCAGGTATCATATAATGAAAGCATAACGTTGCATAAACTCTTCAAGAAACCAAGGACAAGGAGGAACGAAACGTAAATTGGGAAAAAAAAATATGGGTTCCTTTTTCCTCCCAAATGATGGGTGCAAGTATTGTGGTGTTTCACTTGCATTTCCACTTTTTGTTTCTCTCAAAGTGAGATAAAATCTTCAGACTGAATTATATAAAAAATAAATGAATCTTTTAATTAGAATATTATGTGATAAATTGTTAAATGGTGTGAGGTCCATTGGTGGAGGTGGGTCACTCCATAGTTGCCATAAGAGTTATAGGTTGGTATGATTAATAGGTTGTTATGATTAATAGTTAGAGATTTATTATTATAATTAAATAAATGGGTACAACATTGCAATCAAGAGATTCTTTATAAGTCTATTCACTAATTAATTTGTAAAGGATTGCTATTGATTGTAATATTACACCCATTTCTTTAATTATATAGAATAGAAGCATGATGGCTAATTGCAACTAATAATATAGAATGAATCAGATCGATTCAATTGGATTATATTGAATGTTTATTGAGCACCAATTAAATACATAGATTGGTTAGGTAAGCTGATGCGAAGTTTAGTTCACTGAATCTATCTATGTTAAAAGTGATTTGATGAACACTATGTTGGATTGAGAAAGGTGCCAAGATCATACCTCGCCCCCTCTGTATGGATTGTATGTTTTTGTGTGGTTATGTGATTCATCTAGTGATAAGAAGTCATGGAGCAGGGGGAGAGGTAGGGGTGAATGCATGGTGGGTGGAGGGTAGGGCTTAATGTTTTATAAAGGTATTTATTATAGTTAGAAAAGGTTTAAAGTAGGACATAATACAATCTCTTGTCACCACTAGTAAGTATGCGCATTCAAATGTTAGGGTAATAGGAATAGGAAAGGAACAATGAAAATACCTTTTTCATGTTTTTTTTTTATGTGAAAGGAAAATGATATGAGAGTGAATGGAAGGCATAGAGCTTCATGAAGTTAGGTGTATTAATGTCATTATAATCTCCTATATTTTTATAAGACAAGGTTTAGAAAAATCCTAGACATTGGGACGTTGGAATGCAACTTCATTAGTAAATAAATAAATACTAAATTAATGTCCACAGATGGACAAAGTTGGCCTATGAGATTATTACAAGAATAATCTAAAGTAGGACATAAGGATTTTCAATACATTTGCATAGAAGAAAAAAATAATGAAAACTTAAATATGTGATAAATGTCTCTATATAGATAAGGTGGATATTGTCATGTCCCTCTCACAAACTTAGTTGTATTATTGATATTTGTTAAAATTGAACATGATATTTTATTACTATTATAATCATTGATTGCAATGATTAGTAACTATAGTTGTATTTTTTATTGTAGCAAGATTTATTTTTGTATTATCTTGATATTTTAGATGACATATGTTGTTGACGCAATATGTGGTTGCATGAAAAAAGTTGGAGTTGACAAAGATTGATGTGGTAGTTGGTGGTGACATCAACATGGACATTATTATGATCTAGCATTAGTGTGGTGATAGATTGCCACATCCTCTTGCCATGTGTTATTATGTGTATTGCCAATTGTGATCTTGCTTTATGGTTGTGTATTGTGTTCTTTTTATTTTCGCATCTTGCAATTTTGTGGCCAATATGTTAATGTCATGTTAGTAAATTATTGTTGTCATAGTTTATTACTAATTTATGATGTTTATGAATACATGTTGGTTCTAAAGTGGGAGGTCATTAGTTACTTTGGTTGTTGGTGATTATTGTTTTGTCTTTTGAAGACCTAGAGCTAAACCTAACCTAACACATGGTCATTTTTATGTAATAAAGTCATTTTCTAATTGATAATATCATTGGTAAGAAATAAGATTGATCTAATTGAGATCTAGGAGCACTTGGATGAATCTAGGAAATATAAAAAATCTAACTTTTTGGTATTTTATAGAGAAAATTTGCCTCCTAGGCTTGCCTATAGAGGTGTGTTGTAGGCTTACTCTCTTAACAAGTTAAATTGGTCTCTTGGAGTTCTTCCCAACACATCCAACAAGTAGGGAAAATTCTAGTGGCAATTGTCACTAATTGACAATTTTTTTTACTTTTGGTGTCTCGAAAATGGCAAATAGAAACTATTTTGGCAACATATGCTTTGCCCAATTTTGATTCTACTTTTGTGTATGTAGTTTTTGATTTCCCATGAAATAATTTTTTAAAATATTGGAATAATATTAGATCATTGTCTATTTTGTAAGAACCTTATCTAGTTCTGCCTTGAATTTCTGAGTTTTAGTGTGTTGACATTTTGTCAAACACTTGTCATACAATGTCACTGTATTCTAATTTCTGAGTTTTGTGTTTGGTTTTGATGCTTGTTTTAGATGGTTTTCCTTGAAAATACATATGTAATATATAGGAAACACAACCAAATACTTTGCATGCATAAACATCAAAATACCAACACTAAATATGCCTCTATTTTCATCAAATTGGGTCTAATTACAATGTTTATCAGGTTTGCTACAAACTGTAATAGCAAGATATCTTTTATTTCAAACTAAATATTTGAAAGAGTTTACAATCTCTAACATACCCGATTATTGTCTCCATCAATCGATATGTAGCAATGCCATACATACAACATATATATGCTAATACAAATATATATACAACCTAATTTCAAATTTTGATACAAATGACTATTGTATCTTATTTCCTTCACCCAATGACTCCTAAAAAGGTAGTGATGAGATTCTAAAGGCAATGATTTATCTCCAAGGAAGCGCTAGGGTTAGAACCCTAAACTTGTTTTTTATGCCTTATGGCAGCAACGACTCTCTATGATGGGTGGCGGCTAGCAAATAACATCAAACCCTAATGCCAATCTACAATCAAACTATTGATGTTTAAATTTACTAGTAATCACCAACAATGGGAAATTCCAAGAATGTGGGACTCGACTCTTGAAATAACCTCCAGATTTTAAAGAAGCTAGTTCTTCTCTATGGGTTTTGATTTAAAGGGAAGAAAAAACAAGATTATAAAGGTAACACCTAAATCTGTTAAGGCGATGCACCAAAAATGTATTAAGATCCACACTAATAGCACAATGATTAAACTTGCAGAATCTACTGATAAAGCTATAGAGCATAAAACATGATTAACATTAACAACATATGTATATCAGATTCATCAAAGGCTCATATAGAAAGTAAGTAACAAGAATTAGAAACACATCATAATATGCATAGAACACCACTCCCTCTTCATTGTTTGATAGGAGAATAAAGTACATAAGGCATAATGCACAAAATACAATATTCAATACCTCAGGAGAGGCACTTGTTGAGGCAAGAAAATATGCCTCTAATCTAGCAGCTAAAACTCTCTGATATTCAAAAACTATATATCCCTTCATCTGGGTTGGACTCTACTATTTATAGCACAAAATTTGAAGTTTGAAGCTCCCCTGTAGCCGTTGAGATCTTAACTACCTCATAACCATAACTTTAGTTAACTATTGCTTCTGTCATCAACTGTTGTGCTACAAATCTTCTGAGAATCTTGAGTCTCTGTTTACCTACCCATTGCAACTAATTATGTGAGTCTCAAATCTTCCTTTTCATTGTAGACTCTTCCACCTTTTCCCTGAGTCAACACCTATATCTATCAGCTAATGGCACAATAGCAATGGCCCTTTGAAACTGATACTCTAACAAATTGCATCGTTATGACACATGGCATCTTTTGCGGCCTTAAGAAAAGACGCAAAAAGGGGACATGGCGGGTTGGTGCTCATTTAGAAAAAACTTCACCAAAAGACTCCTTAAATAAGCGTCGTGTCGACACTTGGCATTATCCGCGGAGATCCTTCTTTGTAAAAAGATCTTGGGCCCCATGGGGACACGTGACAAATTTTCACATCATCAAAAACTTAAACAAAAGAGACTCCATAAACAAGCGCCATACGAACACGTGGCAAACTCCGCTGCATTCAATAAAAGACTCACAGGGACACATGGCAGGACGACACTCTATATACAAAACTTTAACAAAGAAACCTCTCAAATGAGTGCCCTTGTGACAAGTGGTGCTTTTCGTTGAGAATTGGAGGCTTAACAAAAGAAACTCTATAAGGAACGCGGTGCTAGCACTTGGCAAGCTCCATGGACACTATGTTGGTGTAATTAAATATTTAATTACACTTTATTAATTTTTCTTAGGGCTAATTTTAGTCTTAGATTATTTTTAAGTCATATTAGGGTTTTTCTCTAACTTGCAAATATAAAAGCAAGTTCTCACATGTAATTCATTAATCCATTTCATTAATTCATCGTTATTTTGCAAATTATTCCTCTTTTCTTTTTTCTCTTGTGGAAGGAAAATCTTTGGTTTTGTAGGTGATCCTGGTGTTTTGAGTTAATCATCAACTTCAACATTATAAACTTCAACATGGTTTCAAGTTTTGCTAGACAAATTTTGATTGACATTGGTTCATATCTCAAATTGAGAGCCTATGGTTAATGATCCTGAATCTTGCATCAGATTCTCATTGGGTCACATCTCAGTTTGATAGCCATTCATTATGGTCAATGTTCCTGAATCTTCATGGTACTTGTTCCTATGGATTAGTTTTAGTCACATATTAGCATCAGTGGTTGCAGCTTCTTCATCTACTTTCTGTAATTTGTTCACATTTTTGGGGGGGTCACCTGACCTTATTTTTTCTTCCTCTCTTATGGGGGTATTCATAATTGTACTTTTGTGATGGATTTAGTTCTTGGGGGGTCTTAGTGTTAGTCCTTCTTCCATCACATGTTCGTGTACTTGTATTTTCTCTCTTTTGGAGAGGAGTTTTCTCCCATTGGGTTTTTCTCCTTTCTCTCCACTTTATGAGAGATTCTTGTTGTTCATGGGTACCTAACACGGCCTTGTAGCCAAGACCCATTCTTGCATTAGTTGCATGTTTTTTATTTCTTCCTAAGTTGCACTTATGGGGGGGTGTTGGTGTAATTAAATATTTAATTACACTTTATTAAGTTTAGTTAGCACTAATTTTAGTCTTAGGTTATTCTTAAGTCATATTAGGGTTTTTCTCTAACTTGCAAATATAAAAGCAAGTTCTCACATGTAATTCATTAATTCATCCTTATTGTGCAAATTATTCCTCTTTTCTTTTTTCTCTTGTGGAAGGTAAATCTTAGGTTTTGCAGGTGATCCTGGTGTTTCAAGTTTATTATAAACTTCAACACACTGCAAAGACTCTTTACTTATTAACCTTTCCTAATACCTTTTTCCTTTGAGACTTAGTGACCCGATGTTGCACCACATGGAGCCTTGAAACTAGTAGGGAGAGTCTTTAGCTTCAAAAACTTTCAAAAGGGAGCCATTGTGACACTTGACAAGCTTCGTGGCTCCGAGACTCTTTACTCTGTGATTTTCTTATAGCCCCAACATGCCTCAAAATATTAACACTTAGCCGATAGAAACAATATATATGGAGACACACACACACACACACACACACACACACACACATATATAGGGTTTTGACTCTATAGTTCATGGAGACCAAAAAGGGACTCTGCATCTGAGTGGAAAGAACCACAATCTCCTGCTACCTTAAAAAGTAAACGAAACCAAAATTGTACCTCCCACTGAGATGCTTATAATTTCTATAAATCAGCTTGATAGCTAGCCCATTCTGCTCTAATAGATATTCCTTCTTCTGCAAAGCTTGAAAAGATGTATCCAATCCAATTATTTCCTTGTGGGAGAAGGTCTACAAACTCTGCACCACTACATGCAGCTGTAATTCCAACTGAGCAATTAGAAGCAGAACTGATTCCACTTCAGTGAAACTTGAAGAAACAGTCAGGGTCTGGAAAATAGTTTGGTCATTTTGCTTGGTGAATAGCAGAGTCTTTATTTGGTCCTCTATTAGAACTATACTATTATCTGTAAATGGAGAGGGGAGTCCTAACTAGACCAGATTCTTAATGTGTCCCTTCATTTCCTAAACTCCTTGCTTCAACATATCTAATTAATTTTTGCACTTTGTGGCAGCTTTACTACAACTCAAAACCTCATTTACCTTGGCAGCAGTTGTCAATCTATCAATAATCCCTACTACCTACAAAACTTCATCAGATGCATCATAAAATTTTGCAACAATAGTTGTGCATAGAAAACCTTTACAGCTACTAAGGATAGGATCTTCTCAACAAAAGAGCCCACTTTTTCACAAAGCTACTAAGCCTTAGAAATAAACTTAAGAGTAGGATTGAGTTGGGTCACTTCATTGGAGTTTCTTTGCTAGGAAGAGATGTACAACTCCTTGACCATAGATAAAACCCCAACAGTTTAAGGTTGATGGGTTAGCTCTACTGTCAATTGTTTGACCTTTTCTTGCTCTGCAAATTGCTGCTATGGTCATTCTTAGTCTTAAGACTGTATTGTAGCTGAGTAACTTCCCGAGACTTATCATCATACTTCTTCTCCAAAAGATCCTTTTCCATTATCAATGTGTCTACTGAAGCCTTGGCATGTACCAATTTAGACTGTAATCCAGTTACTTCATTTATGAAGCCTAAAAGACTTCTTTGGATGATTCTTCTTTGATATCTTTATTTAGTTGCTTAATTTCCAAATCTTTAGCTTTAATCTCTGTAAACAAGCGACTTATTGTAGCCTTTGTCTAAGCCAATTCAACCTCTACCTTCTCAACTTCTTAGAGGTTTTGAGGAAATATGTGGTCACCACATCTGAGATTTCTTTCATTAGTTCTACCTTATCTTGAGGCCTAAATTGGGTTAGGTCCATAGCCACAACATTCATTGTATAGTCATCTGGCTTCATTTGTTCATGGGGTTTAATCACATTGGGGGTCATATGGGTTTGTTGGCAAGAGACACTTCTCTGATGAATGATTGAATGTTGTCATTGATGGCAACAAAGAAAGGAGATTCCACCGACATAGCAAAGAGACTTTACTCCGGAAGGATAAATGGCTAAGTATGAGCAGTATACATTACATAGTGTAAATGATAGTGTTTGTGTTAGTACGCAGTTCAAGTATGTTATTCATAGATACTTGGTGATCATTTGCTCCAGTATTCAAGTCTTGAATTCCTCTGAAAGTCATATTGTAAAATATCTAAGTTCGGGTGAACAGGGTTAAGTCAGGAACAATGTACAATACCAGAGTAAAAGGGTCCACATTCCTCTTCTGTTGCATATTTTGTCCCGTAATTCTGAAGGTATAATAAGAAGTCCAAAATGAATGTTGGTTATGAATCTTTGAGTCTCATATGATCTGCAGTGAGAGTTATGATGTGATAGATGAATTGGTCAAGTGTGTTCTTAAGAGACAAGCCGAAAGCATGTTAGATCTTTATGTGGAGAAGATATATTGTTTGAACAATCAATCTAAGTGGTTGAATGATTGGTGACAACCTATATGAAGACTATTAAATGATTGTTTGGGTCCGTATTACAGATTGTGCACAAGCTCAGGCTGACAAGATATAACATTTGTATACATGGTTCATGTTTGGCTTGCCGACCTAATTATGAGATAAATATTGTAGTGGATATATATACTTAATGGATTTTGATGTTAAAGGAGTGGCAGAAGATGCAATGTATGTGAATTAAATGTGTGTGCGATCCAAAGAAGAGTTGTGACCAGAAAAAGATAGTAAGGGCAGAAGAGCAGAGTTTATGTAAAGCAGAGCAGACATTATGAAGACATTTGAGTCTGTATACTAAGCTGATAATGGAACTGCACCTCAACATTCTATAGATGCATTTGCAACAGTCATCCCTAGAAGTGAGCCAATCCTTCTTCTATCTTCTTTTCTATTTTTGGTAGTGAGCCTATTACAGTGAGCACTTCTTGGACAGCGAGTCCCAGGGTAGTGAGCCCTAAGGCAGTGAGCCTTCATGTAATTCAATATTTTTATCATAATATATTGTGAGCTAACACTCACCATGGTTTTTCCCTTTTTTGGGTTTTCCACGTAAAATCTTGGTATCTATGTGTTATGAATTTGTGGCTGCTCTTCTCATGTTTACTTTACTTTTGAAATGTTATTGAATTTGATACTTGGATAAGTGAATGTGTAAATGAAAAGGTTTTGAGAATAATGATTCGCCCCCCTCTTAGTATTCTTTGTACTCAACAATTGGTATCAGAGCAGGGTTCCTTGGAAGAAGCCTAACAACTTGAGGAAGATCTGGGAGAGTTCACTCATGGTAGCTAGAAGATTTGGAAATTTCTCATATGAGAACAATGTTGAACAAGAAGCAGCTCTTATTGATCTTGAAAAATCTGAAGCAGAAATCAGGGATCTGAAGGATAATATTCAAGAAGCTAATGAATACATTTTAAAGCTAAATGAATAAGTCAAGAAGTTCAAACAAAAATACAAAGAGGTTGGTGAGCAATTAATATCAACAAATGAACCCTAGATGATTTGAAATTAGAAGTTGTAGAAAGAGCTAAAGAAGAAGAAGATCTAAAAATGTTGGTAAAAAGTAAATTAGAAGAATGTGATAAACTTGAAAAAGAAGTTGTAAGCCTAAAATCAGATTTGGAGAAAGCTAAGAGCTATGAAGAAAAGTTTGAGATAAGCTCTACAAAGATTGAGGAGTTGATTGCAAGTCAGAAGAGTTCAGATGACAAGAAAGGCTTGGGATTTGAGAAAGGAGAAAGTTCAAAATCAGGTCAAGAAAACACTAAGTTGAAGCAAAATGAAGGCAACCAGTTCAAGAATAAAAAAAGAAGACCTAGAAAACCTCCGGTCAGGCAGCCAAATGTTCCAAGGTACCCATCTTTCAATGGCCATTGTTTTAATTGCAATAAGTTTGGTCATAAGGCTACTCAGTATAGGAGTAGAATTAATCAGAATGTTCTATCATTCTTTGGTCAATGTTTCAATTGCAAGAAAATTGGTCATAGATCAAATGAATGTAGAAGTTTGGAAGAAATGATTTTAACAATGCAAGGATTATTCTATTCTTCAATGGAAAGTGTTTTGCATGCAATAGATTTGGGCATATGGCTAATCAATGTAGAACAAGAATGAATCCAATCAATAAAAGGAATAAGGGATAGAGGAATGTGGTTTGCTACAATTGCAATAAGTTCAGACATGTTGCAAGATTCTGCAAATACAAGAATGAGAAAAGAGACTAGTTTGCAGAGAAGAGGAAAACAGAGTAGAGAGAAGATAAAGGCAAGAACAAGATTGATCCAATGGAAACCAAGAAGGAAATGAGAAAGATCTGGATTAAGAAGGATATAAATGAGGTCAGGAATGAATCTACACCAGTTTCTTGTGCAGATGCTTCCTTAGGGAAGTAGATGGTGAGCTCTAGCTCAGGGGAGCTGTAATGAAAATCTTAATCCCCTAGCTAGATTATCAGTGCTAGGATCTGGCATGAAGATATGTTGTAAAGATTCATATGACAAATCTTTTGAAAGAAATTTCAGAAGAAAAGGATCAAACATGAAACATTACGGAGCAATCTAGGCTAGCTGAACTTAACAGAGAAGTATTTGACAACTTTTAAGGACTGCATTTATGATGACTTAGGTTTTCATTTCAAGGTATAATAAGGAACTCATTCAACATATAATTCAAGTTTTGCATTCAACCTATCAAGCATCCAGGAGAATTAAAGCAAGAATCCAAGTGTCTACAGAAATTTCCAAAGCAATTCAAATCAAGTCAATATCAAGCGAAGAAAAACCCTAATTCGGTAGAAAAGGTATTTACAGCTTGAAACCCTACTGTGAAGTTTGAATTATTCTAGGAAAATGTTTACTCCTCAAGTAATCAAGACAATAGAAAAGTCTCACCCCAAATTTGAGAAACATTTCTTCAAATCACTGGAAAAAGATCCTATTGGGGCATTCTCAATTACTCCACATGGAGTTATGCATAAGGAAGATGTTAGAGCATACATTCATGTCAAACTAGAGGAATATGATCACATGAATCTAGGAAAACTGTACTTGGATGAACTGACTACTGTGGATATTGTGTTAAAAGATTAATACAAAGTTCTAGGAGAAAATAAATTTGACACTTGGTTGGATTTTCTTGCGATCCCGAATGATGCATGGGTTAAGCTTATTCTAAGCAAGATTCATGATGAGTTTCTATGGCTTGATGAACCTTATATGATAACTAAAGAAGCTATCAAAGCTGTAACTGGTATGAGCTCCTCCGGAAGGGTTCTAGGTGTAAAGAAAATGAAGAACAATGTGGTAATGTAGCTAACAAGAGGGTCAACCCACAATAGTGGGTTACACTTTTGTGGACGAAGAAAAATTGAAGGTGCCAAAACATCTTTATCAAACACCTTCATTCGAAGGTCAAATCTTCGAACGAAGGCTTTGTTGGCCAAGTCAAAAAGCAAATCAACAAAGCCTTTGTTCGAAGGGGGTCTACAAACAAAGGCCATTGAGTGCCAAATAAAAAATAATAAAATAATTCCTTCGCTCGAAGACCGTCTTTGAACGAAGGCATTATTTTATTTTATTTTTATAAAAAGGGTTAAGACTCTCAAATGACACTTTTTTTGTCATTTGAGAGCTCACAGCAGAACGAAGGTGACAAGGAATGGGCGTTCGAAGGCGACAGGGAACAAGACGAAGGTGAAGACCCCACACATCATCATCACTATACACATCAATCTCCTCTCATAGGTGAAGATGGGCCACATCACCATACACGTAGAGCTCCCTCCCATATTCAGGTGCATAAATTTGCCATGTCGTCTCTATATGTATATATGCAATGCTTGCATGTTTACTTGAATACACCAGTTTCTTGCCGACAGGGGCTTCCATGGCTTCCATTACAGTCAATTAAATAAAGAAAATTTTGTGCTATGAAACCCTAGTTTGGCAATAGGGTTTGTCATTACAGTTAATGAAATATAGAAAAATTCAATTAAACGCAGGAACTTTGATGAATTCAATTAAAGAACTAGATCAAACCTTAGTTTGCCAAACTAGGGTTTGTCAAACCCTATTTTGGTAAACTAGGGTTTGTCATTACAATTAATAAAATAGAGAAAAAATTCATAAAAAATAGAAAATTTTCTTGATATAATGAAAGAAGTATCAAACCCTAGTTTGCCAAACCCTAGAGTTTCAAAAGAAATTAGGGTTTGTCAAATTAGGGTGAAAAGATGAATTTAGTTTCACCCTAATTTGACAAGCCCTAAATTAGGGTTGGTCATTACAATTAATAAAATAGAGAAAATTTTCATAAAAAATAGAAAATTTTCTTGAGACAATGAAACAACTATCAAACCCTAGAGTTTCAAAAGAAATTAGGGTTTGTCAAATTAGGGTGAAAATATGAATTTAGTTTCACTCTAAATTGACAAACCCTAAACTAGGGTTTGTCATTACAATTAATAAAATAGAGAAAAATTTCATAAAAAATAGAAAATTTTCTTGAGACAATGAAACAACTATCAAACCCTAGTTTGCCAAACTAGGGTTTGACAAACACTAGAGTTTCAAAAGAAATTAGGGTTTGTCAAATTAGGGTGAAAAGATGAATTTATTTTCACCCTAATTTGACAAACCCTAAACTAGGGTTTGTCAAACCCTAGTTTGGCAAACTAGGACCGTTTATCTTTTGATCCTTGTTAGATCCTACTTCCCATATGGCTTATACATATACTAAACCTACTAAATTCATCACACACATGGATATTCTAAGCATAGAGGCATTGCATCGATACGTAAAGTTCAAGAAATTATAGACAAATGGAAGATAAACATTACACATACTCATGAGCACAAAAATCCATCACTTGATAAGATGAATCATGGAAAAACAAGGCACATGAATGTCAAGATCCTAGTCTTGTTCACCATATTCCAAGAAGCATTATTTGGATAGTGACACAAATTTTGTAGTTTACATGTGTAAATTTATGTATATAAATTTATGTATTTTTATGATGTTTCTTGTACTGGATATGCTATAAATCATATTGAGTTATGATGGAAATATATGAATGTATAATTGTTTAGTGGAAAATTGGATTTGTTAATGTTTTAGTGTTTTGATGTTTACATTCTCCTCTCCACTATACATTCAAGGACCTACGGTCGAGTGGCAATGCACTATCATACCCTAGGTCGCTGTGAGATGTAGGGAAACTTGGATTAGGGAATTTAATTATCAATTTCCCTTCTCCTATGCTCAATTGACCATTAAAACCCTAGTTATGCAAATGCAACAACAAATTGATGAATAACGAAAAAAGCTCTTGCAGACAAGAGTAAAATACCAAATCATAGAGTACTTGTTTTCAGGGTTCCAAAGTGGAATAGTCAGGGAAACTAGAGTGGGCGCCCTAGTCCAAGGTACCAGTTTCTTCGTGGGATCCATACCTTCTTCCGACACTAATTAGCCATGTAACTTTTGTTTCTAGAAATTTGTTTGTGGAGGACACTAGAGCGAGTGCCCAAGTCCTAGAAATGCTCTTGTGTCCCGCTTTTCTTCAGATCCTGAATCCTTGATGCCTACCAATCCTTCTCGCAACTTCACTTTTCCCAAATGTAAAACCTGTAACCTGCAATCACAAGATTTGGTTTGGGGGTTGTGGTGTTTAGAGGCTTACCTTAGTCAAGCCCCAGAGGACACTTAAGTCTTTGAACACTGTTGTCAGATAAAGAGTGCGTGCCCTTGTGAGGCAAAGGCAAAAACCAAAGGAATCAATGATGAAAACACAATATAATGTCACCTTGTAGTGAAGCTCTCATGGGAGGAAGATTCTCTTCATTCCATGAGGAAATTGATGCTTAACTCTACAAATACAAACACACAAAACACACAAGTCTACTCTTGCAACACACTGAAAGCCTTGAATCACCTTGAGAACACTTGAACATCACAATTGCCATCTAGTTTACAAATGAATGCCTAAACATGCTTTTATATGCAACTACAAGCACTCCCGCTAAGATTTCAAAAATCAAAACTTACCATGTCGGCAAAAGGACCAAATAACGGTCATAAACTGATACCTGGAAATTGGGTCTACCCCAAAATAGGGTAGGACTAAGGCACAGGCACCCAAGTCCTCCTCCCTATTTTTGGCAGGGTACAGCTCAAGGGGTTCTCCTAGGTCCCATTTGTCATGTTACCTAGGGCTCATTCCATCGGGATGCCAAAATATGAACTAAGATGTCCTAAATGCATGCAAAAGACCCGGGAGCTAAACCTTATGAGGGAAAAGCCCCCAAGGAGACATTTTCTGACATTACATTTAGCCCCCACTTTAATGTATGTATAAACACGAGGCCAATACATGCATTAAAGTAAGGTCACAAACACAACAAACACGCCAAGCACAGAGAAGACACACCAATCACATAGAAAATAGTAACAGGCATGCAAAACATGGAGAAGACAGTTACAGTCACGTAGAACACTGAGAAGATAGTCAATGCATAGAAGACAAGCATGATTTCTTTTCTTTTCTTTTTCTCATATGAAATGCAGATGCAAGTACTAGAAAGTAAACAAACCTCCCATAATACATGATGAACTCATCGCACAGGTCTTTGTATATATGGGGCAACACACACGCAAGACATGCAAAACCTCCAAAATGTATACTGCATATGGGGCAACAGACACGCCAAACAAAACAAGCACACCAAAACACACACACTTGAAGACATAGAGAAAACACGGCAGACAAGGGATGGTGTGTTCCCTATTTCTAGGCTCATCACCATCTCAGGAACATTACAGGTACACACCAATGATTGGGCTTCACTACAGCAATCACTGAAGACACACTTAAGGGTTGATTTAGTCATAGAACTGCTCCCTACCTCCACAGAGGACTTTTGAAAATGCAACCCCACCTGCATCATGGAGACTCCTTACAGTGAAAAGGAAGCATGACATACCACCCCACCTGCATCACAGAGATGCCTTACAATGAAAAGGAGGTATGAGCTCAAAAGTATACAACCCCACTTGCATCACAGAGACACCTTACAATGAAAAGGAGGTATACGCAATAGATTTCAAGATAGATTGGTTGATTGCAAACAAATTCAGGATGCAAGTACTCATCACACTAGTCTGCACCTAAGGACAAGCACATTGCTAACATCTACAACAGACAGCTTACCTTATATATGCCCCCACCTTAAGGTGGTTGATATCAGTTATCAATATCAAGCACGTTAAGGTAGGAAGAAAACACACAAGGGAAGACCGACTTTCGCAAAGCACAAACACATCCCTGCAAGAAACATGTTAATGTCTACAACATCATGATAAAAAAACAACATAAATGCATATGATTAACCACACAAAGAGCCAAGGTTATACAATGAATTCAGAGTTCGAGGATAACCGTAGGCTATATCACGAAGCTCTCCGAATCGAGTACCGCCGAGGCTAGATTCAAAGACAAACAAAGGTGCACAGAGCAGCAGTATTGTTAAGGTTTGTAAATGTGATAGAATCATCATAAAATTCACTATGCGGAAAGCACGAGTGCTTCCACTAGCCAAGTGTCGGATAAAATATACAACCCCATCGTCATATTAGGAACTAAGTTCATTTTTTGATTACTCTCAAAAGGGACACTAGGTCCACATTAGTATAAATGTTTGTCGTCATCCACCCGCTAGGTGGAAACACTAGAGGAAGGGAAATAGTAAATAAGAGAGGAGAAACAAGTGTCTTAGGGATAGTCACGTAGGAGGGTGCCCCCAGGTCACCAACCACGACGCTATGTCTATAAGACACAACACACAACAATGAAATCAGAGAGGCAATATAGAAGAATGATGATACAAATAGAAGAAGGTCACAACAGAGGTGGTCTCCTGGTATCTTGGACCTTACAGGAGAATCTGAGGTCATCCCAGGAGGCCTAAACAACACATAACACATCACGGGGGAAGCACATCACAAGAGATATAAAGGGTTAGAAATACTTACCTGTTAGTACCATCGTTAAGAACATACACACTTAGGATATCTCTCATGTTGTTTTAATATTGTATTAACATTAAGTTTAGGATGACAAGAGGCTTTGGTGGGTTTCAAAGAGCAGTATCCTATACCAGTTGTGTAGTTAATTCTAGCAACTTGTAAAGGTACTATAATTCCTTGTTGATTTATACCGCAACCATTGCTGACATAGTCGTTATTTTTGTACAAGATTTGAAATCCATGACCATATAAAGAGTCCATTTATTTAGAAGAAGGTGAAGCCTCATATGTATCATAATTTGTAGTATAAGTGAGGGTATTGTCTTTATTTTCAACCAAGGAAACTTTGTTTTTCTGAGATGTTTCAAAAGATGGTTTAGATGAGATCGATGCGACTTTTGATGTGTCAGGTTTATTAAATTTGTATTCCCCTATACTGCAAGGGTTAAAATCTAATGAACCCCAATCATCATCAACAAGTGCATTCAACGGTTGAGAGTCTTACACAACATTAGTCATTGATGGATCCCTTCGCAAATTGTTTAAGCTTATATGATTGTAAACTGGTTTTTACATTTTAATGTCTAGACAGTTATCTAGTTCAGGATCGGCGTGAATAGTATGAATTTTACCTTTGAATACAAATTTGATTGAATGATGCAAGGTGGAAGGAACTGCCCCCAATGCATGAATCCAAGGTCTACCAAGAATCATGTTGTAAGACAAAGAACAAGGCATGACATGAATCAGGGTAGGCACAAGCACATGTCCTACTTGTATAGGTAGAGTTATAGTGCCCACGGATTGTCATCCAACATTATCAAAGCCACAAATGCTAATGCCATTTGGTATGATTTGTGATGTGTCAACCTTGATTTTGTGTAGTAGGTCAATGCTACAAACACTAAGAGCCAATCCATTGTCAATCATAACTTGTTTTACCAATGTTCTATTTATTGTGACAAAGATTATAAGAGGATCATATTGGTTTTGAACTTCAATTGACAATAATTCATGTGGTTGAAAGATAATATCTATTTTTGTCACATGCATACTATCCAATACAACTGCTACATCATTCGGCTTAACAGCAGGTGGCACAATCACCTTTTGTAAAGCTTCTTAGAGCATTCCATGGTATGTAAGTGATGTTTGTATCAAATCCGAAAGAGAGATCTTAGCCTGAGTAGCATGAAGTTGTTCGACAAGATCATACTCTTGACCACTTTTATGAGTAAGACAAGGTGGTGGAGGGAGCATAGGTTGAGAACATGGAAGAGAGACAGGTACATGCGATGCTTGGTTACTTTTCTTGTTATTATGGGTGTTGTATGTGTGAGCAATCACATTGTGGTGTGGTTGTTGTAACACATTTTGAACACCTTGAAGTGTAATCACTAGTTTTAAGCAAGAGGGTGCACTAAGTGCCCCTCGGACAATCATTTTAGGAATATTGCTATGAAGTCTATTAACGATTATTGAATTAACATTGTTTCCCTCTTGATTGCACCCAATATCCATCCCTAAAGGTATTAATGTGAGAGACCTTTTCTCATCCACTAATGCTACATCTTGGCCAAGGAGAGCAGTGGGATGAAAGGAAGGTGCATCAGCATCATCATCATACTCTATGGCGGAAAAGGGCTTTTCACTCTCATCTTTCTCATGAGTATTCCTAGAGATGAATTTGGTTAAAACTTCTAATATCAAAGGATATGCTCCTATGAGTAAAGTGAAGATACTAAAATCATGTGTATAACAAAGTAATTGCAACTCATATGTAGAACATATAGAAGTGTCAATACCACTGATATAAGCTATGTGTTCTAGAATATGAGGATTCTCATTATTAGAGAAATTCTCAAAATCTAGGATATATTCATGCAAAGATTTCAGAGATGAATAAAATTAAGATGCCATAATGATATACAAAATCAGATTTTAAAAGCTTTCTCAAAAGTATGCAAAAGACCAATGCAAACTTATATGCAAAAATGATCTTAAAATGCTTGATTTTTTGTACTTTTTTAATGCAAATATATTAAGCAAAGGTGTTGTAAGGAAATTGATCAGGGGAAGAAAATAATATGTCTGATATCAGTTCAATACAGAAAGAAGATCCTTTACAACACACTTTTGATGCAAATCTAAGATGATGCCAAGTCAAAATATAGTGAAAATATGTCAAAATAAGCACTTTTTTCACCGAAACTCAATGCAAAAGAGCATAACAAATGGTGTTGTGAGGAAAATTATGATGGAAAGAAAATAATATTAGTAATAACATCCAGTTAATGTCAAAATACCCAACACAACACACTTTTAGTACACTTAAGGTCAAACCCTAGTGAAAATATAGCAAAAATAGACTCTTTTTCACAGTTTTTCAACTCCAAGACCTAGCAAAAGGGGTGTTGTAATAAATATAATGAGGTATAGAAAATAATATCAATGATATCAGTCACCCCAATCCATAAAATTGATCACAACATGCTTGGAGTGCAAACTAGGTCAAACCCTAGGGCAAAAATAGTCAAAATGTGTAGTTTTTCACCGAATTTTCAATACAAGAGCTTGTTAAAAGGGGTGTTGTGAATCTTTTTAGGAGGGATAGAAAATTATTACCCTAATAACATTAAATTAATGCAAAAATACTCTTCACAACATGCCTATGGTGCAAGTTTCTAAAGTCGATAAGGCCAAATTTAGTGAAAATCGTTATTTTTGAAGCCCTAGGTTTGAGATGTTGACACAAAATACTATGTGAATGTTTTAAAGTCTGATTTATGATTAAAATTAAATACTCTCAGATATTAAAATTATTTTCAAGCTTGAACATGAAAAATGTCCATGCAAATTTAATGAAAACGCATCAAAATTGCTAGTTTTTGTTGAAATTTTCTATGCAAAAATTGCAAAAATTTTAAATCTAAATGCAAATTTACACTAAAATGCAAGACTACAGACAAATTTTAATTTGAATTAGCCTCTAAAATCAGTAGAAAAATCTGAGAAAAGATTTTGCCTACTAACCCTAGATTTTGGAATTACTAGGTTATATAAAATTGTCAAAATTTCCATAAAAACCTAGCAAATTAATGATGAAAATGTAAAGAAAAATTTTGAATTTTTGTATTTTTCTGGAGTTTATATCAGATCTGATGTAAAAATTATGAATTAGGAAAATTTAGAAAGAATTTATGCAATTTAGTAAGCCAAATAATGCAATTTTTTTGTATTTTCCAAAATTTTCAATTTTTTTGAATTTTTCTCAATGCAATAAAATGAATGACTATATGAAAGAATGAAATCAATCCAAATCTGAAGACACACACTCAGAAAGTTGAAATTTAAGTCCCAAACACGTGTTTACCAAAATGTTTAGTGGAAAATTGGATTTGTTAATGTTTTAGTGTTTTGATGTTTACATCCTCCTCTCCACTATACATTCAAGGACCTAGGGTCAAGTGGAAATGCCCTATCATACTCTAGGTCACTGTGAGATGTGGGGAAACTTGGATTAGGGAATTTAATTATCAATTTTCCTTCTCCTATGCTCAATTGACCATTAAAACCCTAGTTATGCAAATACAACAACAAATTGATGCTAACGGAAAAAGCTCTTGCAGATAGGAGTAAAATACCAAATCACAGAGTACCTATTTTCAGGGTTCCAAAGTGGAATAGTCAGGGACATTGGAGTGGGCATCCTAGTCCAAGGTACCAATTTCTTCATGGGATTCGGACCTCCTTCCGACACTGATTAGCCCTATAACTTTTGTTTCCAGAAATTTATCTGCAGAGGACACTAGAGCAAGCACCCAAGTCTTGGAAATGCTCTTGTGTCCTACTTTTCTTTAGATCCTGAATCCTTGATGCCTGCAATCCTTCCTGCAACTTCACTTTTCCCAAATGCAACACCTGTAACTTGCAATCACAAGATTTGGTTTGGGGGTTGTGGTGTTTAGAGGCTTGCCTCAGGCAAGCCCTGGAGGACACTTAAGTCTCCGAACACCGTTGTTAGATAAAGAGTGCGTGCCCTTGTGAGGCAAAGGCAAAAACCAAAGGAATCAATGATGAAAACACAATATAATGTCACCTTTTAGTGAAACTCTCATGGGAGGAAGATGCTCTTCATTCCATGAGGAAATTGATGCTCAAATCTGCAAATACAAACACACAAAACACACAAGTCTGCTCTTGCAACACACTGAAAGCCTTGAATCACCTTGAGAACACTTGAACATCACAATTTCCATCTGGTATATAAATGAATGCCTAAACATGCTTTTATATGCAACTACAAGCACTCCGGCCAAGATTTCAAAAATCAAAACTTACTGTGTCGGCAAAAAGACCAAATAACGGTCATAAATCGACACCCAGAAATTGGGGCTGCCCCAAAATAGCTTAGGACTAGGGTGCAGGTACCCAAGTCCTCCTCCCTATTTTTCATAGGGTACAGCTCAAGGGGTCCTCTTAGGTCCTATTTGTCATGTTACCTAGGGCTCATTCCATTGGGATGCCAAAATGTGAACTAAGATGTCTTAAATGCATGCAAAAGACCTGGAGCTAAACCTTATGAGGTAAAGGCCCCCAAGGGGACATTTTCTGACATTACAATAATTTCATTATTTTTCTATTGTAAACATAAGTATGACAAAAATAGACAACTAAATAAACAAAAAAAACGGTCTAGGAAGGAGGGTTATGGCAATATGTCTTTACAAATGATGTAGATAAGATACAAAAATTTGCACTAGATGTATTAGTCTTTGATTTTCTATCACATACACAAGCCACTTTAGAATCCTTAGTAGTATATTTCTTCTTTTATGGCATCTTCCCATATATAGATGGATCCATGTATAAGGTGCATTATGAAAATCATAATCGTTTATCTTATACTCTCCCATAAAGGAAGATGCAAAATCTAAAAGAACCCAAAGCATCTCCATAATTAACATTAATACCATCTTGTGGGGAATCTTCCTCTTTATTTTCCTCTTTCTATTCTTTTGTATGACTATGTTTTTTATTTTTAGGCATTTCTTGTGTTGACTTCTTCTATGTAAACAATTTTTTCTTCCTCAACCATCTAATAATGAATAAATGGATGTTTATTTGCATATTTAGTATAAAACTTATTCCCATACTTAAACTTTAGCTATTGATTTACATTATATGGAATTTAATTCATTGCATGAATCCATGGATGCCCCAATCAAAAAATATGTTAAATGCCTTGGAATCACATGAAATAGTGCATTAATGGTACAAACAATCCCACATGATAATAGGAAGAGTAATAGTTCACCCATAAGTTGTTGACCAATATTATCAAACACTTTGATTATAACTTGAACCATTTTTTCCAGTTTTAGCATATCTACTTGAAGGGTTTATATAAATAAGAGACGCATTGCGTCATGTTCTTGCCAAATTTTCAAAACTTGCACTTGCGGTTCTAATATGTGCATCTACAATTTTTACCATTTTACTTCAATTTTGAGCCTTAAATATGGCCTTGATCTTTGTGCTTGTGATATTCAACATGGGGATGAGAAGTCAAATTACTTCCCCCTTGTACCTTAGTCAAACTCTTGGATTGTTATAACAATTTTTCCAACAAGTTTGAAGACATGCCAAGTAGAAATGTAAATGCCTATGTCCATCCTTATGATTAAATGATAATGCAATGCTCCTAGATGTTCAAATGATACAATGATATGATACTCTAATTAATCATGTGGATGTCTAAAATTAACTAGGGCTTCAACCTCTAATACAACAACCTAGTGCACAAATTTGAATTTTTGTTTTTCAATCAACACAGGTAACAACTAGTTGGAGGCAAGTTAGCTTGGGCCCATGTTTAAATTTAATTTTAGAAAATGGGAAAATACCACACATGTGGTTTTGAACCAAGTTCAAAATCATAACTACAATTTTAAACGGCAACAAGAAATAAAATATATTCAAAGGGTTAGGTTTGGACCACTAGAGAACAAGGACATATATTCAAATAAGGTATAAATTGGATGTCAATTCTCTACACAAAATATGCCATTTAGACATTAGTTATGACATCAAGAACAATAGGTCAAAATAAGTTCAAAATGATTGGGGAAAAGTATTAGGGATGGACTTTTCACCATTACATGAGTTTAAAAAATCAAAAATAAAATATCTACACTAAAATCATTTGAGACTCATCCTAAATTTCCTAAATGTTCTCATTAAATTGTTGGAATTATTACATCTTTAGTATATAGTTAATAAATAAATATATTAGAAATAAAATCACCTTAGTGACTTGTTAGTATTTAAATAATTAAATGTTAGTTTATTATTGTTAGTTTTGGGAGTTACTTTGCCATAAGTAGTTTTGGTAGTTAGTAAGGGAAAGAAAAGGCTTTTAAGACAATTTATTATAATGTAAAAATTAATAAGTTGAGTGCATGATAGTGGCGACCATTATAGAGCCAAATCTATTTAAAATTAATTGGCATTGGTAGCATTTTGGTAACATAATGGCAGTAGCATTTTGGTAACATAATGGCCATTACATTGCAACTAAGAGGGCCACACCTACCTTAGATAGGCCATGCTCCCTCACAAGAAGTTGAACCTCCTTGAGATCTATTGTTGCAAATGTCCAAGCAGCCATGTATGCAAAATTTGGAAGAATAATGTTGTGTAGAGGAGAGGAGAGGACAAAATGGTGAGTGAATCAAGGATCTATGCCAAGGTAGTTGTGATGGATGCACATCACCACATGTTTGGATGCCTTGTCTCCATTCTAGCCAAGGAGCTCCTCAATGGCCAACGAGATGGTGTTTGTGCAATGTGAAGAGATCTGTTCAAGTTAGGTGGACTTGTTTGCCAGAAAATGAAGTACCTCCATTTTTTAAGAAAGAGAATGAATACAAAGCCATCTCATGGCCCCATTCATTTTAGGGTACCTTCTAGAATTCTTTGGAGGAAAATTAGAGTCCTAGAAGCTGAATTGAACTATGTGAAGTTTGTTTGCTCTGCAACGGATTGAAAAAATTGAGATAAATTTTGTAAATCATTTGTTTACTTAGCTCAACCTGATGGGACTTGGTAAATTTATGATTCCAATGCAATTGAATATCATGTGAATTATCTATCTTAATTATCTATTAAACATTTTTTCCAGTAGTAGTATTTGAACACATAATAGATGCTATTTTAATTTCATAAGATGAACTTCATATTTAACTAGCTTCCTTTAATGATTTTGGAATACTTAGAACTTTATGCTATTTTCTGCAAAACTGGTAGTGGTGGGGATGTGCCAACTAGATATAGTAGACCTGGGAGTCATGTTTTCTATACTTTACTATATGCTTTCTATACTTAGCACTTGAAATTTTCATGTTTTACATATTTCCATGGTAACTAGATATGTATAGTCATTGGTTGTATCCATGTTCTTAGTGTGTAATGTTCATTATTTTATATCTTTAATTATTGAACCAATGTGCTATAATGATTTCAAAAGAAATCTTTTTATCTCTCTCTCCCTTGGTAAGTGTGTGAACACAAAGAAAGGTTAAACATGTATGTGTAGATTTGGAAAAGTTAATATCTCTCTCTCTCTCTCTCTCTCTCTCTCTCTGCAAGTTGAAAAGGAAAATAATCATCCATGCATTTTAGAAATGAAATCTTCCCTCTTGTTCAACTATTTATTTAACGTGTTGGAATTGCATTAGGATCCCGCCATGTTTAACCAATTCTCTACAAGATGACTGATATGTCTCACCAACACCATTGATAACTAGTGTCTAAGTTTGGAAGTTGTGGAACAATGTATCAAATGTACACACCTGTACATCAGAGAAGAAATGTATGTTGATACAGGCGAGCGCAACACAACATCCCTATCTACTCTGATGTAGAATGTGTATGTTGATACATTTGTTCCACAGTCCAAAGTAGACACTATCATGTTACATTGTTGGTGTGACATATCAGTCATACTTGTAGAGAATTGGTTCAACATGACCATCCTAATGCACACATATATGTATTGGAATAAGTAATTTATTTTTACATGCACAAAATTTAGGTCGATATATATATCATGGCACATGGGCCACCACCTCCTAGACCTTCTATATTTACACGTACAAATACTGAGATTCAGAGATTGACAGCTCTTCTTTCTAACCCCAAGACAACAGGGGTTTATAGGGACACATGTCAATCATGTAGCGCATTAGATAGAGTCTAGGAGATACTTGTACTTATTCAGGTGATACTCTTGTTTCTATTCTTGTCCAGATGCGGCAAGAGGTTACTAGTGATGTTTCTCTTGCTTCTGTTTAGCTTAGTGTCTCGAAAGAGACTATCAAATCTCAATGTTTGCCATCTTATGTTGGTAAGCCTAATGTGAGGGGATACCAAGTGACTAGATGTGTAGACCCTCTTATGGCCTCATTGATATATCCACATTTTCTTGCTGCTCAAGGTCGTTATCCAAATAATGACCAAATTCCTTTATATTTTGCACAACAGTTATATGCAGAGGTTCATATGGGCCTCAAGGTCAACTACTTGGATTTGCCAGAATATTTTGGTCAGGGGAGGGGTAGGGTTGCTGATAGAGATGCCTATCGTCGACCAGATCAATAGGCTCTAGTTTATAGGGCCTTGGTTGGGGAGAGGATGCCTGATATCTCCCCAGCTCTGACCCCTATTGTTGATTAGGTTGTCATTTCTTCCCAAAGGGAAGCAATCGATAGTGTAGGTGATATTGTAGCTGCCACATCTATTATATCTTCTGATCATGTGGGAAGATATTTGATGAGTCATCCTGGATGATCCAGACCATCAGATCATGCTACTGATCCTTATGCTATCGTGGGTGTCCCGTCACCTGTAGACATAGATGGTCTGACAGGAGACCATATGCTTCGGACTACAACAAGTTATCTTTCTGAGGACCTATTGGAGTCATGATTTTATTGCGTCAGAGCTTGGTATCCCTTTACATGAGGTTAGAGGACATGTGGGTAGCGCTTGTTGTTCACAGAGTGTGTCACGATCCAATCTTACTGCATAAAATGGCCTTGCTGATTTGAATTGTGACGCACATCCATCTGACCATACAAAATGCCTTTCAAAATTTACACCCCTGCTTGCCAAATATCCAAAAAACTTCTTAAAGAAATATTGTACAAAAAGTGTGTCATGCTCTTTATCATCACTAATATAAAAGTGATATTCTTTCTTGATGACTCGTGCTTGAAATGTACTTTCAATGCCATCCAAATCCAATTGTGCATGTCGATAACACACATGCACCATAATAGTGATCTGCTTTGAAAAGTAATATTCTGATTGAATCTCTTTTTGATGTACAATAGAGTAATTTTCTGCAAAGTTGACCACTGATAAAATTGTTCCAGGTGGGAAAGAATCTCTTAATGTTTGAAACTGTTGTGCTTGCCACTTAGAAAAAAAAGCATGATGTATGTATGGTTGAATCAATTTATGAAAATTTTCCATAAATGTTCCAATAGGTATCTCTTCTACATAATCTAACCTTGTGGATTCTTTCCCATTTTTTGTTTGAAACTTTATGTACTTGTACCTCTTGCAATTTACCAACTTCATTGGGTCGATATCTTCATTTCTCAAAGGCATTTTAGCCAAATTTCCACATGTTTCACAAAGACCTTTTATGCAGTTTATTTGACAATTTCCATTATCATCATCTGATTTATCACATAAGATGGATCCTATGAGTTGACTTTCCCGTTTAGGAGGCACATTTACAAGACCATCACTATCTTCACAAATCTTTCGAAACACCTAATAGTAGAGATCAAATTCAAGATGATAACAAAAACAACAAGTTTCAAAAACCTTGTTTGTCTTCACATAATATGGCCTTAACCTTTCAAACATGGTTTGCCCAATCTTTATATTTGGATTTGAATTACAAAAGTTCACATACATCTCATGTTGTGTTATCTCTAGCCAATGTTTTGTATGTAGTTCATAACTATTGGGCCCAATTCTGTGTTTGATAACATCTCTACTATTTGATGAAGCACGAGTATTATCATTCCAAAAGGTTGAGATCAAGTTGCTAACAACATCTTGATTCCTATCAGATCGAGGAGCTCTACACATAATTGTCCAATTGCCTTCTGAGGTACTATCATCTAATAATTTTCTCCTTTTCACATATTTTGTTACTGTCTTTCTACTGAAACCAAGCTCAGATGAAATTGAAGACAATTGTCTTTTTTTGGAATTTCTTTCACTTACAATACCTGTGAATATCACTCTTCTTGTAATGGACTTATCCACAGATCGAGATTGTTTCCCGATGGAAGCCAAACCTTCTTTAACATTTTCAACAATATATTTTTCTAGTTGTGAACCTTTCCCTCTTTTCAATGACAAATCGACACCCAACAATTGTAATGGCTCATGTAGCTCCTTACTAAGAAGTATAATTGATAACAATTGGGTTCAGCCAAGTGTATCAAGATTATTGAAATGAGCAATTATTTCCTTTGCAGATTTATTCTTTGACCTCCTATCAGTATGTCTAGGTTGTCCAACATAATGTTTCAATTTCTCAATATCCATTTTAAATAAATGATCTAAATTTCTATAAGAAATTTTTCTCTTCACCTCTTCAACTAGATTAATATGCTCATCCATACCAGTCAAAGGAAGTGATCCTGACCCTGTCATGCCCGTATCTCCCGTGCGGATGTGACACACAAATGCCCGTGTCACGACCACATTCGCCATGTGGTCACAACACGGGCCACGAAATTTTTTTCTCCCTAACCCTAAAAACCCCCTTGCACACGCTGCGTGCTCGGTGGCAATGCGCCAGGCGTAGACAGGTCGACGTGACCGTGATGGCGTAGGTTGCCTAGGGGTATATGTGACAAGTAGGATGCCACTTCTAGGGTTAGACTAATTTAGTCTGAACCCTAAGTTATCTCTTTCCTAGGTGAGATGATTTCAAAATTCAAACCCTAACTTGTCTCAGTTCAAAAAAATGATTAATTATGATGACAAGATGGCATGTGAATAAGTTGGGATGGTGGATTAAAACTAAATAACACAACGCATAAATAAACCCTAAAAATCTAGTGAAATTCTGGTAGCATAACGCGTTTTCGTTAAACACAGAAATAAAAATTTTAAAATGATTCACTAACAAGAACAAAGATTTTATAAGTAAAATTAAATGAAACCTATGAACAAAGATTTTATTAAACAAAGAAGGTAAAATAAAATAATGATAAATATTAAATTAACCTAGACAAAATCCATGATAAAACGTAAAATAATAGTAATAAAATTGATTTTAAAAATAAACGTAAAATTTAATGATGACATAATTCGAAAATTAAATCAAATGCGAAATAATATCACATTCAAATCCAGAAATAAAATTTGTTAAAGCAATTCCTCCAAAATTTAAATTAAACAAAGGAGGGATGAGGATTCTTGAATAAGGCTTAAATAAATTCAGATATTTAAAAAGGAAATTCCAATAGTAATTAAACAACAATAAGATTAAATAGTACAAGGAAATAGTGGCCTTAGGTAAAAAAAAGTAAGAGGAAGAAATCATAATAGAATAAACTTTAAGTTTAAAATCCTCATCCTCACCCATCTTTCAAAATAAAATAAATATATAATTAAAAAAATAAAAAAAATAACAACAAAAGCTACCTAAACCTAATACCCCAATCTCATTCTATAATTATCTTCTAATTGCAAAATGCCCTAATCATGTTTCTATTCCAAGTCTTAAATGGGAACCCTAATCTCCTTACCTCTCACAAAATAAGCCCTAATACAATATTAAAATTGTATTCTAAATATCATAGATGCCCTAATCCCTATTCTCATTTCATTATACCCTAATTTCTTTTGTTTGTTTTGCCTCTTTTTTTTTCTTGTGTGCAGGGAGTGTTTTAACTAGAATGGAAGCCATGGATTTCTTTACAACCTCCACAGAGGTATTTATAGTTACAAAATGCCACAATAATATCATCTTAGGGATTATATATATATATATAATAAATCTGATATATTTCATTTGATATACACTGCTGAAAGTAGTATGGAAACCCTTGTTGCAGTGGCAAGGAAAATGGAGGCAAGCTACCGCCGCAGAGGAGGGCCGAGGGTTTGGGGACGAGGAAGTGGCGACGGAGGGTAGTGGGGACGCCAGATGTGGGCTGCGGAGGTACTGGGGCTGTGTGGTGTGGGGACTAGCGGTGCGGGGGTTTTTGTGGACTACGGAGCACGAGTGGTGGGGGCGGTGCTGCGCATGGAGGGGAGTTTGGGAGTGGCAGCGAGGAAAGGGGTTGCAGGCTCGGCCTGCGGTGTAGTGGGGAGGGGGTGTGGAGTGTGAAGTGTGTGAGGTGTGGGGTGTGGGGGAGGCAAAGCCCCCACCCACACCCCTCTACTGTATATGGGGCAGGGACTGTGGGCGCTGCCCACAGTCCCCTTCACAGTCTTTTTTTTTGTTTTGTATGCATAAATCAATCTAAATATATACTTTTTTAATCTTTTTTTTATTATAATTATTTTTTTTATATCAAAAGAAACTCCTATCCTCTTCACAGCCTAAATTACTTGCATATGCTCTATATATATATATTTTTTTTTATTTGCATAATCTGATTTATATAAATATACATATTTAAATATATATATATATATATATATATACATACACATATTTTATATGGGTATATAGAAGTTATTACAGCTTGTTAATCAGCAACCCATATTTCCTAATTTTTTTTGTTATGCAGCAATCAATATATATATTTTTGCAAACACACAATGGCAAGAATAAGAGGGCAGCAATGATATACATGTGTTTGTTTTGAAATTCATACAATGATAAGGACATTACAATAATAGCAAGGTCTTTTTTTTTTTCGAATACTAGCATTACCTTCTTTTCTTAAAATCAAATAAATGGGGAACTTAGTATTTAACTTATCATTTTCTTGAAACATTTAGTAACATAAATTCAAGTATTTGTTTGGAGCATTTTGATTTATACAGTAATACATTCTCTTTTTTTTTTAACAACACTTAAAATAGGAAATACATTCTAATCTAGTTTCGTTCTCTTTCAACAACAACCTATGCAATGGAAATCTTTCAACTCCAATAGAAAACAAAGCTCAAATTTTCTCTTCCCTTCATCTACAATAGAATCTAAACAGCAACAAGACAACCCTTGCATATATATTTTTTGATAGATTAATAACAGGAAACACAAATAAAAACTTCCATATATTTTTTTTTAAAATTAACTCACATTAAGGAGATAAATAGTATTTAAATACATGTCAGAATAACACCATTGCATTACTTTTTTCGTAAGGACAATGACAGAATCCTTTTATTTCTATTTTCACATCCAATTCACAAAACACATACTCCTTTTGTGAACAACAACATTTACAAACCGAATCAACACATGTTTCTCATACAACATTCTTGAATTAGCAAAAGATTTACATTACAAAATCAATCACAGCCAACTTCATGGCAAGTATCATAACAACAATTGCAAGAATTTACCAAGAAACAAGGCCACTAAGGCCATGGCTAAATCAGCCTCTAAGATTTTGCAAAGGCCACACCAACAGGGCTCCTTATCAACTTCACTCATTTTCCCTCAACCTGCAATAGAACACAATAGAAAAACACAAGAACCAACCACTATGAAAAGAAAAGCTCTCCTTCCTACCATAGACTCGCAAGTGGGTCACCCTCGAGCTAGGGAGGTAGGGGATTTCACATAGGTGTATCAATCCACAACAGAATCAAACACATCCACTCAAAATAACCCAAAGGCTTAACACAATACTCAACTCATGTAAATGAGTTTGGTGAGGGTAGGGAATGGACCCCTCAACTTCAAAGGGCTCCCCAAATGATAGTAAAGAAAGCAAAGCTGTTCTCATAGCCTCAAGCCAACATCCCCAAAACACCACAAACCACCAGTATCACAAATAACTTACATGGCACTCTTGCCATTCAGATATCTCCTCCTCAAATAATAAGCCCTCAAGGCATAAACACATACTGTGGGAGAGACCTCAAGGAGGTTCCTTTCCCCTACCCATACAAGTTGAGCATTAACTCCATTGGAGGTGCTCTCACCATGACACCCAACCCAACATCACAATACAAACATCACAATGCAACAACACAATGCAAACAACACACAATCAAAATCTAAAACAAGAATCATCAAATAAGCAAGGTAAGAAGCAAGTTAAGAGGCCTACCTTCAAGGCCTTGACAATGGAAGTAGAATTGGTGAAGAGCTCCAAGCCTTCCCAAGCCTTCCAACTTTCAGAATTTTCTCCCACCTTCTCTAACTCCTCCAAACTAGAAAGGAAAATTAAAAATTTGCAAGAAGTCTCCAATTGCAAGGGAAAAAAAGGCTAGAAAAGAAGAACCTCCACTCCTCTACAAGAGGAGCTATTATAGGCCATCCACTTGGCCTTGAGGGAATGGGAAGGTGACATTTGTCACCATCCCCTCCCTCCTCCAAAGGCCACTTGTAAGAGTGAGAAGGTAAGAGGATGACAAATCTCCTCCTCTCACTCCACCTCCATCTCCACCTCATCCACTTGTGCTTCCACACAAGTGGGAGGGGAACAAATGGTGAGTTGGATTCCCACTCACACCTCAAGAAGACAATGGTTTTGAGTGGTGCTCCCACTCACTTGGGAGTTTGGGAGGACTCTTGGAGACCTCCCAAGTCTTCCTTGGGAATGATTCCCAAGACTTAGGGATGGGAGATGAGTTCTTCCCAAGGCAAGGCCCATCCCCCATCTTCCCTCTTTCCAAATTCGTCACTTTTACTCAACCATGGTTTAGGGTGACCTAAGGTGAGTCAAAACTAGGGTTAGGTAGTCCAAGTTGACCCTAGACTCATGGTTGACCACCTAGGGTAACTTTTGGGACCCTAGGGTTCATGAAAAGGGTTAAAAATCCACATTTAAATGGCCTAAAGAAAATAATATAAATACCAAGTGGCATAAATCAAATAAAATTGTACAACACTTATTATTAATCCATTTTAAATTAAAAGGGTACTAAGGCTAAAATAAATAAAATTAAACCAAGCACAATAAATCATCATTCAAATTCAAACGCGATCCTTATCCCTCTTGGGAATGGATCGGCTTTATAGGGGATAACATGGTGTGAATCCTACCTCCGATTTCCCGTGGCTAGGGAACGTAAAACCTGCACATCTCGATCATAACTACAAATTAAACTGCATTTTCCATCACATGTCAAATAGTTCACATCACATAAATAACTAGAATCTCATAACAAAGTAACATCTAATATAAATCCCATATATCGAACCACAACATATCCAATATGACTGAATCAAATCACATGTATCAGATCAGTGAGATAAAACATCAAGTCTGCATAATGAAACATAGTCACTAAGGTCTAATAGTGTAATCTACCGCATAGCATAATGATCAAAATATGGGAAGTAAAATAATCGGCCTCACATCCTCCCCCCTAAGACTGAACTTCCTCCTGGAAGTTATCAAAAAAGTGAGGATAGAGTGCCCTCAAACTAGCTGCATCCTCCCATATCATTGTGACCTCATCATATCGATCCCACTGGACTCTAGCCTGGTCCAACTCTCAACCTGGAAGGCCTAGCGTCCGATGAGCCAATATGCGAATTGGCTCCAAAGCCAATTGCCCGTTTGCCTCTACCCGTAAAGAACTCCAGTCCAGTACGTGGGATACATCAGATATATATCGTCTCAAAACAAAAACATGAAAGACATCATGTATACGTGACAGGCTAGGTGGAAATGCTAGACGATAGGCAACTAGTCCTATCCGCTCCAAAATCTCAAAGGGTCCTACGAACCGTGGTGCGAGCTTAGAGCCCTTTCCATAACGGATTGGACTCTTGTGTGGCCGCACTCTAAGGAATACCCTGTCACCCACTAAGAAGCTCCGATCAGTCCTCTTAGCATCAGCATACTTCTTCTGCCTATCTTGTGCCTCCTGCAACCTCTGTCTAATCAGAGTGACCTGGTGCTCCATATCCTAAACTAACTCTGGACCAATGGCGACTCTGTCCTCTATCCGATCCCAACTCAATGGTGTCCTACACGGTCTGCCGTATAAAGCCTAAAAGGGAGGCATACCTAATGAGCTGTGATGCCCATTATTGTAGGCAAACTCAACTAGATACAGATACTTCTCCCATCTAGACTAATGGTCCATAACATACATCTGAAGCATGTCCTCCAATACCTAATTCACCCACTCTATCTATCCATCTATCTCGGGATGATAAGCCGAGCTAAAATTGAGCTGTGTGCCCAATGCCTGCTGTAAGGCTCTCTAGAATGCTGAAGTGAACACTAGATCTCTGTCTAAGATGATGTGACGGGGTACCCCATGTAGTCTCACAATATCATCCAAGAATACCTTCGCCACAGCTGGCGCATTGTATGTCGTGCGTATCGGAGAGAAATGAGCCACCTTGGTCAACTTGTCGACTGTCACCATGATGGCATCATGGCAACGTGAAGACATATGAAGACCAATAATAAAATCCATGGAAATGGTGTCCCATTTCCACTCAGGTATATCATGTGGGTATAAGAGACCTGCTGGATGCTGATGCTCAGCCTTGACCCTCTGGCACTCAAGGCATCGAGCAACAAACTTTGCTATATCTCGTCTCATACCTGCCCAATGGTACAGCTGTTGTAGATTGGCATGCATCTTCTTCACCCTCGGATGTGCCGCATATGGTGCTCTATGATCCTCTGATAGCACTACAGTACGTAGGTCACCTGCGCTGGGTACATAGATGTGCTGTTGATGATGAAGTAAACCATCTGTGTCAAGTGTATACCTTGAAAACTTTCCCACAAGGGCCCTCTGTAAACTGATCTCCTGCTGCACCTCTAGATACCACTCATCCTCTAGCAAATGATGAATAATGCAATCCCTCAAGTCCACACTCAGAGTCAAGGTCAAGAGTTTGTGGCACCTCTGACTCAATGCGTCAGCAACCACATTCTCCTTCCCTTTGATGTAGTGGACATCAAAGTCATACTCGTAGAGGAACTCCATCCAACGCCGCTGACGGGTGTTTAGATTCAGTTGTGTGTAGATATACTGGAGGCTGTGATGATTGGAATAGAGCTCAAAGTGACGACCCAACAAGAAATGCCTCCAACGAACTAGAGCATGAACCACTGCTGCTAACTCCAAGTCATACGTGGGGTAGTTCAACTCATGGGTCTTGAGCTTTCGTGACTCATACGCGATCACTCTACCACCCTGCATAAGTACAGATCCCAATCCCTCAAGCGATGCATCCATGCAAACCATGAAATCTGCTGTAGGATCAGGAACTGCTAAAATAAGAGCGCTGGTAAGACACTCTTTGAGGACCCCGAAGGCCCTCTCACACTGCTCAATCCAAAGAAAGCTCTTCCCTTTCCGCTAGACGGAAGTGATGAGGTGCACAATCCAAGAAAAGCCCTCAACAAAATGACGGTAATAACTAGCTAACCCCATGAAACTCCTGACCTCTGTCACACTAGTGGGTGCTGGCCAATCCCTGATAGCCCTGATCTTCGATGGATCTACTGAGATTCCATCGTCAGAAAGGATATGCCCTAGATACTGAACCTCTGTCCTAAAAAATGCACACTTCACCAAATTCCCATAAAGCTTCTGCTCTCGCAAACACTGTAGAACCTGACGAAGATGCTCCTCATGCTCTTCCTCGGTCCGTGAGTAGATCAAAATGTCATCAAGAAAAATGATCACGAACTGATCCAAATAGGCACGGAACACCCCGTTCATGAGACTCATGAACACTGTAGGGGCATTCGTCAAGCTGAAGGGAACCACTGTGAACTCATAGTGTCCATAACGAGTCCGGAAGGCGGTCTTATGGATATCTGCCTCTACGATACGTAACTGATGATACCCGGACTTCAGGTCTATCTTAGAGAACACCCTGGCTCTCTGCATCTAGTCGAAAAGATCATCAATTCTGGGCAGAGGGTAACGATTCTTCACCGTCACCTTATTCAACTGCCTATAGTCCATACACAAATGAAGAGACCCATCCTTCTTCTTCACGAAGATGATAGGAGCACCCCAAGGTGAAATGCTTGGTCAGATGTTCCCCTTCTCGAGCAAGTCCTCCAACTATAGCTTGAGCTCAATGAGCTCATGTGTGGTCATCCTGTAGGGTGCACGAGACACTGGCTCGGCACCCGGCACTAAGTCTATGCAAAAGTCTACCTCACGTCAGGGAGGCATCCCCGGTAACTCTGCTGGAAATACATCGGCAAACTCTCTAAGGATGGGATGATCATCCAAAGATGCCACTAGCTCGTCATCTGATCTGTCGCTCACTGTGATGGCGAACATCTAACATCCCTTCTGCATGCAGTGCTTAAGCTACTGAGCGGATATCATACGCACTACGGTGGGCTTCTGCATGCCCACAATCTCAACTGATGTGCCGTGATCATCTAAACAGCTGATCACCTTTCGGCAACAATCTAACTTGGCTATATGAGCCGCAAGCCAATCCATACCCAACACCACATCATAGGATCCTAATGTCATGACTCTAAGGTCGCATACTATAGTGAAGGGTCCCAAAGCAATCTCACAATCTTGAACTAAGGCATCTACTGCCAGTTTGGCCCTTGAGGCCAACTCAACCACCCACCTATCACCTTGCCTAGAGGCCACCAGCCTGCAACGCTCCACTAACGATGGAGATATAAATGAATCGGTAGCACTAGAGTCAAAGAGAATAGAAATGGGGTTACCCCCAATCATACTTGACGTCTCAATCACTGACGCCTAAAAATCTACCTGGCAATTATCCACCGCTGCAAACATATGGTGGGATCTACCCACATCACCCACTATCTGCTCTGATCCTCCTGCACGAGGCTGTCCCCCTGCTGCAAAACCCTATGGACACTCTCTAGCTAGATGTCCAGCTCCACCACAAACATAACAGGGGCCCCTAACCTGTACCTGTACAGTTTGAGTCCTACCTGACTGCTGCTGTCCTAATCTGCCAGTAGACCCCTGTGAGCCCCTATAAGACTGTTGTGACCTCGCGGGTCCCATAGGTGGTCCCTGCTGTCTCTGATCTTGGTGCGGGCCCTGCTGCTCCCAACCTCTATTATGTCCCGCATGTGACCTCTGCTATGTCCTAACTCTCTGCTACTACTATGACTGCTACTACTGTGAGGGTCTAGGAGGTAATGATGCTGAACTGAATCCTCCTATGTGCGGTGGCTGTGAAGGTCTACGGAAACTCTACTGATGCTGCTATTGTCCCTGATCCTGAAACTGAGGGCGTGAACTTTGCCCACGTCCCTGAATCTCCTCAGTAATGTATGCCTTCTTGGTAGCATCACTCAAAGTTTGGGGGTCTGCCATCTGAACAGGCCCTATTATACTGTGGTTAAGCCCTCTGATAAACTTATGCATAGGAGTTTCTCATCATGGAAATACTCTGCATATCTAGATAACTTTGTAAACCTAGCCTCATACTGAGCCATTGAAAGTCCCCTCTGCTGAAGGTCATGGAACTCGTCTATACGACGTTGTCTGTAATGGTCTGATAAGTAGTGCGCATTAAAGCACTCAATGAAGGTCTCCCATGTGAGGGTGTCTAAAGAAAGGTGGCGCTTGCACTCCTCAGTGCACCGCCAGGTAGCTGCTGTGTCTCGTAACAAGTGAACTACCACATGGGCCTTCATGTTGCCCTTGTAAGGACGCAATGTGAAGCATCTATCTAAACTGATAAGCTAGGCCTCTGCCTCAGCTCCCTCTGTGGTCCCGATGAATGTAGGAGGGTTCAACCTCAATATGTCCCTAATGGGATCTCCTCTATCTCTGTGCCCCCTGATAGGCTCATCTGCATGATACCCATAAGGCCTGCGACCCAAGTGCTCTACATGCACTGTCTTGTCCTACCTAGCCTGATGTGGGGGGCTCCTGCTATAGGCTCTGTTGGCCGAACCAACCTCCTCTGTCTCTGACAGCTCAACGTAAGGCTCCACATGTGGTTCCCCTCGCGGCTCTACGCGGGGCTCCACATGAGACTCAGATCGTGGCTCCATGCGTGGCTCCTCTCGTGGATCCTCGCGGGGCTCAACACGTGGCTCTACACGCGGCTCAACTATAGCCGGTGGAAGCCTATGTAAGATTGCCTGTAAGGCCTGTAATATCTGTGGACCAATATTTGGTGGGGCTGGTGGTGCCTGCGGTACTTGAAGAACTGGCTATGGCTATAGGAGTGGCTGTACCTGTGGATCTAGCTGTACCTGTGGATCTGGCTAACCTAGTCCCATAGCTGATGAATCAGTGCGTACCTCTGGGGGTGGAGTGTGGCGGGTCTATGCTCACCGAACTCGTCTGGGAGGCATCCTACAAAATGAGGTAGCCACAAGTCAATCATAGTTGCGGAAACAATAATGTGCCTAAAACAAGCCTAGTGTTTTAAACAACCTGGCTCTGATACCAAATGTCATGCCCGCATCTCCCACGTGGATGTGACACACAAACGCCCATGTCATGACCACATTCACCATGTGGTCACGACACGGGCCACGAAATTTTTTTCTCCCTAACCCTAAAAACCCCCTCGCACACGCTGCGTGCTCGGTGGAAATGCGTAGGCATAGACAGGTCGACATGACCGTGATGGTCTAGGTTGCCTAGGGGTATATGCGACAAGTAGGATGTCGCTTCTAGGGTTAGACTAATTTAGTTTGAATCCTAAGTTATCTCTTTCCCAGGTGAGATGGTTTCAAAATTAAAACCCTAAATTGTCTCGGTTCAAAAAAATGATTAATTATGATGACAAGATGGCGTGTGAATAAGTTGGGATGGTGGATTAAAACTAAATAACACAATGCATAAATAAACCCTAAAAATCTAGTGAAATTCTAGTAGCATAACGCGTTTTCATTAAACGCAGAAATAAAATTTTTAAAATGATTCACTAACAAGAACAAAGATTTTATAAGTAAAATTAAATGAAACCTATGAACAAAGATTTTATTAAACAAAGAAGGTAAAATAAAATAATGATAAATATTAAATTAACCTAGACAAAATCCACGATAAAACGTAAAATAATAGTAATAAAATCAATTTTAAAATAAACGTAAAATTTAATGATGACATAACTCGATAATTAAATCAAATGCGAAATAATATCACATTCAAATCCAGAAATAAAATTTATTAAAGCAATTCCTCCAAAAGTTAAATTAAACAAAGGAGGGATGAGGATTTTTGAATAAGGCTTAAATAAATTCAAATATTTAAAAAGGAAATTCCAATAGTAATTAAACAACAATAAGATTAAATATTACAAGGAAATAGTGGCCTTAGGTAAAAAAAAGTAAGAGGAAGAAATCATAATAGAATAAACTTTAAGTTTAAAATCCTCATCCTCACCCATCTTTCAAAATAAAATAAATAAATAATAAAAAAAATAACAAAAGCTTCCTAAACCTAATACCCCAATCTCATTCTATAATTATCTTCTAATTGCAAAATGCCCTAATCATGTTTCTATTCCAAGTCTCAAATGGGAACCCTAATCTCCTTACCTCTCACAAAATAAGCCCTAATACAATATTAAAATTGTATTCTAAATCTCATAGATGCCCTAATCCCTATTCTCATTTCATTATACCCTAATCTCTTTTGTTTGTTTTGCTTCTTTTTTTTTTCTTGTGTGCAGGGAGTGTTTTAACCAGAATGGAAGCCATGGATTTCTTTACAACCTCCACGGAGGTATTTACAGTTACAAAATGCCACAATAATATCTTCTTAGGGATTATATATATAATAAATCTAATATATTTCATTTGATATACACTGTTGAAAGTAGTATGGAAACCCTTGTTGCAGTGGCAAGGAAAATGGAGGCAAGCTGTTGCTGCGGAGGAGGGCCGAGGGTTTGGGGATGAGGAAGTGGCGACGGAGGGCAGCGGGGACGCTGGACGTGGGCTGCAGAGGTGCTGGGGTTGTGTGGTGTGGGGACTGGTGGTGCAGGGATTTTCGTGGACTGCGGAGCACGGGCGGTGGGGGTGGTGTTGCACATGGAGGGGAGTTTGGGAGTGGCAGTGGGGAAAGGGGTTGCAAGCTCGGCCTGTGGTGTAGTGGGGAGGGTGTGTGGAGTGTGAAGTGTGTGAGGTGTGGGGTGTGGGGGAGGTGGAGCCCCCACCCACACCCGCGGGTGTGGGTGGAGGCTCCGCCTCCCCCACACCCCTCTACTGTATATGGGGCAGGGACTGTGGACGCTACCCACAGTCCCCTTCACAGTCTTTTTTTTTTGTTTATTTTTTTTTGTTTTGTATGCATAAATCAATCTAAATATATACTTTTTTTGTCTTTTTTTATTATAATTATTTTTTTAATATCAAAAGAAACTCCTATCCTCTTCACAGCCTAAATTACTTGCATATGCTCTCTATATATATTTTTTTATTTGCATAATCTGATTTATATAAATATATATATATATATATATATATTTATATACACATATTTTATATGGGTATATAGAAGTTATTACAGCTTGTTAATCAGCAACCCATATTTCCTAATTTTTTTTGTTATGCAGCAATCAATATATATATTTTTGCAAACACACAATGGCAAGAATAAGAGGGCAGCAATGATATACATGTGTTTGTTTTGAAATTCATACAATGATAAGGACATTACAATAACAGCAAGGTCTTTTTTTTTTGAATACTAGCATTACCTTCTTTTCTTAAAATCAGATAAATGGGGAACTTAGTATTTAACTTATCATTTTCTTGAAACATTTAGTAACAGAAATTCAAGTATTTGTTTGGAGCATTTTGATTTATACAGTAATACATTCTCTTTTTTTTTTAACAACACTTAAAATAGGAAATACATTCTAATCTAGTTTTGTTCTCTTTCAACAACAACCTATGCAATGGAAATCTTTCAACTCCAACAGAAAACAAAGCTCAAATTTTCTCTTCCCTTCATCTACAACAGAATCTAAACAGCAACAAGACAACCCTTGCATATATTTTTTTTGATAGATTAATAATAGGAAACACAAATAAAAACTTCCATATATGCTTTTTAAAAATTAACTCACACATTAAGGAGATAAACAATATTTAAATACATGTCAGAATAACACCATTGCATTACTTTTTTTGTAAGGACAATGACATAATCCGTTTATTTCTATTTTCACATCCAATTCACAAAACACATACTCCTTTTGTGAACAACAACATTTACAAACTGAATCAACACATGTTTCTCATACAACATTCTTGAATCAGCAAAAGGTTTACATTACAAAATCAATCACAACCAACTTCATGGCAAGTATCATAACAACAATTGCAAGAATTTACCAAGAAACAAGGCCACTAAGGCCATGGCTAAATCAACCTCTAAGATTTTGCAAAGGCCACACCAACAGGGCTCCTTATCAACTTCACTCATTTTCCCTCAACCTGCAATAGAACACAATAGCAAAACACAAGAACCAGCCACTATGAAAGGAAAAGCTCTTCTCCCTACCATAGACCTGCAAGTGGGTCACCCCTGAGCTAGGGAGGTAGGGGATTTCACACAGGTGTATCAATCCACAACAGAATCAAACACATCCACTCAAAACAACCCAAAGGCTTAACACAATACTCAACTCATGTAAATGAGTTTGGTGAGGGTAGGGAATGGACCCCTCAACTTCAAAGGGCTCCCCAAATGATAGTAAAGAAAGCAAAGCTCTTCTCATGGTCTCAAGCCAACATCCCCAAAACACCACAAACCACCAGTATCACAAATAACTTACATGGCACTCTTGCCATTCAGATATCTCCTCAAATAATAAGCCCTCAAGGCATAAACACATACTGTGGGAGAGACCTCAAGGAGGTTCCTTTCCCCTACCCATACAAGTTGAGCATTACCTCCATTGGAGGTGCTCTCACCATGACACCCAACCCAACATCACAATACAAACAACACAATGCAACAACACAATGCAAACAACACACAATCAAAATCTAAAACAAGAATCATCAAATAAGCAAGGTAAGAAGCAAGTTAAGAGGCCTACCTTCAAGGCCTTGACAATGGAAGTAGAATTGGTGAAGAGCTCCAAGCCTTCCCAAGCCTTCCAACTTTCAGAATTTTCTCCCACCTTCTCTAACTCCTCCAAACTAGAAAGGAAAATTAAAAATTTGCAAGAAGTCTCCAATTGCAAGGGAAAAAAGACTAGAAAAGAAGAACCTCCACCCCTCTACAAGAGGAGCTATTATAGGCCATCCACTTGGCCTTGAGGGAATGGGAAGGTGACATTTGTCACCATCCCCTCCCTCCTCCAAAGGCCACTTGTAAGAGTGAGAAGGTAAGAGGATGACAAATCTCCTCCTCTCACTCCACCTCCATCTCCACCTCATCCACTTGTGCTTCCACACAAGTGGGAGGGGAACAAATGGTGAGTTGAATTCCCACTCACACCTCAATAAGACAATGGTCTTGAGTGGTGCTCCCACTCACTTGGGAGTTTGGGAGGACTCTTGGAGACCTCCCAAGTCTTCCTTGGGAATGATTCCCAAAACTTAGGGATGGGAGATGAGTTCTTCCCAAGGCAAGGACCATCCCCCTATTGCAAGTATGAGGTTAACCAGTGTTGTCATTGATATCAACATACTCATATTGCATTGATAAGAAGAATTGGATGAGCTGTGTGCTGAGGATATTGAGAAAATTAGTCTCAATCAGGAACAGTGATAAGAAGAAGGCAAAACCACTCAATGGGTTGAGAATCAGAGGATGCGGATTAAAGGGTTTGTAGATATGAGTCTTGAGATGTTCTAGTTAAGATTTCAGAGGTCCGCATAAAGATCTAAAGAAGTTATGGTTGTTTGTGTAGAACCGGTTCCGGCAGGCGTTCAGTGGTGACAGAGTGTCACATATTGGTCCGGTGAGTTCTGGAATTACATTCTCTCATTCTGCGGATTGGAGGAAGTGTTGAAGAAGTCAGTGTGAAGTGACAAATTGATTTGTGCATTGTTTGGAGGTCTGGAAGAACCTTTTGCATTATGACAGTGATGGCAAACTGTGTTCTTGAAGCTCTGGATGAAGGAGAGAAGGATTCCAGTAAGCAGATGAAGTACAGATGTTCTTGGTGATTCAGGAAAGCTTGTGGTGATCTATGAATTGTGTCTAGTTCATGTTGGTGGTCCACATTGAAGTTAGAGTTTGTATTTGAAGAATAACCACGGATTTTGGTGTTCTTCTTGAGACAGGCCGACCGGATGTATTACACGTCTTGCGAATGATCTTGTAGATGTTTGCCGACTTAGATGATTGTTCCTAAGTCGATGCCTTGTATAAATAAGGGTTTGTGAATTCATTTTGGAGTGTGTTGTGTGGTGATGAGAGTGATATAGTGAAGAGAAGTGCGAAAGGTAGAGTAGGAGTTTTGGGCTTAAATGGAACTGATCTAGACATGATAAAGATGTCAATCTTCAGTTCAAGTTTGTAATACTTGTTATCTTTGTAGACAGTGTATCTCTTGTAGGCAGTGTGCCTCCTTGTGAGCAGTGTGCTTGGGCAGTGAGCCCTAATTGGCATGTGCCATCTATTTTTCTTATTCTTCTAACAGAGAATAATCCTTGGGTTAATCACCCCATGGTTTTTCCCTTAACCGGGTTTTCCACGTCAAAATCTTGGTGTTTCATGTGTTGATCTACTCTGGTGTTTATGTCTTATGCTTTCATGAATGATTAATTGCTATGCTATTGATTAACAAAGTGGATTTAAGTGTTTGAACTGGAAGCAAATTAAGGATAACTGATTCACCCCCCGTCCCAGTTATCAACAATTGGTATCAGAGCCAAGTTCCTCTAAAAGGAGCTTAACCGCTTGAGGAGATCCAGGATGTCATCATACAAGGACAGTCCAAAGTTTGATGGAACCAACTTCACTCTTTGGAAAGGCCGCATGAAATGTCACTTGGAATGTATGGGAAAGGCGTACTTGTCCATGGTCACAAAAGCATATAAACCTCCACAAGGTGGTCCAACAACTATAAATGAAATCACAGATGCTGAAAACAATCTGCGGACTAAAGAGGCTCTTCTAAGTGCATTAACCAACTCAGAGCTCTCCAATGTTATTGACCTACCAACTGCCTATGAGATCTAGATTAAACTGGAACTTCTGCATGAAGGAGATGAGTTTGTTAAGAGTGCAAGGTTGCAGAGTCTTAAAGGGAAATTTGAAAGATTGAAGATGAGAGATGATGAAAATATCACTACCTTTATGCCAAGAGTAAATGAGCTGGTGTGTGGAATTAGGAATGATGGTGGAGTTTTGGATGAAAATGAGATTGTTTGCAAAATTCTCAGATCCCTTCCTGCTGCCTACAAAATCAAGGCTGCTGCCATTGATGAATTCAGAGCCCATACAACTGTCACAAGAGAACAATTAGCTGGCAAACTGGCTACATTTGAAATGACCGAGTTTGGAGATGACTCCCCCAAGACTGAATCAGCATTCAACGCCAGTGCCTATGTGAAAGGCAAACAAAGATTTGATCTGGGAGAAAACTCTTCAAGGAAGCTGTCATGGTATGATCAAGCAAGAAAAGACATGGAAGAGGAAGAAGCAGAAACGGCTCAACTTGAAGCCCTCATTGCAAAAAGACTGCCAAGGGGATCGGGTAAGTATGAAGGAAAATTACCCTTTAAGTGCTTCAACTGCAATAAGATTGGTCACTTTGCCTCAAGATGTCCAGAAAGATCCACAAGATCAAATTCTAACAGACAAAGGTTCCAAAAGAATTGTTATTATGTTCATAAAGAAGCTGATAATGAAGGAGTAACAGATGATGAATCAGAGATAGAAGACAAATCCAAAAATGAATGGGTGTTCATTGCCATCAAGGAAGAAGATCCAATATTCCATGAATCTATCAATCGTAAGGTTATAGAAAGAGCTTTGGCTGCCCAAGTTGAAGAAAAGGATGATTGGCTTATTGACAGTGGATGCTCTTACCATATGACAGGTGACAAGAACAAGTTCTTAGATTTGGAAAGATATGAAGGAGGAATGGTAAAATTTGGTGACAATTCTGCTGGTAGAATCAGAGGTAGGGGAACTATCTCTTTTGATGGAAAGAACAAAATTGGTAATGTACTATATGTTGAAGGATTGAAGCACAATCTTTTCAGTGTTGGTCAGTTGGTGGACAAAGGTTATGATCTCCGGTTCAAGAATGGAAGATGTAGGATCTTTGAAAGCTCCAGAACTGAGATTGCATCCAGTACTCAAACAAAAGGTAATATCTTCCATCTAGTTGGTACTAATAAAAGTTGTCTGTTTGTTCAAGTTGATCAAAGTTGGTTATGGCATAGAAGGATGTGTCATGTAAATTTTGATAACATCATCAAGATAAGCAATACTCAGGCTATAAGAGATCTTCCAAAGTTGGTAAAACCTACAAATAGTATGTGCAAAGAATGTCAGCTAGGTAAACAGAGCAAAGTTTCATTCAAAAGCAAGGATCAGTCCTCTACCGGATTATTGGAGTTAGTTCATACTGATCTATGTGGTCCGACAAGAATCAAGAGTATGCAAGGTGATAGATATTTCATGCTACTGATTGATGATCATTCCCAGATGATGTGGGTCACCTTTCTGAAAGAGAAATCAGAAGCTTTTGAGAAGTTCAAAATCTTCAAGGCTATGGTAGAGAATCAAACCAGATTGAAACTGAAATGTCTAAGGTCTGATAGAGGTGGTGAATTCACATCCAGTGAATTCATAGACTTCTGTGAGAAGCATGGTATAAAGATACAGTTGTCTGCTCCTAGGACTCCACAACAAAATGGAGTAGTTGAGAGAAAGAACCGGACCATCCAGGAAGCATCCAGGACAATGATGATGGAAGCAAATGTTCCACAGATGTTTTGGAAAGAAGCTGTCAGCACTACAGTCTACACTCTCAATCGAGTTCAAATCAGAAGTAATACCAGTAAGACTCCTTATGAACTTTGGTTTGGCATCACTCCTACAGTGAGATATTTCAGAGTATTTGGTAGTAAGTGTTACATTAAAAGAGATGAAGATCTAGGAAAGTTTGATGCTAGAAGTGATGAAGGAATTTTCTTGGGATACTCCACTCAAAGCAAAGCATACCGGTGCTACAATAAGAGACTGGGAAAGATGATAGAAAGTACAAATGTGAAGGTTGATGAAGGTATTGAGAAGCCCTCAAGATTTTATGAGTATGATGAAGATGATCAGAATGATGTTCTGGTCCAAGGAGCTCCATCCTCTCCTGAAGGTCAGATTCAGACTGATCCGGTAAATCAGGAAGAAGAGATAGGTCCAGATGAGCCTGATCAAGAAGCAGAAGTGCAAGAAACTCCCAAAGTTCCAAGGTATGTAAGACTGAACCACTCTGAAGATCAGATCATAGGTGACAAAAGCAAAGTTGTGCAAACTAGAAGGAATGTTGCTCAAAATTTAGATGAATGTTGTCTGATTTCAAAGATTGAACCTAAGACAATAAATGAAGCATGCAATGATGAAAATTGGACAAAAGCAATGGAGGAAGAGTTGATGCAAATTGAGAAAAATCACACTTGGGATCTTGTTTCTAGACCTAGTAACAAGAATGTGATTGGAACCAAATGGGTCTTCCAGAACAAACTAAATGAAGTTGGTGAAGTAATTAGAAATAAGGCCAGATTAGTCTGCAAAGGATACTCTCAAATAGAAGTGATTGATTTTGAGGAAACCTTTGCTCCGGTGGCAAGAATTGAAGCAGTCAGACTATTTCTTGCATTTGCTACCTTCAAAGATTTAAAAGTGTATCAGATGGATGTCAAATCTGCTTTCCTGAATGGTGACCTAGAAGAAGAGGTGTACATTGAACAACCGGATGGATTTTAGTTATCAGAGCATGGTGATATGGTCTGCAAATTAAAGAAGGCACTGTATGGTCCAAAACAAGCCCCAAGAGCATGGTATGAGAGGTTGGATAAACATCTTTTGAAGATTGGTTTCAACAAAGGTACTACTGATAGTAACCTATATTTTCAAATTGATCATGAAAAAATCTTGATTGTTGAAGTATTTATTGATGATATCATCTTTGGAGGAAGAGATAGTATGTGTAAAACCTTTGCAAACTAAATGAAAAGTGAGTTTGAAATGTCAATGCTTGGTGAAATGAATTTCTTCTTGGGTCTGCAAATTACTTAGACAGAGAAAGGAATCTTTATCTCTCAGACCAAATATGTGAAAGAACTATTGAAGAAATTTGGAATGGAAGATTCAAAGCCAATGAACACTCCCATGGCTACCGGATGTAAGTTGAGAAAAGATGATGACTCTCTTAAGATAGATCAGACAAAGTACAGATCAATGATTGGTGGATTACTGTATCTCACTCAGACTAGACCAGATATAATGCAAGCTGTTGGTCTTGTGGTGAGATTCAAGGCTGATCCTAGAGAATCTCATGTCATGGAAATCAAAAGAATTTTTAGGTACTTGAAAGGAACAGTTGAGTATGGCCTATGGTATCCCAGAGATCATGACTTTTCTCTTCATGCATATACAGATGCAGATTGGGTAGGAGATGTGGATGATAGGAAGAGTACAAGTGGAGGAGCATTCTTTTTGGGAAAAAGGTTGGTTTCTTGGCTAAGCAAGAAACAAGAAGCAATATCCCTGTCTACAACAGAAGTAGAATACATTGCAGCAACAGGTAGTTGCACTCAACTTTTGTGGATGAAGCAAATGTTAAGAGATATTCAAGTAGAATATGAGGAGCCTATCACAATTTTCTATGATAATTCAAGCGCAATAAATATTTCTAAGAATCCGGTATTGCATTCTAAGACCAAGCATATATCTATCAAATTTCACTTTTTGAGAGAACAAGTGAACAAGGGTGAAGTCAGATTGGAGTATGTGCCCTCCAAGGATCAGCTTGCAGAAATATTTACTAAACCTCTTCCCAAGGACTCTTTTGAGTATCTCAGGGAGAAGCTAGGGGTCATGGCCCCTCCGGTGATGAACTAGGATGCACTGATGTGCATCAGTCTGGTGGATATCACAGTCATATCTTGTGATCCGGATTGATGATGGGGAGTTGCCACTAAGGGGGAGCAGCTAGTATGATTCTGATGTGTTAGAATTGCATGTATGAGCCCTTTGCCATTGATGTCAAAGGGGGAGAGAAGACATGTAAAAAACAAGTGGTTGATGATCAAAGGGGGAGTAGTAAAGGAAGAGAAGACATGTGAAGAGTTGTTGCTGATAGGGGGAGCTGTGACAGAAAAGAGAAGTTCTTGTCTTGATTGTTTTTCACATCATATGTTGCCATCATTGACAAAGGGGGAGATTGTTGCAAGTATGAGGTTAACTAGTGTTGTCATTGATGTCAACATACTCGTATTGCATTGATAAGAAGAATTGGATGAGCTGTGTGCTGAGAATATTGAGAAAATTAGTCTTAATCAAGAATAGTGAAGAACAGTGATAAGAAGAAGGCAAAACCACTCAATGGGTTGAGAATCAGAGGATACAGATTAAAGGGTTTGTAGATATGAGCCTTGAGATGTTCCAGTTAAGATTTTAGAGGTCCGTATAAAGATTTGAAGAAGTTATGGCTGTTTGTGTAGAACCAGTTCCGGCAGGCATTCAGTGGTGACAGAGCGTCACAGATTGGTCCGGTGAGTTCCAGAATTACATTCTCTCATTCTGCGGATTGGAGGAAGTGTTGAAGAAGTTAGTGTGAAGTGACAAATTGATTTGTGCATTGTTTGGAGGTCTGGAAGAACCTTTTGCATTATGACAGTGATGACAGACTATATTCTTGAAGCTCTGGATGAAGGAAGAAGGATTCTAGTAAGCAGATGAAGTACGGATGTTCTTAGTGATTCAAGAAATCTTGTGTTGATCTATGGATAGTGTCTAGTTCATGTTGGTGGTCTGCATTGAAGTTAGAGTTTGTATTTGAAGAATAACCACAGATTTTGGTGTTCTTCTTGAGACAGGCCGACCGGATGTATTACACGTCTTGCGAATGATCTTGTAGATGTTTGCCGACTTAGATGATTGTTCCTAAGTCGATGCCTTGTATAAATAAGGGTTTGTAAATTCATTTTGGAGTGTGTTGTGTGGCGATGAGAGTGATATAGCGAAGAGAAGTGTGAAAGGCAGAGCAGGAGTTTTGGGCTTAAATGGAACTGATCTAGACATGGTAAAGATGTCAATCTCTAGTTCAAGTTTGTAATACTTGTTATCTTTGTAGACAGTGTGTCTCTTGTAGGCAGTGTGCCTCCTTGTGAGCAGTGTGCTCAGGTAGTTAGCCCTAATTGGCATGTGCCATCTATTTTTCTTATTCTTCTAACAGAGAATAATCCTTGGGTTAATCACCCCATGGTTTTTCCCTTAACTGGGTTTTCCACGTCAAAATCTTGGTGTTTCATGTGTTGATCTGCTCTGGTGTTTATGTCTTATGCTTTCATGAATGATTAATTGCTATCTATTGATTAACAAAGTGGATTTAAGTGTTTGAACTGGAAGCGAATTAAGGATAACTGATTCACCCCCCCCCCCCCTCTCAGTTATCAACACCCCCATCTTCCCTCTTTCCAAATTCGTCACTTTTACTCAACCATGGTTTAGGGTGACCTAAGGTGAGTCAAAACTAGGGTTAGGTAGTCCAAGTTGACCCTAGACTCATGGTTGACCACCTAGGGTAACTTTTGGGACCCTAGGGTTCATGAAAAGGGTTAAAAATCCACATTTAAATGGCCTAAAGAAAATAATATAAATACCAAGTGGCATAAATCAAATAAAATTGTACAACACTTATTATTAATCCATTTTAAATAAAAAGGGTACTAAGGCTGAAATAAATAAAATTAAACCAAGCACAATAAATCATCATTCAAATTCAAACGTGATCCTTATCCCTCTTGGGAATGGATCGGCTTTACAGGGGATAACATGGTGTGAATCCTACCTCCAATTTCCCATGGCTAGGGAACGTAAAACCTGCACATCTTGATCAAGTGTCAGTCCTGTCATGAAAAGTCATAGCTGAAGCAACTGAAATTAACTTCACGCAATCGAAATAAACATCAATACATAACTACAAATTAAACTACATTTTCCATCACATGTCAAATAGTTCACATCACATAAATAACTAGAATCTCGTAACAAAGTAACATCTAATATAAATCCCATATATCGAACCACAACATATCATCCAATATGACCGAATCAAATCACATGTATCAAATCAATGAGATAAAACATCAAGTCTGCATAATGAAACATAGTCACTAAGGTCTGATAGTGTCATCTACTGCATAGCATAATGATCAAAATATGGGAAGTAAAATAATCGGCCTCACAGACCCCTCTCCAACATCCATTGTTTGCACTTGGGCCTTCTCTTGGTTAACATCAACTATGTGTTCTTCAGCAACATTTGCTCCACTTTCTATATCACGAATGAAGGAAATACATATTAAAATAAAAATAAAAATAAAAATAAAATTATTTATTTTATAAAATAAAACTTTCTAAATAATAAACATTCTTTTTATTTTATTGATTTATACTCTTAAGTTCTATTGTAGAAATTATTATGTTTTCTAAAAAATACTTTCATTCTTTAGGAAAAATAAAATCTAAAAAGCATTCTAAAAATATTTCAACAAATCTTTTCTTAAATTTTTTCTTTTATTCCTTAATTTAGCATTAAAAATCATAAAAACACAAATAAAAAAGCTAAAAAAAATTCATGATAAAAATTTATTGGATTAAAAAAAGCTAACAATTATTATAAAATATATTTTAGAGAAAGAAAACAAAAAAAATAGCTATAAGAGTTTGTTTTAAAATTAGGAAGTGTGGTGTTTTAAATATAAAGTTTTTAGATTTAAAAGAATTTTTAAATAAAAATAAATAATCAAGAAAAGAAATAATCTAAAATGAAAAGTGAACTTGATTTTTTTAATAAATTATAATAGAAATATATGTTACCACTTTAGAAAAACACAATGACGCTAAGTTGGAGATAGGAAGAGGGATATGGAGAATTAGAGAGGGAGAGAGATAGCTACAAAGGCCCCAGTGAGGGAGAGGTAGAGGTAAAGAGAGTGGGCAACTTGAGAGAGAGAGAGAGAGAGAGAGAGAGAGAGAGAGAGAGAGAGAGAGAGAGAGAGAGAGAGGCATTTATCTCTAGGTAGAGAGGTGGGGATTATAGCCAAGAATGAGGAATGACTTAAACTAAATGACATCAGAGCTACATGAAATCAATGCATATATATTTAAGCATAAATCAAGTGACCTAGATTAAATGTCATCCTGCTACATGTATATATTTAAGCATAAATAAAATGACCTAGATTAAAAATAGAAAACAAAATATATGCATACCTTATTTTTGTTTATGATATTTTTCCAATCTTTCTTCATTCAATCTTGCTATTGTTTCTGCAGAATACTTTCATGTAGTCTTATTTTGTCTTTTCCTTTTGTTTCCCATCTCCTTCTTTGTAAAATATGACTTGAAAATTCTTCTCTCAAAGATTTCTTGGACTCCCTTGCAGAAGAAAAATGCAAATTTATCTTGTTTGTAATTAATTTATAATGAAAAAAAAGCAATCCTATTTATATGCTATATGAATAATTAAAACATTAAAAAAGAAAAATGTCAGCCTACCTTCGAATGAAGGTCGACCGTTAAAGAAAAAAATATTTTTTTAATGTACGGTACCTTCGAATGAAGGTGGTCATTATGTGGATTAAGCCTCCATGTCTGGACCTTCGTTCGAAGGGGATGACTTCAAACGAACGACATCACCCACCTTCATTTGCAGGGGTCTTCGAGCGAAGACCCCCACTAGACACCTTCCTACCTTCCCTTCCCCTTTCTTCTACAAAATTTTGGCTTCTGAAGCCTAGTTGAAGCTCCAAATGGATTCACCTTTGCCAAACCAAATTGGAGGATCGTAATCCTCAAAACAAGCTTTCTGACGAGTATAGTTTTGATATATATTTTGATTTTATTATGATTTTTTTTAGATGTACTAAACATAGGTTTTTCACCGAACATCAAGTTCTTTGTTCTACACACATGGAAAAATAGTAAATTACTAAATTTTTTTTTGAAACATATGTATACACTAGGTATTGATGTCCTTGTTTCAGCAAAAAAAATTGAATTTTGATACATACAGAAAAAGTTATGTTCTATGGAATACGTGTATGTCTAAATTCAACAAAACATTATGAAACCAAATGCATTCACTAAATATCGGTGTTACCAATCTAAATTCGAAAGAATCAAAATTTTATCCTTTGTAGAAAAAAGTTATGCGTTATGGAATACACATCACTTTAAAAAAATGTTGTTTACTATTAAAAGCTAGTTATCAAAGGAGATGCAAAAAAATTTACAATTTAACTCCAAATTTTTTTAAAAAAATATTTTTAGAATCTACAGACAAAATCTCACAAATCACTAGTTCGCATCATCTTCAAATTCATAATGGTTTAGCGGCTCTAGGTGTCAGAAAATGAAGATTTAGTTCAAAATGTTGATTTCAATGTCAAGTTTGGCAAAAAAGTATAACCCATTATTGTGGGATGACCCAGGAGCGAAATTTGACAAGAATGCCCTTACGATAAATGATATTAAGGATCCAGCTATTAGATTTGCATTGATGATTATTGGATACAAAATATACCTTTCTAGCAAGGAAAACTTCGTGTCTACACCAACCATATACACAACATATGACATAATAAAAAATAACACAAATTATGACCTATGTGAATTGCTTCTAAGTGAACTAATGGAGAACTTGAAAAGAACAAAAGAGACAAGTCATCCTTTCAAATATGGAACACTAATCACTTGTCTACTCTTCTATTTTCTGAAAGAGCTACCTGGCCTTGGAAACACTATGATCATATACCAGTAGCCACTCAAATAAGAAATCACCTGCAAAGTTTGGGAAATGCAAACAAGAAAAATGAAATCCTATGGAGATACTTCAAGAACTTTCAAAAGAAAATGTCATGTAGAGTTCGGATACTTGAAAAATATAGTGATGAAGTATGAAAAGGACATTGTATTCATGGTAGACAAAGACAAATGCTTCATGCAAGCTATGGAACCAAGAACTATATGGGTTCTTGCACTAGGGTATGAAGTTGCAGAAGATGTTTTAATTGAATTAGCTGATGTACTGCTGAGCAAACCGAAAGATCTCAAAGAAGATAGATTTGGAACATTCACATAATTGTCTATGGATCATGAGCAATCAGAGATGACATCAGATGAACAAGTAAGGCTAACACCAAAGTAGGAGGATTAAAATCCATAAGTGCTCTGGTAGAATGGACATCAAACACTCCAAAAAGGAAAGATCAGAGATCTGAAATGGAAAAACTAACATCTAGCCCTAGAAAAAGAATAAGGACCTCATCCACTACAAAAGCCACAACTGAAATAGAGAAAGTAAATGTAGCAGAAGAGAAGAAAAGAAAGAAAGTTTCATTTGGTGAAGAACAAGTGGCAAGAGACATTGCTGCAAATTTTTTGGAAAAGCAACAAAGAGATCAGATCCCAGACCTACCCAAGTTTCTACAAGGACCAATAAATCTGAATTCTTTGTCTATGGTATAGAAATTCAAATTAGTATCAGTTGTGCAAGCCAACGCTCAGGAAGAAATGATGAAAAAATATATATAGACAATGAACTCATTGATGAAGCATCCGATATTCTAGAAAAGATGATACCCTCATACCCAAAAGACATATCAGTGTCATCATCTGATCAACTCAAAGGCCTGATAAATTCTGTAAGTACTTGTTTTGAGTCCTTTTAAAAATCTACTAACATCAAAGATAGAAAGGAATTTGAAGATAAAAGACTAGTTGGGTTAAAAATCAAGTTAGACAGTGACAAAATTTTGTTAGAAGATATTATCAAGAATATGGAGAATGCAATCAAGGAAGCCTGTGATATATACAAATTTTGTTTGTCATGGCCTAAGACCACTAAGGAAATAGAAAACAAGGTCAAAAGCATGGAGCTTTAACTTATAAATATTTCTAAGACCTTTGATCCAACAGTTGACTCAATCAGCAGCATAGAAACACAAGTTGTAAGTATTTAGAACAACATAAGTAGTCTCCTCAGCAAACAAGAAGAAATTAAAAACAAGATGTGTCTGCTAAGAAGGATAATAAGGTCCAAAATTGAGATCATGACAAGTCTAGCTGCAGAAAACTTAAGGGTTCAAGATACAACTGACATACCTATCAACGTGAAGAAGGCAGAAGATCTGGAAATTCAAGTAAATGAGAACATCCAAATTTTGAATAGTGCTAGGAATAATTGGGTTGAAGAGATTACACAATTAAAGATTATGTACAAGGATATTCTTTCACCTACAATTAATTAAGTTGAAGATTGTATGTGTACATATGCGGTAGAGTATGACAGTTTTTGCAATTTTGACATAATTTTGACTCTTGTACATACACCTTTGCCATTGATGTCAAAGGGGGAGAAGAAGACCGGTGAAAAATGGGAAAACACCTGAGGGGAAGTGAAAGAAAAGAGTGTATACAGAAAGGGGAAGTAGATACACATTATTCACTAAGTGTTGCCATCAATGTCAAAGGGGAGATTGTTGGAAAGAGACATTTCTCTGATGAATGATTGAATGTTGTTAATGATGGCAACAAAGAAAGGAAATTCCACCGGCATGGCAAAGAGACTTTACTCCAGAAGGATAAATGGCTAAGTATGAGTAATGTACATTACATAGTGTAAAAGTGTTTGTGTCAATGTGGTTCAAGTATGTTATTAATAGATACTTGGTGATCATTCGCTCCAGTATTCAAGTCTTGACTTCCTCCGGAAGTCATATTGCAAAATATCTAAGTTCAGGTGATCAGGGTTAAGTCAAGAACAATGTATAGTACCAGAGTAAAAGGGTCTGCATTCCTCTGTTGTTGCATATTTTGTCCTGCAGTTCTGAATGTATAATAAGAAGTCCAAAATGAATGTTGGATATGAATCTTTGAGTCTCATATGGTCCGCAGTGAGAGTTATTATGTGACAAATGAATTGGTCAAGCATGTTCTTAAGAGAAAAACTTACAGGCATGTTAGATCTTTATGCAGAGAAGATAAATTATTTGAACAATCAATCTAAGTGGTTGAATGATTGGTGTCACCCTATATGAAGACTATTAAATGATTGTTTGGGTCTGCATTGCAGATTGTGCACAAGCTTAGGATGACAAGATATAACATTTGTATACATGGTTCATGTTTGGCTTGCCAACCTAATTATGAGATAAATCTTGTAGTGGATATATATATTCTTGATAGATTTTTGTGTTAAAGGTGTGGTAGAAGATGCAATGTGTATGAACTAAATGTGTGTGTGATCCAAAGCAGAGTTGTGACCAGAAAAAGATAGTAAGGGAAGATGAGCAAAGTTTATGTAAAGCAAAGCAGAAAAAGTAGAGAAGACATTATGAAGACATTTGAGTTTGTATACTGAGTTGATAATGGAACTGCACCTCAACATTTTGTAGATGCATTTGTAGTAGTCATCCCTGGTAGTGAGCCTATTGTAGTGAGTACTTCTTGGACAGTGAGTCCCAAGGCAGTGAGCCCTAAGGTAGTTGTTGATCATGATGTTAGTCATAAACAAACATAGAATGAAAGTTACACAACAACCTTTACTCATCTTGAAAGATACAATGAATTTAAAGAATTCATGATCCCAAGTCTCCGTGGATTAGTTCATAATCTACTGACGTTACTCAATGGTTGATGTGTGTTGTTGTTTTCCATTCAGGGGCCTTACATTTGTTGATCAGTAAATTTTGTTTCCTGTAAAGATGCTACACAAAAGGTTATTCTACATAGTTATTTCTTCAAATAAGGTGTCTGCACTCAAATCTTTGCATGATATTTGTCTATTTAACATGCTTTAACTTCAAATATGCTATGAATTTTCAATTGTGTATGAGATGTCAGCATATTTTATATTATTTGCTTCTGATGATCTATTATTTGCAATCATGATGGTGAATTTATGAAATTGAAAGAAAGTTAAAATGAATACTTCAAATTATGATGAATCTTCAGCGATTGAGCCACATACACACTTGATACAGTCATGAGGAGAAGAAATCAAACCATATTTTCACCAGGATATTCCACAGCTAGATACAGATGATGCTAACTTCAAAGGATGAGGAATGAAGACAATATATGCAAACTGATAAGCACTCCAAGGGACACAACAAATCAAAGCATATATCAAGAATTCAAACACAGACTACTTAGGATTTACGATGATTTGTAATCAAAATGGTCTTCTCTTTCATTAAGTATGCAAAAACATGTAGGTTTACAATAACTTTGAAATAGACCCTGATATTTCAGCAAACAAATTTCAATTAAGCTTCTGAATGTTTAAAACAAGGAATCCCTGCACCTTTTATAGAATAAGGTGAGGGAGTAGTTACAAATGACCTACGGTCAAGATTTATCAATTAAGATCAATGGTGCACATTCCCTTTGACTTGGTCAACTCTTCCTATGGCACAGGTTGCCAACTGGCAACCATCTAGGTAGCTTATTTTCTTCTAAGTACCTAATGCAGATATTTCCTTTGTGGCGCATCTTCATTTACTCCTCAGGTTCCTCTTCTTCATCATGATCATCATGATCATCACTTTCTGTGTCGTCATCACCCGATGAATATCGCCTTGTATATGGACCTGCATTATCGTCTTGATATTTTCATAGGCTTCTACTATTTTAGCAACCTCCCCACCATCCTGAGTCTTGGCTTTAGCAATGGTGTGCTTATGGGCTTGAAATTTATCCCTGAGGGCCTCTAATTTACCCTTCCTATTGCTCAATGTTTCGTTATAGTTCTCCACCTTGACCTTGATCCTCATGATCTTGTCCATTGTTTCTTCTATTAGGTGGGTGAGAGGATCATCAGCCATCGGCTGAAAGTTATCATACAAAGCTTTTATGACAAAGTTTGCGTCTTGGTTTTCAATTTTCCCATCTACTTTTCCCTCTAGGGCTTCCAAGACTTCTGCCTCATATGACATCATGCTATCCAGTTTCACACTGATATCTCTTAATTTACTACTGCACTTCTTTAGTACATCACATTCAAACCTGATGTCTTTATACCAAATATCTACCAGTATGGTAGTGTTATTATCCAATACCTGATTATTGATCAGGATCTAAGGATTAATCCTTCTTATTCCACTTAGAGCGTCCAAAGCCTTCTCCAACTGGAATGACCTTCTTCTAGTCTCAGTTTGTACTTTATCAACCCTCCTCTTGGAGATACTCAAAGAATTCCACCTCTGCAAAGAGGCTCTCACTACTTCCTTAGCTCCTGTGAGTGCTGACAGCATCCACTTTCTCATGATCATTGAATCATGCTTCATTATTTCTAATTTATTAACCTCCTCTTGAGAGATTGCAGTCAATGGGATTGCCTGATCTGATGATGTATCATCAGGGTTAATTAACCCTTTTATGTATGAGTGCAGCTGAGCAATGTGATCTGTATGCTGCTTATTCTTCTCCTTTTCTTTCTTCACCCTTTGGGTTAAAGAATCAATTATATCCTTCCCCTCTTGACCTTCCTGGTCTTCATTAGCAAACCCCAAGTCAACTATTGTAATCTGGAATTCTTCCAGTGTGATCTTGCCTTTCTCTTTTTTCAACAATGGGAAGTGCTACCTGGGCAATCTTTTTACCCGTAGCAGGATCTCTTCTGATGGCTGAGGTTAACTTGGCCTTCCTCTTAGGCTTCATGATGGTTTCTGAAAATAATGTTGAAATATCAAACTCCTGAATCTCAAAATCTGATTCTGTACCTATTTCTTTCTCAAGCCATTGAGGTACTTGATCTCCAGATCCTTGTCGTCCATCATCATCATGTCCACCCTGATCTCCAGCAACTATCTTGGTTCTCAATGGAGAGGGTGATTTCCTTATCTCTTCCTCATGATGCTCTTCATGCAGGTGATCTTGTGATGTTTCTTTCTCCTGAGGAGCTTCTTCTTGCAGAGGAGGATCCTTTGGTGTGTCTACATACTAGTCCTGGACCTGATCCTGTACTCCCTCCTTTCGTGTTTCATCCACTTTGGGAATTTCCTCATCCTGAGGTATATTTGTATCTGTGGATATCATTGTGTCTGTATTAGGTGCATCAACTTGATCTTGGATCACATTCTTCTCTGCACCTGATGTATCTACCTCCTGAGTCTTAGGGTCCTCGTGAACTGATACATCCTTATCACCTGAGGTTTCTTGAGTCTTGGGGGAATCATCTCTTGATGTGTCTTTATCCTTCCCACCCCTTTGTTGGTAGGTGGCGAATGATCAGGAAATTTTTTTTTGGGGCCGACATAAAAAATCCTATTTTTATGACCGACATAAGAAAACCCTAATTTTTTGTAACCGACAAAAGGGCTTGATAAAAGTGGCTAAGGTTTAGGGTTTTGTGATAATTGTATTATAGCATTTGCAGCGGTATTGAGTTGTAGGGATTGCTGATTGTAATTGGTTTGATTTACTGGATAATAATATTGGACTCTTTGTTTGGTGGATGTAGCCCGAGTTTGGGTGAACCACGTTAAAAATTCTCTCGTTGTTATTATTTCTATGTATTTCCATTCCTTTGTTTAATCTTTATTTGCATTTAATTGATATCTTCTGCTGGCTAACCCTAACAAGTGGTATCAGAGTAGGTTGTGTTCAATTATCATCTACAGGAAGGTCTCACGGTTGAGTGGGAGTCACACGGTTGAGTGGGAGCAATGGCGGATGAGGGTAAATTGAAGGTCAATAAATTCAATGGGCAGAACTATCAGTTATAGAATATGCAGATGGAGGATTACCTCTATCAAAAGGATTTATGGATGCCATTGGAAGGAGTAGCCAAGAAACCGGCAACAATGTCTGATGAGGATTGGAATCTTCTTGACAGAAAGGCACTGGGAACCATTCGGTTGTGCCTGGCACCATCGGTGGCATTCAATATAACAGAAGCGAAGACAACAGATGGTCTAATGAAAGCTTTGGCAAAATTGTATGAAAAACCCTCAGCCTCAAATAAGGTATTTCTCATGAAGCGTTTGTTTAATTTGAAAATGGTTGAAGGTGGATCTGTGACAGGTCATTTAAATGAATTTAATACGATTGTCAATCAATTGACTTCTTTAAATGTAAAATTTGATGAAGAAGTTATAGCTCTCTTGATATTATGTTCATTGCCTGAAAGCTGGGATAGTTTGGTAATGGCGGTTAGTAACTCTGTTTCTGGTTCAAATACCCTGAAATTTGATGATGTTATTGGTGTTATTCTGAGTGAGGAAATTCATAAGAAAAGCTCAGGTGGATCCACATTAGGCAGTGTTTTGAATGCAAAAAATAGGGGCAGATCAAAGGAGAGAGGAAAAGGTTCTGGAGGTCATGGGAAGTTACGAGGAAAATCAAGGGACAAAAGATCCCAAACCAGAGGACAGAAGGATTGCTGGTACTATGGGAAACTAGGTCATCTGAAGAAAGATTGCTAGTCTCAGAAAAATAAAGGAGACAAACAAGAAGGCAATAAGGAAGAAAATGTGGTAAGTAATAAATTTGAAGATGATGCTTTGATTCTTTCCCTAGATAATGCTGATGATTCATGGGTTTTAGATTCAGGGGCCTCATTTCATGCTACGCCCCATAGAAGTTATTTTCTTGATTATGTCCAAGGGGATTTTGGGCTGGTTTATTTGGGAGATAACGAACCCTGTCAGATTGTTGGAAACGGAAGAATCAAGATTAAGTTGCAGAATGGGAATCATTGGCTACTACAAGAGGTAAGGCATGTTCCAATGCTCAATAGGAATTTAATTTCAGTAGGGCAGCTAACTGAACAAGGTTGCACTATTACATTTACTGATAAAAATTGGAAGGTTTCAAAAGGTACCTTAGTAGTAGCAAAAGGTGTGAAAGTAGGCACCTTATATCTTTGTACAGGTCATACTGTTCCTTCTACTTTAGATGTTACAGAGGAAAAACAAACAGGTTCAGGAACAGTTGTTGTAGGTTCTGAGACAACACTGTGGCATAACAGACTTGGGCATATGAGTGGAAAGGTATGAAGGTACTTCATTCTAAGAAAGATTTACCAGGTTTGAAATGTATTAATATGGATTTTTGTGAAATTTGTGTGTATGGAAAACAAAAGAGAGTCAGTTTTCTCAGAGATGGGAAGCAAAAGAAAAATGAAAAGTTAGAGCTTGTGCATACAGATGTATGGGGACCAGCTCAGGTATCTTCTCTCGGTGGCTTTCGATATTATGTTACATTCATAGATGATGCAACTAGGAAGGTATGGATTTATTTCCTTAGGTAGAAATCTGATGTTTTTGAAACATTTAAAAAATGGAGAAGCTTGGTTGAGAATGAGACAGGTAAAAGATTAAAATGTCTCAGATCTGATAATGGCGGTGAGTATTGCAGCAAAGAATTTGAAGATTATTGTTCCTTTAATGGAATTCGTAGGCAGAAAATGGTTCCAGGGACTCCACAGGAAAATGGAGTGGCTGAACGCATGAATAGGACAATAATGGAGCATGCAAGGACCATGAGATTGCATGCTGGGCTGCCCTTAAATATGTGGGCAGAGGTTGTCAACACTATTGTATATTTAATTAATAGAGGTCCTTCAGTTCCTTTGGGCTGTGGTATTCTAGAGGAAGCATGGATAGGTAAGAAGGTGAGTTATTCTTTTCTAAAAACCTTCAGCTGTGAAGCTTTTGCACATATAGATTCTGAAAATAGAACCAAGCTGGATGCAAAATCAAAAAAATGTACCTTTGTTGGATATGGCATTGATGAATTTGGTTATAGGCTTTGGGATTTTGAAAATCAGAAAATTGTGAGAAGTAGGGATGTTATATTCAATGAGAAGGTGTTGTACAAAGATCAGTTGCAGCAGCATGAGAAGAAAGAAAAAGATTATGTGGTGCTGGATGATACTCCAAATAGTGATGTTCCAGTGGTTCCTCATGCTCCGCAACAACAACTAGAAATACCACAAACTCCAGTGAATGTTAGACGGTCAACAAGGATAAGTAGACCTCCTAAAAAGTTTTCTCCCTCTTTGTATTCTATTTTGTTAATAGATGCTGGTGAACCAGAAGGGTATGATGAAGCTATGTAGGTGAATACACAGGTTCAGTGGGAGCTTGCCATTGAAGAAATGGACTCCTTGCTGAAAAATCAGACTTGGGAATTATGTAAGTTACCTGTAGGTAAAAAGGCTTTACCAAACAAATGGGTTTACAGGCTGAAAGAGGAAGATGGAGGTAAGAAAAGATTTAAGGCCAGGTTAGTTGTAAAAGGATTTGCACAGAAACAGGGCATTGATTTTGATGAGATATTTTCTCCGGTTGTCAAGATGACTTCCATTCGTACTGTTTTAAGTATTGTGGCTACTGAAGATTTGCATTTGGAACAACTAGATGTGAAAACTGCCTTTCTCCATGGTGATTTGGAGGAGGAGATATACATGGCACAACCACAGGGATTTGAGGTCAAAGGTAAGGAGAAACAAGTGTGCAGATTGAAGAAGAGTTTGTATGGCCTGAAACAAGCACCTCGGCAATGGTATTTGAAATTTGATAGTTTTATGGTTGAGCTAGGCTACAGCAGGTGTAATTCTGACCATTGTGTTTATTTTCAGAGGTTGGATAATGACAGCTACATTATTTTATGTTTATATGTTGATGACATGCTTGTAGCTGAGTCTAACATGGATCACATCAGAGAGTTAAAACATCAGTTAGCACAGTCATTTGATATGAAGGATTTGGAGGCAGCAAAACAAATCCTTGGTATGAAAATTTGTAGAGATAGGAAGAACAAAAAATTGACTCTATCTCAGGCTGCTTATGTTGAAAAGGTGTTGCAGAGATTGCATATGGAGAATGCAAAAGCTGTCAGCACACCTCTGCCTAGTCATTTGAAATTGACTAAGGAGATGTGTCCAAAGACACAAGAGGAGGAAGAAAAAATGTCTAAGGTACCATATGCTTCAGCTGTAGGAAGTTTAATGTATGCCATGGTATGCACGAGATCGGATATTGCACATGCTGTCGGAGTCGTTAGTAGGTATATGAGTCATCCCAGATTTGAGCATTGGAATGCGGTAAAATGGATTCTCAGATATTTGAAAGGTACATCTAATAAACACTTATGTTTTGGGGGCTCTAATATTGATTTAGCAGGTTATGTAGACTCAGATTTGGTAGGGGATATTGATACCAGGCGGAGTACTATAGGCTATGTCTTTATGTAGGTGGAACAGTGGTGAGTTGGATTTCCAGGTTGCAAAAGGTGGTTTCTTTATCCACCACAGAGGCAAAATATGTAGCTGCAACAGAGGCAAGCAAGGAGATGATATGGCTGCAATCTTTCATGGAAGAATTGGGCAAACAACAGGCTAACAGTTATTTGTATACAGACAGTCAGAGTGCCATACATCTTGCAAAGAATTCTACCTTGCATTCAAAGACTAAACACATATAGTTGAGGTATCACTTTATTCGGTCGGTGTTGGATAATGGACAGTTAAGGCTGGAAAAGATACATATCGATGAAAATCCAGTGGATATGTTTATAAAGGCAGTGACAAGGGAGAAGCTGAGCTCCTCTTCAGCTTCGATTGGTCTTCTAGAATGAAAACAATAAAAACAGAATAGTAGAGTCCAGGGTGCTTCTTTCCAGTGGGAGCTGCATGCGCAGCGGTGTCGTCCAGGCTTAGTCTCCAAGTGGGAGATTGTTTGGTGTGGAGCTTGATCATTCTCCAAGTGGGAGATTGTTGGTAGGTGGCGACTGATCAGGAAAGTACTATACACTAGCCATGTATCCTCGCCAGGGTTCGGGGCTGGGCCGAGCCCCGAGCAGGGGTTTGAGGGCACCCTTTGAAGAAGAGTTTGTTTGCATTTAATTGATATCTTCTGCCGGCTAACCCTAACACCCTTTGTTGAACTTCAACAATTTCGGGCTCATCAGATATATCTTGTTGTTGGCCCATGTATGGAGCGTTACTTTCTATTTCTATCTGCTTGACGGCCTCAATATTTTCTATTTTATCTGGTGCACCTGCTTGATGTTTGGGACTTACATCCTCCCTATATGTTAGGTCTATCACCGCAGGGCTAGTTACCTGATCAACTAACTTATCAAGCCCTAATTGTTGGGCTGCACTCTCTGGACTATTTTCTTTCTCCTCCTACCCTGCTTGCTTCAACTCTTTTAACATCACCATTTGTACTGATGGAGTTCCATGTGGGGTCATGCGAGTGTTAGAAGCAAGGGTCTCCATTCGCTGAGAAGCAATGTTCTATACCACCTCATCATCTGATAGGTCTACAGTTTCCTCCAATTGGAAAGGACCACCTTGACCTGCTCTAGTGGCTTCTTTTACTTGCTCTTTAGCCTTCTCAGCTTTAAATTGTACAATAGTAGGGAGAGGCACATCATGTTGCACTTCTTTTCTGAATACTCCACTACTAGCTCCTCTTATTACTATAGTATCATTCCTGATTTCACCCCTCATATGTGTTCTTTGTTTCTTAGGGGTTGATGCTACTAGAGATACTGCCTTCCTCTTTCTAGTAACCATCATGGAATCATCCTCCGCAGGCTCCTTTTCAATAAGGATATCCTCCTCCTCTTTCTATCTTGAGGTCTGGCCTTCATCTTGTATTTTTGCAGTCTCTGTAACTGGCCTCAGGATCCCTTTGGTCTTTTGTTTATCTGCTAGAGGTGGTGCAGATGAGGCTGATGCCTGTCCCGATGAAGATGCATCCTCAGCTAGTACATCAATTCTTTCAATTATTACCCCCTTGGGTTCATTATCAGTCTTCTTTTTCCCTCTAGGGGGTCCTTTCCCTTGTTTCTGAGTAGGCAACCTATCTCCACTAGACTTTCTCTTCTCTCCAAGGAAGTCATCATATTCTTCATCATGAATCTCTTGTCTTTTCCTCTTGTTATCTACTATGATGGCCATGCCTTTTCTCTTCAATATACCTATTTGTTTATCCACCCATGATTGGGTCAGTTGCAGCATCCCACCTATGAATTGATCTAATGAAATATCTTTAGGTTGCGTTAGGTCAGGAGCTGAAATGGTATCATTATATACCTTATTATCCTCATATTCGTTTGACATAATCTTGCCATCATCCTTTTTTAGCTGTGCAGGCACTGGGATGATATCAAATGTCCTTATTTAATTGAGAGTGAGTCTTTGATATTTTCTTCTTCTGACCTCAGCCTCATCCTCACAGTCAGTCCAGAAATCCTCTAAGTGCTTCTGATGGATGAACTTCCCTACTATATTTTGCATTCTTCCCTAGGGATCATAGGATCTGGCCAATGGAAATGGTTGTAAGTTCATCATGTTCAATCCTCCTATGGCCTTCTTTATGCCATCTAAATTAGGGCATACATACCACCCTATGGTTACTAGAAACAAAACTGGAGGTATTTTCTTATTTGCTTTATATGTATCCAGTATAGTAGATATTTGTCTTACAAACTCCATCAGGACTACCCCATCAATAGGGTACCTGGGTAACATGAGTGGCTGTCCTTCAAAACCCTCTATCCTAATGTAAGAAAATGTGGCAAACTGGATGAACTAGGTACCATGCTTGTATATCACTTCCTGAGCTTCCATGCTTAGTCTTTTGGTTCTATCCTCCTCCATTGTTCTAACCAGATGCATAGAAAATGCATCATTCACCAACTTATAATCAAGGAGATAATCTTTCCTCTGCAACTGAGGGTAATGGTCCCATACATGGGCATCATCTATACTGCCACCAATCCTTCCAACTATGGTAAGTGCATCAAATGTACCTTTATAAGCACATGAATATACAACATATGAAGTCATATAAAATGAACATTCCAGGCCTCCTAGGTTCATCATCTGTTCATCTAGAGCATCACTGATGATCTTAGCCCATAATGGCTTGTTATCCATATACAGACACATCATGATGACCCCATACATCCAATCCTTGAAAACTCTAACATTAGGCTAGGTTGTCACCCTACTGAGTAGGGCAATCATATACTGATATTCATCATCAAAGTCAAATTTGTACATATGCACCGGTAGTATGGCAAATGCAATATATGTACTGTTCTTAGATCTCCATTGATATATCCTCTTTCTCACAGTCTTTTTATTATTTTCATATTCAATTTCCAATTTGCGCAGATCCATACTAACTACTTTCCTTCCAACTGGGAGGTTAAAGGTAGCTGTAAGCCCTTTTACTGACAGATTTGCATAAACTCTACCATGTTTTTCCACTCTCCTCGTCTGAGGGTTGTAATTTATAGCACATTCTATTATCAATTCTGGAGCTTCCATGGCATATGGAAATCCAGTCGCTGCCACATTCCTGACATGAATATAGCATCCAACAGGGCATTATCTATGTCATCATGCATCTTTGATGACCATGCTACCAGATCTGTGCTTCCCTGATGAGTATCTCTGATGACATCGTACTTGAACTGCACTCCCTCAGGTTGGGCAAACATAGGCTTAAGAAATTCACCCTCAAACTTGTTCCTCCTGATGTCTGCCATGGATTCCTACAACAAAACATGCCTGGTCTTACCATTTGATATTCATATGCATTCATACCACATATATGTTTACAACATCATGTATAATATACTTATTAATTTCCATCTTACCATGATATGCATAATTATAGCTTCAAACCACTAAAAAGCATACTACCTGGATATGTAGAAAATGACAATAGGAGGGTTTTTTAATTACTTACCTGATAACGCTTATCTCCTGGATTAAGGTGATGGTCACAGAAAAAGGGTTTAGATACTGGTGATAATCATGTGTTCTGTTCTGCTGCAAGCTATTAGTCTGTCCGCAGGTAGCTTGTACGAGGGTTTGAATATCCGCTCTATAAATTCTCGTTCCTTCACAAGGTAAATGCAAAATGACCTTGGTAAATTCACTTTTAATCTCATTCATCAGGAAAATTAGTGCAAAACAAGGTTAAACTGATCAGAACCATTGATTTCCTGCCATGAATCTATGGATGTTGCTAGGTGTGTGAATCGTGCTCGCAATCGGTGGGAATCCACGTACTGCATTTATGGGCATTAAATGTTACCAGGTAAGAAGAGGGGGGTGATCTTCAGAAGATCAGGTGATATTTAGAATATTGGGTGATATTCAAAATGTGACCCCCTCAGTGCAATATGACCTTTTGCCTTTGAGCGGGAAAACTGATATCAAGGAATCGGGTGATGTTGAGAATATCAAGTCATGATTTGGAAATCAAGTGATATTTAAAATGTCAGGTCATGTTTTGAAGATCAGGTGATGTTTGAAATGTGACCCTTTAGAGCTAAAGTGACCCCCCTTTCGAAAGATTGGGATGACGTCACTGTCATGTTATTTAAAAAAGGGTGATCGTTGGAAACATTCCTCCGCGAGATAAAAAGGATGATGATGTCACCATCATGTGATTTTCTTTATTCATCAGGTTTAGATGACTTCATCAGCATATTGGCACTAGGGTGATGTTTTACGATAGAGTGATATTTGAAATATCGGGTGATATTCAAAATGTCAGGTGATATTCAAAATATGACCCCAGCAAAATAAATGAGGTTGTTTGATGGGCAAACACAGTTATCACTTAAGATTGACGTCCAGAGTTTCGTGGACCAAATGATTATCAGGTGATAAAATTGGATCAGGGTGATCTTAGCTAAGGTGACTGATGTTAAGGAATATGACCCCCCCCATGAATATCAGGTTTGACCAGGACTTTGACTTACCATAACTTTTGTTCCCTAAGGAATATTAGGGTGATCCAAAAAGAAAACCTAAATGAAATTTTGTATTCTTTCCAACCATGAGGTTATTGATATGAAATATTAACTTTGACAAACTAACCTCATCATGATGACTTACCCACCTCTTATGCAGGGTCACCTACATGACTTACTTTTACCAGACTGCCAGAGCAGAAAACACAAGAACAAGCCAAGCAAAAAGTTGGGTCCCTGTTTTGTCAAGTCAAAATGGGTCATGTTGTGTAACCACACAATAGTAGTGAGCCTTCATGTAATTCAGTATTGTTATCATAATATATTGTGAGCTAACACTCACCATGGTTTTTCCCTTTTTTGGGTTTTCAACGTAAACTCTTTGTGTATATGTGTTATGAATTTGTGGTTGTTCTTCTCATGTTTACTTTACTTTCATGTTATTGAATTTGGTAATTGGATAAGTGAATGTGTAAATGAAAAGGTTTTGAAAATACTGATTCACCCCCCGTCTCAGTATTCTCTGCACTCAATAGGGTTATGGTCAAAGAATTCTAAGTGGGGTCAAAGAGAGATCATATTTGGGGGACAACAGGGGCTCTACCCTCTTTCATTATTTTCTTTTCTCTCCTAGATTCTCTTGCCTTTTTAGCAGCTTCTGCTTGACTTTGGAAAGCAGAAGGAGAGGCTATCAGTCCACCTACAAAAGGAGATCCTAATGGGAGACCATAGGGAATAGTTGTCATCTATTGGCTTAGGGCTTGGGTTGATGTTGCCCTCTTAGGTAGTGATGGGGAAAATACTAGAAAACTAAAGGTTTGGGAAATAACAAGAGATGTGGTACCGGGTGGAGGTGATAGGGATTGTAAAGTCATAATAGAGGTGGCAGGATTCAATGAAGTATGGGAAATTTGGGTATCCACCCCTTGAGTAGAAAGAGATTGAGAGGAAGAAGGGGAAGAGAGACTTACCTAAGCAGTTGCTAAAGATGTTGGAATCTACGTGTGGGAAACATCTGTGACCTCTTCTTCCTCTTCTTCATACCCTTGAAGGATCAATTTGTGCTTTTTCCTTTTGGGGCTGCTTGTTCCTCTTTTTCTTCTATCATCACCTGTTGTGGTGGGACCAGTGACTCTGTTGCTCCTATATTCTATGGAATTGCTACTCTAGGGTCCCTAGATACCGAAGCTATTTGGACCGAATGAGACGGTTGTTGAGAAGCTTTTTGTTGCTCTAATGTGTTGAGGGATTGTGGCCAAACGGAAGGCTTTGGACATGGATCTGATGTATCACTACCTGCCTCTTCATCTAATTTCTGATGCCCTAGGATATTGCTTGTGTTGGGGCTGGAGACTGGAGTCATATGAGCCTCATCCCACAATTTCTCCCATTTCTCATCTGTATCAACTTGTTCAAAATCCCTTTCTAGCTTAGCAATCTCATGTCTATATTTCCAATATGCAGCAATTTTATCATCACCCCATCCTCTCTTCACCAGGGCTTGTCTCAAACCATGGGTCATTCTCTTATTTAGGTCATAATTCTTGATGGGAGTGTAAAATGTTTCCCATAATTTAGGTCACTCACTAGGAATATCACTCATCTCTATATAGACATTTGGGGTATCTATCACTAGTGACCTCCTCTGTTCAAAGAATGGATGGATCTCATGTTTGAAAGTGGCATGAACTTTATTATTGCGGAACCAAGAAGTCATGAAACTATTAGGGTCATACTTCCGTGGGTCTTGAATCATAACTAGCCCATAATTTGCTAGTTTCCTCTGTAAGAGGTGCTCTGATTCTCTCTTCACTAGTGTGATACCACCTTTAGCCCATGGGATATCATAGAAGGCTTTCTTCTTCCTTTTGGATCCAAATTTAAAATCAATAATGGATAATTGTCGGGCCAATTCTAGGGATAAGACCCTAGATGTTAGAACCTTTGGGAGCATGAAAGGCTCCTCCTTGAAACCATGGACTTGAATCATCATATAATGAGCCCCATATAAGTAGTCACAAGGGAATCGTGAGTTTGTTATAAGTCCTCTCACTCTATCAGTCATTCTATTTTTAACTTCCTCTGGATCTAATTGCTCAATGAAAGGGGCCATGAAACACTCCAGAAACTCATAAGAGTCAGAGGTTTCAGACAATAAATAGGTCCATGCAAATGCAAGAATTACCCTCTAAGCATCAACCTCTAGATCATATAGATTCAAATGCATGTGTTGCAGGAATAGCTGGTAGTTCTGATACAAAATCAAATGGAAAAGATATGAAGAGTACCTGAATGTCTGCGTATTTTAAAAATTGGCCAATTGATTGCACAACATGTAAGCGATGTGCTCCGCAAAATCAAACTTATACTCTTGAATCCATTTGACCTTCTTGAGACGGAAAATAGTCCCAAGTTGCCAATCACGTACATTCACATTCTCATCCTAGACAAAGATAAATTTTACCATTGACCAGGTATCTTGTACATCTGAAGTCAATAAATGTAGAGTAAGGGGAAGCGATGGTATATTGGGATTGTCTTCATCGAGACACAACTCCCTATTCAAGAAGCTTTTCTTGGTTTGCACTTGATGCCAAACATTCTGCAATTTAGCTATATCAGAAAAATTGGTTGATGGGTCATATGATAAACTGAGCATGTCACGGATAGCCTTTGCATGGATGTGGACCTAAATGTTTTTACTTTGAATAGTCCTAGTAGAAATGTCAAACTTAACTGTGCACAACCAAACCAATCCTGGATATGAGTGGACAAGCAAAACCATGTATTGGGCCAAACCAGAGCTCCAGATTCTCATGCCAAAAGACTCAACCTTGCCCTGCTTTTCCTGGAAAATCAATCTTGCATGTACCCCCTCTCTTAGAGTCTTTAGGTTCTTAGAAATCCTAGGGTCAAAAATGCCCTCTGCATAATTGACAACTCGAGTAGAGTTTTTAGCCTTACGTTTATTTAACCCTCTGGTTCTTGGAAGGTTGATCCTTGGTTATGCTTTGGCTGTGACATATGACCTGTTATTCTTCCATTTGTCATGGAATTCAAAGAGTCCCTTTTGTTCACCATGTTGAAGGCACAAGACAACTGAGAGAGGGGGTGAAGCAGTTGTATCAAAAACCTTAACTTCTTTAAATAGAATCACATTCACATTCACTTACTTTAACTCCTTATTCTGTTAAGAAGATTAAACATGAATAGTAGAATCAAAACATAAACACATCAACACCATACACACATGAACACCAGGTTGTTACGTGGAAAACCCTAAAAGGGAAAAACCACAGTGAGTGTTAGCTCAAAATATAATGTAGTAAAAATACCGAATAACAAAGAATCTCACTACCTTAGGGGTCACTACCCAAAATGCTCACTACAAAAAGGCTCACTGCCAAAGGGTGGCTCACTACCAGGATGTAGGGTGGCTCATTGCCATGAACTGATATAGTAGCATCTACAACATGCCTTAGTTTAGTTCCATTGAAGCATAAATTTTTTTTTCTTTGCCTTTACAACACGCACACACACTTTATCTTCACATCTTCACACTCACTCATCACTCACAACTTCATTACATATATTTATACCAATCATCAACCTTGGAACATTCATCAAGGTTTGCAATACAACTTGCAATCATTGGAACTATCTCCAAGTTCGGCATACATACATTATTCAAATTAGGTCTAGACCTAAACAAACTTGCGAAGCAAATGAATGAAGCAAGAGCACTTCACAGATTAGCTTGGACCCAAACACATCCTTACATGCTTCAACATGCTTCCACAATCCACGAATCACCTTCGCAACAAGTGTAAATAAATAGGTTGGCCAGAACTAGTGCAGACATTAAGAATACTTAAATACACGCTTCCAAGAACTTCATTATAGCTTGTAGATCAAGCACATGTCTTCAATAAATTCTAGAGACATCCACAAACATCATAGAATTACTTGGGAGATGACAAATCCAACCACAACAGATCTCACTTGAGAACAATAAATATCACTTGAAGACATATCACAGTTTGCTTCACAACAAACACTATCAAACTTTGCTAATCAGTAAATTTCTTTTCAGAGCACCAAATAACAAATCATTTAGAAGGAAGATAGCTAAGGACTTTATAAGATTTATTCTAGAACCACAAGACCAAAATCCAAACTGCAGAGAATTGTGGAGCAAAATACTTTCTCCCTGTCACTCTGCAAACATTGTCAGGCACAGTCTTCAAATTGGTGAATAGAACATTTTCTGTATAGTGATCTGAACCACCAAATTATAGATTTAGCATCTTCAAACACTTATCTAAAACATATCCAAATCTCATACTCTGATTTTCAACACAGAGGAAATGCAGAGAAAAATACTTAGAAAATGTTCTTAACATGATAACTCAATCAATCAATAAACAACAATATTAGAAGATTCAGTTGTACCAATGACAACACAAACATGTTGACATTAATGAAAACACTAGTTAGTACATACTTGCAACAATCTCCCCCTTTGTCATTGATGGCAACAAATGATGTGAAAAATTGAATAGCATGTTCCTCCATCAAGACATAACTTTACATCAGGACTCCCCCTTTCTTTTTACACATCTAAACTCTTTCTCCCCCTGAGTTTTTCACATGATCTCTCTCCCCCTTTGACATTAATGGCAAAGGGATACACATCTCTTTCCACTGCACATACTTGCACTTGTTCTTAACTAATTTGAATACTCCCCCTTAGGAGTACACACCAAACTATATCAACTCTTACTCACATTTCAGAGGACCTCAGGACAAACTAACACTTCCGGAGTAACATATCTTGTCTTCTCAAAACTTTAGACTAGACTCTACACAAATCAAGGTATGACATCCAACCAATCATGACATCGTATAAAAACAATGCATATTATGATAATCAATGACAACACATATAGCCAATAATTTCCTTAGATCAACACTCATCTGTATGTAACATTTCTTTTGTAGGCTCCTATCATTAGTCACAGCTACCGACTTCCCCTGAGAGACAAAACAATGTCTTCTTCAACCTGCCAATCAAGAAAGCATTCTTCACATCCATTGGATATACTTTGAAAGGCTTTATGTGCTATAAATCCCAGAAACATTATGATAGCCTCAATTATTACCACTGGAGCATAAGTCACCTCAAATCCTATACTTTCAACTTGTGAATAGCCTAGTTTTATTTACCACTTCTCCATTTTTTGAAAACCCACTTTGTTCCAAACACATTCTTATCTGCAGGCCTAAGGGCAGATTCCCAAGTTTGATTCTTCTCAATCTGCATTAGTTCTTCTTCCATTGCTTTGATCCAAAACTCATCTTTACATGCTTCAATAACTGTCTTAGCTTTAACCTTTGAAAGTAAATAGAGATTTACATGTTCATCTGTAATTCTTCTTCATGTCAATACACCTTTTCTCTTATCACCAATGATCTGGTCTTTAGTGTGATGCTTCTATGCAAACCCTAGGGGTCTTAGGAATCCCTTCCAAAGATTCTTCAACCTGCACTTTCTTCATCTTTTTATTCTTCACTGCTTGAAGACTCATTTGATTCATATCCATTTGCCTCTAAGTTCATCAAATACTTTCAATCATCATGAAAACTGCTCTGTACTAGAAATAATTATTTTCCAAACTTTTGTTACTTATTACTCTCAAGCTAATTATCAAAATTAGAAAAACTTCTGTATGTAGATGTAACCAATGAGCAATAACCATATGCCAGAACTGCAGAGAATTATCTTCAACAGAGGACCAATGCAGACCAAATTAGTGAAACACTATAACTTGATTTTACTAGATAGATACGTAACCAAAATTCATAACCTGTCTTCTTTCCTGATCAAATCTTCTTGCATAGCAGAATTCTTAACTGCACAAATCTTCCTTTATTCTTTACAAACACAATCTCTATCCTAACTTAAACCTTTGTTGCTAATCCTTAACCTTGTCTCTTCGTGCTGAGGCATTAGCACCAATCCTTTGGCAGGGGAGAAAAGATTTCCAATATGACTCCCCCTTATCCAAAGCTCTAATCTTAGTTTCTGAAGGGAACATCTGCACTAGATACTGGTACAGGCTCATCCTTAACCTTTGTTACATCCTTCTTCACCCAAATATCATTCAAATCATTCTTGGTCTCTGCCGCATCAACATTTTGTACTGGTTTCTTCCTTTCTTCCTGAATATCCTTCTTCAAGTTCTTGCTTATGTAGAACTTTTCAATATATCTAGGCCTATTGCAATTATAGCACATGACATTCCTCTGACTATTGTTCCTTCCATTCATTCTAGATCTGCATCGATTAGCCTTATGTCTAAATCTATTGCATGTAAAGTGTTAGGGTAAAATGTGGTTTAATCAAATGAACAATACTAAACCCAAACATCAACAGAATAATGAAAACAAGAAAGATTCAATGAAATGAAGCAATGAAGAACACAATGCAAACCTTCCCTATTTCAAAGCTTCTGTTGTTCGCCTGTTACAATCGTCCTTTGCTGATGAAGTAGGCCCTCAGAGAGTGCACTCTTTTAGCTGTGTTATAGGATGTCGATATTAAATGGCTATGATAATGAATATGCCAAGAAGATGAGCTTCAAAGCAATAATGGTGATCTCAAGTAAATAGTATTGGGGTGCCAAAGGCGCGCAGGTAGAATTCTGTAGAGTAACAATACGAATAGCCTGGATGAATAGAATGGGAGGATGAGGTTTCTTTTATAGACTCAGAGGAATGAGAATCAATGGTTGAGAAGAAGTGTGATGATCAACGGCTGAGAATGGCTGAGGAATGTGCAACCAATAGAAATATGACAAGTGTCTCATCTCCGTCATGAAAGGGGGGACTTGACAAAATTGATTGGAGAGTTAACTCCATTAACTGATCAGTTAACAAACTTGATTAGTCAGTTGGAAGAATGAATTATGGAATTAACTGAATTGATTGAGGGATTAGCTCAATTGACTAGTTAGTTAACACTTTTGATTGATTAGTTAACTAACTTCTGATTTGAGAAGAAATAGGACATGTGGGTGAGGGGGAAAATAAGTAATTAAATATTTAATATATTTAATTACATGTGCAACCCGATGAGGTGGACAAGGTGAGGTGGAAAAGTGAGGTGTAAGTGTGAGGTGGATTTTTGGAATTAGAACTTAGGATAGAGGAATTTGGATTGATTAAATAATTTAGGATTATTTAATTGTGTGAGACATTAGAAGAATTTAGCGATTTTAATTAAATAAATTAAATTTATTTAATTAAGGAATAGTGAATTGATTAAATAAATTTGGAATATTTATTTAATTGGTAGAAGAACGGAATAAATATTTAGAATATTTATTTAGAATGAATCATGTCATTTTTAGGCGTATACATTTTGCCCCTCTTTGATGCAATGCAGTTTACAGCGTTGCTTCAAAGAAATCGATAGTCTGATAGTGATACATGCCCCAGTTTGCCCTTGGTACAAGTTTAATGACGATAGGATGCCCCCTCGAGAGAGTGGATGGGAAGAAGGCAGGAGGCGTGAGACGGACAATCTCACGAAAACGAAGGGAAGCTAGGTTAGAATGAAGAAATTGGTTGAAGAAAGAGTCAAATGATACGCGATGCAAGATGGGATGATGACACACACAAGCAAGCAAGCAAGTATGCACAAATGACACAAGAACAAACAAGGTATTGCCCCTGTCAAGCGGTAAACCAACGATATACTAATAACGATATACAACAATGTTGTCATGGCGGGGAACGATATATCCCTAGACCAACATGGCAGGTGTGTTGTCATGGTGGGGAATGATAGATCCCTAGAGCAACATGAAGGATAGTGTCTGGTTTCAGGAAATGAAACATGTCATGTAAGATGCGTGTGTTAGTCTGGTTTCGACAATGTTACATCCTGTATAAGACAATTATTTGATAAAATGATCGAGTTGGTTTAGGACCAGACAAGGATCAATACCCTTGATTGTGATTGGATCATTTGTGCAAGATTGACTTGACTTGATTGGTATGGATTAAGGATGGACCTGCATTTGGATCATATCTTGGGTTGACTGAAATTGAGAAGAATGGATCACAACGATAGATGGAATACTGATTGATAGAAGAATGACTTGATAGAAGGACTCACAAGCTTTTATTTGTATTGATACTTTGCACTTTGTGGAGCTTTTATTGCATGGGATATGGTATGGATGTGTAATGGATGCGAATGGTGTTCGCTTTTGGAGTGCTTTATTTCATCATTGGGCATTTTTTTTTTTGGTACTTTTTCCTGAAATGTTGTAAGTGAATACAAGTATCTAGGTATAATTGAACCGAGATGACCTGAGTACTGCTTACATGGAATTTGATTTGGCAAGTAAATACAAGCATCTAGTCAAAATTGAATCTAGATGACCTGAGTACCTCTTGCATGCCAACAAACAAGGATTGCCCCCCATTCATGTTAGACCTTTGATGTCCTCGATGATCTTTTGCCGATCATGTCTTTAGACAAGGCTTCACATTACTAAAGTTTAATCCACAAACAACAAATAAAGAAAAATGATCATGCCCCCATCATAGCATCTCTAGCTTTTGACATCCTTGAGTAGCATAGAAAGACATGATAACAAAAATCAAGACTCTGTAACATAACCATGATTTCAATCTGCAAAACATTCTAGCATTTAGATGTGTTTTCCTTGCTGTCATTTAGATAGAATCAGTTAGAAGACCTTGGGTATTTGCTTTGCTTTAGATAAGTTAAGATGTTCATAGTCAAGATTTCTACTTGAAGCGCGGGTTCTACTTGCATTTGCTTGTTTGGTGAGAAGATTGCACAGTCCTTATTGGGGAGATGGACCCTAAGGGACTGACCTAGTGCCTCGGGGGCGCATTGCTAAATGGCCTTGCCTACGTGATGACGTAGAGGCAATGTAGTTCGGGGTAAACCCTAACAGACCTAAGACCTAGGTGAGAGAAAGTGGAGACATACTCAAAGTGATAGAGGGACTAGATATGGGACATATGGGACAAATGGAAGCCTTGGGGGTGCATTGGAACAATGGCCTTGCCTATGTGATGGCGCAGAGGAAACGTAGTTCACAGACTTGGACCATGGAAACCGACAAGAGACACTATGCTAGGCTCATACTGACGAGACGATATGGGACAAAACCTTGGTTGACAAGGCCACAAAGAGGGAGAGTTATCAAGCCATGATACCACGGATAGGTAGATTTACGGGTGATAAAGAATGGAACGGGTAGGTATGAGGATGGGCAATAGTGGATAGAAGGAAACAAGGATGTGATCTCCAAGGACTATGTCGCATAAGAATAACATGCCCCATTGTAGGTAGAATACTTAGGAT